>OZ024757.1:2784160-3401660 GCA_964016885.1 Eledone cirrhosa | reverse complement strand
ATTTTAAGGGTGAAGAATCAAAGTTTTAGGTTTTTTTTAAAGGAAAATTTACACTGTTGAATATTTTCCTAAATGTAAGCTTTAACGAAAATTACCTATAAGAATGTCAACATTTTCGGTATGTAAAGCTTATGAAGTACTTATTGTTAGAAATATCTAAAAATTAATTGTCAAGTAGTTAGTGTAATGATTAACGGAGAGTTTTCAGCAACTTATATATATATATATATATATATATATGTGTGTGGAATTATGGTAATAAATTAATATTTGTTATATTATATTAAATTTCTATATAAGTTCGACTTTCATGATAGGAATAATAAATATGCTATTGTACAAATATCTACATTTGCACAAACTATATATTTGTACAAACTATATATAGCGTTAAACCAAAACGGTAATTATGTTATTATACACTATATATATATATGCAAAAAAAAACAAAAGCTGAGATATACGTAACTAATAATAAGATTATGTTATTATACAGATACACTTATTTGCAAAAATAAAAATTAGGTATAGAGAGATATACTAAATATTAATGAGCCAGTATACTTTAGGTAAATGATAACGAATATAAAATAATAGATTCAAACATGCTAAAGTTAAATAGATACATATATGTAAAAGAGTGTAAAGGCATAAATTATTCACAGTTCAAAATAAATAATTTAAAAATTTTAAAGTTATCTAAAAATTAGGTATAGAGAGATATACTAAGTGTTAGTGATACAGTATACTTTTGGCAAATGATAACGATTTTAATCTTATATAATAAACCTTTTAACATCTCAGGGTATGTCATGAATCATTATATTTTGTCTGATGAGGACGTACTGTTGTACCTCTGAAATATGTATAATAAAATTTAATTGATCAAAAGAACATCTATTTTATTAATATTTGTATTTTAATATTAATAACTCTGGAAAAATATTTTTTTCTGTAGAGTGCTTCCAATCTACTGTAAAACTCATTCTTTGATGTAATCATTGAATCTTGTTTAAATCTTTAATATATATATATATATATATATATAAGTACGTATATATAAATTCATACATACGTATATATCTACATACATACTTATATATATGAATTTATACATATATATGTATAAACACACATACACAAACACACACACACACAGACACACAGAGAGAGATAGTATATATATATATCGTGCACGTACACAGACATCCACAAATCAGGAATATTGAATCGTGCAGTGAAAAACAAATTTAAAACAAATATTTACAAATTTCACCATTTTGTATGAGTAGTTGGTGTGAACGCTATGTGACCTGAAATAGTTACAAACTATACCGAGGGACCGACAATACTTAACTCAGATTCAACATGACCGCGTCTGTTTGAGGTGTGTCTTGTGAAAAACATGAAACGTTCCCTCGATCGGGTTACACATAAACAAAATGGCGTCTAAATGTTTACATTATTTCGAAAGATTTGCATTTATACACAGTATACGCAGAACATGCAGTATATACAATATACACACATAATATACAGTATATACACAGCATAGACACAGTATATACAGTATACACACAGTACATACTGTATATAGAGTATATATAATATATACACAGAATATAATATATATAATGTATATATATATTATAAATATATATCATACATGCACGCACACGCACACATACACACACACATATATATATGTGTATACATTAACTATATACACATTGTAGATATCTAGACTGAAATACATACATACATACATACATACATACATACACACACACACACATACATACACACATACATACATACATACATACACACATACATACATACACACATACATACACACATACATACACACATACATATATACATAATACATACACACACATACACATATACATACACACATACATACACACATACATATACGCACATATATAAATATATATATATATATACATACACATACATGTCTGTATAGATATATATGTAATATATGTATGTATGAATAAATATATATATATATATATATAATATATGTTTGTATATATATATATATGTGTGTGTGTGTGTGTGTGTATAAATATATATATATATACATAAATGCATGTATGTATATACATATATGTATGTATGTATGTATATATGTATATCCATATATATTTATGTATATATATATATATTTATATATATATAAATGTATGTATACCTATCTATCTATCTATAATATACATATATATATATATATATATATATATATATATATATATATATATATGTATGTATCTTTTCGATATTGTGACATAGAAACTGTTTCAAGAAAGGATAAAAAAATAAGTTTGTATATTTTCAAAACAGACGACAAAGAAATAAGATCTCCCCAGCAGACACTTCCATACATCAACTGATAATTATAATTATTGTTAAATTAACTTATTGGATTTATGCTTGTTGTTCTCTTGTTTTTATTTTATATATATATTTGTTGTTGTTGTTTTTAATTAGTATTGGTGCTCCAGCATAGCGTTATTCACATATATATATGTATTCATAATGTATGTATGTATTTATATATATTTGTAGGCATTCATATATGCATGTATCTCTTTCTCTTAATTTCGAGTATATTTTTGACCGGCCACCTTCCTGGTGGCAAAGTTGTAAATGAAAAGAAATTGTCATCCCTTGAATCGCAAAAATGTTTTGCAAATTTTGAAGGTGCCAGCTATCGCAGCCATTTGTAGACTATGAAATAGGGAGCTGCGCTCTTTGTCCGCAAATCCAAGTTCAGTTATACATTGGTCCAAGCCGGTTGGTATGTAACCCGTAGCTCCAATAATGATGGGTAAGAAGCTAAAGATGCATCTTGGATACTGGATTTGTAAACTCCTCATCAATGGTCCATAGGTGTCCTCCTTCTCCTGTATTTTTCTGACAACGTTTACCTCAAGCGGGCAGCTGATCTCCACAACAGAACACATTTACAATGTGTGGTCCCAAACAACAATATCAGGCCGGTTGTGCTTTAATTTGGTGGCAGTTTTTATTTTCAGGTTCCACCAGTATTCCTTAGTGCCATCTGTCTCAATATATTCTTCCTCGTTTGTTGTTAATTTTGTTTTCCGAAGTGCGTTCCAGATGGTTCTAGCTATCCCATCGTGTCTCATGTATGTATGTATCCATGACAGCCTCTCTATGGCTCTAACAATAATGTCTGGGACTTTAGCAAGTTGGAAGGCCTCTATCATCCAAGAGTGGGGAACAGAATTGAAAGCTTTCCTGTAGTCCAGTCAGACTGTAGTCATATTCCTCCTAAGTTGTCGCACCTACGACATCGCAGTTTTGTTGATTAGGAGTTGTTCAGCACATCCCCAAACCCTTTTCTTTCCAGCTGCTGTGATGATGTTATTATTTTCACTGTGATCTTGGAGGAATAGGTTCAGGCAGGCTGTATACATCTTATACATCAAGTTCTGGCATGCAATGGGTCGGTAGTTTTTTGCCAAGTGGGTGTCTTTATTCTTGGGGACCAGTAATGTTTGTGCTAATGTCAACCATTCTGGTATAAGTGTATCTCCCTTAAGAACTTGTTGGTAGAGGTCAGTAAGATACCTCCGATAGAATATCAAGTAAGATACCTCCGATAGAATATGTATGCATGTATGTATCTATGGTATGTATGGCCATCCAAAATCACCAGGAGAGATGACCCCTTAGCCTTTGTCAAGGCAGAATTCTAGAAGAAGGAAAACTCTGATATAACACCTGTAACCCTGATGGTATCCAATGATGTTGACTTGTTCTTCTTTTTGGTAAATATCATCTTGGTTAAGAGAGTGGGACTGGCTTTGTGCAGTGCCTTTGCTCACTATAAAAGCTTCACGGCACAGGCATTGCTTTATATCTGGAGATCTCTCTGCACTTGTCATCACATGGTACCATGGGCCCAGCGCTATGTGTCAATAATTGTCACAAGTGTAGTGTTTGTACCAGAGTTTTCAAGTCGCTGGCTGGACTAAAAAGTCACACTCGTTCAGCGCATCGGTAGGAGTTCTCCTACATGGATATAAAGTAGTGGCCGTACTCGAAAACGAGTTGGCAGCCACCATGGTATGTATGTATGGTATGTATGTGTGTATATATGTATGGTATGTACGGTATGTATGGTATGTATGTATAGTATGTATGTACGGTATGTATGGTATGTACGTATAGTATGTATGTACGGTATGTATGGTATGTACGGTATGTATGTATGGTATGTATATATGTATGTATGGTATGTACGGTATGTATGTATGGTATGTATATATGTATGTATGGTATGTACGGTATGTATGTATGGTATGCATGTGTGTATATATGTATGGTATGTATGTAAGTATGCGCGTGTTGTATGTATGTACGTATAAAAAACATTTGACAGCCTTCCACTATGAATCTATTTAATGTTATCACCACAGTCACACATCCTTTGTCTCAGCAAAAACCCAGGGGAAGCAACCGAGAACCTGTTTCTCACTTGTTGGTCGTTGCCAAGGCTGCATATCCAATTCTTTTATCTAAAAAACACATTAATTCCGTTTTCTAACTGCAATGTTTTTCAGGTTTAAATTACCACTAATTGTTAATCTTAATTATTGTTAATTCCTGTTTAATTATCTCTAATGAATTGTTAATGAGGTTAAGAAATGTTTTCATCTGTTGTTAATCTCATCTCGACGGAGGAAATTATATTTTAAAATGTTTACTTTAAATTTCAATCAGTTTCATCTTCAGCTTTCATAGAATTGGATGTATATATAGTACCAGGCGGGATTATAGCATCGATACTATTTATATATAGAACCAGACGGGATTATAGCATCTATACTATGTATATATAGTACCAGGCGGGATTATAGCATCGATACTATTTATATATAGAACCAGACGGGATTATAGCATCTATACTATGTATATATAGTACCGGGCGGAGTTAGAGCTTCTATACTATGTATATATAGAACCAGGCGGGATTATAGCATCTATACTATGTATATATAGTACCAGGCGGAGTTAGAGCTTCTATACTATGTATATATAGTACCATGCGGAGTTAGAGCTATTATATTATGTATATATAGTACCAGGCGGAGTTAGAGCTGCTATACTATGTATATATAGTACCAGGAGGAGTTAGAGCTGCTATACTATGTGTATATAGTACCAGGCGGAGTTAGAACATCTCTACTATGTGTAACATAGTAGTAACAGACGAGTTTAGAACCCCTATACTATATGACCATAGTACCAGGCAGGGTTAGAGGCTCTATCGTATGTATATATAGTACCAGGGGCAGTTAGAGATCTATACTATGTGTATATAGTACCAGACGAGATTAGAGCCCCTATACTATATATATATATATAGCACGAGGCATAGTTAGAGGTGGTCACCTATAATGTTTACATCTCCCGGGATAGGTTTATTATTATTATTATTATTATTATTATTATTAAGGCGGTGGATTGGTAGTATCGCTAGAGAGTCGGACAATATGAATTTCAGCACAGAGTTATGACTCTTTACGTTCTGAGTTCAAAATCCCGCCGAGGTTACCTTTGCCTTTCACCCTTACGGGGTCGATAAAATAAAATACCAGTCACGCACTGGGGTCGGTTAATCGACTTTCCCCTCCCCCAAATTGTTATTATTATTAGCATTATTTGCCTATTTATCATGACCAACTTTGATTTAAGGGAACACCGGGCTACAACCCGTGCCCTAGAGTAACTCTAACTTTGGGTCAGTTATTTTAGGGAACACCAGACTACAGCTAGTGACCCTAGGGTAATTAACTTTGGGTGAGTTATTTAAGGGAACACCAGGCTACAACCAGGTACCCTAGGGTAACTCTAACTTTGGGTCAGTTATTTAAGGGAACACCAGGCTACAACTAGTGACCCTAGGGTAACTAACTTTGGGTCAGTTATTTTAGGGAACACCAGGCTACAACTAGTGACACTAGGGTAACTAACTTTGGGTCGGTTATTTAAGGGAACACCAGGCTACAACTAGGAACCCTAGGGTAACTCCAACATCTTCGTATCATTCCTTGCCATTTCACAACTGCTGGGAGTCCAGAACCTTTCTCAATATTTCAGCTATTCCCAGTAGACATGAGTTCCGGAGTAGTTCGATCCCTGGCCCATGGGTATCTCACATTCAAGGTAAAACATGGCTTACTTTCCCAGAGTTACAGACAATGTACTTCTCCAAATATGGGCATCACTAGTGACTACGATTTTCTTTTATAAAAAGATCAGCTGCTATGTGATCGAATAATTTGTGTGATCCGTTGTTTATCAGACCCAGTGCTCCAGCTGAGACAATGGTAGCTTTCATGCAGCACGTTTATTTAAAATCAATTTCAAAATGCATCAATCAAATATCTTAAGAGAGGGGGGAGGGGAGAATGAGAGAGGGGGAGAAAGAGAGGGAGAGAGAGAGAGAGAGAGAGAGAGAGAGAGAGAGAGAGAGAGAGAGAGAGAGAGAGAGAGAGAGATATGCAGTTAAAGAGTTCAATTCTTGGTAGCAGTTGCTGGCCATATTTTACGAGGTACTCGGAGTTTCCCGTAGTAGGTTGATGTTAGTGCCGCTTCGTTCGTCAGTTAATATACCTATATATGTGTATATATATATATATATATATATATATATATATATATATATATATATATATATATATATATATATATATATAAATATATATATATATATGAATCATTGAGCACTTGCCACACATCTCGGAGGTTGTTTTTCGTTATTTCGTAGGCCGAAATGCAATTCTCGATAATTTATATTTATATATATATATATATATTGTTATACTTCGGGAGGGTCATATTTGTGTAATATTGCCAGAATTAATAACAGAACACACTCACTGTTTGGTTGGTTTTCGCTTCTCGCTTCTGTCTTTTATATCGGTAATCTAATTTATTCGGTCCTCAATGTTGCCATTGACTGACCGACCGTCAAAAATAATACAGATACAATATAGACACAAACACATATATATAGTTTATCAAAGTTCTTTCGTTGCACATCTGCAACATCGTATATATATATATATATATATATATATATATATATATATATATATATATATATACGATGTTATATATATATATATATATATATATATATATATATATATATGCATATATATATATGTACGTGTGTATGTATGTATATATATATGTGTGTATATATGTATGTATATATATATGTGTGTGTATATATGTGTGTGTCTGTGTGTGTGTTTATGTGTATATATATATATATATATGTGTGTATATATATATATATATATATATATATATATATATATATATATATATGTGTGTGTGTCTGTGTATATATGTGTGTATATATGTATGTATATATATGTGTGTGTGTGTCTGTGTGTGTATATGTATATATATATATATATATATATATGTGTGTGTGTGTGTGTCTGTGTATATATGTATATGCAGGAGTGTACGTTAATGATTCTGTGATATAGAAAGATCAGTGACCTACAGTTGGTTTAATCCATCACTTTTGATGGGAAAACAGGGAGAGTGTGTGAGACGAAGATGTATACACACACATACACACATCTATATATATATATATATATATATATATTTATATATACTAGAAGATTTACCCGGTTTTGCCCGGGGTTTGAAATTATGCTAAGAATGTACAGCTAGGAAGTAAATTGAATGGAAAATCCCATAAGGATTTAGTTTTTATAGGTTTGATGACACAGGCATGTGACTTAGAAGAAAATCGATGCTCGCTTAAGAGCCTTGCAGTGCAGAGAATAAACACCTACAATTTTGACGCGAGTGACAAAAAATTGTGCAAGCTACAGCTTAAAAGTTGTAGGTCCCAACAGTTTGAATGGAAAGTCCCATAAGGATTTCGTTTGATTGATTTCTACCTTACATCATGCACTTTAGAAAAAATAATTTTGCTATCGATTTTTATACTGCTCAACGTGGGTCGATTTGAAAAATGTTTGTGAAGTGACCATCTTAGCGACAAGTGCAACGGGCACAGAAAATTTGGTCAAATTCGGTTGGGAATTCTAAAAGCCTTAGCTGTCAGAAGTTGTCCACAGACACACACACACATCCTCGCTTTTATATGTAGAGATACATATAGATGTACACACACACACACACACAAACACACACATATATATATATATATATATATATATATATATATATGAGTAGAAGTGGTATTTAATTTGTTGGAAGTCCGACAAACATAAATGTTTATAACTGATTTAGAGCACTCAACTGGTCTGGAGTAAATATTCATTGATATTAAATAAATGGAAACTATATTTATAAAACCATATTTATTTTATTATATACAAGCAGTGGTACCCGGCGTTGCACGGGATAAGTTATTTTGTAACCCGGGCCGCCAACATACCTAATCCTGGAAAAACTGCATGCCTGGACAATATGTAAATAAAATAAACCGAATACTTTGATTGCTGGATACTCTTTAAGATTTTCCTCGATAAAACAGGAAAAATGCAGGTTTTCACCTAATGCGGGCCCTGGGGGATCAAGAAAATGAATTTTTTTATCTGCACATATATGCCTTTAAGAAGCTGAAAAAAGAAAGTTTTTCACCTAATGCGAGCCCTAGGCCATAAGAAAGTTTAATTTTCTTTGCTTACGGTATGAAGAAGAGACTGACTAATACATAGTTACAATTTCAAGGAAATCGGTCTGACGTAACGCCTCAAAAAAACCCTAAAAACCTGAAAAAACGCAGTTTTTCACTTAATGCGAGCCCTAGAAGATAAAAAAATTGAATTTTTTCATGTGCATAACACCCCGGGAAACATAAGTAATACACATGTAAAGTTTGAAAAAAATCGGTTGGGTACTTCTCGGGTTTTAGGGATTAAAACTCACAGACACACACACACACACACACAGACATCCTCAGGGAAGTGACGTAATGCAGACACTCAGACATACAGACAGATATTACAAGGGCACGGCGTTATATGTATGTATCTATCTAAAAAGAGAAAGACTAAGGATTATAGTGCGAGATCGCTAAATCGCCTAATGTGGTCCCTAGGGCATGGAAAATTTGAAATTATCTTTCCTCAGAACACTCACAGGACCATAAGTATTATATGTGTAAAGTTTGAAAACAGTCAGTTTGGTGGTTCTCGAGATTTAGGGATTCGAACTCACACACACACAGACAGACATCCTCAGTTTTATATATATATATATATATATATTAGAATTGTTGCTCTGAAATAGCTATATATATATGAATGTATATATAGTGTATTTTGCAATACCCTGTATGCTTAATAAAAAGCATTTTGAAGACCTTATGCTATTGTTTTAGAGTAGTGACAGACTCACTTACTTTAATTCCAGCAAAGAGGGGGAGATAAAGCTGACAAGGCCTTGTTTCTGCATTTATTGATGCTTTGGTTCTTATAGAATTCTAGTAAATAATCAGTTCCTGATTATTTACTAGAATTCTATAAGAACCAAAACATCCAGGTTCTCAGCAAACGGGAGGAGTAGTTGGCTTTGATAAGCATCAATAAATGCAGAAACAAGGCCTTGTCAGCTTTATCTCCCCCTGTTTGCTGAAATTAAAGTAAGTGAGTCTGTCACTACTCTAAAACAATAGCATAAGGTCTTCAAAATGCTTTTTATTAAGCATACAGTGTATTGCAAAATATACTATATATACATTCATATATATATATATTTCAAGGGTACCAAGACAACATTGGTACGCTTTCATCAGATAAAATACAAAGTTTGTTTTATAAATAGAGACATACCCATGAAAATCATACCTTATCGGTTGGAAATTCACTGAATTTCCAACCGATTAGGTATGATTTTTATGAAAGTGTACCAATGTTGTCTTGGTTACCCTTGAAATATATATAATAAAATAAATATGGTTTTATAAATATAGTTTCCATTTATTTAATATCATTGTGTATATATACAGTATATATACAGGTACTCCTCATTTAACAATCTACTCGTTTAACGATCTCTCGGAGTTACGAACAACTTCACGAATTACATACATTAGTTTAACAAAAATCTCTCGAAATTACGATTCGTTGACTCGTCAATAATATATTCGTTCAACGACAATATCCCGCAGAGAAGAGTGACAGCACAGTTGTGAGTGAAAGTGAACGCAGTTGTGTACGATAAGTTGGGCTGAGGCAACCGGCAGTGCTGAGCAGCCTCCAGCTCATCTCCTTTCGCAGCGTCATTCGAGTGTATTCACTGAACACAAGAAGTTACCAAGTATGTTTTCGTTTCGATACCGTTATATCCCTCAAGATGTCAGCAACAATACCCAGTACTACACCAGGACCTTATCACAAGAAGTCAAGGAAATCCATTGATATAGAAACAAAGCTGAAGATCATCAAACAATAAGAAGAAGGAGGTTAAAGTGAACGCAATTGCTGCTAGAATGAACTTAGCAAGTTCTACTATATCTACCATCCTCGAGGACAAAGATCGAGTGAAGGAGACGGTCAAGAACACAACGGGATACAATGCTTTGATAACAAGACAGCGAAAAGGCCTGATACATGAAATGGAGAAATTGTTGACCATGTGGTTTGATGACCAAATAGCCAAACGAATGCCAATGAGTCTTCATATTATTCAAAGCAAGGCGCGCAGCATCTTCGAGAAACTCAAGTCACGTGAGGGAGACGAGTGTACTGAAACGTTTGCGGCAAGCCACGGTTGGTTCCAGCAATTTCGTCGTCGATTTAATTTGCACAACCGTCGCATTACTGGTGAAGCAGCAAGTGCTGATACGGAAGCAGCAAAAACATTCCTCGATGTTTTATACAAGATTATTGAGGAAGGAGACTATTGCCCGGAATAAATGTTCAGTGTCGACGAAACTGGCCACTTTTGGAAAAAAAATGCCTGAAAGAACGTATCTTCACAAAGAGGCTAAAAGTATGCCCGGCTTCAAGGTATTCAAGGATCGAGTGATTTTAGGCGGAAATGTTGCGGGGCATAAGTTGAAACCATTTGTTATTTATCGCTCCCAAACCCCACGTGCATAAACGTGAACAAACGCTGCCAGTGTTTTATCGGGCAAACAACAAGGTATGGATGACGCAATCTTTGTTCGAGAACTGGTTCATCAACTACTTTATACCTTCAGCCAGGGAATACTGCCTTGAAAACAACATTCCCTTCAAAATTCTACTTCTCCCCGATAATGCCCCAGGCCGCGCCCAACATATTGATGACCTGCATCCTAATGTTAAAGTAGTGTATCTGCTCAAAAATACGACGTCAATTCTTCAACCAATGGACCAGGGGGTGATATCTACTTTCAATGCGTATTATTTACGAACTACGGGCGATGGATTGGCAGTATCGGTAGAGGGTCGGACGCCATGCTTTGACGCATAGAGTTACGGTCTTTGCCATTCTGAGTTCAAATCCCGCCGAGGTTAACTTTGCCTTTCATCCTTACGGGGTCGATAAAATAAAGTACCAGTAATGCACTGGGTAATTGCTGGCCTTGTGCCAAAAAGTAGAAACAATTATTTACGAACTACTTTTGTGCAGGTAGTAACAGCAACGGAGGATGACGTAATGGATCTTCGTGAATTTTGGAAAGATTTTAATATTGTCAACTGCACCAAGAACATCGACGGAGCTTGGCGGGACCTGAGTGTAAAATGTATGAAAGGTGTATGGAAAAAGTACTTGAAAAAGTTTGTTAATAATTTTGAAGGTTTTGATAAAAATTCTGATTTTGAAGTGATAAGTAATAAAATTGTTGGTCTTGCTCAAAAGTTGCGGTTGGAAGAGAATGCGCAAGATGTGGAAAATTTAGTGAATTTTGTTGAAGGAGAGTTGACTGACGAAGATTTAATAGAGTTGGAAGAGCAGCGACATAGAGAAGAGTTGGAAGAAGCAGCAGAACAACCAGATGAAGAACAGAAAAAGTTCACTGTTAAGGGCTTGGCGGAAGTATTCACGTATATGTGTAAGGCGATGTCAGGATTGGAGGCAATGGATCCTAACATTGAACGCTTGGCAAAATTTCAAAGACATTTGGAAGATGGACTACGTTGCTATCGTTAAATTTATGATGAGAAAAAAAAGCAAACAAAACAGTCATCTATGCTGAGCTTTCTGGTGAAAACTCCGACTCCAACTCCACATACATACCAAACATCTGTAGTACTGTAATATGATGTGTATTGTGTAAATAGCTTATCATACAAGAGAGAAAATAAAAAGATAACATGAAAAATATATTGCCGAGTGTTAAAGAGAGAAGCTATTCGGTGACCATAAGGTAGCCTAGCCTAGCTTTGAAAACCTTGAAATCCACAGCTAAAACAAAAAGTAAGGCTTTAATATACTTTATAAAGAAAAGCTATAGTGCTATGTATAACATAGGATTTAAAGTTAGTCAAAATAAAGAAACAATATATCCAGAATTATTCTGAACGTATATGACGAATGTTGGCCGAGCGAAAGGTTATTCAGTGCCCATAATATAGCCTAGCTTAAGTTTGAAAACCTTGAAATCCACAGCTAAAACAAAAACTAAGACTACTGTACAGTAATATACTTTATAAAGAAAAGCTATAGTTCTGTGTTTATGATTTTAAGTTAAAACCTATTAATCGAAATAAAGAAACAATATCAAGAATATATACTGTACTGTACAGGCCTATATACCCAATGTCGGCAGAAAGTCACTCGTTTAACGATCATTTCGCTTAACGAACGGGTCATTGGAACGTAACCCGTTCGTTA
Source organism: Eledone cirrhosa (assembly GCA_964016885.1). Taxonomy (NCBI): domain Eukaryota; kingdom Metazoa; phylum Mollusca; class Cephalopoda; order Octopoda; family Eledonidae; genus Eledone; species Eledone cirrhosa. The sequence goes on along the minus strand of OZ024757.1, from coordinate 3,388,775 downwards.
AACGAGGAGTACCTGTATATTGTATATATATATATAATATATATATATATATATATATATATATATATATATATATATATATATATATATATATATATATATATATATATATTTATATATATATGCGATTACAGACATATATATCACAAAACAACACACATATATGTGTATGTGTGTGTATACGTGTGTACATATATACATACATGCGTGGGGTGTATATATAATTAATAGTTATTTCTCTGTTAGTCATCTCACCTTATTATAATCTATCAAACTAAGGGAAAAACTGACAGTATATATATATATATATATATATATATATATATATATATATATATATATGTGTGTATAAATACATAAACGGAGAAAGCTATTAGCGATACTCCGACCAAATTCCAACTCACTCAACAAACATTAGGAAATACCTGAGTATATTCCAAATTAAACGTTTGAGGTGCTAACTATATTGTATTGTGTGGATAATTGGCTGTATTATTTCATATGAGATATATCAAATATATCATTTCCCAGACGACTCGTTTCATTATAAGATTTCTACAAGTTGGATGAAATTATACCAAGTTATGTAGAAGCTTGTATAAGATCAACAGATACTTATTCAAGTGGGCGCTTATAAATCTTCAGTGGGTACTCAATAATATTAATATTGATAACCAAATCAACATCAATATCTAGCGATAATCACCATTAGTGCTTGAGGGGAGTGCTAGGTTGTTAGTCCAGCAGTTCTAAAGAAAATCTCACACTGTCCCGAAAATGGGAGGAAGGAGGCTACCGCCAAAAACAATACATGCGCAGGTCGTGGAACTCTGACAAGAATTATATATATAGGTTAAAATGGAATGCGAATAAGAAGAAAGTAAGAATTGAGGGGGGGGGGTTCCTCATCAGTTGTCTACTGGGGTCCCTCCACCTACCTATTACTATCTACTCTTACCTCTCTTCCACTCCCTTTCTCCCTATCTACTCTTACCCCTCATCCTTCCCCTCCCTTTCTCCCTATCTACTCTTACCCCTCTTCCTCTCCCTTTCTCCCTCTCACTTTCACTCATCCTCTCTCTGCCAGCCACTCCATTGTTTCCCTCGCCTGACCCCTAGTATTCCTTCTCTCACTTACATTCGTCGGGGTCAGACGTGAGTCTCCCACACTCAGTCTTCAACTTAAGTTCCCTTATCCAGTCGTCTTGGATCTCCTTTCTCGCACTTTGACCGCTTTCTTGTATTTTTTCGCTGTTTTCTCTTTTCTTCCCTTTTGCTTTCCTTCCATCCCTCCTCCGTTTCCCCAATAACTTACCCAGTTATTGAACGCTCTGTGGGTAGATATATTGTTTTAAAGCGTTTAAATATCCAAGACCCCAGTAGATAACTGATGAGGAGCCCCCCTCCCCGTCCTTGCTTTCTTCTTATTCTCACTCCATTTTAAGCTACCTTAAATAGCAATTACACAGCCAATCCTATTCTCCACACACACACACACACACACACACATATATATATATATATATATATATATATATATATATATATATATATATACATATGTATTGGCCATAAAGTTATAATGTGGTCTACTAGGGAGCTGCTTTTCACCAGGCAAGTATGAAATCTCATGAAATCTCATGAAATCAATATAATTGTTTCTACTTTTGGCACAAGGCCAGCAATTACCCAGTGCATTACTGGTCAATATAATGGGAGGTCAATAAGGTAGACTTAGGTCTCAAATATTCCCCCATCCCACTTATTAAATTTTCCTCATCTGTCTCCAGCAAAATATTATTTTAAGTAGCAGCATTCCTGCGACAATTAATTTTCTTTAGACATTAAAAAACATTCTACATGACAACAAAAGAATATAACTAGAAATCCCATATAAAATAAATAGGATGGGTTGGGGGTCTCAATATGTAAACTAAACGACTAATTCTGGTTTTTAAAAATCAAGGGAGACAACCTAGAAAAATTACTGATCCCCCCTCCCCCCGCTTATTTTGAGCACCCCCCACCCCCCACCCACCCTCTCAATTATTTGGGAGCCGAGAGTACTTTATTTATCGAACAGTAAGCTGGAACCAATACCAAACTATCAATTAAATATAACCAGAATCGATATTTATAAGTAATGTTGCTATGGTAACATTGACCTAGCAGTGGTCAGTATATGTTGCTATGGAATCTCTAACTAAACAGTGGTCAGTGTAAAATATGTTGATATGGTAACTTTGACCTCGCACTGGTCAGTGTAAGATATGTTGCTATGGTAGCATTGACCTCACCCTGGTTAGTATAACTGGTATGTAGATTTGTTAAAAGGTTTAAACCAAAATTTTGCTGACATCTCATCGTTGAATGAAATGGAAACATCCGCGGCCCTTCTGAAGCACTTCTGAGATCTGAAGGGTATAAATATTCTCCTTTTATATTAAAATGGAACATTCTAGAAAAGATCAGTCCATACATCAATATTTCTACATATTGTGGCTGCGTTTACCCGGAGTGGGTTATGACTGCGTTCACACGGGGTGGGTTATAGTGGCGGTGGTTCACCCGGGGTGGGTTATGACGGCAGTTCACCCGGGGTGGGTTATGGCGGCAGTTCACCTGGGGTGGGTTGAGCTAGATTCATCGAAGGAATTCACAGTGTAAGTTCATTTCAATGCAGTTTCTTCAGGTGATTTGTCTCACAAGCGGTACCCAGCTGCAAGTGTCTGCACTTTAGGACAGTGCAATCCAACCATCGCATCGGTTATAGCACCGAGCTCTCGCTTTCACACCCAACCCAATTAGGTTGAACCACTGCCATCATGGGGACACATGGGAGTGAGTTTAGCTGACAGAGGTCATAAATACAACTTATTTGAACCATTTTGGAGGCCAGGAGGCGCCCACACCACAGCCCAGCTCAGGCATACCGACCCATGACACCCCATAATTCAATGGATCAAAGAAATGTCTAGTCTGTACCAGTGAAAAATATTGAATTCTCCAGAACTTAAAATCTTGAAATGAAGACCAACCTCAACATGAAAAATGTGGTTTTCAGGTGTTGAGTTCAACTCTGGAAGTAGTTGTTCTCTTTCTGGAGACATCAATTTGACATGGTCTGGACCTATAACACTTACAATTATATATATATATATATATATATATATATATATATATATATATATATATATATATATAGAGAGAGAGAGAGAGAGAGAGAGAGAGAGAGAGAGAGGCATATATCGTTAGAGGAAACACAGTATTTTTTATTTTGTACACATATAAAATACAGTGATCATACTTTAAGGTAGAAAACCCATTATTTTCCTTACGGTGCTGTTATATATATTTGTATCTGTGTGTCTCTGTGTGTGTTTGTATCGTCCCGCAGGATGTCTAAAGATCTTCTTCCTCACCAAAGCAAGGTTGGTAGGTTTGCCGTCGACTCAACCATGCAACACGTTGTACTGTGTTACTAGCAACGTTGGAGTGTGAGCTGACATTGAATCTGTCACAATTCAACATAGACTGTACAGGAGCTGCCATGTTGTAAAGCTGTCAGTGGTTCGAAAGTCTCAGTACTGCAGAAGATCTTCAGAAAAGAAACCCCCTCAAGCGAGTATTTCGGCCTTTATCTTCTAATGTCTCTAAGCATTTTCTATATTGACGGAACCAACCAGAAAATGCCTTAATGATGGGTGCAAATTATGGAAACGTTACTGACACAGCACAAAATTCCTCCTTCGCTTCAGGCCTCTACTTAGACAGACGTCTACGAGATTCCATCAGCGACACAGCCCCGTACAACACCTCCACCCCCACCCCATTCTGGTACCCACCCCATACCCACCGGATGGCTGCTACAACAACGATACCCGCTCAGCAGCAAGGAATATCGACAGGATATCCAGTGAAAATTCCCCTTGATCCAGCGAGCTACCCTCGGGTCTCGAATAATCCCCGCCCCCTCAGCTTATTAATTTTTCTTATGTTTTCCAACCCCATCACTTATTATATTTCACTAATCTATCTTCGACAAAATGTTATTTTAAGTAGAAGCATTCCTGCGACAATTAATGTTCTTTAGACATTCAAAAACATTATACATAAAACAGAAATCCCATTCGAAATTATATTTTAAGTAGTAGCATTTCTGCGACAATTTCTTTTCTTTAGACATCAAAAACATTCTACATGACAACAAAGTACATTACTAGAAATCTCATATGTTAAAAAATAAATAGGATGGGTTGGGGTCTCAATATTTAAACTAAACGACTAATTCTGGGGGGATTTTTAAATGAACGGAGACAACCTAGAAAAATTACCGATTTTCCATCCCTGCCCCCGCTTATTCCATCCCACCCCATATTATTTGGGATGCGACAGTACGTCAGGCAAAACGTAAATATACTCGACACACAATTTGTTTTCCGGCCAGAGTTGCCTCCTCTAGATCGAAAAAATTCAAAATAACATTTTCAGTGGGATTCAGCACCGTAAACAGTAAACATATATTTTCAGAAAGGCTGAAGATTGTTGATGCACACCAGATTAATCTGGTACCATCACGAAACTCTGAGTATCAATGAAAACAATTGTCTGGTCGTCAGGTATTTTAATTACAAAATAATTGCAGGAGTTGGTGCAGTAATCCGCTAGCTTCAACATTCAGTAATCAGAAGTAGGTGTAAAGGTCAGGAGTATGGAGATGTAAAAGTCAAACTCGCTGTCTTCAGTTCGGTATTCGTACCAACCCTTACCTATAGTCAAGAGTCTTAGAAAATGACCGAAAGAATACGATCACGAATACAAGAGACTGAAATGAGGTTACTCCAAAGGGTTTTGGGGGTAACATTACTCACTAGAGTACGTGGCTTGGAGATGAGAGAGTCACTCCTAGTAGAGCCCCAACTTCTCCGAATTGAAAGATCACAGCTCTGATACTACAGACATGTGGTTAGAATGTCTCAGGAAAGAATCTCTGAATTGAGAGATCACAGCTCTGATACTACAGACATGTGGTTAGAATGTCGCAGGAAAGAATCTCTGAATTGAGAGATCACAGCTCTGATACTACAGACATGTGGTTGGAATGATTCAAGAAAGAATCTCTGAATTGAGAGATCACAGCTCTGATACTACAGACATGTGGTTAGAATGTCTCAGGAAAGAATCTCTGAATTGAGAGATCACAGCTCTGATATTACAGGCATGTGGTTAGAATGTCTCAGGAAAGAATCTCTGAATGGAGATATCACAGCTCTGATACTATAGACATGTGGTTAGAATGTCTGCGAAAAGAATCTCTGAATTGAGAGATCACAGCTCTGATACTATGGTCATGTGGTTAGAATGTCTAAGGAAAGAATCTCTGATTGGAGAGATCACAGCTCTGATACTATAGACATGTGGTTAGAATGTCTCTGGAAAGAATCTCTGAATTGAGAGATCACAGCTCTGATACTATGGTCATGTGGTTAGAATGTCTCTGGAAAGAATCTCTGAATTGAGAGATTACAGCTCTGATACTACAGCCATGTAGTTAGAATGTCTCAGGAAAGAATCTTTGAATTGAGCGATCAAACTTCTAATACTACAGACATGTGGTTAGAATGTCTCAAGAAAGAATCTCTGAATTGAGAGATCACAGCTCTGATACTACAGACATGTGGTTAGGATGTCTCAGCAAAGAATCTCTGAATTGAGAGATCACACCTCTGATAGTACAGACATGTGGTTAGGATGTCTCAGGAAAGAATCTCTGAATTGAGAAATCACACCTCTGATAGTACAGACATGGGGTTAGAATGTCTCAGGAAAGAATCTCTGAATTGAGAGATCACAGATCTGATACTACAGACATGTGGTTAGAATGTCTCAGGAAAGAATCTCTCAATGGAGAGATCACAGCTCTGATACCACAGTCATGTGGTTAGAATGTCTCTGGAAAGAATCTCTGAATTGAGAGATCACAGTTCTGATACTACAGGCATCTGGTTAGAATGTCTGAGGAAAGAATCTCTGAATTGGGATATCACAGCGCTGATACTACAGACATGTGGTTAGAATGTCTCTGAAAAGAAGCTCTGAATTGAGAGATCAAGGCTCTGATACTACAGATTGGTGGTTAGAATGTCTCAGGAAAGAATCTCTGAATTGAGTGATCACAGCTTTGATACTACAGATATGTGGTTAGAATGTCTCAGGAAAGAATCTCTGAATTGAGAGATCACAGCTCTGATACTACAGACATGGGGTTAGAATGTCTCAGGAAAGAATCTCTGGATTGAGAGATCACAGCTCTGATAGTACAGACATGGGGTTAGAATGTCTCAGGAAACAATCTCTGAATTGAGAGATCACAGCTTTTATACTACAGACATGTGGTTAGGATGTCACAGGAAAGAATCTCTGAAATGAGATATCACAGCTCTCATACCCAGTCATGTGGTTAGAATGTCTCTGGAAAGAATCTCTGGATTGAGAGATCACAGCTCTGATACTACAGACATGTGGTTAGAATGTCTCAGGAAAGAATCTCTGAGTTGAGAGATCACACTTCTGATACTACAGACATGTGGTTAGAATGTCTCAGGAAATAAATCTCTGAATTGAGAGATCACAGCTCTGATACCACAGTCATGTGGTTAGAATGTCTCAGGAAAGAATCTCTAAATTGAGAGATCACAGCTCTGATAATATAGACATGTGGTTAAAATGTCTCAGGAAAGAATCTCTGAATTGAGAGATCACAGCTCTGATACTATAGAAATGTGGTTAGAATGTCTGAGAAAAGAATCTCTGAATTGAGAGATCACTGAGCTGATACTACAGATATGTGGGTAGAATGTCTCAGGATTGAATCTCTGAATTGAGAGATCACAGCTCTGATACTACAGAGATCTGGTTAGAATGTCTCTGGAAAGAATCTCTGAATTGATAGATCACAGCCCTGATACAATAGATATGTGGTTAGAATATCTTGGGAAAGAATCTCTGAAATGAGAGATCACAGCTCTGATACCACAGTCATGTGGTTAGAATGTCTCTCGAAAGAATCTCTGGATTGAGAGATCACAGCTCTGATACTACAGGCATCTGGTTAGAATGTCTGAGGAAAGAATCTCTGAATTGGAATATCACAGCGCTGATACGACAGACATGTGGTTCGAATGTCTCTGAAAAGAAACTCTGAATTGAGAGATCAAGGCTCTGATACGATAGACATGTGGTTAGAATGTGTGAGGAAAGAATCTCTGAATTGAGTGATCACAGCTTTGATACTACAGATATGTGGTTAGAATGTCTCAGGAAAGAATCTCTGAATTGAGAGATCACAGCTCTGATACTATAGACATGTGGTTAGAATGTCTCAGGAAAGAATCTCTAAATTGAGAGATCACAGCTCTGATACTATAGACATGAGGTTAGAATGTCTCAGGAAAGAATCTCTGAATAGAGAGATCACAGATCTGATACTATAGACATGTGGTAAGAATGTCTCTGGAAAGAATCTCTGAATTGAGAGATCACAGCTCTGATACTATGGTCATGTGGTTAGAATGTCTCTGGAAAGAATCTCTGAATTTAGAGATTACAGCTCTGATACTACAGACATGTAGTTAGAATGTCTCAGGAAAGAATCTCTGAATTGAGAGATCACAGCTCTGATACTATAGACATGGGTTAGAATGTCTCTGGAAAGAATCTCTGAATTGAGAGATCACAGCTCTGATACTTAAGACATGTCGTTAGAATGTCTCAGGAAAGAATCTCTGAATTGAGATATCACAGCTATGATGCTATAGACATGTGGTTAGAATGCCTCAGGAAAGAATCTCAGAATTGACAAATCACAGCTCTGATACTATAGAAATGTGGTTAGAATGTTTGAGAAAAAAATCTCTGAATTGAGAGATCACAACGCGGATACTACAGATTGGGGGTTAGAATGTCTCAGGAAAGAATCTCTGAATAGAGAGATCACAGCTCTGATACTATAGACATGTGGTTAGAATGTCTCTGAAAAGAAGCTCTGAATTGAGAGATCAAGGCTCTGATACTACAGATTGGTGGTTAGAATGTCTCAGGAAAGAATCTCTGAATTGAGTGATCACAGCTTTGATACTACAGATATGTGGTTAGAATGTCTCAGGAAAGAATCTCTGAATTGAGAGATCACAGCTCTGATACTACAGACATGGGGTTAGAATGTCTCAGGAAAGAATCTCTGGATTGAGAGATCACAGCTCTGATAGTACAGACATGGGGTTAGAATGTCTCAGGAAACAATCTCTGAATTGAGAGATCACAGCTTTTATACTACAGACATGTGGTTAGGATGTCACAGGAAAGAATCTCTGAAATGAGATATCACAGCTCTCATACCCAGTCATGTGGTTAGAATGTCTCTGGAAAGAATCTCTGGATTGAGAGATCACAGCTCTGATACTACAGACATGTGGTTAGAATGTCTCAGGAAAGAATCTCTGAGTTGAGAGATCACACTTCTGATACTACAGACATGTGGTTAAAATGTCTCAGGAAATAAATCTCTGAATTGAGAGATCACAGCTCTGATACCACAGTCATGTGGTTAGAATGTCTCAGGAAAGAATCTCTAAATTGAGAGATCACAGCTCTGATAATATAGACATGTGGTTAAAATGTCTCAGGAAAGAATCTCTGAATTGAGAGATCACAGCTCTGATACTATAGAAATGTGGTTAGAATGTCTGAGAAAAGAATCTCTGAATTGAGAGATCACTGAGCTGATACTACAGATATGTGGGTAGAATGTCTCAGGATTGAATCTCTGAATTGAGAGATCACAGCTCTGATACTACAGAGATCTGGTTAGAATGTCTCTGGAAAGAATCTCTGAATTGATAGATCACAGCCCTGATACAATAGATATGTGGTTAGAATATCTTGGGAAAGAATCTCTGAAATGAGAGATCACAGCTCTGATACCACAGTCATGTGGTTAGAATGTCTCTCGAAAGAATCTCTGGATTGAGAGATCACAGCTCTGATACTACAGGCATCTGGTTAGAATGTCTGAGGAAAGAATCTCTGAATTGGAATATCACAGCGCTGATACGACAGACATGTGGTTCGAATGTCTCTGAAAAGAAACTCTGAATTGAGAGATCAAGGCTCTGATACGATAGACATGTGGTTAGAATGTGTGAGGAAAGAATCTCTGAATTGAGTGATCACAGCTTTGATACTACAGATATGTGGTTAGAATGTCTCAGGAAAGAATCTCTGAATTGAGAGATCACAGCTCTGATACTATAGACATGTGGTTAGAATGTCTCAGGAAAGAATCTCTAAATTGAGAGATCACAGCTCTGATACTATAGACATGAGGTTAGAATGTCTCAGGAAAGAATCTCTGAATAGAGAGATCACAGATCTGATACTATAGACATGTGGTAAGAATGTCTCTGGAAAGAATCTCTGAATTGAGAGATCACAGCTCTGATACTATGGTCATGTGGTTAGAATGTCTCTGGAAAGAATCTCTGAATTTAGAGATTACAGCTCTGATACTACAGACATGTAGTTAGAATGTCTCAGGAAAGAATCTCTGAATTGAGAGATCACAGCTCTGATACTATAGACATGGGTTAGAATGTCTCTGGAAAGAATCTCTGAATTGAGAGATCACAGCTCTGATACTTAAGACATGTCGTTAGAATGTCTCAGGAAAGAATCTCTGAATTGAGATATCACAGCTATGATGCTATAGACATGTGGTTAGAATGCCTCAGGAAAGAATCTCAGAATTGACAAATCACAGCTCTGATACTATAGAAATGTGGTTAGAATGTTTGAGAAAAAAATCTCTGAATTGAGAGATCACAACGCGGATACTACAGATTGGGGGTTAGAATGTCTCAGGAAAGAATCTCTGAATAGAGAGATCACAGCTCTGATACTATAGACATGTGGTTAGAATGTCTCAGGAAAGAATCTCTGAGTTGAGAGATCACAGCTCTGATACTATAGACATGTGGTTAGAATGTCTCAGGAAATAATCTCTGAATTGAGAGATGAGAGCTCTGATACTACAGACATGTGGTTAGAATGTCTAAGGAAAGAATCACTGAATTGAGAGATCACAGCTCTGATACTACAGACATGTGGTAAGAATATCTCTGGAAAGAATCTTTGAATTGAGAGATCACAGATCTGATACTACAGAATCTCTGAATTGACAGATCACAGCTCTGATACTACAGACATGTAGTTAGAACGTCGCAGGAAAGAATCTCTGAATTGAGAGATCACAGCTCTGATACTACAGACATGTGGTTAGAATATCTCAGGAAAGAATCTCTGAATTGAGAGATCACAGCTCTGAAACTACAGACATGTGGTTAGGATGCCTCAGGAAAGAATCTCTGAATTGAGAGATCACATCTCTGATAGTACAGCCATGGGGTTAGAATGTCTCAGGAAAGAATCTCTGAATTGAGAGATAACAGCTCTGATACTATAGACATGTGGTTAGAATGTCTCAGGAAAGAATCTCTGAATGGAGAGATCACAGCTCTGATACTACAGACATGTAGTTAGAACGTCGCAGGAAAGAATCTCTGAATTGAGAGATCACAGCTCTGATACTACAGGCATCTGGTTAGAATGTCTGAGGAAAGAATCTCTGAATTGGGATATCACAGCGCTGATACTACAGACATGTGGTTAGAATGTCTCAGAAAAGAAACTCTGAATTGAGTGATCACAGCTTTGATACTACAGATATGTGGTTAGAATGTCTCAGGAAAGAATCTCTGAATTGAGAGATAACAGCTCTGATACTATAGACATGTGGTTAGAATGTCTCAGGAAAGAATCTCTGACTGGAGAGATCACAGCTCTGATACTATAGACATGTGATTAGAATGTCTCTGGAAGGATTCTCTGAATTGAGGGATCAGAGCTCTGATACTATGGTCATGTGGTTAGAATGTCTCAGGAAAGAATCTCTGAATTGAGAGATCACAGCTCTGATACTACTGACATGTGGTTAGGATGTCTCAGGAAAGAATCTCTGAATTGAGAGATCACACATCTGATACTAAAGACATGTGGTTAGAATGTCTCAGGAAAGTATCTCTGAATTGAGAGATCACACCTCTGATACTACAGACATGTGGTTAGAATGTCTCAGGAAAGAATCTCTGAATTGAGAGATCACAGCTCTGATACTACAGACATGTGGTAAGAATATCTCTGGAAAGAATCTTTGAATTGAGAGATCACAGCTCTAATACTATAGATATGTGGTTAGAATGTCTCAGGAAAGAATCTCTGGATTGAGACATCATAGCTCTAATACTGAAGACATGTGGTTAGAATGTCTCAGGAATGAATCTCTAAATTGAGAGATCACAGCTTTTATAATACAGACATGTGGTTAGAATGTCTCAGAAAAGAATCTCTGAATTGAGATATCACAGCTCTGAAACTATAGAAATGTGGTTAGAATGTCTGAGAAAAGAATCTCTGAATTGAGAGATCACAACGATGATACTACAGATTGGTGGCGGGAATGTCACAGGAAAGAATCTCTGAATTGAGAGATCACGGCTCTAAATACTATAGACATGTGGTTAGAATGTCTCAAGAAAGAATCTCTGAGTTGAGAGATCACAGCTCTGATACTACAGACATGTGGTTAGAATGTCTCAGGAAAGAATCTCTGAATTGAGAGATCACAGCTCTGATACTACAGACATGTGGTTAGAATGTCTTAGGAAAGAATCTCTGAATGGAGAGATCACAGCTCTGATACTATAGACATGTGGTTAGAATGTCTCTGGAAAGAATCTCTGGATTGAGAGATCACAGCTCTGATACTACAGACATCTGGTTAGAATGTCTGAGGAAAGAATCTCTGAATTGGGATATCACAGCTTTGATACTAAAGACATGTGGTTAGAATGTCTCTGAAAAGAATCTCTGAATTGAGAGATCACAGCTCTGATACTATAGACATGTGGTTAGAATGTCTGCGAAAAGAATCTCTGAATTGAGTGATCACAGCTCTGATACTATGGTCATGTGGTTAGAATGTCTCAGGAAAGAATCTCTGAATTGAGAGATCACAGCTCTGATACTACAGATATGTGGTTAGAATGTCTCTGGAAAGAATCTCTGAATTGAGAGATCACAGCTCTGATACTATGGTCATGTGGTTAGAATGTCTCTGGAAAGAATCTCTGAATTAAGAGATTACAGCTCTGATACTACAGACATGTAGTTAGAATGTCTCAGGAAAGAATCTCTAAATTGAGAGATCACACCTCTGATTCTACAGGCATGTGGTTAGAATGTCTCAGGAAAGAATCTCTGAATTGAGAGATCACAGCTCTGATACTATAGACATGTGGTTAGAATGTCTCAGGAAAGAATCTCTTAATTGAGAGATCACAGCTCTGATACTATAGACATGTGGTTAGAATGTCTCAGAAAAGAATCTCTGAATGGAGAGATCACAGCTCTGATACTTCATACATATAGTTAGAATGTCTCAGGAAAGAATCTCTGAATTGAGAGATCACACCTCTGATACTACAGGCATGTGGTTAGAATGTCTCAGGAAAGAATCTCTGAATTGAGAGATCACAGCTCTGATAATAAAGACATGTGGTTAGAACGTCTCAGGAAAGAATCTCTGAATTGAGAGATTACAGCTCTGATACTACAGACATGTAGTTAGAATGTCTCAGGAAAGAATCTCTGAATTGAGAGATCACAGCTCTGATACCACAGACATGTGGTTAGAATGTCTCAAGAAAGAATCTCTGAATTGGGAGATCACAGCTCTGATGCTATAGACATGTGCTTAGAATGCCTCTGGAAAGAATCTCTAAATTGAGATATCACAGCTCTGATACTATAGAAATGTGGTTAGAATGTCTGAGAAAAGAATCTCTGAATTGAGAGATCACAACGCTGATACTACAGATTGGTGGCGGGAATGTCTCAGGAAAGAATCTCTGAATTGGGATATCACAGCTTTGATACTACATACATGTGGTTAGAATGTCTCTGAAAAGAATCTCTGAATTGAGAGATCACAGCTCTGATACTATAGACATGTGGTTAGAATGTCTGAGAAAAGAATCTCTAAATTGAGTGATCACAGCTCTGATACTAGAGATATGTGGTTAGAATGTCTCAGGAAAGAATCTCTGAATTGAGAGATCACAGCTCTGATACTATAGACATGTGCTTAGAATGTCTCAGGAAAGAATCTCTGAATTGAGAGATCACAGATCTGATACTACAGACATGTGGTTAGAATGTCTCAGGAAATAATCTCTGATTGGAGAGATCACAGCTCTGATACTATAGACATGTGGTTAGAATGTCTCTGGAAAAAATCTCGGAATTGAGAGATCACAGTTCTGATACCACAGTCATGTGGTTAGAATGTCTCTGGAAAGAATCTCTGGATTGAGAGATCACAGCTCTGATACTACAGACATCTGGTTAGAATGTCTGAGGAAAGAATCTCTGAATTGGGATATCACAGCTTTGATACTAAAGACATGTGGTTAGAATGTCTCTGAAAAGAATCTCTGAATTGAGAGATCACAGCTCTGATAATATAGACATGTGGTTAGAATATCTGCGAAAAGAATCTCTGAATTGAGTGATCACAGCTCTGATACTACAGATATGTGGTTAGAATGTCTCAGGAAAGAATCTCTGAATTGAGGGATCACAGCTCTGATACTACAGATATGTGGTTAGAATGTCTCTGGAAAGAATCTCTGAATTGAAAGATCACAGCTCTGATACTATGGTCATGTGGTTAGAATGTCTCTGGAAATAATCTCTGAATTAAGAGATTACAGCTATGATACTACAGACATGTGAGTTAGAATGTCTCAGGAAAGAATCTCTGAATTGAGAGATCACACCTCTGATACTACAGGCATGTGGTTAGAATGTCTCAGGAAAAAATCTCTGAATTGAGAGATCACAGCTCTGATACTATAGACATGTGGTTAGAATGTCTCAGGAAAGAATCTCTGAATTGAGAGATCACAGCTCTGATACTATAGACATGTGGTTAGAATGTCTCAGGAAAGAATCTCTGAATGGAGAGATCACAGCTCTGATACTACAGACATGTAGTTAGAATGTCTCAGGAAAGAATCTCTGAATTGAGAGATCACACCTCTGATACCACAGTCATGTGGTTAGAATGTCTCTGGAAAGAATTTCTGGATTGAGAGATCACAGCTCTGATATTACAGGCATCTGCTTAGAAAGTCCTAGGAAAGAATCTCTGAATTCGGATATCACAGCGCTGATACGACAGACATGTGGTTAGAATGTCTCTGAAGAGAAACTCTGAATTGGAAGATCAAGGCTCTGATACTATAGACATGTGGTTAGAATGTCTGAGGAAAGAATCTCTGAATTGAGTGATCACAGCTTTGATACTACAGATATGTGGTTAGAATGTCTCAGGAAAGAATCTCTGAATTGAGAGATCACAGCTCTGATACTATAGACATGTGGTTAGAATGTCTCAGGAAAGAATCTCTGAATTGAGAGATCACAGCTCTGATACTATAGACATGTGGTTAGAATGTCTCAGGAAAGAATCTCTGAATGGAGAGATCACAGCTCTGATACTACAGACATGGAGTTAGAATGTCTCAGGAAAGAATCTCTGAATTGAGAGATCACACCTCTGATACTACAGGCATGTGGTTAGAATGTCTCAGGAAAGAATCTCTGAATTGAGAGATCACAGCTCTGATACCACAGACATGTGGTTAGAATGTCTCAAGAAAGAATCTCTGAATTGAGAGATCACAGCTCTGATGCTATAGACATGTGGTTAGAATGCCTCAGGAAAGAATCTCTAAATTGAGATATCACAGCTCTGATACAATAGAAATGTGGTTAGAATGTCTGAGAAAAGAATCTCTGAATTGAGAGATCACAACACTGATACAAACAGATTGGTGGCGGGAATGTCTCAGGAAAGAATCTCTGAATTGGGATATCACAGCTTTGATACTACAGACATGTGGTTAGAATGTCTCTGAATGAATCTCTGAATTGAGAGATCACAGCTCTGATACTATAGACATGTGGTTAGAATGTCTGAGAAAAGAATCTCTGAATTGAGTGATCACACCTCTGATACTACAGATATGTGGTTAGAATGTCTCAGGAAAGAATCTCTGAATTGAGAGATCACAGCTCTGATACTATAGACATGTGGTTAGAATGTCTCAGGAAAGAATCTCTGAATTGAGAGATCACAGATCTGATACTACAGACATGTGGTTAGAATGTCTCTGGAAAGAATCTCTGAATTAAGAGATTACAGCTCTGATACTACAGACATGTAGTTAGAATGTCTCAGGAAAGAATCTCTAAATTGAGAGATCACACCTCTGATTCTACAGGCATGTGGTTAGAATGTCTCAGGAAAGAATCTCTGAATTGAGAGATCACAGCTCTGATACTATAGACATGTGGTTAGAATGTCTCAGGAAAGAATCTCTTAATTGAGAGATCACAGCTCTGATACTATAGACTTGTGGTTAGAATGTGTCAGGAAAGAATCTCTGAATGGAGAGATCACAGCTCTGATACTACAGACATGTAGTTAGAATGTCTCAGGAAAGAATCTCTGAATGTAGAGATCACACCTCTGATACTACAGGCATGTGGTTAGAATGTCTCAGGAAAGAATCTCTGAATTGAGAGATCACAGCTCTGATAATATAGACATGTGGTTAGAATGTCTCAGGAAAGAATCTCTGAATTGAGAGATTACAGCTCTGATACTACAGACATGTAGTTAGAATGTCTCAGGAAAGAATCTCTGAATTGAGAGATCACAGCTCTGATACCACAGACATGTGGTTAGAATGTCTCAAGACAGAATCTCTGAATTGAGAGATCACAGCTCTGATGCTATAGACATGTGCTTAGAATGCCTCTGGAAAGAATCTCTGAAATGAGAGATCACACCTCTGATACCACAGTCATGTGGTTAGAATGTCTCTGGAAAGAATTACTGGATTGAGAGATCACAGCTCTGATATTACAGGCATCTGCTTAGAAAGTCCTAGGAAAGAATCTCTGAATTCGGATATCACAGCGCTGATACGACAGACATGTGGTTAGAATGTCTCTGAAGAGAAACTCTGAATTGAAAGATCAAGGCTCTGATACTATAGACATGTGGTTAGAATGTCTGAGGAAAGAATCTCTGAATTGAGTGATCACAGCTTTGATACTACAGATATGTGGTTAGAACGTCTCAGGAAAGAATCTCTGAATTGAGAGATCACAGCTCTGATACTATAGACATGTGGTTAGAATGTCTCAGGAAAGAATCTCTGAATTGAGAGATCACAGCTCTGATACTATAGACATGTGGTTAGAATGTCTCAGGAAAGAATCTCTGAATGGAGAGTTCACAGCTCTGATACTACAGACATGTAGTTAGAATGTCTCAGGAAAGAATCTCTGAATTGAGAGATCACACCTCTGATACTACAGGCATGTGGTTAGAATGTCTCAGGAAAGAATCTCTGAATTGAGAGATCACAGCTCTGATACTATAGACATGTGGTTAGAATGTCTCAGGAAAGAATCTCTGAATTGAGAGATCACAGCTCTGATACCACAGACATGTGGTTAGAATGTCTCAAGAAAGAATCTCTGAATTGAGAGATCACAGCTCTGATGCTATAGACATGTGGTTAGAATGCCTCAGGAAAGAATCTCTAAATTGAGATATCACAGCTCTGATACAATAGAAATGTGGTTAGAATGTCTGAGAAAAGAATCTCTGAATTGAGAGATCACAACACTGATACAAACAGATTGGTGGCGGGAATGTCTCAGGAAAGAATCTTTGAATTGGGATATCACAGCTTTGATACTACAGACATGTGGTTAGAATGTCTCTGAAAAGAATCTCTGAATTGAGAGATCAGAGCTCTGATACTATAGACATGTGGTTAGAATGTCTGAGAAAAGAATCTCTGAATTGAGTGATCACACCTCTGATACTACAGATATGTGGTTAGAATGTCTCAGGAAAGAATCTCTGAATTGAGAGCTCACAGCTCTGATACTATAGACATGTGGTTAGAATGTCTCAGGAAAGAATCTCTGAATTGAGAGATCACAGATCTGATACTACAGACATGTGGTTAGAATGTCTCTGGAAAGAATCTCTGAATTAAGAGATTACAGCTCTGATACTACAGATGTTGTAGTTAGAATGTCTCAGGAAAGAATCTCTAAATTGAGAGATCACACCTCTGATTCTACAGGCATGTGGTTAGAATGTCTCAGGAAAGAATCTCTGAATTGAGAGATCACAACTCTGATACTATAGACATGTGGTTAGAATGTCTCAGGAAAGAATCTCTTAATTGAGAGATCACAGCTCTGATACTATAGACATGTGGTTAGAATGTCTCAGAAAAGAATCTCTGAATGGAGAGATCACACCTCTGATACTACAGGCATGTGGTTAGAATGTCTCAGGAAAGAATCTCTGAATTGAGAGATCACAGCTCTGATAATATAGACATGTGGTTAGAATGTCTCAGGAAAGAATCTCTGAATTGAGAGATTACAGCTCTGATACTACAGACATGTAGTTAGAATGTCTCAGGAAAGAATCTCTGAATTGAGAGATCACAGCTCTGATACCACAGACATGTGGTTAGAATGTCTCAAGAAAGAATCTCTGAATTGAGAGATCACAGCTCTGATGCTATAGACATGTGCTTAGAATGCCTCTGGAAAGAATCTCTAAATTGAGATATCACAGCTCTGATACTATAGAAATGTGGTTAGAATGTCTGAGAAAAGAATCTCTGAATTGAGAGATCACAACGCTGATACTACAGATTGGTGGCGGGAATGTCTCAGGAAAGAATCTCTGAATTGGGATATCACAGCTTTGATACTACAGACATGTGGTTAGAATGTCTCTGAAAAGAATCTCTGAATTGAGAGATCATAGCTCTGATACTATAGACATGTGGTTAGAATGTCTGAGAAAAGAATCTCTGAATTGAGTGATCACAGCTCTGATACTACAGATATGTGGTTAGAATGTCTCAGGAAAGAATCTCTGAATTGAAAGATCACAGCTCTGATACTATGGTCATGTGGTTAGAATGTCTCTGGAAATAATCTCGGAACTAAGAGATTACAGCTATGATACTACAGACATGTGAGTTAGAATGTCTCAGGAAAGAATCTCTGAATTGAGAGATCACACCTCTGATACTACAGGCATGTGGTTAGAATGTCTCAGGAAAAAATCTCTGAATTGAGAGATCACAGCTCTGATACTATAGACATGTGGTTAGAATGTCTCAGGAAAGAATCTCTGAATGGAGAGATCACAGCTCTGATACTACAGACATGTAGTTAGAATGTCTCAGGAAAGAATCTCTGAATTGAGAGATCACACCTCTGATACCACAGTAATGTGGTTAGAATGTCTCTGGAAAGAATTTCTGGATTGAGAGATCACAGCTCTGATATTACAGGCATCTGCTTAGAAAGTCCTAGGAAAGAATCTCTGAATTCGGATATCACAGCGCTGATACGACAGACATGTGGTTAGAATGTCTCTGAAGAGAAACTCTGAATTGAAAGATCAAGGCTCTGATACTATAGACATGTGGTTAGAATGTCTGAGGAAAGAATCTCTGAATTGAGAGATCACACCTCTGATACAACAGGCATGTGGTTAGAATGTCTCAGGAAAGAATCTCTGAATTGAGAGATCACAGCTCTGATACTATAGACATATGGTTAGAATGTCTCAGGAAAGAATCTCTGAATTGAGAGATCACAGCTCTGATACCACAGACATGTGGTTAGAATGTCTCAAGAAAGAATCTCTGAATTGAGAGATCACAGATCTGATGCTATAGACATGTGTTTAGAATGCCTCAGCAAAGAATCTCTAAATTGAGATATCACAGCTCTGATACAATAGAAATGTGGTTAGAATGTCTGAGAAAAGAATCTCTGAATTGAGAGATCACAACACTGATACAAACAGATTGGTGGCGGGAATGTCTCAGGAAAGAATCTCTGAATTGGGATATCACAGATTTGATACTACAGACATGTGGTTAGAATGTCTCTGAAAAGAATCTCTGAATTGAGAGATCACAGCTCTGATACTATAGACATGTGGTTAGAATGTCTGAGAAAAGAATCTCTGAATTGAGTGATCACACCTCTGATACTACAGATATGTGGTTAGAATGTCTCAGGAAAGAATCTCTGAATTGAGAGATTACAGCTCTGATACTACAGACATGTAGTTAGAATGTCTCAGGAAAGAATCTCTGAATTGAGAGATCACAGCTCTGATACCACAGACATGTGGTTAGAATGTCTCAAGAAAGAATCTCTGAATTGAGAGATCACAGCTCTGATGCTATAGACATGTGCTTAGAATGCCTCTGGAAAGAATCTCTGAATTGAGAGATCACACCTCTGATACCACAGTCATGTGGTTAGAATGTCTCTGGAAAGAATTTCTGGATTGAGAGATCACAGCTCTGATATTACAGGCATCTGCTTAGAAAGTCCTAGGAAAGAATCTCTGAATTCGGATATCACAGCGCTGATACGACAGACATGTGGTTAGAATGTCTCTGAAGAGAAACTCTGAATTGAAAGATCAAGGCTCTGATACTATAGTAATGTGGTTAGAATGTCTGAGGAAAGAATCTCTGAATTGAGTGATCACAGCTTTGATACTACAGATATGTGGTTAGAATGTCTCAGGAAAGAGTCTCTGAATTGAGAGATCACAGCTCTGATACTATAGACATGTGGTTAGAATGTCTCAGGAAAGAATCTCTGAATTGAGAGATCACAGATCTGATACTACAGACATGTGGTTAGAATGTCTCTGGAAAGAATCTCTGAATTAAGAGATTACAGCTCTGATACTACAGACATGTAGTTAGAATGTCTCAGGAAAGAATCTCTAAATTGAGAGATCACACCTCTGATTCTACAGGCATGTGGTTAGAATGTCTCAGGAAAGAATCTCTGAATTGAGAGATCACAACTCTGATACTATAGACATGTGGTTAGAATGTCTCAGGAAAGAATCTCTTAATTGAGAGATCACAGCTGTTATACTATAGACATGTGGTTAGAATGTCTCAGGAAAGAATCTCTGAATGGAGAGATCACAGCTCTGATACTACAGACATGTAGTTAGAATGTCTCAGAAAAGAATCTCTGAATGGAGAGATCACACCTCTGATACTACAGGCATGTGGTTAGAATGTCTCAGGAAAGAATCTCTGAATTGAGAGATCACAGCTCTGATAATATAGACATGTGGTTAGAATGTCTCAGGAAAGAATCTCTTAATTGAGAGATCACAGCTCTGATACTATAGACATGTGGTTAGAATGTGTCAGGAAAGAATCTCTGAATGGAGAGATCACAGCTCTGATACTACAGACATGTAGTTAGAATGTCTCAGGAAAGAATCTCTGAATGTAGAGATCACACCTCTGATACTACAGGCATGTGGTTAGAATGTCTCAGGAAAGAATCTCTGAATTGAGAGATCACAGCTCTGATAATATAGACATGTGGTTAGAATGTCTCAGGAAAGAATCTCTGAATTGAGAGATTACAGCTCTGATACTACAGACATGTAGTTAGAATGTCTCAGGAAAGAATCTCTGAATTGAGAGATCACAGCTCTGATACCACAGACATGTGGTTAGAATGTCTCAAGACAGAATCTCTGAATTGAGAGATCACAGCTCTGATGCTATAGACATGTGCTTAGAATGCCTCTGGAAAGAATCTCTGAAATGAGAGATCACACCTCTGATACCACAGTCATGTGGTTAGAATGTCTCTGGAAAGAATTACTGGATTGAGAGATCACAGCTCTGATATTACAGGCATCTGCTTAGAAAGTCCTAGGAAAGAATCTCTGAATTCGGATATCACAGCGCTGATACGACAGACATGTGGTTAGAATGTCTCTGAAGAGAAACTCTGAATTGAAAGATCAAGGCTCTGATACTATAGACATGTGGTTAGAATGTCTGAGGAAAGAATCTCTGAATTGAGTGATCACAGCTTTGATACTACAGATATGTGGTTAGAACGTCTCAGGAAAGAATCTCTGAATGGAGAGTTCACAGCTCTGATACTACAGACATGTAGTTAGAATGTCTCAGGAAAGAATCTCTGAATTGAGAGATCACACCTCTGATACTACAGGCATGTGGTTAGAATGTCTCAGGAAAGAATCTCTGAATTGAGAGATCACAGCTCTGATACTATAGACATGTGGTTAGAATGTCTCAGGAAAGAATCTCTGAATTGAGAGATCACAGCTCTGATACCACAGACATGTGGTTAGAATGTCTCAAGAAAGAATCTCTGAATTGAGAGATCACAGCTCTGATACAATAGAAATGTGGTTAGAATGTCTGAGAAAAGAATCTCTGAATTGAGAGATCACAACACTGATACAAACAGATTGGTGGCGGGAATGTCTCAGGAAAGAATCTTTGAATTGGGATATCACAGCTTTGATACTACAGACATGTGGTTAGAATGTCTCTGAAAAGAATCTCTGAATTGAGAGATCAGAGCTCTGATACTATAGACATGTGGTTAGAATGTCTGAGAAAAGAATCTCTGAATTGAGTGATCACACCTCTGATACTACAGATATGTGGTTAGAATGTCTCAGGAAAGAATCTCTGAATTGAGAGCTCACAGCTCTGATACTATAGACATGTGGTTAGAATGTCTCAGGAAAGAATCTCTGAATTGAGAGATCACAGATCTGATACTACAGACATGTGGTTAGAATGTCTCTGGAAAGAATCTCTGAATTAAGAGATTACAGCTCTGATACTACAGATGTTGTAGTTAGAATGTCTCAGGAAAGAATCTCTAAATTGAGAGATCACACCTCTGATTCTACAGGCATGTGGTTAGAATGTCTCAGGAAAGAATCTCTGAATTGAGAGATCACAACTCTGATACTATAGACATGTGGTTAGAATGTCTCAGGAAAGAATCTCTTAATTGAGAGATCACAGCTCTGATACTATAGACATGTGGTTAGAATGTCTCAGAAAAGAATCTCTGAATGGAGAGATCACACCTCTGATACTACAGGCATGTGGTTAGAATGTCTCAGGAAAGAATCTCTGAATTGAGAGATCACAGCTCTGATAATATAGACATGTGGTTAGAATGTCTCAGGAAAGAATCTCTGAATTGAGAGATTACAGCTCTGATACTACAGACATGTAGTTAGAATGTCTCAGGAAAGAATCTCTGAATTGAGAGATCACAGCTCTGATACCACAGACATGTGGTTAGAATGTCTCAAGAAAGAATCTCTGAATTGAGAGATCACAGCTCTGATGCTATAGACATGTGCTTAGAATGCCTCTGGAAAGAATCTCTAAATTGAGATATCACAGCTCTGATACTATAGAAATGTGGTTAGAATGTCTGAGAAAAGAATCTCTGAATTGAGAGATCACAACGCTGATACTACAGATTGGTGGCGGGAATGTCTCAGGAAAGAATCTCTGAATTGGGATATCACAGCTTTGATACTACAGACATGTGGTTAGAATGTCTCTGAAAAGAATCTCTGAATTGAGAGATCATAGCTCTGATACTATAGACATGTGTTTAGAATGTCTGAGAAAAGAATCTTTGAATTGAGTGATCACAGCTCTGATACTACAGATATGTGGTTAGAATGTCTCAGGAAAGAATCTCTGAATTGAAAGATCACAGCTCTGATACTATGGTCATGTGGTTAGAATGTCTCTGGAAATAATCTCGGAACTAAGAGATTACAGCTATGATACTACAGACATGTGAGTTAGAATGTCTCAGGAAAGAATCTCTGAATTGAGAGATCACACCTCTGATACTACAGGCATGTGGTTAGAATGTCTCAGGAAAAAATCTCTGAATTGAGAGATCACAGCTCTGATACTATAGACATGTGGTTAGAATGTCTCAGGAAAGAATCTCTGAATGGAGAGATCACAGCTCTGATACTACAGACATGTAGTTAGAATGTCTCAGGAAAGAATCTCTGAATTGAGAGATCACACCTCTGATACCACAGTAATGTGGTTAGAATGTCTCTGGAAAGAATTTCTGGATTGAGAGATCACAGCTCTGATATTACAGGCATCTGCTTAGAAAGTCCTAGGAAAGAATCTCTGAATTCGGATATCACAGCGCTGATACGACAGACATGTGGTTAGAATGTCTCTGAAGAGAAACTCTGAATTGAAAGATCAAGGTTCTGATACTATAGACATGTGGTTAGAATGTCTGAGGAAAGAATCTCTGAATTGAGAGATCACACCTCTGATACAACAGGCATGTGGTTAGAATGTCTCAGGAAAGAATCTCTGAATTGAGAGATCACAGCTCTGATACTATAGACATATGGTTAGAATGTCTCAGGAAAGAATCTCTGAATTGAGAGATCACAGCTCTGATACCACAGACATGTGGTTAGAATGTCTCAAGAAAGAATCTCTGAATTGAGAGATCACAGATCTGATGCTATAGACATGTGTTTAGAATGCCTCAGCAAAGAATCTCTAAATTGAGATATCACAGCTCTGATACAATAGAAATGTGGTTAGAATGTCTGAGAAAAGAATCTCTGAATTGAGAGATCACAACACTGATACAAACAGATTGGTGGCGGGAATGTCTCAGGAAAGAATCTCTGAATTGGGATATCACAGCTTTGATACTACAGACATGTGGTTAGAATGTCTCTGAAAAGAATCTCTGAATTGAGAGATCACAGCTCTGATACTATAGACATGTGGTTAGAATGTCTGAGAAAAGAATCTCTGAATTGAGTGATCACACCTCTGATACTACAGATATGTGGTTAGAATGTCTCAGGAAAGAATCTCTGAATTGAGAGATTACAGCTCTGATACTACAGACATGTAGTTAGAATGTCTCAGGAAAGAATCTCTGAATTGAGAGATCACAGCTCTGATACCACAGACATGTGGTTAGAATGTCTCAAGAAAGAATCTCTGAATTGAGAGATCACAGCTCTGATGCTATAGACATGTGCTTAGAATGCCTCTGGAAAGAATCTCTGAATTGAGAGATCACACCTCTGATACCACAGTCATGTGGTTAGAATGTCTCTGGAAAGAATTTCTGGATTGAGAGATCACAGCTCTGATATTACAGGCATCTGCTTAGAAAGTCCTAGGAAAGAATCTCTGAATTCGGATATCACAGCGCTGATACGACAGACATGTGGTTAGAATGTCTCTGAAGAGAAACTCTGAATTGAAAGATCAAGGCTCTGATACTATAGTAATGTGGTTAGAATGTCTGAGGAAAGAATCTCTGAATTGAGTGATCACAGCTTTGATACTACAGATATGTGGTTAGAATGTCTCAGGAAAGAGTCTCTGAATTGAGAGATCACAGCTCTGATACTATAGACATGTGGTTAGAATGTCTCAGGAAAGAATCTCTGAATTGAGAGATCACAGATCTGATACTACAGACATGTGGTTAGAATGTCTCTGGAAAGAATCTCTGAATTAAGAGATTACAGCTCTGATACTACAGACATGTAGTTAGAATGTCTCAGGAAAGAATCTCTAAATTGAGAGATCACACCTCTGATTCTACAGGCATGTGGTTAGAATGTCTCAGGAAAGAATCTCTGAATTGAGAGATCACAACTCTGATACTATAGACATGTGGTTAGAATGTCTCAGGAAAGAATCTCTTAATTGAGAGATCACAGCTGTTATACTATAGACATGTGGTTAGAATGTCTCAGGAAAGAATCTCTGAATGGAGAGATCACAGCTCTGATACTACAGACATGTAGTTAGAATGTCTCAGAAAAGAATCTCTGAATGGAGAGATCACACCTCTGATACTACAGGCATGTGGTTAGAATGTCTCAGGAAAGAATCTCTGAATTGAGAGATCACAGCTCTGATAATATAGACATGTGGTTAGAATGTCTCAGGAAAGAATCTCTGAATTGAGAGATTACAGCTCTGATACTACAGACATGTAGTTAGAATGTCTCAGGAAAGAATCTCTGAATTGAGAGATCACAGCTCTGATACCACAGACATGTGGTTAGAATGTCTCAAGAAAGAATCTCTGAATTGAGAGATCACAGCTCTGATGCTATAGACATGTGCTTAGAATGCCTCTGGAAAGAATCTCTAAATTGAGATATCACAGCTCTGATACTATAGAAATGTGGTTAGAATGTCTGAGAAAAGAATCTCTGAATTGAGAGATCACAATGCTGATACTACAGATTGGTGGCGGGAATGTCTCAGGAAAGAATCTCTGAATTGGGATATCACAGCTTTGATACTACAGACATGTGGTTAGAATGTCTCTGAAAAGAATCTCTGAATTGAGAGATCACAGCTCTGATACTATAGACATGTGGTTAGAATGTCTGAGAAAAGAATCTCTGAATTGAGTGATCACAGCTCTGATACTACAGATATGTGGTTAGAATGTCTCAGGAAAGGATCTCTGAATTGAGAGATCACAGCTCTGATACTACAGATATGTGGTTAGAATGTCTCTGGAAAGAATCTCTGAATTGAAAGATCACAGCTCTGATACTATGGTCATGTGGTTAGAATGTCTCTGGAAATAATCTCTGAATTAAGAGATTACAGCTATGATACTACAGACATGTGAGTTAGAATGTCTCAGGAAAGAATCTCTGAATTGAGAGATCACACCTCTGATACTACAGGCATGTGGTTAGAATGTCTCAGGAAAAAATCTCTGAATTGAGAGATCACAGCTCTGATACTATAGACATGTGGTTAGAATGTCTCAGGAAAGAATCTCTGAATGGAGAGATCACAGCTCTGATACTACAGACATGTAGTTAGAATGTCTCAGGAAAGAATCTCTGAATTGAGAGATCACACCTCTGATACCACAGTCATGTGGTTAGAATGTCTCTGGAAAGAATTTCTGGATTGAGAGATCACAGCTCTGATATTACAGGCATCTGCTTAGAAAGTCCTAGGAAAGAATCTCTGAATTCGGATAGCACAGCGCTGATACGACAGACATGTGGTTAGAATGTCTCTGAAGAGAAACTCTGAATTGAAAGATCAAGGCTCAGATACTATAGACATGTGGTGAGAATGTCTGAGGAAAGAATCTCTGAATTGAGTGATCACAGCTTTGATACTACAGATATGTGGTTAGAATGTCTCAGGAAAGAATCTCTGAATTGAGAGATCACAGCTCTGATACTATAGACATGTGGTTAGAATGTCTCAGGAAAGAATCTCTGAATTGAGAGATCACAGCTCTGATACTATAGACATGTGGTTAGAATGTCTCAGGAAAGAATCTCTGAATGGAGAGATCACAGCTCTGATACTACAGACATGTAGTTAGAATGTCTCAGGAAAGAATCTCTGAATTGAGAGATCACACCTCTGATACTACATGCATGTGGTTAGAATGTCTCAGGAAAGAATCTTTGAATTGAGAGATCACAGCTCTGATACTATAGACATGTGGTTAGAATGTCTCAGGAAAGAATCTCTGAATTGAGAGATCACAGCTCTGATACCACAGACATGTGGTTAGAATGTCTCAGGAAAGAATCTCTGAATTGAGAGATCACAGCTCTGATGCTATAGACATGTGGTTAGAATGCCTCAGGAAAGAATCTCTAAATTGAGATATCACAGCTCTGATACAATAGAAATGTGGTTAGAATGTCTGAGAAAAGAATCTCTGAATTGAGAGATCACAACACTGATACAAACAGATTGGTGGCGGGAATGTCTCAGGAAAGAATCTCTGAATTGGGATATCACAGCTTTGATACTACAGACATGTGGTTAGAATGTCTCTGAAAAGAATCTCTGAATTGAGAGATCACAGCTCTGATACTATAGACATGTGGTTAGAATGTCTCAGGAAAGAATCTCTGAATTGTGAGATCACACCTCTGATTCTACAGGCATGTGGTTAGAATGCCTCAGGAAAGAATCTCTGAATTGAGAGATCACAGCTCTGATACTATAGACATGTGGTTAGAATGTCTCAGGAAAGAATCTCTTAATTGAGAGATCACAGCTCTGATACTATAGACATGTGGTTAGAATGTCTCAGGAAAGAATCTCTGAATGGAGAGATCACAGCTCTGATACTACAGACATGTAGTTAGAATGTCTCAGGAAAGAATCTCTGAATGGAGAGATCACACCTCTGATACTACAGGCATGTGGTTAGAATGTCTCAGGAAAGAATCTCTGAATTGAGAGATCACAGCTCTGATAATATAGACATGTGGTTAGAATGTCTCAGGAAAGAATCCCTGAATTGAGAGATTAAAGCTCTGATACTACAGACATGTAGTTAGAATGTCTCAGGAAAGAATCTCTGAATTGAGAGATCACAGCTCTGATACCACAGACATGTGGTTAGAATGTCTCAAGAAAGAATCTCTGAATTGAGAGATCACAGCTCTGATGCTATAGACATGTGGTTAGAATGTCTGAGAAAAGAATCTCTGAATTGAGAGATCACAATGCTGATACTACAGATTGGTGGCGGGAATGTCTCAGGAAAGAATCTCTGAATTGGGATATCACAGCTTTGATACTACAGACATGTGGTTAGAATGTCTCTGAAAAGAATCTCTGAATTGAGAGATCACAGCTCTGATACTATAGACATGTGGTTAGAATGTCTCAAGAAAGAATCTCTGAATTGAGAGATCACAGCTCTGATGCTATAGACATGTGCTTAGAATGCCTCTGGAAAGAATCTCTAAATTGAGATATCACAGCTCTGATACTATAGAAATGTGGTTAGAATGTCTGAGAAAAGAATCTGTGAATTGAGAGATCACAATGCTGATACTACAGATTGGTGGCGGGAATGTCTCAGGAAAGAATCTCTGAATTGGGATATCACAGCTTTGATACTACAGACATGTGGTTAGAATGTCTCTGAAAAGAATCTCTGAATTGAGAGATCACAGCTCTGATACTATAGACATGTGGTTAGAATGTCTGAGAAAAGAATCTCTGAATTGAGTGATCACAGCTCTGATACTACAGATATGTGGTTAGAATGTCTCAGGAAAGGATCTCTGAATTGAGAGATCACAGCTCTGATACTACAGATATGTGGTTAGAATGTCTCTGGAAAGAATCTCTGAATTGAAAGATCACAGCTCTGATACTATGGTCATGTGGTTAGAATGTCTCTGGAAATAATCTCTGAATTAAGAGATTACAGCTATGATACTACAGACATGTGAGTTAGAATGTCTCAGGAAAGAATCTCTGAATTGAGAGATCACACCTCTGATACTACAGGCATGTGGTTAGAATGTCTCAGGAAAAAATCTCTGAATTGAGAGATCACAGCTCTGATACTATAGACATGTGGTTAGAATGTCTCAGGAAAGAATCTCTGAATGGAGAGATCACAGCTCTGATACTACAGACATGTAGTTAGAATGTCTCAGGAAAGAATCTCTGAATTGAGAGATCACACCTCTGATACCACAGTCATGTGGTTAGAATGTCTCTGGAAAGAATTTCTGGATTGAGAGATCACAGCTCTGATATTACAGGCATCTGCTTAGAAAGTCCTAGGAAAGAATCTCTGAATTCGGATAGCACAGCGCTGATACGACAGACATGTGGTTAGAATGTCTCTGAAGAGAAACTCTGAATTGAAAGATCAAGGCTCAGATACTATAGACATGTGGTGAGAATGTCTGAGGAAAGAATCTCTGAATTGAGTGATCACAGCTTTGATACTACAGATATGTGGTTAGAATGTCTCAGGAAAGAATCTCTGAATTGAGAGATCACAGCTCTGATACTATAGACATGTGGTTAGAATGTCTCAGGAAAGAATCTCTGAATTGAGAGATCACAGCTCTGATACTATAGACATGTGGTTAGAATGTCTCAGGAAAGAATCTCTGAATGGAGAGATCACAGCTCTGATACTACAGACATGTAGTTAGAATGTCTCAGGAAAGAATCTCTGAATTGAGAGATCACACCTCTGATACTACAGGCATGTGGTTAGAATGTCTCAGGAAAGAATCTCTGAATTGAGAGATCACAGCTCTGATACTATAGACATGTGGTTAGAATGTCTCAGGAAAGAATCTCTGAATTGAGAGATCACAGCTCTGATACCACAGACATGTGGTTAGAATGTCTCAGGAAAGAATCTCTGAATTGAGAGATCACAGCTCTGATGCTATAGACATGTGGTTAGAATGCCTCAGGAAAGAATCTCTAAATTGAGATATCACAGCTCTGATACAATAGAAATGTGGTTAGAATGTCTGAGAAAAGAATCTCTGAATTGAGAGATCACAACACTGATACAAACAGATTGGTGGCGGGAATGTCTCAGGAAAGAATCTCTGAATTGGGATATCACAGCTTTGATACTACAGACATGTGGTTAGAATGTCTCTGAAAAGAATCTCTGAATTGAGAGATCACAGCTCTGATACTATAGACATGTGGTTAGAATGTCTCAGGAAAGAATCTCTGAATTGTGAGATCACACCTCTGATTCTACAGGCATGTGGTTAGAATGCCTCAGGAAAGAATCTCTGAATTGAGAGATCACAGCTCTGATACTATAGACATGTGGTTAGAATGTCTCAGGAAAGAATCTCTTAATTGAGAGATCACAGCTCTGATACTATAGACATGTGGTTAGAATGTCTCAGGAAAGAATCTCTGAATTGAGAGATCACAGCTCTGATACTACAGACATGTAGTTAGAATGTCTCAGGAAAGAATCTCTGAATGGAGAGATCACACCTCTGATACTACAGGCATGTGGTTAGAATGTCTCAGGAAAGAATCTCTGAATTGAGAGATCACAGCTCTGATAATATAGACATGTGGTTAGAATGTCTCAGGAAAGAATCCCTGAATTGAGAGATTAAAGCTCTGATACTACAGACATGTAGTTAGAATGTCTCAGGAAAGAATCTCTGAATTGAGAGATCACAGCTCTGATACCACAGACATGTGGTTAGAATGTCTCAAGAAAGAATCTCTGAATTGAGAGATCACAGCTCTGATGCAATAGACATGTGGTTAGAATGCCTCTGGAAAGAATCTCTAAATTGAGATATCACAGCTTTGATACTATAGAAATGTGGTTAGAATGTCTGAGAAAAGAATCTCTGAATTGAGAGATCACAATGCTGATACTACAGATTGGTGGCGGGAATGTCTCAGGAAAGAATCTCTGAATGGAGAGATCACACCTCTGATACTACAGGCATGTGGTTAGAATGTCTCTGAAAAGAATCTCTGAATTGAGAGATCACAGCTCTGATACTATAGACATGTGGTTAGAATGTCTGAGAAAAGAATCTCTGAATTGAGTGATCACAGCTCTGATACTAGAGATATGTGGTTAGAATGTCTCAGGAAAGAATCTCTGAATTGAGAGATCACAGCTCTGATACTATAGACATGTGCTTAGAATGTCTCAGGAAAGAATCTCTGAATTGAGAGATCAAAGATCTGATACTACAGACATGTGGTTAGAATGTCTCAGGAAATAATCTCTGATTGGAGAGATCACAGCTCTGATACTATAGACATGTGGTTAGAATGTCTCAGGAAAGAATCTCTGAATTGAGAGATCACAGATCTGATACTACAGACATGTGGTTAGAATGTCTCTGGAAAGAATCTCTGAATTAAGAGATTACAGCTCTGATACTACAGACATGTAGTTAGAATGTCTCAGGAAAGAATCTCTAAATTGAGAGATCACACCTCTGATTCTACAGGCATGTGGTTAGAATGTCTCAGGAAAGAATCTCTGAATTGAGAGATCACAACTCTGATACTATAGACATGTGGTTAGAATGTCTCAGGAAAGAATCTCTTAATTGAGAGATCACAGCTGTTATACTATAGACATGTGGTTAGAATGTCTCAGGAAAGAATCTCTGAATGGAGAGATCACAGCTCTGATACTACAGACATGTAGTTAGAATGTCTCAGAAAAGAATCTCTGAATGGAGAGATCACACCTCTGATACTACAGGCATGTGGTTAGAATGTCTCAGGAAAGAATCTCTGAATTGAGAGATCACAGCTCTGATAATATAGACATGTGGTTAGAATGTCTCAGGAAAGAATCTCTGAATTGAGAGATTACAGCTCTGATACTACAGACATGTAGTTAGAATGTCTCAGGAAAGAATCTCTGAATTGAGAGATCACAGCTCTGATACCACAGACATGTGGTTAGAATGTCTCAAGAAAGAATCTCTGAATTGAGAGATCACAGCTCTGATGCTATAGACATGTGCTTAGAATGCCTCTGGAAAGAATCTCTAAATTGAGATATCACAGCTCTGATACTATAGAAATGTGGTTAGAATGTCTGAGAAAAGAATCTCTGAATTGAGAGATCACAATGCTGATACTACAGATTGGTGGCGGGAATGTCTCAGGAAAGAATCTCTGAATTGGGATATCACAGCTTTGATACTACAGACATGTGGTTAGAATGTCTCTGAAAAGAATCTCTGAATTGAGAGATCACAGCTCTGATACTATAGACATGTGGTTAGAATGTCTGAGAAAAGAATCTCTGAATTGAGTGATCACAGCTCTGATACTACAGATATGTGGTTAGAATGTCTCAGGAAAGGATCTCTGAATTGAGAGATCACAGCTCTGATACTACAGATATGTGGTTAGAATGTCTCTGGAAAGAATCTCTGAATTGAAAGATCACAGCTCTGATACTATGGTCATGTGGTTAGAATGTCTCTGGAAATAATCTCTGAATTAAGAGATTACAGCTATGATACTACAGACATGTGAGTTAGAATGTCTCAGGAAAGAATCTCTGAATTGAGAGATCACACCTCTGATACTACAGGCATGTGGTTAGAATGTCTCAGGAAAAAATCTCTGAATTGAGAGATCACAGCTCTGATACTATAGACATGTGGTTAGAATGTCTCAGGAAAGAATCTCTGAATGGAGAGATCACAGCTCTGATACTACAGACATGTAGTTAGAATGTCTCAGGAAAGAATCTCTGAATTGAGAGATCACACCTCTGATACCACAGTCATGTGGTTAGAATGTCTCTGGAAAGAATTTCTGGATTGAGAGATCACAGCTCTGATATTACAGGCATCTGCTTAGAAAGTCCTAGGAAAGAATCTCTGAATTCGGATAGCACAGCGCTGATACGACAGACATGTGGTTAGAATGTCTCTGAAGAGAAACTCTGAATTGAAAGATCAAGGCTCAGATACTATAGACATGTGGTGAGAATGTCTGAGGAAAGAATCTCTGAATTGAGTGATCACAGCTTTGATACTACAGATATGTGGTTAGAATGTCTCAGGAAAGAATCTCTGAATTGAGAGATCACAGCTCTGATACTATAGACATGTGGTTAGAATGTCTCAGGAAAGAATCTCTGAATTGAGAGATCACAGCTCTGATACTATAGACATGTGGTTAGAATGTCTCAGGAAAGAATCTCTGAATGGAGAGATCACAGCTCTGATACTACAGACATGTAGTTAGAATGTCTCAGGAAAGAATCTCTGAATTGAGAGATCACACCTCTGATACTACATGCATGTGGTTAGAATGTCTCAGGAAAGAATCTTTGAATTGAGAGATCACAGCTCTGATACTATAGACATGTGGTTAGAATGTCTCAGGAAAGAATCTCTGAATTGAGAGATCACAGCTCTGATACCACAGACATGTGGTTAGAATGTCTCAGGAAAGAATCTCTGAATTGAGAGATCACAGCTCTGATGCTATAGACATGTGGTTAGAATGCCTCAGGAAAGAATCTCTAAATTGAGATATCACAGCTCTGATACAATAGAAATGTGGTTAGAATGTCTGAGAAAAGAATCTCTGAATTGAGAGATCACAACACTGATACAAACAGATTGGTGGCGGGAATGTCTCAGGAAAGAATCTCTGAATTGGGATATCACAGCTTTGATACTACAGACATGTGGTTAGAATGTCTCTGAAAAGAATCTCTGAATTGAGAGATCACAGCTCTGATACTATAGACATGTGGTTAGAATGTCTCAGGAAAGAATCTCTGAATTGTGAGATCACACCTCTGATTCTACAGGCATGTGGTTAGAATGCCTCAGGAAAGAATCTCTGAATTGAGAGATCACAGCTCTGATACTATAGACATGTGGTTAGAATGTCTCAGGAAAGAATCTCTTAATTGAGAGATCACAGCTCTGATACTATAGACATGTGGTTAGAATGTCTCAGGAAAGAATCTCTGAATGGAGAGATCACAGCTCTGATACTACAGACATGTAGTTAGAATGTCTCAGGAAAGAATCTCTGAATGGAGAGATCACACCTCTGATACTACAGGCATGTGGTTAGAATGTCTCAGGAAAGAATCTCTGAATTGAGAGATCACAGCTCTGATAATATAGACATGTGGTTAGAATGTCTCAGGAAAGAATCCCTGAATTGAGAGATTAAAGCTCTGATACTACAGACATGTAGTTAGAATGTCTCAGGAAAGAATCTCTGAATTGAGAGATCACAGCTCTGATACCACAGACATGTGGTTAGAATGTCTCAAGAAAGAATCTCTGAATTGAGAGATCACAGCTCTGATGCTATAGACATGTGGTTAGAATGTCTGAGAAAAGAATCTCTGAATTGAGAGATCACAATGCTGATACTACAGATTGGTGGCGGGAATGTCTCAGGAAAGAATCTCTGAATTGGGATATCACAGCTTTGATACTACAGACATGTGGTTAGAATGTCTCTGAAAAGAATCTCTGAATTGAGAGATCACAGCTCTGATACTATAGACATGTGGTTAGAATGTCTCAAGAAAGAATCTCTGAATTGAGAGATCACAGCTCTGATGCTATAGACATGTGCTTAGAATGCCTCTGGAAAGAATCTCTAAATTGAGATATCACAGCTCTGATACTATAGAAATGTGGTTAGAATGTCTGAGAAAAGAATCTGTGAATTGAGAGATCACAATGCTGATACTACAGATTGGTGGCGGGAATGTCTCAGGAAAGAATCTCTGAATTGGGATATCACAGCTTTGATACTACAGACATGTGGTTAGAATGTCTCTGAAAAGAATCTCTGAATTGAGAGATCACAGCTCTGATACTATAGACATGTGGTTAGAATGTCTGAGAAAAGAATCTCTGAATTGAGTGATCACAGCTCTGATACTACAGATATGTGGTTAGAATGTCTCAGGAAAGGATCTCTGAATTGAGAGATCACAGCTCTGATACTACAGATATGTGGTTAGAATGTCTCTGGAAAGAATCTCTGAATTGAAAGATCACAGCTCTGATACTATGGTCATGTGGTTAGAATGTCTCTGGAAATAATCTCTGAATTAAGAGATTACAGCTATGATACTACAGACATGTGAGTTAGAATGTCTCAGGAAAGAATCTCTGAATTGAGAGATCACACCTCTGATACTACAGGCATGTGGTTAGAATGTCTCAGGAAAAAATCTCTGAATTGAGAGATCACAGCTCTGATACTATAGACATGTGGTTAGAATGTCTCAGGAAAGAATCTCTGAATGGAGAGATCACAGCTCTGATACTACAGACATGTAGTTAGAATGTCTCAGGAAAGAATCTCTGAATTGAGAGATCACACCTCTGATACCACAGTCATGTGGTTAGAATGTCTCTGGAAAGAATTTCTGGATTGAGAGATCACAGCTCTGATATTACAGGCATCTGCTTAGAAAGTCCTAGGAAAGAATCTCTGAATTCGGATAGCACAGCGCTGATACGACAGACATGTGGTTAGAATGTCTCTGAAGAGAAACTCTGAATTGAAAGATCAAGGCTCAGATACTATAGACATGTGGTGAGAATGTCTGAGGAAAGAATCTCTGAATTGAGTGATCACAGCTTTGATACTACAGATATGTGGTTAGAATGTCTCAGGAAAGAATCTCTGAATTGAGAGATCACAGCTCTGATACTATAGACATGTGGTTAGAATGTCTCAGGAAAGAATCTCTGAATTGAGAGATCACAGCTCTGATACTATAGACATGTGGTTAGAATGTCTCAGGAAAGAATCTCTGAATGGAGAGATCACAGCTCTGATACTACAGACATGTAGTTAGAATGTCTCAGGAAAGAATCTCTGAATTGAGAGATCACACCTCTGATACTACAGGCATGTGGTTAGAATGTCTCAGGAAAGAATCTCTGAATTGAGAGATCACAGCTCTGATACTATAGACATGTGGTTAGAATGTCTCAGGAAAGAATCTCTGAATTGAGAGATCACAGCTCTGATACCACAGACATGTGGTTAGAATGTCTCAGGAAAGAATCTCTGAATTGAGAGATCACAGCTCTGATGCTATAGACATGTGGTTAGAATGCCTCAGGAAAGAATCTCTAAATTGAGATATCACAGCTCTGATACAATAGAAATGTGGTTAGAATGTCTGAGAAAAGAATCTCTGAATTGAGAGATCACAACACTGATACAAACAGATTGGTGGCGGGAATGTCTCAGGAAAGAATCTCTGAATTGGGATATCACAGCTTTGATACTACAGACATGTGGTTAGAATGTCTCTGAAAAGAATCTCTGAATTGAGAGATCACAGCTCTGATACTATAGACATGTGGTTAGAATGTCTCAGGAAAGAATCTCTGAATTGTGAGATCACACCTCTGATTCTACAGGCATGTGGTTAGAATGCCTCAGGAAAGAATCTCTGAATTGAGAGATCACAGCTCTGATACTATAGACATGTGGTTAGAATGTCTCAGGAAAGAATCTCTTAATTGAGAGATCACAGCTCTGATACTATAGACATGTGGTTAGAATGTCTCAGGAAAGAATCTCTGAATTGAGAGATCACAGCTCTGATACTACAGACATGTAGTTAGAATGTCTCAGGAAAGAATCTCTGAATGGAGAGATCACACCTCTGATACTACAGGCATGTGGTTAGAATGTCTCAGGAAAGAATCTCTGAATTGAGAGATCACAGCTCTGATAATATAGACATGTGGTTAGAATGTCTCAGGAAAGAATCCCTGAATTGAGAGATTAAAGCTCTGATACTACAGACATGTAGTTAGAATGTCTCAGGAAAGAATCTCTGAATTGAGAGATCACAGCTCTGATACCACAGACATGTGGTTAGAATGTCTCAAGAAAGAATCTCTGAATTGAGAGATCACAGCTCTGATGCAATAGACATGTGGTTAGAATGCCTCTGGAAAGAATCTCTAAATTGAGATATCACAGCTTTGATACTATAGAAATGTGGTTAGAATGTCTGAGAAAAGAATCTCTGAATTGAGAGATCACAATGCTGATACTACAGATTGGTGGCGGGAATGTCTCAGGAAAGAATCTCTGAATGGAGAGATCACACCTCTGATACTACAGGCATGTGGTTAGAATGTCTCTGAAAAGAATCTCTGAATTGAGAGATCACAGCTCTGATACTATAGACATGTGGTTAGAATGTCTGAGAAAAGAATCTCTGAATTGAGTGATCACAGCTCTGATACTAGAGATATGTGGTTAGAATGTCTCAGGAAAGAATCTCTGAATTGAGAGATCACAGCTCTGATACTATAGACATGTGCTTAGAATGTCTCAGGAAAGAATCTCTGAATTGAGAGATCAAAGATCTGATACTACAGACATGTGGTTAGAATGTCTCAGGAAATAATCTCTGATTGGAGAGATCACAGCTCTGATACTATAGACATGTGGTTAGAATGTCTCTGGAAAAAATCTCTGAATTGAGAGATCACAGTTCTGATACCACAGTCATGTGGTTAGAATGTCTCTGGAAAGAATCTCTGGATTGAGAGATCACAGCTCTGATATTACAGACATCTGGTTAGAATGTCTGAGGAAAGAATCTCTGAATTGGGATATCACAGCTTTGATACTAAAGACATGTGGTTAGAATGTCTCTGAAAAGAATCTCTGAATTGAGAGATCACAGCTCTGATACTATAGACATGTGGTTAGAATGTCTGCGAAAAGAATCTCTGAATTGAGTGATCACAGCTCTGATACTACAGATATGTGGTTAGAATGTCTCTGGAAAGAATCTCTGAATTGAAAGATCACAGCTCTGATACTATGGTCATGTGGTTAGAATGTCTCTGGAAATAATCTCTGAATTAAGAGATTACAACTATGATACTACAGACATGTGAGTTAGAATGTCTCAGGAAAGAATCTCTGAATTGAGAGATCACACCTCTGATACTACAGGCATGTGGTTAGAATGTCTCAGGAAAAAATCTCTGAATTGAGAGATCACAGCTCTGATACTATAGACATGTGGTTAGAATGTCTCAGGAAAGAATCTCTGAATTGAGAGATCACAGCTCTGATACTATAGACATGTGGTTAGAATGTCTCAGGAAAGAATCTCTGAATGGGGAGAACACAGCTCTAATACTACAGACATTTAGTTAGAATGTCTCAGGAAAGAATCTCTGAATTGAGAGATCACAGCTCTGATACCACAGACATGTGGTTAGAATGTCTCAAGAAAGAATCTCTGAATTGAGAGATCACAGCTCTGATGCTATAGACATGTGGTTAGAATGCCTCAGGAAAGAATCTCTAAATTGAGATATCACAGCTCTGATACAATAGAAATGTGGTTAGAATGTCTCAGGAAATAATCTCTGATTGGAGAGATCACAGCCCTGATACAATAGACATGTGGTTAGAACGTCTCTGGAAAGAATCTCTGAATTGAGAGATCACAGCTCTGATACTATGGTCATGTGGTTAGAATGTCTCTGGAAAGAATCTCTGAATTGAGAGATTGCAGCTCTGATACTACAGACATGTAGTTAGAATGTCTCAGGAAAGAATCTTTGAATTGAGCGATCACACCTCTGATACTACAGACATGTGGTTAGAATGTCTCAGGAAAGAATCTCTGAATTGATAGATCACAGCCCTGATACTACACACATGTGGTTAGTATGTCGCAGGAAAGAATCTCTGAATTGAGAGATTACAGCTCTGATACTACAGACATGTAGTTAGAATGTCTCAGGAAAGAATCTTTGAATTGTGAGATCACAGCTCTAATACTATAGAAATGTGGTTAGAATGTCTGAGAAAAGAATCTCTGAATTGAGATATCACTGCGCTGATACTACAGATATGTGGGTAGAATGTCTCAGGAAAGAATCTCTGAATTGAGAGATCACAGCTCAGATACTACAGACATCTGTTTAGAATGTCTCAGGAAAGAATCTCTGAATTAAGAGATCACAGCCCTGATACTATAGATATGTGGTTAGAATATCTTGGGAAAGAATCTCTGAAATGAGAGATCACAGCTCTGACACCACAGTCATGTGGTTAGAATGTCTCTGGAAAGAATTTCTGGATTGAGAGATCACAGCTCTGATATTACAGGCATCTGCTTAGAAAGTCCTAGGAAAGAATCTCTGAATTTGGATATCACAGCGCTGATACAACAGACATGTGGTTAGAATGTCTCTGAAGAGAAACTCTGAATTGAAAGATCAAGGCTCTGACACTATAGACATGTGGTTAGAATGTCTGAGGAAAGAATCTCTGATTGGTGGCGGGAATGTCTCAGGAAAGAATCTCTGAATTGGGATATCACAGCTTTGATACTACAGACATGTGGTTAGAATGTCTCTGAAAAGAATCTCTGAATTGAGAGATCACAGCTCTGATACTATACACATGTGGTTAGAATGTCTGAGAAAAGAATCTCTGAATTGAGTGATCACACCTTTGATACTACAGATATGTGGTTAGAATGTCTCAGGAAAGAATCTCTGAATTGAGAGATCACAGCTCTGATACTATAGACATGTGGTTAGAATGTCTCAGGAAAGAATCTCTGAATTGAGAGATCACAGATCTGATACTACAGACATGTGGTTAGAATGTCTCAGGAAATAATCTCTGATTGGAGAGATCACAGCTCTGATACTATAGACATGTGGTTAGAATGTCTCTGGAAAGAATCTCTGAATTGAGAGATCACAGCTCTGATACTATGGTCATGTGGTTAGAATGTCTCTGGAAAGAATCTCTGAATTGAGAGATTAAAGCACTGATACTACAGACATGTAGTTAGAATGTCTCAGTAAAGAATCTTTGAATTGCGCGATCACACCTCTGATACTACAGACATGTGGTTAGAATGTCTCAGGAAAGAATCTCTGAATTGATAGATCACAGCCCTGATAATACACACATGTGGTTAGAATGTCGCAGGAAAGAATCTCTGAATTGAGAGATCACAGCTCTGATAGTACAGACATGGGGTTATAATGTCTCAGGAAAGAATCTCTGAAATGAGAGATCACAGATCTGATACCACAGTCATGTGGTTAGAATGTCTCAGGAAAGAATCTCTGAATTGAGAGATCACAGCTCTGATACTACAGGCATCTGGTTAGAATGTCTGAGGAAAGAATCTCTGAATTGGGATATCACAGCGCTGGTACTACAGACATGTGTTTAGAACGTCTCTGAAAAGAAACTTTGAATTGAGAGATCAAGGCTCTGATACTACAGACATGTGGTTAGAATGTCTCAGGAAAGAATCTCTGAATTGAGTGATCACAGCTTTGATACTACAGATATGTGGTTAGAATGTCTCAGGAAAGAATGTCTGAATTGAGAGATCACAGCTCTGACACGATAGACATGTGGTTAGAATGTCACAGGAAAGAATCTCTGAGTTGAGAGAGCACAGCTCTGATACTATAGACATGTGGTTAGAATGTCTCAGGAAAGAATCTCTGAATGGAGAGATCACAGCTCTGATACTATAGACATGTGGTTAGAATGTCTCTGGAAGTAATCTCTGAGTTGAGAGATCAAAGCTCTGATACTATGGTCATGTGGTTAGAATGTCTCTGGAAAGAATCTCTGAATTGAGAGATTACAGCTCTGAAACTAAAGACATGTAGTTAGAATGTCTCAGGAAAGAATCTTTGAATTGTGAGATCACAGCTCTAATACTATAGAAATGTGGTTAGAATGTCTGAGAAAAGAATCTCTGAATTGAGATATCACTGCGCTGATACTACAGATATGTGGGTAGAATGTCTCAGGAAAGAATCTCTGAATTGAGAGATCACAGCTCAGATACTTCAGACATCTGTTTAGAATGTCTCAGGAAAGAATCTCTGAATTAAGAGATCACAGCCCTGATACTATAGATATGTGGTTAGAATATCTTGGGAAAGAATCTCTGAAATGAGAGATCACAGCTCTGATACCACAGTCATGTGGTTAGAATGTCTCTGGAAAGAATTTCTGGATTGAGAGATCACAGCTCTGATATTACAGGCATCTGCTTAGAAAGTCCTAGGAAAGAATCTCTGAATTCGGATATCACAGCGCTGATACGACAGACATGTGGTTAGAATGTCTCTGAAGAGAAACTCTGAATTGAAAGATCAAGGCTCTGATACTATAGACATGTGGTTAGAATGTCTGAGGAAAGAATCTCTGAATTGAGTGATCACAGCTTTGATACTACAGATATGTGGTTAGAATGTCTCAGGAAAGAATCTCTGAATGGAGAGATCACAGCTCTGATACTATAGACATGTGGTTAGAATGTCTCAGGAAAGAATCTCTGAATTGAGAGATCACAGCTCTGATACTATAGACATGTGGTTAGAATGTCTCAGGAAAGAATCTCTGAATTGAAAGATCACAGCTCTGATACTATAGACATGTGGTTAGAATGTCTCAGGAAAGAATCTCTGAATGGAGAGATCACAGCTCTGATACTACAGGCATGTGGTTAGAATGTCTCAGGAAAGAATCTCTGAATTGAGAGGTCACAGCTCTGATACTATAGACATGTGGTTAGAATGTCTCAGGAAAGAATCTCTGAATTGACAGATTACAGCTATGATACTACAGACATGTAGTTAGAATGTCTCAGGAAAGAATCTCTGAATTGAGAGATCACAGCTCTGATACCACAGACATGTGGTTAGAATGTCTCAAGAAAGAATCTCTGAATTGTGAGATCACAGCTCTGATGCTATAGACATGTGGTTAGAATGCCTCAGGAAAGAATCTCTAAGTTGAGATATCACAGGTCTGATACAATAGAAATGTGGTTAGAATGTCTGAGAAAAGAATCTCTGAATTGAGTGATCACACCTCTGATACTACAGATATGTGGTTAGAATGTCTCAGGAAAGAATCTCTGAATTGAGAGATCACAGCACTGATACTATAGACATGTGGTTAGAATGTCTCAGGAAAGAATCTCTGAATTGAGTGATCACAGCTTTGATACAATAGAAATGTGGTTAGAATGTCTGAGAAAAGAATCTCTGAATTGAGTGATCACACCTCTGATACTACAGATATGTGGTTAGAATGTCTCTGGAAAGAATCTCTGAATTGAGAGATTGCAGCTCTGATACTACAGACATGTAGTTAGAATGTCTCAGGAAAAAATCTTTGAATTGAGCGATCACACCTCTGATACTACAGACTTGTGGTTAGAATGTCTCAGGAAAGAATCTCTGAATTGATAGATCACAGCCCTGATACTACACACATGTGGTTAGAATGTCGCAGGAAAGAATCTCTGAATTGACAGATCACAGCTCTGGTAGTACAGACATGGGGTTATAATGTCTCAGGAAAGAATCTCTGAAATGAGAGATCACAGATCTGATACCACAGTCATGTGGTTAGAATGTCTCAGGAAAGAATCTCTGAATTGAGAGATCACAGCTCTGATACTACAGGCATCTGGTTAGAATGTCTGAGGAAAGAATCTTGGATTGGGATATCACAGCGCTGATACTACAGACATGTGGTTAGAACGTCTCTGAAAAGAAACTCTGAATTGAGAGATCAAGGCTCTGATACTACAGACATGTGGTTCGAATGTCTCAGGAAAGAATCTCTGAATTGAGTGATCACAGCTTTGATACTACAGATATGTGGTTAGAATGTCACAGGAAAGAATCTCTGAGTTGAGAGAGCACAGCTCTGATACTATAGACATTTGTTTAGACTGTCTCAGGAAAGAATCTCTGAATTGAGAGATCACAGCTCTGATACTATAGACATGTGGTTAGAATGTCTCAGGAAAGAATCTCTGAATGGAGAGATCACAGCTCTGATACTATAGACATGTGGTTAGAATGTCTCTGGAAGGAATCTGTGAGTTGAGAGATCAAAGCTCTGATACTATGGTCATGTGGTTAGAATGTCTCTGGAAATAATCTCTGAATTGAGAGATTACAGCTCTGATACTACAGACATGTAGTTAGAATGTCTCAGGAAAGAATCTTTGAATTGTGAGATCACAGCTCTAATACTATAGAAATGTGGTTAGAATGTCTGAGAAAAGAATCTCTGAATTGAGATATCACTGCGCTGATACTACAGATATGTGGGTAGAATGTCTCAGGAAAGAATCTCTGAATTGAGAGATCACAGCTCAGATACTACAGACATCTGTTTAGAATGTCTCAGGAAAGAATCTCTGAATTAAGAGATCACAGCCCTGATACTATAGATGTGTGGTTAGAATATCTTGGGAAAGAATCTCTGAAATGAGAGATCACAGCTCTGATACCACAGTCATGTGGTTAGAATGTCTCTGGAAAGAATTTCTGGATTGAGAGATCACAGCTCTTATATTAGAGGCATCTGCTTACAAAGTCCTAGGAAAGAAACTCTGAATTCGGATATCACAGCGCTGATACGACAGACATGTGGTTAGAATGTCTCTGAAGAGAAACTCTGAATTGAAAGATCAAGGCTCTGATACTATAGACATGTGGTTAGAATGTCTCAGGAAAGAATCTCTGAATTGAGTGATCACAGCTTTGATACTACAGATATGTGGTTAGAATGTCTCAGGAAAGAATCTCTGAATTGAGAGATCACAGCTCTGATACTATAGACATGTGGTTAGAATGTCTCAGGAAGGAATCTCTGAATTGAGAGATCACAGCTCTGATACTATAGACATGTGGTTAGAATGTCTCAGGAAAGAATCTCTGAATTGAAAGATCACAGCTCTGATACTATAGACATGTGGTTAGAATGTCTCAGGAAAGAATCTCTGAATGGAGAGATCACAGCTCTGATACTACAGGCATGTGGTTAGAATGTCTCAGGAAAGAATCTCTGAATTGAGAGGTCACAGCTCTGATACTATAGACATGTGGTTAGAATGTCTCAGGAAAGAATCTCTGAATTGACAGATTACAGCTATGATACTACAGACATGTAGTTAGAATGTCTCAGGAAAGAATCTCTGAATTGAGAGATCACAGCTCTGATACCACAGACATGTGGTTAGAATGTCTCAAGAAAGAATCTCTGAATTGTGAGATCACAGCTCTGATGCTATAGACATGTGGTTAGAATGCCTCAGGAAAGAATCTCTAAGTTGAGATATCACAGGTCTGATACAATAGAAATGTGGTTAGAATGTCTGAGAAAAGAATCTCTGAATTGAGTGATCACACCTCTGATACTACAGATATGTGGTTAGAATGTCTCAGGAAAGAATCTCTGAATTGAGAGATCACAGCACTGATACTATAGACATGTGGTTAGAATGTCTCAGGAAAGAATCTCTGAATTGAGTGATCACAGCTTTGATACAATAGAAATGTGGTTAGAATGTCTGAGAAAAGAATCTCTGAATTGAGTGATCACACCTCTGATACTACAGATATGTGGTTAGAATGTCTCTGGAAAGAATCTCTGAATTGAGAGATTGCAGCTCTGATACTACAGACATGTAGTTAGAATGTCTCAGGAAAAAATCTTTGAATTGAGCGATCACACCTCTGATACTACAGACTTGTGGTTAGAATGTCTCAGGAAAGAATCTCTGAATTGATAGATCACAGCCCTGATACTACACACATGTGGTTAGAATGTCGCAGGAAAGAATCTCTGAATTGACAGATCACAGCTCTGGTAGTACAGACATGGGGTTATAATGTCTCAGGAAAGAATCTCTGAAATGAGAGATCACAGATCTGATACCACAGTCATGTGGTTAGAATGTCTCAGGAAAGAATCTCTGAATTGAGAGATCACAGCTCTGATACTACAGGCATCTGGTTAGAATGTCTGAGGAAAGAATCTCTGAATTGGGATATCACAGCGCTGATACTACAGACATGTGGTTAGAACGTCTCTGAAAAGAAACTCTGAATTGAGAGATCAAGGCTCTGATACTACAGACATGTGGTTCGAATGTCTCAGGAAAGAATCTCTGAATTGAGTGATCACAGCTTTGATACTACAGATATGTGGTTAGAATGTCACAGGAAAGAATCTCTGAGTTGAGAGAGCACAGCTCTGATACTATAGACATTTGTTTAGACTGTCTCAGGAAAGAATCTCTGAATTGAGAGATCACAGCTCTGATACTATAGACATGTGGTTAGAATGTCTCAGGAAAGAATCTCTGAATGGAGAGATCACAGCTCTGATACTATAGACATGTGGTTAGAA
Organism: Eledone cirrhosa; assembly: GCA_964016885.1. Lineage (NCBI taxonomy): Eukaryota > Metazoa > Mollusca > Cephalopoda > Octopoda > Eledonidae > Eledone > Eledone cirrhosa. The sequence goes on along the minus strand of OZ024757.1, from coordinate 3,344,064 downwards.
TGTCTCTGGAAGGAATCTGTGAGTTGAGAGATCAAAGCTCTGATACTATGGTCATGTGGTTAGAATGTCTCTGGAAAGAATCTCTGAATTGAGAGATTACAGCTCTGATACTACAGACATGTAGTTAGAATGTCTCAGGAAAGAATCTTTGAATTGTGAGATCACAGCTCTAATACTATAGAAATGTGGTTAGAATGTCTGAGAAAAGAATCTCTGAATTGAGATATCACTGCGCTGATACTACAGATATGTGGGTAGAATGTCTCAGGAAAGAATCTCTGAATTGAGAGATCACAGCTCAGATACTACAGACATCTGTTTAGAATGTCTCAGGAAAGAATCTCTGAATTAAGAGATCACAGCCCTGATACTATAGATGTGTGGTTAGAATATCTTGGGAAAGAATCTCTGAAATGAGAGATCACAGCTCTGATACCACAGTCATGTGGTTAGAATGTCTCTGGAAAGAATTTCTGGATTGAGAGATCACAGCTCTTATATTAGAGGCATCTGCTTACAAAGTCCTAGGAAAGAAACTCTGAATTCGGATATCACAGCGCTGATACGACAGACATGTGGTTAGAATGTCTCTGAAGAGAAACTCTGAATTGAAAGATCAAGGCTCTGATACTATAGACATGTGGTTAGAATGTCTCAGGAAAGAATCTCTGAATTGAGTGATCACAGCTTTGATACTACAGATATGTGGTTAGAATGTCTCAGGAAAGAATCTCTGAATTGAGAGATCACAGCTCTGATACTATAGACATGTGGTTAGAATGTCTCAGGAAGGAATCTCTGAATTGAGAGATCACAGCTCTGATACTATAGACATGTGGTTAGAATGTCTCAGGAAAGAATCTCTGAATGGAGAGATCACAGCTCTGATACTACAGACATGTAGTTAGAATGTCTCAGGAAAGAATCTCTGAATTGAGAGATCACAGCTCTGATACTATAGAGATGTGGTTAGAATGTCTGAGAAAGGAATCTCTGAATTGAGAGATCACAGCTCTGATACCACAGACATGTGGTTAGAATGTCTCAAGAAAGAATCTCTGAATTGAGAGATCACAGCTCTGATGCTATAGACATGTGTTTAGAATGCCTCAGGAAAGAATCTCTAAATTGAGATATCACAGCTCTGATACAATAGAAATGTGGTTAGAATGTCTGAGAAAAGAATCTCTGAATTGAGAGATCACAACGCTGATACAAACAGATTGGTGGCGGGAATGTCTCAGGAAAGAATCTCTGAATTGGGATATCACAGCTTTGATACTACAGACATGTTGTTAGAATGTCTCTGAAAAGAATCTCTGAATTGAGAGATCACAGCTCTGATACTATGTTCATGTGGTTAGAATGTCTCTGGAAAGAATCTCTGAATTGAGAGATTACAGCTCTGATACTACAGTCATGTAGTTAGAATGTCTCAGGAAAGAATCTCTGAATTGAGAGATCACACCTCTGATACTACAGGCATGTGGTTAGAATGTCTCAGGAAAGAATCTCTGAATTGAGAGATCACAGCTCTGATACTATAGACATGTGGTTAGAATGTCTCAGGAAAGAATCTCTGAATTGAGTGATCACACCTCTGATACTACAGACATGTAATTAGAATGTCTCAGGAAAGAATCTCTGAATTGAGAGATCACAGCTCTGATACCACAGACATGTGGTTAGAATGTCTCAAGAAAGAATCTCTGAATTGAGAGATCACAGCTCTGATGCTATAGACATGTGGTTAGAATGCCTCAGGAAAGAATCTCTAAGTTGAGATATCACAGCTCTGATTCAATAGAAATGTGGTTAGAATGTCTGAGAAAAGAATCTCTGAATTGAGTGATCACACCTCTGATACTACAGATATGTGGTTAGAATGTCTCAGGAAAGAATCTCTGAATTGAGAGATCACAGCTCTGATACTATAGACATGTGGTTAGAATGTCTCAGGAAAGAATCTCTGAATTGAGAGATCACAGATCTGATACTACAGACATGTGGTTAGAATGTCTCCGGAAATAATCTCTGGTTGGAGAGATCACAGCTCTGATACAATAGACATGTGGTTAGAACGTCTCTGGAAAGAATCTCTGAATTGAGAGATCAAGGCTCTGATACTACAGACATGTGGTTAGAATGTCTCAGGAAAGAATCTCTGAATTGAGTGATCACAGCTTTGATACAATAGAAATGTGGTTAGAATGTCTGAGAAAAGAATCTCTGAATTGAGTGATCACACCTCTGATACTACAGATATGTGGTTAGAATGTCTCTGGAAAGAATCTCTGAATTGAGAGATTGCAGCTCTGATACTACAGACATGTAGTTAGAATGTCTCAGGAAAAAATCTTTGAATTGAGCGATCACACCTCTGATACTACAGACATGTGGTTAGAATGTCTCAGGAAAGAATCTCTGAATTGATAGATCACAGCCCTGATACTACACACATGTGGTTAGAATGTCGCAGGAAAGAATCTCTGAATTGAGAGATCACAGCTCTGGTAGTACAGACATGGGGTTATAATGTCTCAGGAAAGAATCTCTGAAATGAGAGATCACAGATCTGATACCACAGTCATGTGGTTAGAATGTCTGAGGAAAGAATCTCTGAATTGGGATATCACAGCGCTGATACTACAGACATGTGGTTAGAACGTCTCTGAAAAGAAACTCTGAATTGAGAGATCAAGGCTCTGATACTACAGACATGTGGTTAGAATGTCTCAGGAAAGAATCTCTGAATTGAGTGATCACAGCTTTGATACTACAGATATATGGTTAGAATGTCTCAGGAAAGAATGTCTGAATTGAGAGATCACAGCTCTGACACGATAGACATGTGGTTAGAATGTCACAGGAAAGAATCTCTGAGTTGAGAGAGCACAGCTCTGATACTATAGACATTTGTTTAGAATGTCTCAGGAAAGAATCTCTGAATTGAGAGATCACAGCTCTGATACTATAGACATGTGGTTAGAATGTCTCAGGGAAGAATCTCTGAATGGAGAGATCACAGCTCTGATACTATAGACATGTGGTTAGAATGTCTCTGGAAGGAATCTCTGAGTTGAGAGATCAAAGCTCTGATACTATGGTCATGTGGTTAGAATGTCTCTGGAAAGAATCTCTGAATTGAGAGATTACAGCTCTGATACTACAGACATGTAGTTAGAATGTCTCAGGAAAGAATCTTTGAATTGTGAGATCACAGCTCTAATACTATAGAAATGTGGTTAGAATGTCTGAGAAAAGAATCTCTGAATTGAGATATCACTGCGCTGATACTACAGATATGTGGGTAGAATGTCTCAGGAAAGAATCTCTGAATTGAGAGATCACAGTTCAGATACTACAGACATCTGTTTAGAATGTCTCAGGAAAGAATCTCTGAATTAAGAGATCACAGCCCTGATACTATAGATATGTGGTTAGAATATCTTGGGAAAGAATCTCTGAAATGAGAGATCACAGCTCTGATACCACAGTCATGTGGTTAGAATGTCTCTGGAAAGAATTTCTGGATTGAGAGATCACAGCTCTTATATTAGAGGCATCTGCTTAGAAAGTCCTAGGAAAGAATCTCTGAATTCGGATATCACAGCGCTGATACGACAGACATGTGGTTAGAATGTCTCTGAAGAGAAACTCTGAATTGAAAGATCAAGGCTCTGATACTATAGACATGTGGTTAGAATGTCTGAGGAAAGAATCTCTGAATTGAGTGATCACAGCTTTGATACTACAGATATGTGGTTAGAATGTCTCAGGAAAGAATCTCTGAATTGAGAGATCACAGCTCTGATACTATAGACATGTGGTTAGAATGTCTCAGGAAAGAATCTCTGAATTGAGAGATCACAGCTCTGATACTATAGACATGTGGTTAGAATGTCTCAGGAAAGAATCTCTGAATGGAGAGATCACAGCTCTGATACTACAGACATGTAGTTAGAATGTCTCAGGAAAGAATCTCTGAATTGAGAGATCACAGCTCTGATACTATAGAGATGTGGTTAGAATGTCTGAGAAAAGAATCTCTGAATTGAGAGATCACAGCTCTGATACCACAGACATGTGGTTAGAATGTCTCAAGAAAGAATCTCTGAATTGAGAGATCACAGCTCTGATGCTATAGACATGTGGTTAGAATGCCTGAGGAAAGAATCTCTAAATTGAGATATCACAGCTCTGATACAATAGAAATGTGGTTAGAATGTCTGAGAAAAGAATCTCTGAATTGAGAGATCACAACGCTGATACAAACAGATTGGTGGCGGGAATGTCTCAGGAAAGAATCTCTGAATTGGGATATCACAGCTTTGATACTACAGACATGTTGTTAGAATGTCTCTGAAAAGAATCTCTGAATTGAGAGATCACAGCTCTGATACTATAGACATGTGGTTAGAATGTCTGAGAAAAGAATCTCTGAATTGAGTGATCACACCTCTGATACTATAGATATGTGGTTAGAATGTCTCAGGAAAGAATCTCTGAATTGAGAGATCACAGCTCTGATACTATAGACATGTGGTTAGAATGTCTCAGGAAAGAATCTCTGAATTGAGAGATCACAGATCTGATACTACAGACATGTGGTTAGAATGTCTCAGGAAATAATCTCTGATTGGAGAGATCACAGCTCTGATACTATAGACATGTGGTTAGAAAGTCTCTGGAAAGAATCTCTGAATTGAGAGATCACAGCTCTGATACTATGGTCATGTGGTTAGAATGTCTCTGGAAAGAATCTCTGAATTGAGAGATTACAGCTCTGATACTACAGACATGTAGTTAGAATGTCTCAGGAAAGAATCTTTGAATTGAGCGATCACACCTCTGATACTACAGACATGTGGTTAGAATGTCTCAAGGAAGAATCTCTGAATTGATAGATCACAGCCCTGATAATACACACATGTGGTTAGAATGTCGCAGGAAAGAATCTCTGAATTGAGAGATCACAGCTCTGATAGTACAGACATGGGGTTATAATGTCTCAGGAAAGAATCTCTGAAATGAGAGATCACAGATCTGATACCACAGTCATGTGGTTAGAATGTCTCAGGAAAGAATCTCTGAATTGAGAGATCACAGCTCTGATACTACAGGCATCTGGTTAGAATGTCTGAGGAAAGAATCTCTGAATTGGGATATCACAGCGCTGATACTACAGACATGTGGTTAGAACGTCTCTGAATAGAAACTCTGAATTGAGAGATCAAGGCTCTGATACTACAGACACGTGGTTAGAATGTCTCAGGAAAGAATCTCTGAATTGAGTCATCACAGCTTTGATACTACAGATATGTGGTTAGAATGTCTCAGGAAAGAATGTCTGAATTGAGAGATCACAGATCTGACACGATAGACATGTGGTTAGAATGTCACAGGAAAGAATCTCTGAGTTGAGAGAGCACAGCTCTGATACTATAGACATGTGGTTAGAATGTCTCAGGAAAGAATCTCTGAATGGAGAGATCACAGCTCTGATACTATAGACATGCGGTTAGAATGTCTCTGGAAGGAATCTCTGAGTTGAGAGATCAAAGCTCTGATACTATGGTCATGTGATTAGAATGTCTCTGGAAAGAATCTCTGAATTGAGAGATTACAGCTCTGATACTACAGACATGTAGTTAGAATGTCTCAGGAAAGAATCTTTGAATTGTGAGATCACAGCTCTAATACTATAGAAACGTGGTTAGAATGTCTGAGAAAAGAATCTCTGAATTGAGATATCACTGCGCTTATACTACAGATATGTGGGTAGAATGTCTCAGGAAAGAATCTCTGAATTGAGAGATCACAGCTCAGATACTTCAGACATCTGTTTAGAATGTCTCAGGAAAGAATCTCTGAATTAAGAGATCACAGCCCTGATACTATAGATATGTGGTTAGAATATCTTGGGAAAGAATCTCTGAAATGAGACATCACAGCTCTGACACCACAGTCATGTGGTTAGAATGTCTCTGGAAAGAATTTCTGGATTGAGAGATCACAGCTCTGATATTACAGGCATCTGCTTAGAAAGTCCTAGGAAAGAATCTCTGAATTTGGATATGACAGCGCTGATACAACAGACATGTGGTTAGAATGTCTCTGAAGAGAAACTCTGAATTGAAAGATCAAGGCTCTGATACTATAGACATGTGGTTAGAATGTCTGAGGAAAGAATCTCTGAATTGAGTGATCACAGCTTTGATACTACAGATATGTGGTTAGAATGTCTCAGGAAAGAATCTCTGAATTGAGAGATCACAGCTCTGATACTATAGACATGTGGTTAGAATGTCTCAGGAAAGAATCTCTGAATTGAGAGATCACAGCTCTGATACTATAGACATGTGGTTAGAATGTCTCAGGAAAGAATCTCTGAATGGAGAGATCACAGCTCTGATACTACAGACATGTAGTTAGAATGTCTCAGGAAAGAATCTCTGAATTGAGAGATCACACCTCTGATACTACAGGCATGTGGTTAGAATGTCTCAGGAAAGAATCTCTGAATTGAGAGATCACAGCTCTGATACTATAGAGATGTGGTTAGAATGTCTGAGAAAAGAATCTCTGAATTGAGAGATCACAGCTCTGATACCACAGACATGTGGTTAGAATGTCTCAAGAAAGAATCTCTGAATTGAGAGATCACAGCTCTGATGCTATAGACATGTGGTTAGAATGCCTCAGGAAAGAATCTCTAAATTGAGATATCACAGCTCTGATACAATAGAAATGTGGTTAGAATGTCTGAGAAAAGAATCTCTGAATTGAGAGATCACAACGCTGATACAAACAGATTGGTGGCGGGAATGTCTCAGGAAAGAATCTCTGAATTGGGATATCACAGCTTTGATACTACAGACATGTGGTTAGAATGTCTCTGAAAAGAATCTCTGAATTGAGAGATCACAGCTCTGATACTATACACATGTGGTTAGAATGTCTGAGAAAAGAATCTCTGAATTGAGTGATCACACCTCTGATACTACAGATATGTGGTTAGAATGTCTCAGGAAAGAATCTCTGAATTGAGAGATCACAGCTCTGATACTATAGACATGTGGTTAGAATGTCTCAGGAAAGAATCTCTGAATTGAGAGATCACAGATCTGATACTACAGACATGTGGTTAGAATGTCTCAGGAAATAATCTCTGATTGGAGAGATCACAGCTCTGATACTATAGACATGTGGTTAGAATGTCTCTGGAAAGAATCTCTGAATTGAGAGATCACAGCTCTGATACTATGGTTATGTGGTTAGAATGTCTCTGGAAAGAATCTCTGAATTGAGAGATTAAAGCACTGATACTACAGACATGTAGTTAGAATGTCTCAGGAAAGAATCTTTGAATTGCGCGATCACACCTCTGATACTACAGACATGTGGTTAGAATGTCTCAGGAAAGAATCTCTGAATTGATAGATCACAGCCCTGATACTACACACATGTGGTTAGAATGTCGCAGGAAAGAATCTCTGAATTGAGAGATCACAGCTCTGATAGTACAGACATGGGGTTATAATGTCTCAGGAAAGAATCTCTGAAATGAGAGATCACAGATCTGATACCACAGTCATGTGGTTAGAATGTCTCAGGAAAGAATCTCTGAATTGAGAGATCACAGCTCTGATACTACAGGCATCTGGTTAGAATGTCTGAGGAAAGAATCTCTGAATTGGGATATCACAGCGCTGGTACTACAGACATGTGTTTAGAACGTCTCTGAAAAGAAACTTTGAATTGAGAGATCAAGGCTCTGATACTACAGACATGTGGTTAGAATGTCTCAGGAGAGAATCTCTGAATTGAGTGATCACAGCTTTGATACTACAGATATGTGGTTAGAATGTCTCAGGAAAGAATGTCTGAATTGAGAGATCACAGCTCTGACACGATAGACATGTGGTTAGAATGTCACAGGAAAGAATCTCTGAGTTGAGAGAGCACAGCTCTGATACTATAGACATGTGGTTAGAATGTCTCAGGAAAGAATCTCTGAATGGAGAGATCACAGCTCTGATACTATAGACATGTGGTTAGAATGTCTCTGTAAGTAATCTCTGAGTTGAGAGATCAAAGCTCTGATACTATGGTCATGTGGTTAGAATGTCTCTGGAAGGAATCTCTGAATTGAGAGATTACAGCTCTGAAACTAAAGACATGTAGTTAGAATGTCTCAGGAAAGAATCTTTGAATTGTGAGATCACAGCTCTAATACTATAGAAATGTGGTTAGAATGTCTGAGAAAAGAATCTCTGAATTGAGATATCACTGCGCTGATACTACAGATATGTGGGTAGAATGTCTCAGGAAAGAATCTCTGAATTGAGAGATCACAGCTCAGATACTTCAGACATCTGTTTAGAATGTCTCAGGAAAGAATCTCTGAATTAAGAGATCACAGCGCTGATACTATAGATATGTGGTTAGAATATCTTGGGAAAGAATCTCTGAAATGAGAGATCACAGCTCTGATACCACAGTCATGTGGTTAGAATGTCTCTGGAAAGAATTTCTGGATTGACAGATCACAGCTCTGATATTACAGGCATCTGCTTAGAAAGTCCTAGGAAAGAATCTCTGAATTCGGATATCACAGCGCTGATACGACAGACATGTGGTTAGAATGTCTCTGAAGAGAAACTCTGAATTGAAAGATCAAGGCTCTGATACTATAGACATGTGGTTAGAATGTCTGAGGAAAGAATCTCTGAATTGAGTGATCACAGCTTTGATACTACAGATATGTGGTTAGAATGTCTCAGGAAAGAATCTCTGAATTGAGAGATCACAGCTCTGATACTATAGACATGTGGTTAGAATGTCTCAGGAAAGAATCTCTGAATTGAGAGATCACAGCTCTGATACTATAGACATGTGGTTAGAATGTCTCAGGAAAGAATCTCTGAATTGAAAGATCACAGCTCTGATACTATAGACATGTGGTTAGAATGTCTCAGGAAAGAATCTCTGAATGGAGAGATCACAGCTCTGATACTATAGACATGTGGTTAGAATGTCTCTGGAAGGAAACTCTGAATTGAGAGATCACAGCTCTGATACTATGGCCATGTGGTTAGAATGTCTCTGGAAAGAATCTCTGAATTGAGAGATTACAGCTCTGATACTACAGACATGTAGTTAGAATGTCTCAGGAAAGAATCTCTGAATTGAGAGATCACACCTCTAATACTACAGGCATGTGGTTAGAATGTCTCAGGAAAGAATCTCTGAATTGAGAGATCACAGCTCTGATACTATAGACATGTGGTTAGAATATCTCAGGAAAGAATCTCTGAATTGTGAGATCACAGCTCTGATGCTATAGACATGTGGTTAGAATGCCTCAGGAAAGAATCTCTAAGTTGAGATATCACAGCTCTGATACAATAGAAATGTGGTTAGAATGTCTGAGAAAAGAATCTCTGAATTGAGTGATCACACCTCTGATACTACAGATATGTGGTTAGAATGTCTCAGGAAAGAATCTCTGAATTGAGAGATCACAGCACTGATACTATAGACATGTGGTTAGAATGTCTCAGGAAAGAATCTCTGAATTGAGTGATCACAGCTTTGATACAATAGAAATGTGGTTAGAATGTCTGAGAAAAGAATCTCTGAATTGAGTGATCACACCTCTGATACTACAGATATGTGGTTAGAATGTCTCTGGAAAGAATCTCTGAATTGAGAGATTGCAGCTCTGACACTACAGACATGTAGTTAGAATGTCTCAGGAAAAAATCTTTGAATTGAGCGATCACACCTCTGATACTATAGACATGTGGTTAGAATGTCTCAGGAAAGAATCTCTGAATTAAGAGATCACAGCTCTGATACTACAGACATGTGGTTAGAATGTCTCAGGAAAGAATCTCTGAATTGATAGATCACAGCCCTGATACTACACACATGTGGTTAGAATGTCGCAGGAAAGAATCTCTGAATTGTCAGATGACAGCTCTGGTAGTACAGACATGGGGTTATAATGTCTCAGGAAAGAATCTCTGAAATGAGAGATCACAGATCTGATACCACAGTCATGTGGTTAGAATGTCTCAGGAAAGAATCTCTGAATTGAGAGATCACAGCTCTGATACTACAGGCATCTGGTTAGAATGTCTGAGGAAAGAATCTCTGAATTGGGATATCACAGCGCTGATACTACAGACATGTGGTTAGAACGTCTCTGAAAAGAAACTCTGAATTGAGAGATCAAGGCTCTGATACTACAGACATGTGGTTCGAATGTCTCAGGAAAGAATCTCTGAATTGAGTGATCACAGCTTTGATACTACAGATATGTGGTTAGAATGTCTCAGGAAAGAATGTCTGAATTGAGAGATCACAGCTCTGACACGATAGACATGTGGTTAGAATGTCACAGGAAAGAATCTCTGAGTTGAGAGAGCACAGCTCTGATACTATAGACATTTGTTTAGAATGTCTCAGGAAAGAATCTCTGAATTGAGAGATCACAGCTCTGATACTATAGACATGTGGTTAGAATGTCTCAGGAAAGAATCTCTGAATGGAGAGATCACAGCTCTGATACTATAGACATGTGGTTAGAATGTCTCTGGAAGGAATCTCTGAGTTGAGAGATCAAAGCTCTGATACTATGGTCATGTGGTTAGAATGTCTCTGGAAAGAATCTCTGAATTGAGAGATTACAGCTCTGATACTACAGACATGTAGTTAGAATGTCTCAGGAAAGAATCTCTGAATTGAGAGATCACAGCTCTGATACTATAGAGATGTGGTTAGAATGTCTGAGAAAGGAATCTCTGAATTGAGAGATCACAGCTCTGATACCACAGACATGTGGTTAGAATGTCTCAAGAAAGAATCTCTGAATTGAGAGATCACAGCTCTGATGCTATAGACATGTGGTTAGAATGCCTCAGGAAAGAATCTCTAAATTGAGATATCACAGCTCTGATACAATAGAAATGTGGTTAGAATGTCTGAGAAAAGAATCTCTGAATTGAGAGATCACAACGCTGATACAAACAGATTGGTGGCGGGAATGTCTCAGGAAAGAATCTCTGAATTGGGATATCACAGCTTTGATACTACAGACATGTTGTTAGAATGTCTCTGAAAAGAATCTCTGAATTGAGAGATCACAGCTCTGATACTATGTTCATGTGGTTAGAATGTCTCTGGAAAGAATCTCTGAATTGAGAGATTACTGCTCTGATACTACAGACATGTAGTTAGAATGTCTCAGGAAAGAATCTCTGAATTGAGAGATCACACCTCTGATACTACAGGCATGTGGTTAGAATGTCTCAGGAAAGAATCTCTGAATTGAGAGATCACAGCTCTGATACTATAGACATGTGGTTAGAATGTCTCAGGAAAGAATCTCTGAATTGAGTGATCACACCTCTGATACTACAGACATGTAATTAGAATGTCTCAGGAAAGAATCTCTGAATTGAGAGATCACAGCTCTGATACCACAGACATGTGGTTAGAATGTCTCAAGAAAGAATCTCTGAATTGAGAGATCACAGCTCTGATGCTATAGACATGTGGTTAGAATGCCTCAGGAAAGAATCTCTAAGTTGAGATATCACAGCTCTGATTCAATAGAAATGTGGTTAGAATGTCTGAGAAAAGAATCTCTGAATTGAGTGATCACACCTCTGATACTACAGATATGTGGTTAGAACGTCTCAGGAAAGAATCTCTGAATTGAGAGATCACAGCTCTGATACTATAGACATGTGGTTAGAATGTCTCAGGAAAGAATCTCTGAATTGAGATATCACAGATCTGATACTACAGACATGTGGTTAGAATGTCTCAGGAAATAATCTCTGGTTGGAGAGATCACAGCTCTGATACAATAGACATGTGGTTAGAACGTCTCTGGAAAGAATCTCTGAATTGAGAGATCAAGGCTCTGATACTACAGACATGTGGTTAGAATGTCTCAGGAAAGAATCTCTGAATTGAGTGATCACAGCTTTGATACAATAGAAATGTGGTTAGAATGTCTGAGAAAAGAATCTCTGAATTGAGTGATCACACCTCTGATACTACAGATATGTGGTTAGAATGTCTCTGGAAAGAATCTCTGAATTGAGAGATTGCAGCTCTGATACTACAGACATGTAGTTAGAATGTCTCAGGAAAAAATCTTTGAATTGGGCGATCACACCTCTGATACTACAGACATGTGGTTAGAATGTCTCAGGAAAGAATCTCTGAATTGATAGATCACAGCCCTGATACTACACACATGTGGTTAGAATGTCGCAGGAAAGAATCTCTGAATTGAGAGATCACAGCTCTGGTGGTACAGACATGGGGTTATAATGTCTCAGGAAAGAATCTCTGAAATGAGAGATCACAGATCTGATACCACAGTCATGTGGTTAGAATGTCTCAGGAAAGAATCTCTGAATTGAGAGATCACAGCTCTGATACTACAGGCATCTGGTTAGAATGTCTGAGGAAAGAATCTCTGAATTGGGATATCACAGCGCTGATACTACAGACATGTGGTTAGAACGTCTCTGAAAAGAACCTCTGAATTGAGAGATCAAGGCTCTGATACTACAGACATGTGGTTCGAATGTCTCAGGAAAGAATCTCTGAATTGAGTGATCACAGCTTTGATACTACAGATATGTGGTTAGAATGTCTCAGGAAAGAATGTCTGAATTGAGAGATCACAGCTCTGACACGATAGACATGTGGTTAGAATGTCACAGGAAAGAATCTCTGAGTTGAGAGAGCACAGCTCTGATACTATAGACATTTGTTTAGAATGTCTCAGGAAAGAATCTCTGAATTGAGAGATCACAGCTCTGATACTATAGACATGTGGTTAGAATGTCTCAGGGAAGAATCTCTGAATGGAGAGATCACAGCTCTGATACTATAGACATGTGGTTAGAATGTCTCTGGAAGGAATCTCTGAGTTGAGAGATCAAAGCTCTGATACTATGGTCATGTGGTTAGAATGTCTCTGGAAAGAATCTCTGAATTGAGAGATTACAGCTCTGATACTACAGACATGTAGTTAGAATGTCTCAGGAAAGAATCTTTGAATTGTGAGATCACAGCTCTAATACTATAGAAATGTGGTTAGAATGTCTGAGAAAAGAATCTCTGAATTGAGATATCACTGCGCTGATACTACAGATACGTGGGTAGAATGTCTCAGGAAAGAATCTCTGAATTAAGAGATCACAGCTCAGATACTACAGACATCTGTTTAGAATGTCTCAGGAAAGAATCTCTGAATTAAGAGATCACAGCCCTGATACTATAGATATGTGGTTAGAATATCTTGGGAAAGAATCTCTGAAATGAGAGATCACAGCTCTGATACCACAGTCATGTGGTTAGAATGTCTCTGGAAAGAATTTCTGGATTGAGAGATCACAGCTCTTATATTAGAGGCATCTGCTTAGAAAGTCCTAGGAAAGAATCTCTGAATTCGGATATCACAGCGCTGATACGACAGACATGTGGTTAGAATGTCTCTGAAGAGAAAATTCTGAATTGAAAGATCAAGGCTCTGATACTATAGACATGTGGTTAGAATGTCTGAGGAAAGAATCTCTGAATTGAGTGATCACAGCTTTGATACTACAGATATGTGGTTAGAATGTCTCAGGAAAGAATCTCTGAATTGAGAGATCACAGCTCTGATACTATAGACATGTGGTTAGAATGTCTCAGGAAAGAATCTCTGAATTGAGAGATCACAGCTCTGATACTATAGACATGTGGTTAGAATGTCTCAGGAAAGAATCTCTGAATTGAGAGATCACAGCTCTGATACTATAGAGATGTGGTTAGAATGTCTGAGAAAGGAATCTCTGAATTGAGAGATCACAGTTCTGATACCACAGACATGTGGTTAGAATGTCTCAAGAAAGAATCTCTGAATTGAGAGATCACAGCTCTGATGCTATAGACATGTGGTTAGAATGCCTCAGGAAAGAATCTCTAAATTGAGATATCACAGCTCTGATACAATAGAAATGTGGTTAGAATGTCTGAGAAAAGAATCTCTGAATTGAGAGATCACAACGCTGATACAAACAGATTGGTGGCGGGAATGTCTCAGGAAAGAATCTCTGAATTGGGATATCACAGCTTTGATACTACAGACATGTTGTTAGAATGTCTCTGAAAAGAATCTCTGAATTGAGAGATCACAGCTCTGATACTACAGACATGTAGTTAGAATGTCTCTGGAAAGAATCTCTGAATTGAGAGATCACACCTCTGATACTACAGGCATGTGGTTAGAATGTCTCAGGAAAGAATCTCTGAATTGAGAGATCACAGCTCTGATACTATAGACATGTGGTTAGAATGTCTCAGGAAAGAATCTCTGAATTGAGTGATCACACCTCTGATACTACAGACATGTAATTAGAATGTCTCAGGAAAGAATCTCTGAATTGAGAGATCACAGCTCTGATACCACAGACATGTGGTTAGAATGTCTCAAGAAAGAATCTCTGAATTGAGAGATCACAGCTCTGATGCTATAGACATGTGGTTAGAATGCCTCAGGAAAGAATCTCTAAGTTGAGATATCACAGCTCTGATTCAATAGAAATGTGGTTAGAATGTCTGAGAAAAGAATCTCTGAATTGAGTGATCACACCTCTGATACTACAGATATGTGGTTAGAATGTCTCAGGAAAGAATCTCTGAATTGAGAGATCACAGCTCTGATACTATAGACATGTGGTTAGAATGTCTCAGGAAAGAATCTCTGAATTGAGATATCACAGATCTGATACTACAGACATGTGGTTAGAATGTCTCAGGAAATAATCTCTGGTTGGAGAGATCACAGCTCTGATACAATAGACATGTGGTTAGAACGTCTCTGGAAAGAATCTCTGAATTGAGAGATCAAGGCTCTGATACTACAGACATGTGGTTAGAATGTCTCAGGAAAGAATCTCTGAATTGAGTGATCACAGCTTTGATACAATAGAAATGTGGTTAGAATGTCTGAGAAAAGAATCTCTGAATTGAGTGATCACACCTCTGATACTACAGATATGTGGTTAGAATGTCTCTGGAAAGAATCTCTGAATTGAGAGATTGCAGCTCTGATACTACAGACATGTAGTTAGAATGTCTCAGGAAAAAATCTTTGAATTGAGCGATCACACCTCTGATACTACAGACATGTGGTTAGAATGTCTCAGGAAAGAATCTCTGAATTGATAGATCACAGCCCTGATACTACACACATGTGGTTAGAATGTCGCAGGAAAGAATCTCTGAATTGAGAGATCACAGCTCTGGTAGTACAGACATGGGGTTATAATGTCTCAGGAAAGAATCTCTGAAATGAGAGATCACAGATCTGATACCACAGTCATGTGGTTAGAATATCTCAGGAAAGAATCTCTGAATTGAGAGATCACAGCTCTGATACTACAGGCATCTGGTTAGAATGTCTGAGGAAAGAATCTCTGAATTGGGATATCACAGCGCTGATACTACAGACATGTGGTTAGAACGTCTCTGAAAAGAAACTCTGAATTGAGAGATCAAGGCTCTGATACTACAGACATGTGGTTCGAATGTCTCAGGAAAGAATCTCTGAATTGAGTGATCACAGCTTTGATACTACAGATATGTGGTTAGAATGTCTCAGGAAAGAATGTCTGAATTGAGAGATCACAGCTCTGACACGATAGACATGTGGTTAGAATGTCACAGGAAAGAATCTCTGAGTTGAGAGAGCACAGCTCTGATACTATAGACATTTGTTTAGAATGTCTCAGGAAAGAATCTCTGAATTGAGAGATCACAGCTCTGATACTATAGACATGTGGTTAGAATGTCTCAGGGAAGAATCTCTGAATGGAGAGATCACAGCTCTGATACTATAGACATGTGGTTAGAATGTCTCTGGAAGGAATCTCTGAGTTGAGAGATCAAAGCTCTGATACTATGGTCATGTGGTTAGAATGTCTCTGGAAAGAATCTCTGAATTGAGAGATTACAGCTCTGATACTACAGACATGTAGTTAGAATGACTCAGGAAAGAATCTTTGAATTGTGAGATCACAGCTCTAATACTATAGAAATGTGGTTAGAATGTCTGAGAAAAGAATCTCTGAATTGAGATATCACAGCTCAGATACTACAGACATCTGTTTAGAATGTCTCAGGAAAGAATCTCTGAATTAAGAGATCACAGCCCTGATACTATAGATATGTGGTTAGAATATCTTGGGAAAGAATCTCTGAAATGAGAGATCACAGCTCTGATACCACAGTCATGTGGTTAGAATGTCTCTGGAAAGAATTTCTGGATTGAGAGATCACAGCTCTTATATTAGAGGCATCTGCTTAGAAAGTCCTAGGAAAGAATCTCTGAATTCGGATATCACAGCGCTGATACGACAGACATGTGGTTAGAATGTCTCTGAAGAGAAATTCTGAATTGAAAGATCAAGGCTCTGATACTACAGACATGTGGTTAGAATGTCTGAGGAAAGAATCTCTGAATTGAGTGATCACAGCTTTGATACTACAGATATGTGGTTAGAATGTCTCAGGAAAGAATCTCTGAATTGAGAGATCACAGCTCTGATACTATAGACATGTGGTTAGAATGTCTCAGGAAAGAATCTCTGAATTGAGAGATCACAGCTCTGATACTATAGACATGTGGTTAGAATGTCTCAGGAAAGAATCTCTGAATTGAGAGATCACAGCTCTGATACTATAGAGATGTGGTTAGAATGTCTGAGAAAAGAATCTCTGAATTGAGAGATCACAACGCTGATACAAACAGATTGGTGGCGGGAATGTCTCAGGAAAGAATCTCTGAATTGGGATATCACAGCTTTGATACTACAGACATGTTGTTAGAATGTCTCTGAAAAGAATCTCTGAATTGAGAGATCACAGCTCTGATACTATAGACATGTGGTTAGAATGTCTGAGAAAAGAATCTCTGAATTGAGTGATCACACCTCTGATACTACAGATATGTGGTTAGAATGTCTCAGGAAAGAATCTCTGAATTGAGAGATCACAGCTCTGATACTATAGACATGTGGTTAGAATGTCTCAGGAAATAATCTCTGATTGGAGAGATCACAGCTCTGATACTATAGACATGTGGTTAGAATGTCTCAGGAAAGAATCTCTGAATTGAGAGATCACAGCTCTGATACTATGGTCATGTGGTTAGAATGTCTCTGGAAAGAATCTCTGAATTGAGAGATTACAGCTCTGATACTACAGACATGTAGTTAGAATGTCTCAGGAAAGAATCTTTGAATTGAGCGATCACACCTCTGATACTACAGACATGTGGTTAGAATGTCTCAGGAAAGAATCTCTGAATTGATAGATCACAGCCCTGATACTACACACATGTGGTTAGAATGTCGCAGGAAAGAATCTCTGAATTGAGAGATCACAGCTCTGATAGTACAGACATGGGGTTATAATGTCTCAGGAAAGAATCTCTGAAATGAGAGATCACAGATCTGATACCACAGTCATGTGGTTAGAATGTCTCAGGAAAGAATCTCTGAATTGAGAGATCACAGCTCTGATACTACAGGCATCTGGTTAGAATGTCTGAGGAAAGAATCTCTGAATTGGGATATCACAGCGCTGATACTACAAACATGTGGTTAGAACGTCTCTGAATAGAAACTCTGAATTGAGAGATCAAGGCTCTGATACTACAGACATGTGGTTAGAATGTCTCAGGAAAGAATCTCTGAATTGAGTCATCACAGCTTTGATACTACAGATATGTGGTTAGAATGTCTCAGGAAAGAATGTCTGAATTGAGAGATCACAGCTCTGACACGATAGACATGTGGTTAGAATGTCACAGGAAAGAATCTCTGAGTTGAGAGAGCACAGCTCTGATACTATAGACATGTGGTTAGAATGTCTCAGGAAAGAATCTCTGAATGGAGAGATCACAGCTCTGATACTATAGACATGTGGTTAGAATGTCTCTGGAAGGAATCTCTGAGTTGAGAGATTAAAGCTCTGATACTATGGTCATGTGGTTAGAATGTCTCTGGAAAGAATCTCTGAATTGAGAGATTACAGCTCTGATACTACAGACATGTAGTTAGAATGTCTCAGGAAAGAATCTTTGAATTGTGAGATCACAGCTCTAATACTATAGAAACGTGGTTAGAATGTCTGAGAAAAGAATCTCTGAATTGAGATATCACTGCGCTGATACTACAGATATGTGGGTAGAATGTCTCAGGAAAGAATCTCTGAATTGAGAGATCACAGCTCAGATACTTCAGACATCTGTTTAGAATGTCTCAGGAAAGAATCTCTGAAATAAGAGATCACAGCCCTGATACTATAGATATGTGGTTAGAATATCTTGGAAAAGAATCTCTGAAATGAGAGATCACAGCTCTGATACCACAGTCATGTGGTTAGAATGTCTCTGGAAAGAATCTCTGAATTGAGAGATTACAGCTCTGATACTACAGACATGTAGTTAGAATGTCTCAGGAAAGAATCTTTGAATTGAGCGATCACACCTCTGATACTACAGACATGTGGTTAAATGTCTCAGGAAAGAATCTCTGAATTGATAGATCACAGCCCTGATACTACACACATGTGGTTAGAATGTCGCAGGAAAGAATCTCTGAATTGAGAGATCACAGCTCTGATAGTACAGACATGGGGTTATAATGTCTCAGGAAAGAATCTCTGAAATGAGAGATCACAGATCTGATACCACAGTCATGTGGTTAGAATGTCTCAGGAAAGAATCTCTGAATTGAGAGATCACAGCTCTGATACTACAGGCATCTGGTTAGAATGTCTGAGGAAAGAATCTCTGAATTGGGATATCACAGCGCTGATACTACAGACATGTGGTTAGAACGTCTCTGAATAGAAACTCTGAATTGAGAGATCAAGGCTCTGATACTACAGACATGTGGTTAGAATGTCTCAGGAAAGAATCTCTGAATTGAGTCATCACAGCTTTGATACTACAGATATGTGGTTAGAATGTCTCAGGAAAGAATGTCTGAATTGAGAGATCACAGCTCTGACACGATAGACATGTGGTTAGAATGTCACAGGAAAGAATCTCTGAGTTGAGAGAGCACAGCTCTGATACTATAGACATGTGGTTAGAATGTCTCAGGAAAGAATCTCTGAATGGAGAGATCACAGCTCTGATACTATAGACATGTGGTTAGAATGTCTCTGGAAGGAATCTCTGAGTTGAGAGATCAAAGCTCTGATACTATGGTCATGTGATTAGAATGTCTCTGGAAAGAATCTCTGAATTGAGAGATTACAGCTCTAATACTACAGACATGTAGTTAGAATGTCTCAGGAAAGAATCTTTGAATTGTGAGATCACAGCTCTAATACTATAGAAACGTGGTTAGAATGGCTGAGAAAAGAATCTCTGAATTGAGATATCACTGCGCTGATACTACAGATATGTGGGTAGAATGTCTCAGGAAAGAATCTCTGAATTGAGAGATCACAGCTCAGATACTTCAGACATCTGTTTAGAATGTCTCAGGAAAGAATCTCTGAATTAAGAGATCACAGCCCTGATACTATAGATATGTGGTTAGAATATCTTGGGAAAGAATCTCTGAAATGAGAGATCACAGCTCTGATACCACAGTCATGTGGTTAGAATGTCTCTGGAAAGAATTTCTGGATTGAGAGATCACAGCTCTGATATTACAGGCATCTGCTTAGAAAGTCCTAGGAAAGAATCTCTGAATTCGGATATCACAGCACCGATACGACAGACATGTGGTTAGAATGTCTCTGAAGAGAAACTCTGAATTGAAAGATCAAGGCTCTGATACTATAGACATGTGGTTAGAATGTCTGAGGAAAGAATCTCTGAATTGAGTGATCACAGCTTTGATACTACAGATATGTGGTTAGAATGTCTCAGGAAAGAATCTCTGAATGGAGAGATCACAGCTCTGATACTATAGACATGTGGTTAGAATGTCTCAGGAAAGAATCTCTGAATTGAGAGATCACAGCTCTGATACTATAGACATGTGGTTAGAATGTCTCAGGAAAGAATCTCTGAATGGAGAGATCACAGCTCTGATACTATAGACATGTGGTTAGAATGTCTCTGGAAGGAATCTCTGAGTTGAGAGATCAAAGCTCTGATACTATGGTCATGTGGTTAGAATGTCTCTGGAAAGAATCTCTGAATTGAGAGATTACAGCTCTGATACTACAGACATGTAGTTAGAATGTCTCAGGAAAGAATCTTTGAATTGTGAGATCACAGCTCTAATACTATAGAAATGTGGTTAGAATGTCTGAGAAAAGAATCTCTGAATTGAGATATCACTGCGCTGATACTACAGATATGTGGGTAGAATGTCTCAGGAAAGAATCTCTGTATTGAGAGATCACAGCTCAGATACTACAGACATCTGTTTAGAATGTCTCAGGAAAGAATCTCTGAATTAAGAGATCACAGCCCTGATACTATAGATATGTGGTTAGAATATCTTGGGAAAGAATCTCTGAAATGAGAGATCACAGCTCTGATACCACAGTCATGTGGTTAGAATGTCTCTGGAAAGAATTTCTGGATTGAGAGATCACAGCTCTTATATTAGAGGCATCTGCTTAGAAAGTCCTAGGAAAGAATCTCTGAATTCGGATATCACAGCGCTGATACGACAGCCATGTGGTTAGAATGTCTCTGAAGAGAAACTCTGAATTGAAAGATCAAGGCTCTGATACTATAGACATGTGGTTAGAATGTCTGAGGAAAGAATCTCTGAATTGAGTGATCACAGCTTTGATACTACAGATATGTGGTTAGAATGTCTCAGGAAAGAATCTCTGAATTGAGAGATCACAGCTCTGATACTATAGACATGTGGTTAGAATGTCTCAGGAAAGAATCTCTGAATTGAGAGATCACAGCTCTGATACTATAGACATGTGGTTAGAATGTCTCAGGAAAGAATCTCTGAATGGAGAGATCACAGCTCTGATACTACAGACATGTAGTTAGAATGTCTCAGGAAAGAATCTCTGAATTGAGAGATCACAGCTCTGATACTATAGAGATGTGGTTAGAATGTCTGAGAAAAGAATCTCTGAATTGAGAGATCACAGCTCTGATACCACAGACATGTGGTTAGAATGTCTCAAGAAAGAATCTCTGAATTGAGAGATCACAGCTCTGATGCTATAGACATGTGGTTAGAATGCCTCAGGAAAGAATCTCTAAATTGAGATATCACAGCTCTGATACAATAGAAATGTGGTTAGAATGTCTGAGAAAAGAATCTCTGTATTGAGAGATCACAACGCTGATACAAACAGATTGGTGGCGGGAATGTCTCAGGAAAGAATCTCTGAATTGGGATATCACAGCTTTGATACTACAGACATGTTGTTAGAATGTCTCTGAAAAGAATCTCTGAATTGAGAGATCACAGCTCTGATACTATAGACATGTGGTTAGAATGTCTGAGAAAAGAATCTCTGAATTGAGTGATCACACCTCTGATACTACAGATATGTGGTTAGAATGTCTCAGGAAAGAATCTCTGAATTGAGAGATCACAGCTCTGATACTATAGACATGTGGTTAGACTGTCTCAGGAAAGAATCTCTGAATTGAGAGATCACAGATCTGATACTACAGACATGTGGTTAGAATGTCTCAGGAAATAATCTCTGATTGGAGAGATCACAGCTCTGATACTATAGACATGTGGTTAGAATGTCTCTGGAAAGAATCTCTGAATTGAGAGATCACAGCTCTGATACTATGGTCATGTGGTTAGAATGTCTCTGAAAAGTATCTCTGAATTGAGAGATTACAGCTCTGATACTACAGACATGTAGTTAGAATGTCTCAGGAAAGAATCTTTGAATTGAGCGATCACACCTCTGATACTACACACATGTGGTTAGAATGTCGCAGGAAAGAATCTCTGAATTGAGAGATCACAGCTCTGATAGTACAGACATGGGGTTATAATGTCTCAGGAAAGAATCTCTGAAATGAGAGATCACAGATCTGATACCACAGTCATGTGGTTAGAATGTCTCAGGAAAGAATCTCTGAATTGAGAGATCACAGCTCTGATACTACAGGCATCTGGTTAGAATGTCTGAGGAAAGAATCTCTGAATTGGGATATCACAGCGCTGATACTACAGACATGTGGTTAGAACGTGTCTGAAAAGAAACTCTGAATTGAGAGATCAAGGCTCTGATACTACAGACATGTGGTTAGAATGTCTCAGGAAAGAATCTCTGAATTGAGTCATCACAGCTTTGATACTACAGATATGTGGTTAGAATGTCTCAGGAAAGAATGTCTGAATTGAGAGATCACAGCTCTGACACGATAGACATGTGGTTAGAATGTCACAGGAAAGAATCTCTGAGTTGAGAGAGCACAGCTCTGATACTATAGACATGTGGTTAGAATGTCTCAGGAAAGAATCTCTGAATGGAGAGATCACAGCTCTGATACTATAGACATGTGGTTAGAATGTCTCTGGAAGGAATCTCTGAGTTGAGAGATCAAAGCTCTGATACTATGGTCATGTGATTAGAATGTCTCTGGAAAGAATCTCTGAATTGAGAGATTACAGTTCTGATACTACAGACATGTAGTTAGAATGTCTCAGGAAAGAATCTTTGAATTGTGAGATCACAGCTCTAATACTATAGAAACGTGGTTAGAATGTCTGAGAAAAGAATCTCTGAATTGAGATATCACTGCGCTGATACTACAGATATGTGGGTAGAATGTCTCAGGAAAGAATCTCTGAATTGAGAGATCACAGCTCAGATACTTCAGACATCTGTTTAGAATGTCTCAGGAAAGAATCTCTGAAATAAGAGATCACAGCCCTGATACTATAGATATGTGGTTAGAATATCTTGGGAAAGAATCTCTGAAATGAGAGATCACAGCTCTGATACCACAGTCATGTGGTTAGAATGTCTCTGGAAAGAATTTCTGGATTGAGAGATCACAGCTCTGATATTACAGGCATCTGCTTAGAAAGTCCTAGGAAAGAATCTCTGAATTCGGATATCACAGCGCTGATACGACAGACATGTGGTTAGAATGTCTCTGAAGAGAAACTCTGAATTGAAAGATCAAGGCTCTGATACTATAGACATGTGGTTAGAATGTCTGAGGAAAGAATCTCTGAATTGAGTGATCACAGCTTTGATACTACAGATATGTGGTTAGAATGTCTCAGGAAAGAATCTCTGAATGGAGAGATCACAGCTCTGATACTATAGACATGTGGTTAGAATGTCTCAGGAAAGAATCTCTGAATTGAGAGATCACAGCTCTGATACTATAGACATGTGGTTAGAATGTCTCAGGAAAGAATCTCTGAATTGAAAGATCACAGCTCTGATACTATAGACATGTGGTTAGAATGTCTCAGGAAAGAATCTCTGAATGGAGAGATCACAGCTCTGATACTATAGACATGTGGTTAGAATGTCTCTGGAAGGAATCTCTGAATTGAGAGATCACAGCTCTGATACTACAGACATGTAGTTAGAATGTCTCAGGAAAGAATCTCTGAATTGAGAGATCACAGCCCTGATACTATTGCTGTGTGGTTAGAATATCTCAGGAAAGAATCTCTGAAATGAGAGATCACAGCTCTGATACCACAGTCATGTGGTTAGAATGTCTCTGGAAAGAATCTCTGGATTGAGAGATCACAGCTCTGATACTACAGACATGTGTTTAGAATGTCTCAGGAAAGAATCTCTGGATTGAGAGATCACAGCTCTGATTCTATGGTCATGTGCTTAGAATGTCTCTGGAAAGAATCTCTGAATTGAGAAATTACAGCTCTGATACTACAGACATGTGGTTAGAATGTTTGAGAAAAGAATCTCTGAATTGAGAGATCACAACGCTGATACTACAGATTGGTGGTTAGAATGTCTCAGGAAAGAATGTCTGAATTGAGAGATCACAGCTCTGACACGATAGACATGTGGTTAGAATGTCACAAGAAAGAATCGCTGATTTGAGAGAGCACAGCTCTGATTCTATAGACATTTGTTTAGAATGTCTCAGGAAAGAATCTCTGAATTTAGAGATCACAGCTCTGATACTACAGATATGTGTTTAGAATTTCTCAGGAAAGAATCTCTGGATTGAGAGATCACAGCTCTGATACTACAGACATGTGTTTAGAATGTCTCAGGAAACAATCTGTGAATTGAGAGATCACAGCTCTGATACTATAGACATGTGGTTAGAATGTCTGAGAAAAGAATCTCTGAATTGAGATATCACTGCGCTGATACTACAGATATGTGGGTAGAATGTCTCAGGAAAGAATCTCTGAATTGAGAGATCACAGCTCAGATACTTCAGACATCTGTTTAGAATGTCTCAGGAAAGAATCTCTGAATTAAAAGATCACAGCCCTGATACTATAGATATGTGGTTAGAATATCTTGGGAAAGAATCTCTGAAATGAGAGATCACAGCTCTGATACCACAGTCATGTGGTTAGAATGTCTCTGGAAAGAATTTCTGGATTGAGAGATCACACCTCTGATATTACAGGCATCTGCTTAGAATGTCCTAGGAAAGAATCTCTGAATTCGGATATCACAGCGCTGATACGACAGACATGTGGTTAGAATGTCTCTGAAGAGAAACTCTGAATTGAAAGATCAAGGCTCTGATACTATAGACATGTGGTTAGAATGTCTGAGGAAAGAATCTCTGAATTGAGTGATCACAGCTTTGATACTACAGCTATGTGGTTAGAATGTCTCAGGAAAGAATCTCTGAATGGAGAGATCACAGCTCTGATACTATAGACATGTGGTTAGAATGTCTCAGGAGAGAATCTCTGAATTGTGAGATCACAGCTCTGATAGTATAGACATGTGGTTAGAATGTCTCAGGAAAGAATCTCTGAATTGAAAAATCACAGCTCTGATACTATAGACATGTGGTTAGAATGTCTCAGGAAAGAATCTCTGAATGGAGAGATCACAGCTCTGATACTAAAGACATGGGGTTAGAATGTCTCTGGAAGGAATCTCTGAATTGAGAGATCACAGCTCTGATACTATGGTCATGTGGTTAGAATGTCTCTGGAAAGAATCTCTGAATTGAGAGATTACAGCTCTGATACTACAGACATGTAGTTAGAATGTCTCAGGAAAGAATCTCTGAATTGAGAGATCACACCTCTGATACTACAGGCATGTGGTTAGAATGTCTCAGGAAAGAATCTCTGAATTGAGAGATCACAGCCCTGATACTATAGCTATGTGGTTAGAATATCTCAGGAAAGAATCTCTGAAATGAGAGATCACAGCTCTGTTACCACAGTCATGTGGTTAGAATGTCTCTGGAAAAAATCTCTGGATTGAGAGATCACAGCTCTGATACTACAGACATGTGTTTAGAATGTCTCAGGAAAGAATCTCTGGATTGAGAGATCACAGCTCTGATTCTATGGTCATGTGCTTAGAATGTCTCTGGAAAGAATCTCTGAATTGAGAAATTACAGCTCTGATACTACAGACATGTGGTTAGAATGTTTGAGAAAAGAATCTCTGAATTGAGAGATCACAACGCTGATACTACAGATTGGTGGTTAGAATGTCTCAGGAAAGAATGTCTGAATTGAGAGATCACAGCTCTGACACGATAGACATGTGGTTAGAATGTCACAAGAAAGAATCGCTGAGTTGAGAGAGCACAGCTCTGATACTATAGACATTTGTTTAGAATGTCTCAGGAAAGAATCTCTGAATTTAGATATCACAGCTCTGATACTACAGATATGTGTTTAGAATTTCTCAGGAAAGAATCTCTGGATTTAGAGATCACAGCTCTGATACTACAGACATGTGGTTAGAATGTCTCAGGAAACAATCTCTGAATTGATAGATCACAGCTTTGATACTACAGACATGTGGTTAGAATGTCTAAGGAAATAATCTGTGAATTGAGAGATCAGAGCTCTGATACTACAGACACGTGGTTAGAATGTCTCAGGAAAGAATCTCTAAATTGACAGATCACAGCTCTGATACTACAGACATGTGGTTAGAATGTCTCAGGAAAGAATCTCTGAATTGAGAGATCACAGCTCTGATACTACAGAAATGTGGTAAGAATATCTCTGGAAAGAATCTTTGAATTGAGAGATCACAGCTCTGATACTATAGATATGGGGTTAGAATGTCTGAGAAAAGAATCTCTGAATTGAGAGATCACAGCTCTGATACTATAGACATGTGGTTAGAATGTCTCAGGAAAGAATCTCTGAATGGAGAGATCACAGCTCTGATACTATAGACATGTGGTTAGAATGTCTGTGGAAGGAATCTCTGAATTGAGAGATCACAGCTCTGATACCTAGTCATGTGGTTAGAATGTCTCCGGAAAGAATCTCAGAATTGAGAGATTACAGCTCTGATACTACAGACATGTAGTTAGATTGTCTCAGGAAAGAAGCTCTGAATTGAGAGATCACAGCTCTGATACTATGGTCATGTGGTTAGAATGTCTCTGGAAAGAATCTCTGAATTGAGAGATTACAGCTCTGATACTACAGACATGTAGTTAGAATGTCTCAGGAAAGAATCTCTGAATTGAAAGATCACAGCTCTGATACTACAGACATGTGGTTAGAATGTCTCAGGAAAGAATCACTGGATTGAGAGATCACAGCTCTAATACTGAAGACATGTGGTTAGAATGTCTCAGGAAAGAATTTCTAAATTGAGAGATCACAGCTCTGATACTACAGACATGTGGTTAGAATATCTCAGGAAAGAATCTCTGAATTGAGAGATTACAGCTCTGATACTATAGAAATGTGGTTAGAATGTCTGAGAAAAGAATCTCTGAATTGAGAGATCACTGCGCTGATACTACAGATATGTGGGTAGAATGTCTCAGGAAAGAATCTCTGAATTGAGAGATCATAGCTCTGATACTACAGACATCTGGTTAGAATGTCTCAGGAAAGAATCTCTGAATTGAGAGATCACAGCTCTGATACTATAGACATGTGGTTAGAAAGTCTCAGGAAAGAATCTCTGAATGGAGAGATCACAGCTCTGATACTATAGACATGTGGTTAGAATGTCTCTGGAAGGAATCTCTGAATTGAGAGATCACAGCTCTGATACTATAGACATGTGGTTAGAATGTCTCTGAAGAGAAACTCTGAATTGAAAGATCAAGGCTCTGATACTATAGACATGTGGTTAGAATGTCTGAGGAAAGAATCTCTGAATTGAGTGATCACAGCTTTGATACTACAGATATGTGGTTAGAATGTCTCAGGAAAGAATCTCTGAATGGAGAGATCACAGCTCTGATACTATAGACATGTGGTTAGAATGTCTCAGGAAAGAATCTCTGAATTGAGAGATCACAGCTCTGATACTATAGACATGTGGTTAGAATGTCTCAGGAAAGAATCTCTGAATTGAAAGATCACAGCTCTGATACTATAGACATGTGGTTAGAATGTCTCAGGAAAGAATCTCTGAATGGAGAGATCACAGCTCTGATACTATAGACATGTGGTTAGAATGTCTCTGGAAGGAATCTCTGAATTGAGAGATCACAGCTCTGATACTACAGACATGTAGTTAGAATGTCTCAGGAAAGAATCTCTGAATTGAGAGATCACAGCCCTGATACTATTGCTGTGTGGTTAGAATATCTCAGGAAAGAATCTCTGAAATGAGAGATCACAGCTCTGATACCACAGTCATGTGGTTAGAATGTCTCTGGAAAGAATCTCTGGATTGAGAGATCACAGCTCTGATACTACAGACATGTGTTTAGAATGTCTCAGGAAAGAATCTCTGGATTGAGAGATCACAGCTCTGATTCTATGGTCATGTGCTTAGAATGTCTCTGGAAAGAATCTCTGAATTGAGAAATTACAGCTCTGATACTACAGACATGTGGTTAGAATGTTTGAGAAAAGAATCTCTGAATTGAGAGATCACAACGCTGATACTACAGATTGGTGGTTAGAATGTCTCAGGAAAGAATGTCTGAATTGAGAGATCACAGCTCTGACACGATAGACATGTGGTTAGAATGTCACAAGAAAGAATCGCTGATTTGAGAGAGCACAGCTCTGATTCTATAGACATTTGTTTAGAATGTCTCAGGAAAGAATCTCTGAATTTAGAGATCACAGCTCTGATACTACAGATATGTGTTTAGAATTTCTCAGGAAAGAATCTCTGGATTGAGAGATCACAGCTCTGATACTACAGACATGTGTTTAGAATGTCTCAGGAAACAATCTGTGAATTGAGAGATCACAGCTCTGATACTATAGACATGTGGTTAGAATGTCTGAGAAAAGAATCTCTGAATTGAGATATCACTGCGCTGATACTACAGATATGTGGGTAGAATGTCTCAGGAAAGAATCTCTGAATTGAGAGATCACAGCTCAGATACTTCAGACATCTGTTTAGAATGTCTCAGGAAAGAATCTCTGAATTAAAAGATCACAGCCCTGATACTATAGATATGTGGTTAGAATATCTTGGGAAAGAATCTCTGAAATGAGAGATCACAGCTCTGATACCACAGTCATGTGGTTAGAATGTCTCTGGAAAGAATTTCTGGATTGAGAGATCACACCTCTGATATTACAGGCATCTGCTTAGAATGTCCTAGGAAAGAATCTCTGAATTCGGATATCACAGCGCTGATACGACAGACATGTGGTTAGAATGTCTCTGAAGAGAAACTCTGAATTGAAAGATCAAGGCTCTGATACTATAGACATGTGGTTAGAATGTCTGAGGAAAGAATCTCTGAATTGAGTGATCACAGCTTTGATACTACAGCTATGTGGTTAGAATGTCTCAGGAAAGAATCTCTGAATGGAGAGATCACAGCTCTGATACTATAGACATGTGGTTAGAATGTCTCAGGAGAGAATCTCTGAATTGTGAGATCACAGCTCTGATAGTATAGACATGTGGTTAGAATGTCTCAGGAAAGAATCTCTGAATTGAAAAATCACAGCTCTGATACTATAGAAATGTGGTTAGAATGTCTCAGGAAAGAATCTCTGAATGGAGAGATCACAGCTCTGATACTAAAGACATGGGGTTAGAATGTCTCTGGAAGGAATCTCTGAATTGAGAGATCACAGCTCTGATACTATGGTCATGTGGTTAGAATGTCTCTGGAAAGAATCTCTGAATTGAGAGATTACAGCTCTGATACTACAGACATGTAGTTAGAATGTCTCAGGAAAGAATCTCTGAATTGAGAGATCACACCTCTGATACTACAGGCATGTGGTTAGAATGTCTCAGGAAAGAATCTCTGAATTGAGAGATCACAGCCCTGATACTATAGCTATGTGGTTAGAATATCTCAGGAAAGAATCTCTGAAATGAGAGATCACAGCTCTGTTACCACAGTCATGTGGTTAGAATGTCTCTGGAAAAAATCTCTGGATTGAGAGATCACAGCTCTGATACTACAGACATGTGTTTAGAATGTCTCAGGAAAGAATCTCTGGATTGAGAGATCACAGCTCTGATTCTATGGTCATGTGCTTAGAATGTCTCTGGAAAGAATCTCTGAATTGAGAAATTACAGCTCTGATACTACAGACATGTGGTTAGAATGTTTGAGAAAAGAATCTCTGAATTGAGAGATCACAACGCTGATACTACAGATTGGTGGTTAGAATGTCTCAGGAAAGAATGTCTGAATTGAGAGATCACAGCTCTGACACGATAGACATGTGGTTAGAATGTCACAAGAAAGAATCGCTGAGTTGAGAGAGCACAGCTCTGATACTATAGACATTTGTTTAGAATGTCTCAGGAAAGAATCTCTGAATTTAGATATCACAGCTCTGATACTACAGATATGTGTTTAGAATTTCTCAGGAAAGAATCTCTGGATTTAGAGATCACAGCTCTGATACTACAGACATGTGGTTAGAATGTCTCAGGAAACAATCTCTGAATTGATAGATCACAGCTTTGATACTACAGACATGTGGTTAGAATGTCTAAGGAAATAATCTGTGAATTGAGAGATCAGAGCTCTGATACTACAGACACGTGGTTAGAATGTCTCAGGAAAGAATCTCTAAATTGACAGATCACAGCTCTGATACTACAGACATGTGGTTAGAATGTCTCAGGAAAGAATCTCTGAATTGAGAGATCACAGCTCTGATACTACAGAAATGTGGTAAGAATATCTCTGGAAAGAATCTTTGAATTGAGAGATCACAGCTCTGATACTATAGATATGGGGTTAGAATGTCTGAGAAAAGAATCTCTGAATTGAGAGATCACAGCTCTGATACTATAGACATGTGGTTAGAATGTCTCAGGAAAGAATCTCTGAATGGAGAGATCACAGCTCTGATACTATAGACATGTGGTTAGAATGTCTGTGGAAGGAATCTCTGAATTGAGAGATCACAGCTCTGATACCTAGTCATGTGGTTAGAATGTCTCCGGAAAGAATCTCAGAATTGAGAGATTACAGCTCTGATACTACAGACATGTAGTTAGATTGTCTCAGGAAAGAAGCTCTGAATTGAGAGATCACAGCTCTGATACTATGGTCATGTGGTTAGAATGTCTCTGGAAAGAATCTCTGAATTGAGAGATTACAGCTCTGATACTACAGACATGTAGTTAGAATGTCTCAGGAAAGAATCTCTGAATTGAAAGATCACAGCTCTGATACTACAGACATGTGGTTAGAATGTCTCAGGAAAGAATCACTGGATTGAGAGATCACAGCTCTAATACTGAAGACATGTGGTTAGAATGTCTCAGGAAAGAATTTCTAAATTGAGAGATCACAGCTCTGATACTACAGACATGTGGTTAGAATATCTCAGGAAAGAATCTCTGAATTGAGAGATTACAGCTCTGATACTATAGAAATGTGGTTAGAATGTCTGAGAAAAGAATCTCTGAATTGAGAGATCACTGCGCTGATACTACAGATATGTGGGTAGAATGTCTCAGGAAAGAATCTCTGAATTGAGAGATCATAGCTCTGATACTACAGACATCTGGTTAGAATGTCTCAGGAAAGAATCTCTGAATTGAGAGATCACAGCTCTGATACTATAGACATGTGGTTAGAAAGTCTCAGGAAAGAATCTCTGAATGGAGAGATCACAGCTCTGATACTATAGACATGTGGTTAGAATGTCTCTGGAAGGAATCTCTGAATTGAGAGATCACAGCTCTGATACTATGGTCATGTTGTTAGAATGTCTCTGGAAAGAATCTCAGAATTGAGAGATTACAGCTCTGATACTACAGACATGTAGTTAGAATGTCTCACGAAAGAATCTCTGAATTGAAAGATCACAGCTCTGATACCACAGTCATGTGGTTAGAATATCTCTGGAAAGAATTTCTGGATTGAGAGATCATAGCTCTGATATTACAGGCATCTGCTTAGAAAGTCCTAGGAAAGAATCTCTGAATTCGGATATCACAGCGCTGATACGACAGACATGTGGTTAGAATGTCTCTGAAGAGAAACTCTGAATTGAAAGATCAAGGCTCTGATACTATAGACATGTGGTTAGAATGTCTGAGGAAAGAATCTCTGAATTGAGAGATCACAGCTATGATACTATAGACATGTGGTTAGAATGTCTCAGGAAAGAATCTCTGAATTGACAGATTACAGCTATGATACTACAGACATGTAGTTAGAATGTCTCAGGAAAGAATCTCTGAATTGAGGGATCACAGCTCTGATACCAGAGACATGTGGTTAGAATGTCTCAAGAAAGAATCTCTGAATTGAGAGATCACAGCTCTGATGCTATAGACATGTGGTTAGAATGTCTGAGAAAAGAATCTCTGAATTGAGATATCACAACGCTGATACAAACAGATTGGTGGCGGGAATGTCTCAGGAAAGAATCTCTGAATTGGGATATCACAGCTTTGATACTACAGACATGTGGTTAGAATGTCTCTGAAAAGAATCTCTGAATTGAGAGATCACACCTCTGATACTACAGATATGTGGTTAGAATGTCTCAGGAAAGAATCTCTGAATTGAGAGAACACAGCTCTGATACTATAGACATGTGGTTAGAATGTCTCAGGAAAGAATCTCTGAATTGAGAGATCACAGATTTCATACTACAGACATGTGGTTAGAATGTCTCAGGAAATAATCTCTGACTGGAGAGATCACAGCTCTGATACTATAGACATGTGGTTAGAATGTCTCTGGAAAGAATCTCTGAATTGAGAGATCACAGCTCTGATACTATGGTCATGTGGTTAGAATGTCTCTGGAAAGAATCTCTGAATTGAGAGATTACAGCTCTGATACTACAGACATGTAGTTAGAATGTCTCAGGAAAGAATCTTTGAATTGTGAGATCACAGCTCTAATACTATAGAAATGTGGTTAGAATGTCTGAGAAAAGAATCTCTGAATTGAGATACCACTGCGCTGATACTACAGATATGTGGGTAGAATGTCTCAGGAAAGAATCTCTGAATTGAGAGATCACAGCTCAAATACTACAGACATCTGTTTAGAATGTCTCAGGAAAGAATCTCTGAATTGAGAGATCACAGCCCTGATACTATAGATATGTGGTTAGAATATCTTGGGAAAGAATCTCTGAAATGAGAGATCACAGCTCTGATACCACAGTCATGTGGTTAGAATGTCTCTGGAAAGAATTTCTGGATTGAGAGATCACAGCTCTGATATTACAGGCATCTGCTTAGAAAGTCCTAGGAAAGAATCTCTGAATTCGGATATCACAGCGCTGATACGACAGACATGTGGTTAGAATGTCTCCGGAAAGAATCTCAGAATTGAGAGATTACAGCTTTGATACTACAGACATGTAGTTAGAATGTCTCAGGAAAGAATCTCTGAATTGAGAGATCACACCTCTGATACTACAGGCATGTGGTTAGAATGTATCAGGAAAGAATCTCTGAATTGAGAGATCACAGCCCTGATACTATAGCTATGTGGTTAGAATATCTCAGGAAAGAATCTCTGATATGAGAGATCACAGCTCTGATACCACAGTCATGTGGTTAGAATGTCTCTGGAAAGAATCTCTGGATTGAGAGATCACAGCTCTGATACTACAGACATGTGTTTAGAATGTTTCAGGAAAGAATCTCTGGATTGAGAGATCACAGCTCTGTTTCTATGGTCATGTGCTTAGAATGTCTCTGGAAAGAATCTCTGAATTGAGAGATTACAGCTCTGATACTACAGACATGTGGTTAGAATGTTTGAGAAAAGAATCTCTGAATTGAGAGATCACAACGCTGATACTACAGATTGGTGGTTAGAATGTCTCAGGAAAGAATGTCTGAATTGAGAGATCACAGCTCTGACACGATAGACATGTGGTTAGAATGTCACAGGAAAGAATCTCTGGATTGAGAGATCACATCTCTGATACTACAGACATGTGGTTAGAATGTCTCAGGAAACAATCTCTGAATTGATAGATCACAGCTTTGATACTACAGACATGTGGTTAGAATGTCTAAGGAAATAATCTGTGAATTGAGAGATCAGAGCTCTGATACTACAGACATGTCGTTAGAATGTCTCAGGAAAGAATCTCTAAATTGAGAGATCACAGCTCTGATACTACAGACATGTGGTTAGAATGTCTCTGGAAAGAATTTCTGGATTGAGAGATCAGAGCTCTGATATTACAGGCATCTGCTTAGAAAGTCCTAGGAAAGAATCTCTGAATTCGGATATCACAGCGCTGATACGACAGACATGTGTTTAGAATGTCTCCGGAAAGAATCTCAGAATTGAGAGATTACAGCTTTGATACTACAGACATGTAGTTAGAATGTCTCAGGAAAGAATCTCTGAATTGAGAGATCACACCTCTGATACTACAGGCATGTGGTTAGAATGTATCAGGAAAGAATCTCTGAATTGAGAGATCACAGCCCTGATACTATAGCTATGTGGTTAGAATATCTCAGGAAAGAATCTCTGAAATGAGAGATCACAGCTCTGATACCACAGTCATGTGGTTAGAATGTCTCTGGAAAGAATCTCTGGATTGAGAGATCACAGCTCTGATACTACAGACATGTGTTTAGAATGTTTCAGGAAAGAATCTCTGGATTGAGAGATCACAGCTCTGATTCTATGGTCATGTGCTTAGAATGTCTCTGGAAAGAATCTCTGAATTGAGAGATTACAGCTCTGATACTACAGACATGTGGTTAGAATGTTTGAGAAAAGAATCTCTGAATTGAGAGATCACAACGCTGATACTACAGATTGGTGGTTAGAATGTCTCAGGAAAGAATGTCTGAATTGAGAGATCACAGCTCTGACACGATAGACATGTGGTTAGAATGTCACAGGAAAGAATCTCTGGATTGAGAGATCACATCTCTGATACTACAGACATGTGGTTAGAATGTCTCAGGAAACAATCTCTGAATTGATAGATCACAGCTTTGATACTACAGACATGTGGTTAGAATGTCTAAGGAAATAATCTGTGAATTGAGAGATCAGAGCTCTGATACTACAGACATGTCGTTAGAATGTCTCAGGAAAGAATCTCTAAATTGAGAGATCACAGCTCTGATACTACAGACATGTGGTTAGAATGTCTCAGGAAAGAATCTTTGAATTGAGAGATCACAGCTCTGATACTATAGATATGGGGTTAGAATGTCTGAGAAAAGAATCTCTGAATTGAGAGATCACAGCTCTGATACTATGGTCATGTGGTTAGAATGTCTCTGGAAAGAATCTCTGAATTGATATATTACAGCTCTGATACTACAGACATGTGGTTAAAATGTTTGAGAAAAGAATCTCTAAATTGAGAGATCACAGCTCTGATACTACAGTCATGTGGTTAGAATGTCTCACGAAGAATCTCTGAATTGAGAGATCACAGCTCTGATACTATACAAATGTGGTTAGAATGTCTGAGAAAAGAATCTCTGAATTGAGAGATCACTGTGCTGATACTACAGATATGTGGGTAGAATGTCTCAGGAAAGAATCTCTGAATTGAGAGATCACAGCCCTGATACTATAGATATGTGGTTAGAATATCTTGGGAAAGAATCTCTGAAATGAGAGACCATAGCTCTGATACCACAGTCATGTGGTTAGAATGTCTCTGGAAAGAATCTCTGGATTGAGAGATCACAGCTCTGATACTACAGGCATCTGGTTAGAATGTCTGAGGAAAGAATCTCTGAGTTCGGATATCACAGTGCTGATACGACAGACATGTGGTTAGAATGTCTGAGGAAAGAATCTCTGAATTGAGTGATCACAGCTTTGATACTACAGATATGTGGTTAGAAAGTCTCAGGAAAGAATCTCTGAATTGAGAGATCACAGCTCTAATACTATAGACATGTGGTTAGAATGTCTCAGGAAAGAATCTCTGAATTGAGAGATCACAGCTCTGATACTATAGACATGTGGTTAGAATGTCTCAGGAAAGAATCTCTGAATGGAGAGATCACAGCTCTGATACTATAGACATGTGGTTAGAATGTCTCTGGAAGGAATCTCTGAATTGAGAGATCACAGCTCTGATACTATGGTCATGTGGTTAGAATGTCTCCGGAAAGAATCTCAGAATTGAGAGATTACAGCTCTGATACTACAGATATGTAGTTAGAATGTCTCTGGAAAGAATCTCTGAATTGAAAGATCACAGCTCTGATACTACAGACATGTGGTTAGAACGTCTCATGAAAGAATCACTGGATTGAGAGATCACAGCTCTAATACTGAAGACATGTGGTTAGAACGTCTCAGGAAAGAATTTCTAAATTGAGAGATCACAGCTTTGATACTACAGACATGTGGTTAGAATGTCTCAGGAAAGAATCTCTGAATTGAGAGATCACAGCTCTGATAATATAGAAATGGGGTTAGAATGTCTGAGAAAAGAATCTCTGAATTTAGAGATCACTGCGCTGATACTACAGATATGTGGGTAGAATGTCTCAGGAAAGAATCTATGAATTGAGAGATCACAGCTCTGATACTACAGATATCTGGTTAGAATGTCTCTGGAAGGAATCTCTGAATTGAGAGATCACAGCTCTGATACTATGGTCATGTGGTTAGAATGTCTCTGGAAAGAATCTCAGAATTGAGAGATTACAGCTCTGATACTACAGACATGTAGTTAGAATGTCTCAGGAAAGAATCTCTGAATTGAGAGATCACAGCTCTGATACTATGTCATGTGGTTAGAATGTCTCTGGAAAGAATCTCTGAATTGAGATATTACAGCTCTGATACTACAGACATGTTGTTAAAATGTTTGAGAAAAGAATCTCTGAATTGAGAGATCACAGCTATGATACTATGGTCATGTGGTTAGAATGTCTCTGGAAAGAATCTCAGAATTGAGAGATTACAGCTATGATACTACAGACATGTAGTTAGAATGTCTCAGGTAGGAATCTCTGAATTGAGAGATCACAGCTCTGATACTATGTCATGTGGTTAGAATGTCTCTGGAAAGAATCTCTGAATTGAGAGATTACAGGTCTGATACTACAGACATATGGTTAGAATGTCTGAGAAAAGAATCTCTGGATTGAGAGATCACAGCTCTAATACTGAAGACATGTGGTTAGAATGTCTCAGGAAAGAATCTCTAAATTGAGAGATCACAGCTCTGATACTACAGTCATGTGGTTAGAATGTCTCACGAAAGAATCTCTGAATTTAGAGATCACAGCTCTGATACTATAGAAATGTGGTTAGAAAATCTGAGAAAAGAATCTCTGAATTGAGAGATCACTGCGCTGATACTACAGATATGTGGGTAGAATGTCTCAGGAAAGAATCTCTGAATTGAGAGATCACAGCTCTGATACTACAGTCATCTGGTTAGAATGTCTCAGGAAAGAATCTCTGAATTGAGAGATCACAGCCCTGATACTATAGATATGTGGTTACAATATCTTGGGAAAGAATCTCTGAAATGAGAGACCATAGTTCTGATACCACAGTCATGTGGTTAGAATGTCTCTGGATAGAATCTCTGGATTGAGAGATCACAGCTCTGATACTACAGGCATCTGGTTAGAATGTCTGAGGAAAGAATCTCTGAGTTCGGATATCACAGTGCTGATACGACAGACATGTGGTTAGAATGTCTCTGAAAAGAAACCCTGAATTGAGAGATAAAGGCTCTGATACTATAGACATGTGGTTAGAATGTCTGAGGAAAGAATCTCTGAATTGAGTGATCACAGCTTTGATACTACAGACATGTGGTTAGAATGTCTAAGGAAATAATCTGTGAATTGAGAGATCAGAGCTCTGATACTACAGACATGTGGTTAGAATGTCTCAGGAAAGAATCTCTGAATTGAGAGATCACAGCTCTGATACTTCAGAAATGTGGTAAGAATATCTCTGGAAAGAATTTTTGAATTGAGAGATCACAGCTCTGATACTATAGATATGGGGTTAGAATGTCTGAGAAAAGAATCTCTGAATTGAGAGATCACAGCTCTGATACTACAGCCATGTGGTTAGAATGTCTCAGGAAAGAATCTCTGAATTGAGAGATCACAGCTCTGATACTATAGACATGTGATTAGAATGTCTCAGGAAAGTATCTCTGAATTGAGAGATCACAGCTCTGATACTATAGACATGTGGTTAGAATGTCTCTGGAAGGAATCTCTGAATTGAGAGATCACAGCTCTGATACCTAGTCATGTGGTTAGAATGTCTCCGGAAAGAATCTCAGAATTGAGAGATTACAGCTCTGATACTACAGACATGTAGTTAGAATGTCTCAGGAAAGAATCTCTGAATTGAGAGATCACAGCTCTGATACTATGGTCATGTGGTTAGAATGTCTCTGGAAAGAATCTCTGAATTGAGAGATTACAGCTCTGATACTACAGACATGTAGTTAGAATGTCTCAGGAAAGAATCTCTGAATTGAAAGATCACAGCTCTGATACTACAGACATGGGGTTAGAATGTCTCAGGAAAGAATCACTGGATTGAGAGATCACAGCTCTAATACTGAAGACATGTGGTTAGAATGCCTCAGGAAAGAATTTCTAAATTGAGAGATCACAGCTCTGATACTACAGACATGTGGTTAGAATGTCTCAGGAAAGAATCTCTGAATTGAGAGATCACAGCTCTAATACTATAGAAATGTGGTTAGAATGTCTGAGAAAAGAATCTCTGAATGGAGAGATCACAGCTCTGATACTATAGACATGTGGTTAGAATGTCTCTGGAAGGAATCTCTGAATTGAGAGATCACAGCTCTGATACTATGGTCATGTGGTTAGAATGTCTCTAGAAAGAATCTCCGATTTGAGATATTACAGCTCTGATACTACAGACATGTGGTTAAAATGTTTGAGAAAAGAATCTCTGAATTGAGAGATCACAGCTATGATACTATAGAAATGTGGTTAGAATGTCTCCGGAAAGAATCTCTGAATGGAGAGATCACAGCTCTGATACTATAGACATGGGGTTAGAATGTCTCTGGAAGGAATCTCTGAACTGAGAGATCACAGCTCTGATACTATGTCATGTGGTTAGAATGTCTCTGGAAAGAATCTCTGAATTGAGAGATTACAGGTCTGATACTACAGACATGTGGTTAGAATGTCTGAGAAAAGAATCTCTGGATTGAGAGATCACTGCGCTGATACTACAGATATGTGGGTAGAATGTCTCAGGAAAGAATCTCTGAATTGAGAGATCACAGCTCTGATACTACAGCCATGTGGTTAGAATGTCTCAGGAAAGAATCTCTGAATTGAGAGATCACAGCTCTGATACTATAGACATGTGATTAGAATGTCTCAGGAAAGTATCTCTGAATTGAGAGATCACAGCTCTGATACTATAGACATGTGGTTAGAATGTCTCAGGAAAGAATCTCTGAATGGAGAGATCACAGCTCTGATACTATAGACATGTGGTTAGAATGTCTCTGGAAGGAATCTCTGAATTGAGAGATCACAGCTCTGATACCTAGTCATGTGGTTAGAATGTCTCTGGAAAGAATCTCTGGATTGAGAGATCACAGCTATGATACTACAGGCATCTGGTTAGAATGTCTGAGGAAAGAATCTCTGAGTTCGGATATCACAGTGCTGATACGACAGACATGTATTTAGAATGTCTCTGAAAAGAAACCCTGAATTGAGAGATCAAGGCGCTGATACTATAGACATGTGGTTAGAATGTCTGAGGAAAGAATCTCTGAATTGAGTGATCACAGCTTTGATACTACAGATATGTGGTTAGAATGTCTCAGGAAAGAATCTCTGAATTGAGAGATCACAGCTCTGATACTATAGACATGTGGTTAGAATGTCTCAGGAAAGAATCTCTGAATTGAGAGATCACAGCTCTGATACTATAGACATGTGGTTAGAATGTCTCAGGAAAGAATCTCTGAATGGAGAGATCACAGCTCTGATACTATAGACATGTGGTTAGAATGTCTCTGGAAGGAATCTCTGAATTGAGAGATCACAGCTCTGATACTATGGTCATGTGGTTAGAATGTCTCTGGAAAGAATCTCTGAATTGAGAGATTACAGCTCTGATACTACAGACACGTAGTTAGAATGTCTGAGGAAAGAATCTCTGAATTGAAAGATCACAGCTCTGATACTACAGACATGTGGTTAGAATGTCTCAGGAAAGAATCACTGGATTGAGAGATCACAGCTCTGATACTATAGACATGGAGTTAGAATGTCTCTGGAAGGAATCTCTGAATTGAGAGATCACAGCTCTGATACTATGTCATGTGGTTAGAATGTCTCTGGAAAGAATCTCTGAATTGAGAGATTACAGGTCTGATACTACAGACATGTGGTTAGAATGTCTGAGAAAAGAATCTCTGAATTGAGAGATCACTGCGCTGATACTACAGATATGTGGGTAGAATGTCTCAGGAAAGAATCTCTGAATTGAGAGATCACAGCTCTGATACTACAGACATCTGGTTAGAATGTCTCAGGATAGAATCTCTGAATTGAGAGATCACAGCCCTGATACTATAGATATGTGGTTAGAATATCTTGGGAAAGAATCTCTGAAATGAGAGACCATAGCTCTGATACCACAGTCATGTGGTTAGAATGTCTCTGGAAAGAATCTCTGGATTGAGAGATCACAGCTCTGATACTACAGGCATCTGGTTAGAATGTCTGAGGAAAGAATCTCTGAGTTCGGATATCACAGTGCTGATACGACAGACATGTGGTTAGAATGTCTCTGAAAAGAAACCCTGAATTGAGAGATCAAGGCTCTGATACTATAGACATGTGGTTAGAATGTCTGAGGAAAGAATCTCTGAATTGAGTGATCACAGCTTTGATACTACAGACATGTGGTTAGAATGTCTAAGGAAATAATCTGTGACATGTGGTTAGAATGTCTCAGGAAAGAATCTCTAGATTGAGAGATCACAGCTCTGATACTACAGACATGTGGTTAGAATGTCTCAGGAAAGAATCTCTGAATTGAGAGATCACAGCTCTGATACTTCAGAAATGTGGTAAGAATATCTCTGGAAAGAATCTTTGAATTGAGAGATCACAGCTCTGATACTATAGATATGGGGTTAGAATGTCTGAGAAAAGAATCTCTGAATTGAGAGATCACAGCTCTGATATTACAGCCATGTGGTTAGACTGTCTCAGGAAAGAATATCTGAATTGAGAGATCACAGCTCTGATACTATAGACATGTGGTTAGAATGTCTCAGGAAAGAATCTCTGAATGGAGAGATCACAGCTCTGATACTATAGACATGTGGTTAGTATGTCTCTGGAAGGAATCTCTGAATTGAGAGATCACAGCTCTGATACCTAGTCATGTGGTTAGAATGTCTCCGGAAAGAATCTCAGAATTGAGAGATTACAGCTCTGATACTACAGACATGTAGTTAGAATGTCTCAGGAAAGAATCTCTGAATTGAGAGATCACAGCTCTGATACTATGGTCATGTGGTTAGAATGTCTCTGGAAAGAATCTCTGAATTGAGAGATTACAGCTCTGATACTACAGACATATAGTTAGAATGTCTGAGGAAAGAATCTCTGAATTGAAAGATCACAGCTCTGATACTACAGACATGTGTTTAGAATGTCTCAGGAACGAATCACTGGATTGAGAGATCACAGCTCTAATACTGAAGACATGTGGTTAGAACGTCTCAGGAAAGAATTTCTAAATTGAGAGATCACAGCTCTGATACTACAGACATGTGGTTAGAATGTCTGAGGAAAGAATCTCTGAATTGAGAGATCACAGCTCTGATACTATAGAAATATGGTTAGAATGTCTGAGAAAAGAATCTCTGAATTTAGAGATCACTACGCTGATACTACAGATATGTGGGTAGAATGTCTCAGGAAAGAATCTCTGAATTGAGAGATCACAGCTCTGATACTACAGATATCTGGTTAGAATGTCTCAGGAAAGAATCTCTGAATTGAGAGATCACAGCTCTGATACTATAGACATGTGGTTAGAATGTCTTAGGAAAGAATCTCTGAATGGAGAGATCACAGCTCTGATACTATAGACATGTGGTTAGAATGTCTCTGGAAGGAATCTCTGAATTGAGAGATCACAGCTCTGATACTATGGTCATGTGGTTAGAATGTCTCTGGAAAGAATCTCAGAATTGAGATATTACAGCTCTGATACTACAGACATGTAGTTAGAATGTCTCTGGAAAGAATCTCTGAATTGAGAGATCACAGATCTGATACTACAGACATGTGGTTAAAATGTTTGAGAAAAGAATCTCTGAATTGAGAGACCACAGCTATGATACTATATACATGTGGTTAGAATGTCTCAGGAAAGAATCTCTGAATGGAGAGATCACAGCTCTGATACTATAGACATGGGGTTAGAATGTCTCTGGAAGGAATCTCTGAATTGAGAGATCACAGCTCTGATACTATGTCATGTGGTTAGAATGTCTCTGGAAAGAATCTCTGAATTGAGAGATTACAGGTCTGATACTACAGACATGTGGTTAGAATGTCTGAGAAAAGAATCTCTGGATTGAGAGATCACAGCTCTAATACTGAAGACATGTGGTTAGAATGTCTCAGGAAAGAATCTCTAAATTGAGAGATCACAGCTCTGATACTACAGTCATGTGGTTAGAATGTCTCACGAAAGAATCTCTGAATTTAGAGATCACAGCTCTGATACTATAGAAATGTGGTTAGAATGTCTGAGAAAAGAATCTCTGAATTGAGAGATCACTGCGCTGATACTACAGATATGTGGGTAGAATGTCTCAGGAAAGAATCTCTGAATTGAGAGATCACAGCTCTGATACTACAGACATCTGGTTAGAATGTCTCAGGAAAGAATCTCTGAATTGAGAGATCACAGCCCTAATACTATAGATATGTGGTTAGAATATCTTGGGAAAGAATCTCTGAAATGAGAGACAATAGCTCTGATACCACAGTCATGTGGTTAGAATGTCTCTGGAAAGAATCTCTGGATTGAGAGATCACAGCTCTGATACTACAGGCATCTGGTTAGAATGTCTGAGGAAAGAATCTCTGAGTTCGGATATCACAGTGCTGATACGACAGACATGTGGTTAGAATGTCTCTGAAAAGAAACCCTGAATTGAGAGATCAAGGCTCTGATACTATAGACATGTGGTTAGAATGTCTGAGGAAAGAATCTCTGAATTGAGTGATCACAGCTTTGATACTACAGACATGTGGTTAGAATGTCTAAGGAAATAATCTCTGAATTGAGAGATCACAGCTCTGATACTTCAGAAATGTGGTAAGAATATCTCTGGAAAGAATCTTTGAATTGAGAGATCACAGCTCTGATACTATAGATATGGGGTTAGAATGTCTGAGAAAAGAATCTCTGAATTGAGAGATCACAGCTCTGATACTACAGCCATGTGGTTAGAATGTCTCAGGAAAGAATCTCTGAATTGAGACATCACAGCTCTGATACTATAGACATGTGGTTAGAATGTCTCAGGAAAGAATCTCTGAATGGATAGATCACAGCTCTGATACTATAGACATGTGGTTAGAATGTCTCTGGAAGGAATCTCTGAATTGAGAGATCACAGCTCTGATAACTAGTCATGTGGTTAGAATGTCTCCGGAAAGAATCTCTGAATTGAGAGATTACAGCTCTGATACTACAGACATGTAGTTAGAATGTCTCAGGAAAGAATCTCTGAATTGAGAGATCACAGCTCTGATACTATGGTCATGTGGTTAGAATGTCTCTGGAAAGAATCTCTGAATTGAGAGATTACAGCTCTGATACTACAGACATGTAGTTAGAATGTCTGAGAAAAGAATCTCTGAATTGAGAGATCACTGCGCTGATACTACAGATATGTGGTAGAATGTCTCAGGAAAGAATCACTGGATTGAGAGATCACAGCTCTAATACTGAAGACATGTGGTTAGAAAGTCTCAGGAAAGAATTTCTATATTGAGAGATCACAGCTCTGATACTACAGACATGTGGTTAGAATGTCTCAGGAAAGAATCTCTGAATTGAGAGATCACAGCTCTGATACTATAGAAATGTGGTTAGAATGTCTGAGAAAAGAATCTTTGAATTGAGAGATCACTGCGCTGATACTACAGATATGTGGTGGAATGTCTCAGGAAAGAATCTCTGAATTGAGAGATCACAGCTCTGATACTACAGACATCTGGTTAGAATGTCTCAGGAAAGAATCTCTGAATTGAGAGATCACAGCTCTGATACTATAGACATGTGGTTAGAATGTCTCAGGAAAGAATCTCTGAATGGAGAGATCACAGCTCTGATACTATGGTCATGTGGTTAAAATGTCTCTGGAAAGAATCTCTGAATTGAGATATTACAGCTCTGCTACTATAGACATGGGGTTAGAATGTCTCTGGAAGGAATCTCTGAATTGAGAGATCACAGCTCTGATACTATGTCATGTGGTTAGAATGTCTCTGGAAAGAATCTCTGAATTGAGAGATTACAGGTCTGATACTACAGACATGTGGTTAGAATGTCTGAGAAAAGAATCTCTGGATTGAGAGATCACAGCTCTAATACTGAAGACATGTGGTTAGAATGTCTCAGGAAAGAATCTCTAAATTGAGAGATCACAGCTCTGATACTACAGTCATATGGTTAGAATGTCTCACGAAAGAATCTCTGAATTGAGAGATCACAGCTCTGATACTACAGGCATCTGGTTAGAATGTCTGAGGAAAGAATCTCTGAGTTCAGATATCACAGTGCTGATACGACAGACATGTGGTTAGAATGTCTCTGAA
Source organism: Eledone cirrhosa (assembly GCA_964016885.1). NCBI lineage: Eukaryota > Metazoa > Mollusca > Cephalopoda > Octopoda > Eledonidae > Eledone > Eledone cirrhosa. The sequence continues at coordinate 3,299,631 of OZ024757.1, read as the reverse complement.
AAGAAACCCTGAATTGAGAGATCAAGGCTCTGATACTATAGACATATGGTTAGAATGTCTGAGGAAAGAATCTCTGAATTGAGTGATCACTGCTTTGATACTACAGATATGTGGTTAGAATATCTCAGGAAAGAATCTCTGAATTGAGAGATCACAGCTCTGACACTATACACATGTGGTTAGAATGTCTCAGGAAAGAATCTCTGAATTGAGAGATCACAGCTCTGATACTATAGACATGTGGTTAGAATGTCTCAGGAAAGAATCTCTGAATGGAGAGATCACAGCTCTGATACTATAGACATGTGTTTAGAATGTCTCTGGAAGGAATTTTTGAATTGAGAGATCACAGCTCTGATACTACAGACATTTGGTTAGAATGTCTCAGGAAAGAATCACTGGATTGAGAGATCACAGCTCTAATACTGAAGACATGTGGTTAGAATGTCTCAGGAAAGAATTTCTAAATTGAGAGATCACAGCTCTGATACTACAGACATGTGGTTAGAATGTCTCAGGAAAGAATCTCTGAATTGAGAGATCACAGCTCTAATACTGAAGACATGTGGTTAGAACGTCTCAGGAAAGAATTTCTAAATTGAGAGATCACAGCTCTGATACTACAGACATGTGGTTAGAATGTCTGAGGAAAGAATCTCTGAATTGAGAGATCACAGCTCTGATACTATAGAAATATGGTTAGAATGTCTGAGAAAAGAATCTCTGAATTTAGAGATCACTACGCTGATACTACAGATATGTGGGTAGAATGTCTCAGGAAAGAATCTCTGAATTGAGAGATCACAGCTCTGATACTACAGATATCTGGTTAGAATGTCTCAGGAAAGAATCTCTGAATTGAGAGATCACAGCTCTGATACTATAGACATGTGGTTAGAATGTCTCAGGAAAGAATCTCTGAATGGAGAGATCACAGCTCTGATACTATAGACATGTGGTTAGAATGTCTCTGGAAGGAATCTCTGAATTGAGAGATCACAGCTCTGATACTATGGTCATGTGGTTAGAATGTCTCTGGAAAGAATCTCAGAATTGAGATATTACAGCTCTGATACTACAGACATGTAGTTAGAATGTCTCTGGAAAGAATCTCTGAATTGAGAGATCACAGATCTGATACTACAGACATGTGGTTAAAATGTTTGAGAAAAGAATCTCTGAATTGAGAGACCACAGCTATGATACTATATACATGTGGTTAGAATGTCTCAGGAAAGAATCTCTGAATGGAGAGATCACAGCTCTGATACTATAGACATGGGGTTAGAATGTCTCTGGAAGGAATCTCTGAATTGAGAGATCACAGCTCTGATACTATGTCATGTGGTTAGAATGTCTCTGGAAAGAATCTCTGAATTGAGAGATCACAGCTCTAATACTGAAGACATGTGGTTAGAAAGTCTCAGGAAAGAATTTCTATATTGAGAGATCACAGCTCTGATACTACAGACATGTGGTTAGAATGTCTCAGGAAAGAATCTCTGAATTGAGAGATCACAGCTCTGATACTATAGAAATGTGGTTAGAATGTCTGAGAAAAGAATCTTTGAATTGAGAGATCACTGCGCTGATACTACAGATATGTGGTGGAATGTCTCAGGAAAGAATCTCTGAATTGAGAGATCACAGCTCTGATACTACAGACATCTGGTTAGAATGTCTCAGGAAAGAATCTCTGAATTGAGAGATCACAGCTCTGATACTATAGACATGTGGTTAGAATGTCTCAGGAAAGAATCTCTGAATGGAGAGATCACAGCTCTGATACTATGGTCATGTGGTTAGAATGTCTCTGGAAAGAATCTCTGAATTGAGATATTACAGCTCTGCTACTATAGACATGGGGTTAGAATGTCTCTGGAAGGAATCTCTGAATTGAGAGATCACAGCTCTGATACTATGTCATGTGGTTAGAATGTCTCTGGAAAGGATCTCTGAATTGAGAGATTACAGGTCTGATACTACAGACATGTGGTTAGAATGTCTGAGAAAAGAATCTCTGGATTGAGAGATCACAGCTCTAATACTGAAGACATGTGGTTAGAATGTCTCAGGAAAGAATCTCTAAATTGAGAGATCACAGCTCTGATACTACAGTCATATGGTTAGAATGTCTCACGAAAGAATCTCTGAATTGAGAGATCACAGCTCTGATACTACAGGCATCTGGTTAGAATGTCTGAGGAAAGAATCTCTGAGTTCAGATATCACAGTGCTGATACGACAGACATGTGGTTAGAATGTCTCTGAAAAGAAACCCTGAATTGAGAGATCAAGGCTCTGATACTATAGACATATGGTTAGAATGTCTGAGGAAAGAATCTCTGAATTGAGTGATCACTGCTTTGATACTACAGATATGTGGTTAGAATATCTCAGGAAAGAATCTCTGAATTGAGAGATCACAGCTCTGACACTATAGACATGTGGTTAGAATGTCTCAGGAAAGAATCTCTGAATTGAGAGATCACAGCTCTGATACTATAGACATGTGGTTAGAATGTCTCAGGAAAGAATCTCTGAATGGAGAGATCACAGCTCTGATACTATAGACATGTGTTTAGAATGTCTCTGGAAGGAATTTTTGAATTGAGAGATCACAGCTCTGATACTACAGACATTTGGTTAGAATGTCTCAGGAAAGAATCACTGGATTGAGAGATCACAGCTCTAATACTGAAGACATGTGGTTAGAATGTCTCAGGAAAGAATTTCTAAATTGAGAGATCACAGCTCTGATACTACAGACATGTGGTTAGAATGTCTCAGGAAAGAATCTCTGAATTGAGAGATCACAGCTCTAATACTGAAGACATGTGGTTAGAACGTCTCAGGAAAGAATTTCTAAATTGAGAGATCACAGCTCTGATACTACAGACATGTGGTTAGAATGTCTGAGGAAAGAATCTCTGAATTGAGAGATCACAGCTCTGATACTATAGAAATATGGTTAGAATGTCTGAGAAAAGAATCTCTGAATTTAGAGATCACTACGCTGATACTACAGATATGTGTGTAGAATGTCTCAGGAAAGAATCTCTGAATTGAGAGATCACAGCTCTGATACTACAGATATCTGGTTAGAATGTCTCAGGAAAGAATCTCTGAATTGAGAGATCACAGCTCTGATACTATAGACATGTGGTTAGAATGTCTCAGGAAAGAATCTCTGAATGGAGAGATCACAGCTCTGATACTATAGACATGTGGTTAGAATGTCTCTGGAAGGAATCTCTGAATTGAGAGATCACAGCTCTGATACTATGGTCATGTGGTTAGAATGTCTCTGGAAAGAATCTCAGAATTGAGATATTACAGCTCTGATACTACAGACATGTAGTTAGAATGTCTCTGGAAAGAATCTCTGAATTGAGAGATCACAGATCTGATACTACAGACATGTGGTTAAAATGTTTGAGAAAAGAATCTCTGAATTGAGAGACCACAGCTATGATACTATATACATGTGGTTAGAATGTCTCAGGAAAGAATCTCTGAATGGAGAGATCACAGCTCTGATACTATAGACATGGGGTTAGAATGTCTCTGGAAGGAATCTCTGAATTGAGAGATCACAGCTCTGATACTATGTCATGTGGTTAGAATGTCTCTGGAAAGAATCTCTGAATTGAGAGATCACAGCTCTAATACTGAAGACATGTGGTTAGAAAGTCTCAGGAAAGAATTTCTATATTGAGAGATCACAGCTCTGATACTACAGACATGTGGTTAGAATGTCTCAGGAAAGAATCTCTGAATTGAGAGATCACAGCTCTGATACTATAGAAATGTGGTTAGAATGTCTGAGAAAAGAATCTTTGAATTGAGAGATCACTGCGCTGATACTACAGATATGTGGTGGAATGTCTCAGGAAAGAATCTCTGAATTGAGAGATCACAGCTCTGATACTACAGACATCTGGTTAGAATGTCTCAGGAAAGGATCTCTGAATTGAGAGATCACAGCTCTGATACTATAGACATGTGGTTAGAATGTCTCAGGAAAGAATCTCTGAATGGAGAGATCACAGCTCTGATACTATGGTCATGTGGTTAGAATGTCTCTGGAAAGAATCTCTGAATTGAGATATTACAGCTCTGCTACTATAGACATGGGGTTAGAATGTCTCTGGAAGGAATCTCTGAATTGAGAGATCACAGCTCTGATACTATGTCATGTGGTTAGAATGTCTCTGGAAAGGATCTCTGAATTGAGAGATTACAGGTCTGATACTACAGACATGTGGTTAGAATGTCTGAGAAAAGAATCTCTGGATTGAGAGATCACAGCTCTAATACTGAAGACATGTGGTTAGAATGTCTCAGGAAAGAATCTCTAAATTGAGAGATCACAGCTCTGATACTACAGTCATATGGTTTGAATGTCTCACGAAAGAATCTCTGAATTGAGAGATCACAGCTCTGATACTACAGGCATCTGGTTAGAATGTCTGAGGAAAGAATCTCTGAGTTCAGATATCACAGTGCTGATACGACAGACATGTGGTTAGAATGTCTCTGAAAAGAAACCCTGAATTGAGAGATCAAGGCTCTGATACTATAGACATATGGTTAGAATGTCTGAGGAAAGAATCTCTGAATTGAGTGATCACTGCTTTGATACTACAGATATGTGGTTAGAATATCTCAGGAAAGAATCTCTGAATTGAGAGATCACAGCTCTGACACTATAGACATGTGGTTAGAATGTCTCAGGAAAGAATCTCTGAATTGAGAGATCACAGCTCTGATACTATAGACATGTGGTTAGAATGTCTCAGGAAAGAATCTCTGAATGGAGAGATCACAGCTCTGATACTATAGACATGTGTTTAGAATGTCTCTGGAAGGAATTTTTGAATTGAGAGATCACAGCTCTGATACTACAGACATCTGGTTAGAATGTCTCAGGAAAGAATCTCTGAATTGAAAGATCACAGCTCTGATACTACAGACATTTGGTTAGAATGTCTCAGGAAAGAATCACTGGATTGAGAGATCACAGTTCTAATACTGAAGACATGTGGTTAGAATGTCTCAGGAAAGAATTTCTAAATTGAGAGATCACAGCTCTGATACTACAGACATGTGGTTAGAATGTCTCAGGAAAGAATCTCTGAATTGAGAGATCACAGCTCTAATACTGAAGACATGTGGTTAGAACGTCTCAGGAAAGAATTTCTAAATTGAGAGATCACAGCTCTGATACTACAGACATGTGGTTAGAATGTCTGAGGAAAGAATCTCTGAATGGAGAGATCACAGCTCTGATACTATAGAAATATGGTTAGAATGTCTGAGAAAAGAATCTCTGAATTTAGAGATCACTACGCTGATACTACAGATATGTGGGTAGAATGTCTCAGGAAAGAATCTCTGAATTGAGAGATCACAGCTCTGATACTACAGATATCTGGTTAGAATGTCTCAGGAAAGAATCTCTGAATTGAGAGATCACAGCTCTGATACTATAGACATGTGGTTAGAATGTCTCAGGAAAGAATCTCTGAATGGAGAGATCACAGCTCTGATACTATAGACATGTGGTTAGAATGTCTCTGGAAGGAATCTCTGAATTGAGAGATCACAGCTCTGATACTATGGTCATGTGGTTAGAATGTCTCTGGAAAGAATCTCAGAATTGAGATATTACAGCTCTGATACTACAGACATGTAGTTAGAATGTCTCTGGAAAGAATCTCTGAATTGAGAGATCACAGATCTGATACTACAGACATGTGGTTAAAATGTTTGAGAAAAGAATCTCTGAATTGAGAGACCACAGCTATGATACTATATACATGTGGTTAGAATGTCTCAGGAAAGAATCTCTGAATGGAGAGATCACAGCTCTGATACTATAGACATGGGGTTAGAATGTCTCTGGAAGGAATCTCTGAATTGAGAGATCACAGCTCTGATACTATGTCATGTGGTTAGAATGTCTCTGGAAAGAATCTCTGAATTGAGAGATTACAGGTCTGATACTACAGACATGTGGTTAGAATGTCTGAGAAAAGAATCTCTGGATTGAGAGATCACAGCTCTAATACTGAAGACATGTGGTTAGAATGTCTCAGGAAAGAATCTCTAAATTGAGAGATCACAGCTCTGATACTACAGTCATGTGGTTAGAATGTCTCACGAAAGAATCTCTGAATTTAGAGATCACAGCTCTGATACTATAGAAATGTGGTTAGAATGTCTGAGAAAAGAATCTCTGAATTGAGAGATCACTGCGCTGATACTACAGATATGTGGGTAGAATGTCTCAGGAAAGAATCTCTGAATTGAGAGATCACAGCTCTGATACTACAGACATCTGGTTAGAATGTCTCAGGAAAGAATCTCTGAATTGAGAGATCACAGCCCTAATACTATAGATATGTGGTTAGAATATCTTGGGAAAGAATCTCTGAAATGAGAGACCATAGCTCTGATACCACAGTCATGTGGTTAGAATGTCTCTGGAAAGAATCTCTGGATTGAGAGATCACAGCTCTGATACTACAGGCATCTGGTTAGAATGTCTGAGGAAAGAATCTCTGAGTTCGGATATCACAGTGCTGATACGACAGACATGTGGTTAGAATGTCTCTGAAAAGAAACCCTGAATTGAGAGATCAAGGCTCTGATACTATAGACATGTGGTTAGAATGTCTGAGGAAAGAATCTCTGAATTGAGTGATCACAGCTTTGATACTACAGACATGTGGTTAGAATGTCTAAGGAAATAATCTCTGAATTGAGAGATCACAGCTCTGATACTTCAGAAATGTGGTAAGAATATCTCTGGAAAGAATCTTTGAATTGAGAGATCACAGCTCTGATACTATAGATATGGGGTTAGAATGTCTGAGAAAAGAATCTCTGAATTGAGAGATCACAGCTCTGATACTACAGCCATGTGGTTAGAATGTCTCAGGAAAGAATCTCTGAATTGAGACATCACAGCTCTGATACTATAGACATGTGGTTAGAATGTCTCAGGAAAGAATCTCTGAATGGAGAGATCACAGCTCTGATACTATAGACATGTGGTTAGAATGTCTCTGGAAGGAATCTCTGAATTGAGAGATCACAGCTCTGATAACTAGTCATGTGGTTAGAATGTCTCCGGAAAGAATCTCTGAATTGAGAGATTACAGCTCTGATACTACAGACATGTAGTTAGAATGTCTCAGGAAAGAATCTCTGAATTGAGAGATCACAGCTCTGATACTATGGTCATGTGGTTAGAATGTCTCTGGAAAGAATCTCTGAATTGAGAGATTACAGCTCTGATACTACAGACATGTAGTTAGAATGTCTGAGAAAAGAATCTCTGAATTGAGAGATCACTGCGCTGATACTACAGATATGTGGTAGAATGTCTCAGGAAAGAATCACTGGATTGAGAGATCACAGCTCTAATACTGAAGACATGTGGTTAGAAAGTCTCAGGAAAGAATTTCTATATTGAGAGATCACAGCTCTGATACTACAGACATGTGGTTAGAATGTCTCAGGAAAGAATCTCTGAATTGAGAGATCACAGCTCTGATACTATAGAAATGTGGTTAGAATGTCTGAGAAAAGAATCTCTGAATTGAGAGATCACTGCGCTGATACTACAGATATGTGGTAGAATGTCTCAGGAAAGAATCTCTGAATTGAGAGATCACAGCTCTGATACTACAGACATCTGGTTAGAATGTCTCAGGAAAGAATCTCTGAATTGAGAGATCACAGCTCTGATACTATAGACATGTGATTAGAATGTCTCAGGAAAGAATCTCTGAATGGAGAGATCACAGCTCTGATACTATGGTCATGTGGTTAGAATGTCTCTGGAAAGAATCTCTGAATTGAGATATTACAGCTCTGCTACTATAGACATGGGGTTAGAATGTCTCTGGAAGGAATCTCTGAATTGAGAGATCACAGCTCTGATACTATGTCATGTGGTTAGAATGTCTCTGGAAAGAATCTCTGAATTGAGAGATTACAGGTCTGATACTACAGACATGTGGTTAGAATGTCTGAGAAAAGAATCTCTGGATTGAGAGATCACAGCTCTAATACTGAAGACATGTGGTTAGAATGTCTCAGGAAAGAATCTCTAAATTGAGAGATCACAGCTCTGATACTACAGTCATATGGTTAGAATGTCTCACGAAAGAATCTCTGAATTGAGAGATCACAGCTCTGATACTACAGGCATCTGGTTAGAATGTCTGAGGAAAGAATCTCTGAGTTCAGATATCACAGTGCTGATACGACAGACATGTGGTTAGAATGTCTCTGAAAAGAAACCCTGAATTGAGAGATCAAGGCTCTGATACTATAGACATATGGTTAGAATGTCTGAGGAAAGAATCTCTGAATTGAGTGATCACTGCTTTGATACTACAGATATGTGGTTAGAATATCTCAGGAAAGAATCTCTGAATTGAGAGATCACAGCTCTGACACTATAGACATGTGGTTAGAATGTCTCAGGAAAGAATCTCTGAATTGAGAGATCACAGCTCTGATACTATAGACATGTGGTTAGAATGTCTCAGGAAAGAATCTCTGAATGGAGAGATCACAGCTCTGATACTATAGACATGTGTTTAGAATGTCTCTGGAAGGAATCTCTGAATTGAGAGATCACAGCTCTGATACTACAGACATCTGGTTAGAATGTCTCAGGAAAGAATCTCTGAATTGAAAGATCACAGCTCTGATACTACAGACATTTGGTTAGAATGTCTCAGGAAAGAATCACTGGATTGAGAGATCACAGCTCTAATACTGAAGACATGTGGTTAGAATGTCTCAGGAAAGAATTTCTAAATTGAGAGATCACAGCTCTGATACTACAGACATGTGGTTAGAATGTCTCAGGAAAGAATCTCTGAATTGAGAGATCACAGCTCTGATACTATAGAAATGTGGTTAGAATGTCTGAGAAAAGAATCTCTGAATTGAGAGATCACTGCGCTGATACTACAGATATGTGGGTAGAATGTCTCAGGAAAGAAGCTCTGAATTGAGAGATCACAGCTCTGATACTATAGACATCTGGTTACAATGTCTCAGGAAAGAATCTCTGAATTGAGAGATCACAGCCCTGATACTCTTGTCCTGTGGTTAGAATGTCTCCGGAAAGAATCTCAGAATTGAGAGATTACAGCTCTGATACTACAGATATGTAGTTAGAATGTCTTAGGAAAGAATCTCTGAATTGAGAGATCACAGCTCTGATACTATGGTCATGTGGTTAGAATGTCTCTGGAAAGAATCTCTGAATTGAGAGATTACAGCTCTGATACTACAGACAAGTAGTTAGAATGTCTGAGGAAAGAATCTCTGAATTGAAAGATCACAGCTCTGATACTACAGACATGTGTTTAGAATGTCTCAGGAAAGAATCACTGGATTGAGAGATCACAGCTCTAATACTGAAGACATGTGTTTAGAACGTCTCAGGAAAGAATTTCTAAATTGAGAGATCACAGCTCTGATACTACAGACATGTGGTTAGAATGTCTGAGGAAAGAATCTCTGCATTGAGAGATCACAGTTCTAATACTGAAGACATGTGGTTAGAATGTCTCAGGAAAGAATCTCTAAATTGAGAGATCACAGCTCTGATACTACAGTCATGTGGTTAGAATGTCTCACGAAAGAATCTCTGAATTTAGAGATCACAGCTCTGATACTATAGAAATGTGGTTAGAATGTCTGAGAAAAGAATCTCTGAATTGAGAGATCACTGCGCTGATACTACAGATATGTGGGTAGAATGTCTCAGGAAAGAAGCTCTGAATTGAGAGATCACAGCTCTGATACTATAGACATCTGGTTACAATGTCTCAGGAAAGAATCTCTGAATTGAGAGATCACAGCCCTGATACTATAGATATGGGGTTAGAATATCTTGGGAAAGAATCTCTGAAATGAGAGACCATAGCTCTGATACCACAGTCATGTGGTTAGAATGTCTCAGGAAAGAATCTCTGGATTGAGAGATCACAGCTCTGATACTACAGACATCTGCTTAGAATGTCTGAGGAAAGAATCTCTGAGTTCGGATTTCACAGTGCTGATACGACAGACATGTGGTTAGAATGTCTCTGAAAAGAAACCCTGAATTGAGAGATCAAGGCTCTGATACTATAGACATGTGGTTAGAATGTCTGAGGAAAGAATCTCTGAATTGAGTGATCACAGCTTTGATACTACAGATATGTGGTTACAATGTCTCAGGAAGGAATCTCTGAATTGAGAGATCACAGCTCTGATACTATAGTCATGTGGTTAGAATGTCTCTGGAAGGAATCTCTGAATTGAGAGATCACAGCTCTGATACTATGGTCATGTGGTTAGAATGTCTCCGGAAAGAATCTCAGAATTGAGAGATTACAGCTCTGATACTACATATATGTAGTTAGAATGTCTCAGGAAAGAATCTCTGAATTGAGAGATTACAGCTCTGATACTACAGACATGTAGTTAGAATGTCTGAGGAAAGAATCTCTGAAGTGAAAGATAACAACTCTGATACTACAGACATGTGGTTAGAATGTCTCAGGAAAGAATCACTGGATTGAGAGATCACAGCTCTAATACTGAAGACATGTGGTTGGAACGTCTCAGGAAAGAATTTCTAAATTGAGAGATCACAGCTCTGATACTACAGACATGTGGTTAGAATGTCTGAGGAAAGAATCTCTGAATTGAGAGATCACAGCTCTGATACTATAGAAATGTGGTTAGAATGTCTGAGAAAAGAATCTCTGAATTTAGAGATCACTGCGCTGATACTACAGATATGTGGGTAGAATGTCTCAGGAAAGAATCTCTGAATTGAGAGATCACAGCTCTGATACTACAGATATCTGGTTAGAATGTCTCAGGAAAGAATCTCTGAATTGAGAGATCACAGCTCTGATACTATAGACATGTGGTTAGAAAGTCTCAGGAAAGAATCTCTGAATGGAGAGATCACAGCTCTGATACTATAGACATGTGGTTAGAATGTCTCTGGAAGGAATCTCTGAATTGAGAGATCACAGCTCTGATACTATGGTCATGTGGTTAGAATGTCTCCGGAAAGAATCTCTGAATTGAGAGATTACAGCTCTGATACTACAGATATGTAGTTAGAATGTCTCAGGAATGAATCTCTGAATTGAGAGATCACAGCTCTGATACTATGGTCATGTGGTTAGAATGTCTCTGGAAAGAATCTCTGAATTGAGAGATACAGCTCTGATACTACAGACATGTATTTAGAATGTCTGAGGAAAGAATCTCTGAATTGAGAGATCACAGCTCTGATACTACAGACATGTGTTTAGAATGTCTCAGGAAAGAATCACTGGATTGAGAGATCACAGCTCTGATACTATAGACATGTGGTTAGAATGTCTCAGGAAAGAATATCTGAATGGAGAGATCACAGCTCTGATACTATAGACATGTGGTTAGAATGTCTCTGGAAGGAATCTCTGAATTGAGAGATCACAGCTCTGATACTATGGTCATGTGGTTAGAATGTCTCTGGAAAGAATCTCAGATTTGAGAGATTACAGCTCTGATACTACAGACATGTAGTTAGAATGTCTGAGGAAAGAATCTCTGAAGCGAAAGATCACAACTCTGATACTACAGACATGTGGTTAGAATGTCTCAGGAAAGAATCACTGGATTGAGAGATCACAGCTCTAATACTGAAGACATGTGGTTAGAACGTCTCAGGAAAGAATTTTAAATTGAGAGATCACAGCTCTGATACTACAGACATGTGGTTAGAATGTCTGAGGAAAGAATCTCTGAATTGAGAGATCACAGCTCTGATACTATAGAAATGTGGTTAGAATGTCTGAGAAAGGATTCTCTGAATTTAGAGATCACTGCGCTGATACTACAGATATGTGGGTAGAATGTCTCAGGAAAGAATCTCTGAATTGAGAGATCACAGCTCTGATACTATAGACATGTGGTTAGAAAGTCTCAGGAAAGAATCTCTGAATGGAGAGATCACAGCTCTGATACTATAGACATGTGGTTAGAATGTCTCTGGAAGGAATCTCTGAATTGAGAGATCACAGCTCTGATACTATGGTCATGTAGTTAGAATGTCTGAGGAAAGAATCTCTGAATTGAAAGATCACAGCTCTGATACTACAGACATGTGTTTAGAATGTCTCAGGAAAGAATCACTGGATTGAGAGATCACAGCTCTGATACTATAGACATGTGGTTAGAATGTCTCAGGAAAGAATCTCTGAATGGAGAGATCACAGCTCTGATACTATAGACATGTAGTTAGAATGTCTGAGGAAAGAATCTCTGAATTGAGAGATCACAGCTCTGATACTACAGACATGTGTTTAGAATGTCTCAGGAAAGAATCACTGGATTGAGAGATCACAGCTCTGATACTATAGACATGTGGTTAGAATGTCTCAGGAAAGAATCTCTGAATGGAGAGATCACAGCTCTGATACTATAGACATGTGGTTAGAATGTCTCTGGAAGGAATCTCTGAATTGAGAGATCACAGCTCTGATACTATGGTCATGTGGTTAGAATGTCTCTGGAAAGAATCTCAGATTTGAGAGATTACAGCTCTGATACTACAGACATGTAGTTAGAATGTCTCAGGAAAGAATCTCTGAATTGAGAGATCACAGCTCTGATACTATGGTCATGTGGTTAGAATGTCTCTGGAAAGAATCTCTGAATTGAGATATTACAGCTCTGATACTACAGACATGTGGTTAAAATGTTTGAGAAAAGAATCTCTGAATTGAAAGACCACAACTATGATACTATATACATGTGGTTAGAATGTCTGAGGAAAGAATCTCTGAATTGAGTGATCACAGCTTTGATACTACAGATATGTGGTTAGAATGTCTCAGGAAGGAATCTCTGAATTGAGAGATCACAGCTCTGATACTATAGACATGTGGTTAGAATGTCTCTGGAAGGAATCTCTGAATTGAGAGATCACAGCTCTGATACTTTGGTCATGTGGTTAGAATGTCTCCGGAAAGAATCTCAGAATTGAGAGATTACAGCTCTGATACTACATATATGTAGTTACAATGTCTCAGGAAAGAATATCTGAATTGAGAGATCACAACTCTGATACTACAGACATGTGGTTAGAATGTCTCAGGAAAGAATCACTGGATTGAGAGATCACAGCTCTAATACTGAAGACATGTGGTTAGAACGTCTCAGGAAAGAATTTCTAAATTGAGAGATCACAGCTCTGATACTACAGACATGTGGTTAGAATGTCTGAGGAAAGAATCTCTGAATTGAGAGATCACAGCTCTGATACTATAGAAATGTGGTTAGAATGTCTGAGAAAAGATTCTCTGAATTTAGAGATCACTGCGCTGATACCACAGATATGTGGGTAGAATGTCTCAGGAAAGAATCTCTGAATGGAGAGATCACAGCTCTGATACTATAGACATGTGGTTAGAATGTCTCTGGAAGGAATCTCTGAATTGAGAGATCACAGCTCTGATACTATGGTCATGTGGTTAGAATGTCTCCGGAAAGAATCTCAGAATTGAGAGATTACAGCTCTGATACTACAGATATGTAGTTAGAATGTCTCAGGAAAGAATCTCTGAATTGAGAGATCACAGCTCTGATACTATGGTCATGTGGTTAGAATGTCTCTGGAAAGAATCTCTGAATTGAGAGATACAGCTCTGATACTACAGACATGTAGTTAGAATGTCTGCGGAAAGAATCTCTGAATTGAAAGATCACAGCTCTGATACTACAGACATGTGTTTAGAATGTCTCAGGAAAGAATCACTGGATTGAGAGATCACAGCTCTGATACTATAGACATGTGGTTAGAATGTCTCAGGAAAGAATCTCTGAATGGAGAGATCACAGCTCTGATACTATAGACATGTGGTTAGAATGTCTCTGGAAGGAATCTCTGAATTGAGAGATCACAGCTCTGATACTATGGTCATGTGGTTAGAATGTCTCTGGAAAGAATCTCAGAATTGAGAGATTACAGCTCTGATACTACAGACATGTTGTTAGAATGTCTCAGGAAAGAATCTCTGAATTGAGAGATCACAGCTCTGATACTATGGTCATGTGGTTAGAATGTCTCTGGAAAGAATCTCTGAATTGAGATATTACAGCTCTGATACTACAGACATGTGGTTAAAATGTTTGAGAAAAGAATCTCTGAATTGAGAGACCACAGCTATGATACTATATACATGTGGTTAGAATGTCTCAGGAAAGAATCTCTGAATGGAGAGATCACAGCTCTGATACGATAGACATGGGGTTAGAATGTCTCTGGAAAGAATCTCTGAATTGAGAGATCACAGCTCTGATACTATGTCATGTGGTTAGAATGTCTCTGGAAAGAATCTCTGAATTGAGAGATTACAGGTCTGATACTACAGACATGTGGTTTGAATGTCTGAGAAAAGAATCTCTGGATTGAGAGATCACAGCTCTCATACTATAGAAATGTTGTTAGAATGTCTGAGAAAAGAATCTCTGAATTGAGAGATCACAGCTCTGATTCTACAGACATCTGGTTAGAATGTCTCAGGAAAGAATCTCTGAATTGAGAGATCACAGCCCTGATACTATAGATATGTGGTTAGAATATCTTGGGAAAGAATCTCTGAAATGAGAGACCATAGCTCTGATACCACAGTCATGTGGTTAGAATGTCTCTGGAAAGAATCTCTGGATTGAGAGATCACAGATCTGATACTACAGGCATCTGGTTAGAATGTCTGAGGAACGAATCTCTGAGTTCGGATATCACAGTGCTGATACGACAGACATGTGGTTAGAATGCCTCAGGAAAGAATCTCTAAATTGAGAGATCACAGCTCTGATACTACAGATTGGTGGCGGGAATGTCTCAGGAAAGAATCTCTGAATTGAGAGATCACAGCTATGATACTATATACATGTGGTTAGTATGTCTCAGGAAAGAATCTCTGAATGGAGAGATCACAGCTCTGATACTATAGACATGGGGTTAGAATGTCTCTGGAAGGAATCTCTGAATTGAGAGATCACAGCTCTGATACTATGTCATGTGGTTAGAATGTCTCTGGAAAGAATCTCTGAATTGAGAGATTACAGGTCTGATACTACAGACATGTGGTTAGAATGTCTGAGAAAAGAATCTCTGGATTGAGAGATCACAGCTCTAATACTGAAGACATGTGGTTAGAATATCTTGGGAAAGAATCTCTGAAATGAGAGACCATAGCTCTGATACCACAGTCATGTGGTTAGAATGTCTCTGGAAAGAATCTCTGGATTGAGAGATCACAGCTCTGATACTACAGGCATCTGGTTAGAATGTCTGAGGAAAGAATCTCTGAGTTCGGATATCACAGTGCTGATACGACAGACATGTGGTTAGAATGTCTCTGAAAAGAAACCCTGAATTGAGAGATCAAGGCTCTGATACTATAGACATGTGGTTAGAATGTCTGAGGAAAGAATCTCTGAATTGAGTGATCACAGCTTTGATACTACAGACATGTGGTTAGAATGTCTAAGGAAATAATCTCTGAATTGAGAGATCACAGCTCTGATACTTCAGAAATGTGGTAAGAATATCTCTGGAAAGAATCTTTGAATTGAGAGATCACAGCTCTGATACTATAGATATGGGGTTAGAATGTCTGAGAAAAGAATCTCTGAATTGAGAGATCACAGCTCTGATAACTAGTCATGTGGTTAGAATGTCTCCGGAAAGAATCTCTGAATTGAGAGATTACAGCTCTGATACTACAGACATGTAGTTAGAATGTCTCAGGAAAGAATCTCTGAATTGAGAGATCACAGCTCTGATACTATGGTCATGTGGTTAGAATATCTCTGGAAAGAATCTCTGAATTGAGAGATTACAGCTCTGATACTACAGACATGTAGTTAGAATGTCTGAGAAAAGAATCTCTGAATTGAGAGATCACTGCGCTGATACTACAGATATGTGGTAGAATGTCTCAGGAAAGAATCACTGGATTGAGAGATCACAGCTCTAATACTGAAGACATGTGATTAGAAAGTCTCAGGAAAGAATTTCTATATTGAGAGATCACAGCTCTGATACTACAGACATGTGGTTAGAATGTCTCAGGAAAGAATCTCTGAATTGAGAGATCACAGCTCTGATACTATAGAAATGTGGTTAGAATGTCTGAGAAAAGAATCTCTGAATTGAGAGATCACTGCGCTGATACTACAGATATGTGGTAGAATGTCTCAGGAAAGAATCTCTGAATTGAGAGATCACAGCTCTGATACTACAGACATCTGGTTAGAATGTCTCAGGAAAGAATCTCTGAATTGAGAGATCACAGCTCTGATACTATAGACATGTGGTTAGAATGTCTCAGGAAAGAATCTCTGAATGGAGAGATCACAGCTCTGATACTATGGTCATGTGGTTAGAATGTCTCTGGAAAGAATCTCTGAATTGAGATATTACAGCTCTGCTACTATAGACATGGGGTTAGAATGTCTCTGGAAGGAATCTCTGAATTGAGAGATCACAGCTCTGATACTATGTCATGTGGTTAGAATGTCTCTGGAAAGAATCTCTGAATTGAGAGATTACAGGTCTGATACTACAGACATGTGGTTAGAATGTCTGAGAAAAGAATCTCTGAATTGAGAGATCACAGCTCTGATACTACAGGCATCTGGTTAGAATGTCTGAGGAAAGAATCTCTGAGTTCAGATATCACAGTGCTGATACGACAGACATGTGGTTAGAATGTCTCTGAAAAGAAACCCTGAATTGAGAGATCAAGGCTCTGATACTATAGACATATGGTTAGAATGTCTGAGGAAAGAATCTCTGAATTGAGTGATCACTGCTTTGATACTACAGATATGTGGTTAGAATATCTCAGGAAAGAATCTCTGAATTGAGAGATCACAGCTCTGACACTATAGACATGTGGTTAGAATGTCTCAGGAAAGAATCTCTGAATTGAGAGATCACAGCTCTGATACTATAGACATGTGGTTAGAATGTCTCAGGAAAGAATCTCTGAATGGAGAGATCACAGCTCTGATACTATAGACATGTGTTTAGAATGTCTCTGGAAGGAATCTCTGAATTGAGAGATCACAGCTCTGATACTACAGACATCTGGTTAGAATGTCTCAGGAAAGAATCTCTGAATTGAAAGATCACAGCTCTGATACTACAGACATTTGGTTAGAATGTCTCAGGAAAGAATCACTGGATTGAGAGATCACAGCTCTAATACTGAAGACATGTGGTTAGAATGTCTCAGGAAAGAATTTCTAAATTGAGAGATCACAGCTCTGATACTACAGACATGTGGTTAGAATGTCTGAGGAAAGAATCTCTGAATTGAGAGATCACAGCTCTGATACTATAGAAATGTGGTTAGAATGTCTGAGAAAAGAATCTCTGAATTGAGAGATCACTGCGCTGATACTACAGATATGTGGGTAGAATGTCTCAGGAAAGAAGCTCTGAATTGAGAGATCACAGCTCTGATACTATAGACATCTGGTTACAATGTCTCAGGAAAGAATCTCTGAATTGAGAGATCACAGCCCTGATACTCTTGTCCTGTGGTTAGAATGTCTCCGGAAAGAATCTCAGAATTGAGAGATTACAGCTCTGATACTACAGATATGTAGTTAGAATGTCTTAGGAAAGAATCTCTGAATTGAGAGATCACAGCTCTGATACTATGGTCATGGGGTTAGAATGTCTCTGGAAAGAATCTCTGAATTGAGAGATTACAGCTCTGATACTACAGACATGTAGTTAGAATGTCTGAGGAAAGAATCTCTGAATTGAAAGATCACAGCTCTGATACTACAGACATGTGTTTAGAATGTCTCAGGAAAGAATCACTGGATTGAGAGATCACAGCTCTAATACTGAAGACATGTGGTTAGAACGTCTCAGGAAAGAATTTCTAAATTGAGAGATCACAGCTCTGATACTACAGACATGTGGTTAGAATGTCTGAGGAAAGAATCTCTGGATTGAGAGATCACAGCTCTGATACTATAGACATGTGGTTAGAAAGTCTCAGGAAAGAATCTCTGAATGGAGAGATCACAGCTCTGATACTATAGACATGTGGTTAGAATGTCTCTGGAAGGAATCTCTGAATTGAGAGATCACAGCTCTGATACTATGGTCATGTGGTTAGAATGTCTCCGGAAAGAATCTCAGAATTGAGAGATTACAGCTCTGATACTACAGATATGTAGTTAGAATGTCTCAGGAAAGAATCTCTGAATTGAGAGATCACAGCTCTGATACTATGGTCATGTGGTTAGAATGTCTCTGGAAAGAATCTCTGAATTGAGAGATACAGCTCTGATACTACAGACATGTAGTTAGAATGTCTGAGGAAAGAATCTCTGAATTGAGAGATCACAGCTCTGATACTACAGACATGTGTTTAGAATGTCTCAGGAAAGAATCACTGGATTGAGAGATCACAGCTCTGATACTATAGACATGTGGTTAGAATGTCTCAGGAAAGAATCTCTGAATGGAGAGATCACAGCTCTGATACTATAGACATGTGGTTAGAATGTCTCTGGAAGGAATCTCTGAATTGAGAGATCACAGCTCTGATACTATGGTCATGTGGTTAGAATGTCTCTGGAAAGAATCTCTGAATTGAGATATTACAGCTCTGATACTACAGACATGTGGTTAAAATGTTTGAGAAAAGAATCTCTGAATTGAAAGACCACAACTATGATACTATATACATGTGGTTAGAATGTCTGAGGAAAGAATCTCTGAATTGAGTGATCACAGCTTTGATACTACAGATATGTGGTTAGAATGTCTCAGGAAGGAATCTCTGAATTGAGAGATCACAGCTCTGATACTATAGACATGTGGTTAGAATGTCTCTGGAAAGAATCTCAGATTTGAGAGATTACAGCTCTGATACTACAGACATGTAGTTAGAATGTCTCAGGAAAGAATCTCTGAATTGAGAGATCACAGCTCTGATACTATGGTCATGTGGTTAGAATGTCTCTGGAAAGAATCTCTGAATTGAGAGATTACAGCTCTGATACTACCGACATGTAGTTAGAATGTCTGAGGAAAGAATCTCTGAAGTGAAAGATAACAACTCTGATACTACAGACATGTGGTTAGAATGTCTCTGGAAAGAATCACTGGATTGAGAGATCACAGCTCTAATACTGAAGACATGTGGTTGGAACGTCTCAGGAAAGAATTTCTAAATTGAGAGATCACAGCTCTGATACTACAGACATGTGGTTAGAATGTCTCAGGAAAGAATCTCTGAATTGAGAGATCACAGCTCTGATACTACAGATATCTGGTTAGAATGTCTCAGGAAAGAATCTCTGAATTGAGAGATCACAGCTCTGATACTATAGACATGTGGTTAGAAAGTCTCAGGAAAGAATCTCTGAATGGAGAGATCACAGCTCTGATACTATAGACATGTGGTTAGAATGTCTCTGGAAGGAATCTCTGAATTGAGAGATCACAGCTCTGATACTATGGTCATGTGGTTAGAATGTCTCCGGAAAGAATCTCAGAATTGAGAGATTACAGCTCTGATACTACAGATATGTAGTTAGAATGTCTCAGGAAAGAATCTCTGAATTGAGAGATCACAGCTCTGATACTATGGTCATGTGGTTAGAATGTCTCTGGAAAGAATCTCTGAATTGAGAGATACAGCTCTGATACTACAGACATGTAGTTAGAATGTCTGAGGAAAGAATCTCTGAATTGAGAGATCACAGCTCTGATACTACAGACATGTGTTTAGAATGTCTCAGGAAAGAATCACTGGATTGAGAGATCACAGCTCTGATACTATAGACATGTGGTTAGAATGTCTCAGGAAAGAATCTCTGAATGGAGAGATCACAGCTCTGATACTATAGACATGTGGTTAGAATGTCTCTGGAAGGAATCTCTGAATTGAGAGATCACAGCTCTGATACTATGGTCATGTGGTTAGAATGTCTCTGGAAAGAATCTCTGAATTGAGATATTACAGCTCTGATACTACAGACATGTGGTTAAAATGTTTGAGAAAAGAATCTCTGAATTGAGAGACCACAGCTATGATACTATATACATGTGGTTAGAATGTCTCAGGAAAGAATCTCTGAATGGAGAGATCACAGCTCTGATACGATAGACATGGGGTTAGAATGTCTCTGGAAAGAATCTCTGAATTGAGAGATCACAGCTCTGATACTATGTCATGTGGTTAGAATGTCTCTGGAAAGAATCTCTGAATTGAGAGATTACAGGTCTGATACTACAGACATGTGGTTTGAATGTCTGAGAAAAGAATCTCTGGATTGAGAGATCACAGCTCTCATACTATAGAAATGTTGTTAGAATGTCTGAGAAAAGAATCTCTGAATTGAGAGATCACAGCTCTGATTCTACAGACATCTGGTTAGAATGTCTCAGGAAAGAATCTCTGAATTGAGAGATCACAGCCCTGATACTATAGATATGTGGTTAGAATATCTTGGGAAAGAATCTCTGAAATGAGAGACCATAGCTCTGATACCACAGTCATGTGGTTAGAATGTCTCTGGAAAGAATCTCTGGATTGAGAGATCACAGATCTGATACTACAGGCATCTGGTTAGAATGTCTGAGGAACGAATCTCTGAGTTCGGATATCACAGTGCTGATACGACAGACATGTGGTTAGAATGCCTCAGGAAAGAATCTCTAAATTGAGAGATCACAGCTCTGATACTACAGATTGGTGGCGGGAATGTCTCAGGAAAGAATCTCTGAATTGAGAGATCACAGCTATGATACTATATACATGTGGTTAGAATGTCTCAGGAAAGAATCTCTGAATGGAGAGATCACAGCTCTGATACTATAGACATGGGGTTAGAATGTCTCTGGAAGGAATCTCTGAATTGAGAGATCACAGCTCTGATACTATGTCATGTGGTTAGAATGTCTCTGGAAAGAATCTCTGAATTGAGAGATTACAGGTCTGATACTACAGACATGTGGTTAGAATGTCTGAGAAAAGAATCTCTGGATTGAGAGATCACAGCTCTAATACTGAAGACATGTGGTTAGAATATCTTGGGAAAGAATCTCTGAAATGAGAGACCATAGCTCTGATACCACAGTCATGTGGTTAGAATGTCTCTGGAAAGAATCTCTGGATTGAGAGATCACAGCTCTGATACTACAGGCATCTGGTTAGAATGTCTGAGGAAAGAATCTCTGAGTTCGGATATCACAGTGCTGATACGACAGACATGTGGTTAGAATGTCTCTGAAAAGAAACCCTGAATTGAGAGATCAAGGCTCTGATACTATAGACATGTGGTTAGAATGTCTGAGGAAAGAATCTCTGAATTGAGTGATCACAGCTTTGATACTACAGACATGTGGTTAGAATGTCTAAGGAAATAATCTCTGAATTGAGAGATCACAGCTCTGATACTTCAGAAATGTGGTAAGAATATCTCTGGAAAGAATCTTTGAATTGAGAGATCACAGCTCTGATACTATAGATATGGGGTTAGAATGTCTGAGAAAAGAATCTCTGAATTGAGAGATCACAGCTCTGATAACTAGTCATGTGGTTAGAATGTCTCCGGAAAGAATCTCTGAATTGAGAGATTACAGCTCTGATACTACAGACATGTAGTTAGAATGTCTCAGGAAAGAATCTCTGAATTGAGAGATCACAGCTCTGATACTATGGTCATGTGGTTAGAATGTCTCTGGAAAGAATCTCTGAATTGAGAGATTACAGCTCTGATACTACAGACATGTAGTTAGAATGTCTGAGAAAAGAATCTCTGAATTGAGAGATCACTGCGCTGATACTACAGATATGTGGTAGAATGTCTCAGGAAAGAATCACTGGATTGAGAGATCACAGCTCTAATACTGAAGACATGTGATTAGAAAGTCTCAGGAAAGAATTTCTATATTGAGAGATCACAGCTCTGATACTACAGACATGTGGTTAGAATGTCTCAGGAAAGAATCTCTGAATTGAGAGATCACAGCTCTGATACTATAGAAATGTGGTTAGAATGTCTGAGAAAAGAATCTCTGAATTGAGAGATCACTGCGCTGATACTACAGATATGTGGTAGAATGTCTCAGGAAAGAATCTCTGAATTGAGAGATCACAGCTCTGATACTACAGACATCTGGTTAGAATGTCTCAGGAAAGAATCTCTGAATTGAGAGATCACAGCTCTGATACTATAGACATGTGGTTAGAATGTCTCAGGAAAGAATCTCTGAATGGAGAGATCACAGCTCTGATACTATGGTCATGTGGTTAGAATGTCTCTGGAAAGAATCTCTGAATTGAGATATTACAGCTCTGCTACTATAGACATGGGGTTAGAATGTCTCTGGAAGGAATCTCTGAATTGAGAGATCACAGCTCTGATACTATGTCATGTGGTTAGAATGTCTCTGGAAAGAATCTCTGAATTGAGAGATTACAGGTCTGATACTACAGACATGTGGTTAGAATGTCTGAGAAAAGAATCTCTGAATTGAGAGATCACAGCTCTGATACTACAGGCATCTGGTTAGAATGTCTGAGGAAAGAATCTCTGAAGTGAAAGATAACAACTCTGATACTACAGACATGTGGTTAGAATGTCTCTGGAAAGAATCACTGGATTGAGAGATCACAGCTCTAATACTGAAGACATGTGGTTGGAACGTCTCAGGAAAGAATTTCTAAATTGAGAGATCACAGCTCTGATACTACAGACATGTGGTTAGAATGTCTCAGGAAAGAATCTCTGAATTGAGAGATCACAGCTCTGATACTACAGATATCTGGTTAGAATGTCTCAGGAAAGAATCTCTGAATTGAGAGATCACAGCTCTGATACTATAGACATGTGGTTAGAAAGTCTCAGGAAAGAATCTCTGAATGGAGAGATCACAGCTCTGATACTATAGACATGTGGTTAGAATGTCTCTGGAAGGAATCTCTGAATTGAGAGATCACAGCTCTGATACTATGGTCATGTGGTTAGAATGTCTCAGGAAAGAATCTCTGAATTGAGAGATCACAGCTCTGATACTATGGTCATGTGGTTAGAATGTCTCTGGAAAGAATCTCTGAATTGAGATATTACAGCTCTGATACTACAGACATGTGGTTAAAATGTTTGAGAAAAGAATCTCTGAATTGAAAGACCACAACTATGATACTATATACATGTGGTTAGAATGTCTGAGGAAAGAATCTCTGAATTGAGTGATCACAGCTTTGATACTACAGATATGTGGTTAGAATGTCTCAGGAAGGAATCTCTGAATTGAGAGATCACAGCTCTGATACTATAGACATGTCGTTAGAATGTCTCAGGAAAGAATATCTGAATTGAGAGATCACAGCTCTGATACTATGGTCATGTGGTTAGAATGTCTCTGGAAAGAATCTCTGAATTGAGAGATTACAGCTCTGATACTACAGACATGTAGTTAGAATGTCTGAGGAAAGAATCTCTGAAGTGAAAGATCACAACTCTGATACTACAGACATGTGGTTAGAATGTCTCAGGAAAGAATCACTGGATTGAGAGATCACAGCTCTAATACTGAAGACATGTGGTTAGAACGTCTCAGGAAAGAATTTCTAAATTGAGAGATCACAGCTCTGATACTACAGACATGTGGTTAGAATGTCTGAGGAAAGAATCTCTGAATTGAGAGATCACAGCTCTGATACTATCGAAATGTGGTTAGAATGTCTGAGAAAAGATTCTCTGAATTTAGAGATCACTGCGCTGATACTACAGATATGTGGGTAGAATGTCTCAGGAAAGAATCTCTGAATTGAGAGATCACAGCTCTGATACTATGGTCATGTGGTTAGAATGTCTCTGGAAAGAATCTCTGAATTGAGATATTACAGCTCTGATACTACAGACATGTGGTTAAAATGTTTGAGAAAAGAATCTCTGAATTGAAAGACCACAACTATGATACTATATACATGTGGTTAGAATGTCTGAGGAAAGAATCTCTGAATTGAGTGATCACAGCTTTGATACTACAGATATGTGGGTAGAATGTCTCAGGAAGGAATCTCTGAATTGAGAGATCACAGCTCTGATACTATAGACATGTGGTTAGAATGTCTCTGGAAAGAATCTCAGATTTGAGAGATTACAGCTCTGATACTACAGACATGTAGTTAGAATGTCTCAGGAAAGAATCTCTGAATTGAGAGATCACAGCTCTGATACTATGGTCATGTGGTTAGAATGTCTCTGGAAAGAATCTCTGAATTGAGATATTACAGCTCTGATACTACAGACATGTGGTTAAAATGTTTGAGAAAAGAATCTCTGAATTGAAAGACCACAACTATGATACTATATACATGTGGTTAGAATGTCTGAGGAAAGAATCTCTGAATTGAGTGATCACAGCTTTGATACTACAGATATGTGGTTAGAATGTCTCAGGAAGGAATCTCTGAATTGAGAGATCACAGCTCTGATACTATAGACATGTGGTTAGAATGTCTCTGGAAGGAATCTCTGAATTGAGAGATCACAGCTCTGATACTATGGTCATGTGGTTTGAATGTCTCCGGAAAGAATCTCAGAATTGAGAGATTACAGCTCTGATACTACATATATGTAGTTACAATGTCTCAGGAAAGAATATCTGAATTGAGAGATCACAGCTCTGATACTATGGTCATGTGGTTAGAATGTCTCTGGAAAGAATCTCTGAATTGAGAGATTACAGCTCTGATACTACAGACATGTTGTTAGAATGTCTGAGGAAAGAATCTCTGAAGTGAAAGATCACAACTCTGATACTACAGACATGTGGTTAGAATGTCTCAGGAAAGAATCACTGGATTGAGAGATCACAGCTCTAATACTGAAGACATGTGGTTAGAACGTCTCAGGAAAGAATTTCTAAATTGAGAGATCACAGCTCTGATACTACAGACATGTGGTTAGAATGTCTGAGGAAAGAATCTCTGAATTGAGAGATCACAGCTCTGATACTATAGAAATGTGGTTAGAATGTCTGAGAAAAGATTCTCTGAATTTAGAGATCACTGCGCTGATACTACAGATATGTGGGTAGAATGTCTCAGGAAAGAATCTCTGAATTGAGAGATCACAGCTCTGATACTATAGACATGTGGTTAGAAAGTCTCAGGAAAGAATCTCTGAATGGAGAGATCACAGCTCTGATACTATAGACATGTGGTTAGAATGTCTCTGGAAGGAATCTCTGAATTGAGAGATCACAGCTCTGATACTATGGTCATGTGGTTAGAATGTCTCCGGAAAGAATCTCAGAATTGAGAGATTACAGCTCTGATACTACAGATATGTAGTTAGAATGTCTCAGGAAAGAATCTCTGAATTGAGAGATCACAGTTCTGATACTATGGTCATGTGGTTAGAATGTCTCTGGAAAGAATCTCTGAATTGAGAGATACAGCTCTGATACTACAGACATGTAGTTAGAATGTCTGAGGAAAGAATCTCTGAATTGAAAGATCACAGCTCTGATACTATAGACATGTGGTTAGAATGTCTCTGGAAGGAATCTCTGAATTGAGAGATCACAGCTCTGATACTATGGTCATGTGGTTAGAATGTCTCTGGAAAGAATCTCAGAATTGAGAGATTACAGCTCTGATACTACAGACATGTTGTTAGAATGTCTCAGGAAAGAATCTCTGAATTGAGAGATCACAGCTCTGATACTATGGTCATGTGGTTAGAATGTCTCTGGAAAGAATCTCTGAATTGAGATATTACAGCTCTGATACTACAGACATGTGGTTAAAATGTTTGAGAAAAGAATCTCTGAATTGAGAGATCACAGCTCTGATACTATGTCATCTGATTAGAATGTCTCTGGAAAGAATCTCTGAATTAAGAGATTACAGGTCTGATACTACAGACATGTGGTTTGAATGTCTGAGAAAAGAATCTCTGGATTGAGAGATCACAGCTCTAATACTATAGAAATGTTGTTAGAATGTCTGAGAAAAGAATCTCTGAATTGAGAGATCACAGCTCTGATACTACAGACATCTGGTTAGAATGTCTCAGGAAAGAATCTCTGAATTGAGAGATCACAGCCCTGATACTATAGATATGTGGTTAGAATATCTTGGGAAAGAATCTCTGAAATGAGAGACCATAGCTCTGATACCACAGTCATGTGGTTAGAATGTCTCTGGAAAGAATCTCTGGATTGAGAGATCACAGATCTGATACTACAGGCATCTGGTTAGAATGTCTGAGGAACGAATCTCTGAGTTCGGATATCACAGTGCTGATACGACAGACATGTGGTTAGAATGTCTCTGAAAAGAAACCCTGAATTGAGAGATCAAGGCTCTCAAACTATAGACATGTGGTTAGAATGTCTGAGGAAAGAATCTCTGAATTGAGTGATCACAGCTTTGATACTACAGATATGTGGTTAGAATGTCTCAGGAAAGAATCTCTGAATTGAGATCATCACAGCTCTGATACTATAGACATGTGGTTAGAATGTCTCAGGAAAGAATCTCTGAATTGAGAGATCACAGCTCTGATACTATAGACATGTGGTTCGAATGTCTCAGGAAAGAATCTCTGAATGGAGAGATCACAGCTCTGATACTATAGACATGTGGTTAGAATGTCTCTGGAAGGAATCTCTGAATTGAGAGATCACAGCTCTGATACTATGGTCATGTGGTTAGAATGTCTCCGGAAAGAATCTCAGAATTGAGAGATTACAGCTCTGATACTTACAGACATGTAGTTAGAATGTCTCAGGAAAGAATCTCTGAATTGAGAGATCACAGCTCTGATACTATGGTCATGTGGTTAGAATGTCTCTGGAAAGAATTTCTAAATTGAGAGATCACAGCTCTGATACTACAGACATGTGGTTAGAATGTCTCAGGAAAGAATCTCTGAATTGAGAGATAACAGCTCTGATACTATAGAAATGTGGTTAGAATGTCCGAGAAAAGAATCTCTGAATTGAGAGATCACTGCGCTGATACTACAGATATGTGGGTAGAATGTCTCAGGAAAGAATCTCTGAATTGAGAGATCACAGCTCTGATACTACAGACATCTGGTTAGAAAGTCCCAGGAAAGAATCTCTGAATTGAGAGATCACAGCTCTGATACTATAGACATGTGGTTAGAATGTCTCAGGAAAGAATCTCTGAATGGAGAGATCACAGCTCTGATACTATAGACATGTGGTTAGAAAGTCTCTGGGAGGAATCTCTGAATTGAGAGATCACAGCTCTGATACTACAGGCATGAGGTTAGAATGTCTTAGGAAAGAATCTCTGAATTGAGAGATCACAGCTCTGATACTATGGTCATGTGGTTAGAATGTCTCTGGAAAGAATCTCTGAATTGAGAGATTACAGCTCTGATACTACAGACATGTGGTTAGAATGTTTGAGAAAAGAATCTCTGAATTGAGAGATCACTGCGCTGATACTACAGATATGTGGGTAGAATGTCTCAGGAAAGAATCTCTGAATTGAGAGATCACAGCTCTGATACTACAGACATCTGGTTAGAAAGTCCCAGGAAAGAATCTCTGAATTGAGAGATCACAGCTCTGATACTATAGACATGTGGTTAGAATGTCTCAGGAAAGAATCTCTGAATGGAGAGATCACAGCTCTGATACTATAGACATGTGGTTAGAAAGTCTCTGGGAGGAATCTCTGAATTGAGAGATCACAGCTCTGATACTATGGTCATGTGGTTAGAATGTCTCTGGAAAGAATCTCAGAATTGAGAGATTACAGCTCTGATACTACAGACATGTAGTTAGAATGTCTCAGGAAAGAATCTCTGAATTGAGAGATCACAGCTCTGATACTATGGTCATGTGGTTAGAATGTCTCTGGAAAGAATCTCTGAATTGAGATATTACAGCTCTGATACTACAGACATGTGGTTAAAATGTTTGAGAAAAGAATCTCTGAATTGAGAGATCACAGCTGTGATACTATAGAAATGTGGTTAGAATGTCTCCGGAAAGAATCTCTGAATGGAGAGATCACAGCTCTGATACTATAGACATGGGGTTAGAATGTCTCTGGAAGGAATCTCTGAATTGAGAGATCACAGCTCTGATACTATGTCATGTGGTTAGAATGTCTCTGGAAAGAATCTCTGAATTGAGAGATTACAGGTCTGATACTACAGACATGTGGTTAGAATGTCTGAGAAAAGAATCTCTGGATTGAGAGATCACAGCTCTAATACTGAAGACATGTGGTTAGAATGTCTCAGGAAAGAATCTCTAAATTGAGAGATCACAGCTCTGATACTACAATCATGTGGTTAGAATGTCTCATGAAAGAATCTCTGAATTGAGAGATCACAGCTCTGATACTATAGAAATGTGGTTAGAATGTCTGAGAAAAGAATCTCTGAATTGAGAGATCACTGCGCTGATACTACAGATATGTGGGTAGAATGTCTCAGGAAAGAATCTCTGAATTGAGAGATCACTGCTCTGATACTACAGACATCTGGTTAGAATGTCTCAGGAAAGAATCTCTGAATTGAGAGATCACAGCCCTGATACTATAGATATGTGGTTAGAATATCTTGGGAAAGAATCTCTGAAATGAGAGACCATAGCTCTGATACCACAGTCATGTGGTTAGAATGTCTCTGGAAAGAATCTCTGGATTGAGAGATCACAGCTCTGATACTACAGGCATCTGGTTAGAATGTCTGAGGAAAGAATCTCTGAGTTCGGATATCACAGTGCTGATACGACAGACATGTGGTTAGAATGTCTCTGAAAAGAAACCCTGAATTGAGAGATCAAGGCTCTGATACTATAGACATGTGGTTAGAATGTCTGAGGAAAGAATCTCTGAATTGAGTGATCACAGCTTTGATACTACAGATATGTGGTTAGAATGTCTCAGGAAAGAATCTCTGAATTGAGAGATCACAGCTCTGATACTATAGACATGCGGTTAGAATGTCTCAGGAAAGAATCTCTGAATTGAGAGATCACAGCTCTGATACTATAGACATGTGGTTAGAATGTCTCAGGAAAGAATCTCTGAATGGAGAGATCACAGCTCTGATACTATAGACATGTGGTTAGAATGTCTCTGGAAGGAATCTCTGAATTGAGAGATCACAGCTCTGATACTATGGTCATGTGGTTAGAATGTCTCCGGAAAGAATCTAAGAATTGAGAGATTACAGCTCTGATACTACAGACATGTAGTTAGAATGTCTCAGAAAAGAATCTCTGAATTGAGAGATCACAGCTCTGATACTATGGTCATGTGGTTAGAATGTCTCTGGAAAGAATCTCTGAATTGAGAGATTACAGCTCTGATACTACAGACATGTAGTTAGAATGTCTCAGGAAAGAATCTCTGAATTGAAAGATCACAGCTCGGATACTACAGACATGGGGTTAGAATGTCTCAGGAAAGAATCACTGGATTGAGAGATCACAGCTCTAATACTGAAGACATGTGGTTAGAATGTCTCAGGAAAGAATTTCTAAATTGAGAGATCACAGCTCTGATACTACAGACATGTGGTTAGAATGTCTCAGGAAAGAATCTCTGAATTGAGAGATCACAGCTCTGATACTATAGAAATGTGGTTAGAATGTCCGAGAAAAGAATCTCTGAATTGAGAAATCACTGCGCTGATACTACAGATATGTGGATAGAATGTCTCAGGAAAGAATCTCTGAATTGAGAGATCACAGCTCTGATACTACAGACATCTGGTTAGAATGTCTCAGGAAAGAATCTCTGAATTGAGAGATCACAGCTCTGATACTATAGACATGTGGTTAGAATGTCTCAGGAAAGAATCTCTGAATGGAGAGATCACAGCTCTGATACTATAGACATGTGGTTAGAATGTCTCTGGAGGGAATCTCTGAATTGAGATATCACAGCTCTGATACTATGGTCATGTGGTTAGAATGTCTCTGGAAAGAATCTCAGAATTGAGAGATTACAGCTCTGATACCACATACATGTAGTTAGAATGTCTCAGGAAAGAATCTCTGAATTGAGAGATCACAGCTCTGATACTATGGTCATGTGGTTAGAATGTCTCTGGAAAGAATCTCTGAATTGAGATATTACAGCTCTGATACTACAGACATGTGGTTAAAATGTTTGAGAAAAGAATCTCTGTATTGAGAGATCACACCTCTGATACTACAGGCATGAGGTTAGAATGTCTTAGGAAAGAATCTCTGAATTGAGAGATCACAGCTCTGATACTATGGTCATGTGGTTAGAATGTCTCTGGAAAGAATCTCTGAATTGAGAGATTACAGCTCTGATACTACAGACATGTGGTTAGAATGTTTGAGAAAAGAATCTCTGAATTGAGAGATCACAACGCTGATACTACAGATTGGTGGTTAGAATGTCTCAGGAAAGAATCTCTGAATTGAGAGATCACAGCTCTGATACTATAGACATGTGGTTAGAATGTCTCAGGAAAGAATCTCTGAATTGAGAGATCACAGCTCTGATACTATAGAAATGTTGTTAGAATGTCTGAGAAAAGAATCTCTGAATTGAGAGATCACTGCGCTGATACTACAGATATGTGGGTAGAATGTCTCAGGAAAGAATCTCTGAATTGAGAGATCACAGCTCTGATACTACAGACATCTGGTTAGAAAGTCCCAGGAAAGAATCTCTGAATTGAGAGATCACAGCTCTGATACTATAGACATGTGGTTAGAATGTCTCAGGAAAGAATCTCTGAATGGAGAGATCACAGCTCTGATACTATAGACATGTGGTTAGAAAGTCTCTGGGAGGAATCTCTGAATTGAGAGATCACAGCTCTGATACTATGGTCATGTGGTTAGAATGTCTCTGGAAAGAATCTCAGAATTGAGAGATTACAGCTCTGATACTACAGACATGTAGTTAGAATGTCTCAGGAAAGAATCTCTGAATTGAGAGATCACAGCTCTGATACTATGGTCATGTGGTTAGAATGTCTCTGGAAAGAATCTCTGAATTGAGATATTACAGCTCTGATACTACAGACATGTGGTTAAAATGTTTGAGAAAAGAATCTCTGAATTGAGAGATCACAGCTGTGATACTATAGAAATGTGGTTAGAATGTCTCCGGAAAGAATCTCTGAATGGAGAGATCACAGCTCTGATACTATAGACATGGGGTTAGAATGTCTCTGGAAGGAATCTCTGAATTGAGAGATCACAGCTCTGATACTATGTCATCTGATTAGAATGTCTCTGGAAAGAATCTCTGAATTAAGAGATTACAGGTCTGATACTACAGACATGTGGTTTGAATGTCTGAGAAAAGAATCTCTGGATTGAGAGATCACAGCTCTAATACTATAGAAATGTTGTTAGAATGTCTGAGAAAAGAATCTCTGAATTGAGAGATCACAGCTCTGATATTACAGACATCTGGTTAGAATGTCTCAGGAAAGAATCTCTGAATTGAGAGATCACAGCCCTGATACTATAGATATGTGGTTAGAATATCTTGGGAAAGAATCTCTGAAATGAGAGACCATAGCTCTGATACCACAGTCATGTGGTTAGAATGTCTCTGGAAAGAATCTCTGGATTGAGAGATCACAGATCTGATACTACAGGCATCTGGTTAGAATGTCTGAGGAACGAATCTCTGAGTTCGGATATCACAGTGCTGATACGACAGACATGTGGTTAG
Organism: Eledone cirrhosa; assembly: GCA_964016885.1. Lineage (NCBI taxonomy): Eukaryota > Metazoa > Mollusca > Cephalopoda > Octopoda > Eledonidae > Eledone > Eledone cirrhosa. The sequence goes on along the minus strand of OZ024757.1, from coordinate 3,267,823 downwards.
AATGTCTCTGAAAAGAAACCCTGAATTGAGAGATCAAGGCTCTCAAACTATAGACATGTGGTTAGAATGTCTGAGGAAAGAATCTCTGAATTGAGTGATCACAGCTTTGATACTACAGATATGTGGTTAGAATGTCTCAGGAAAGAATCTCTGAATTGAGAGATCACAGCTCTGATACTATAGACATGTGGTTAGAATGTCTCAGGAAAGAATCTCTGAATTGAGAGATCACAGCTCTGATACTATAGACATGTGGTTCGAATGTCTCAGGAAAGAATCTCTGAATGGAGAGATCACAGCTCTGATACTATAGACATGTGGTTAGAATGTCTCTGGAAGGAATCTCTGAATTGAGAGATCACAGCTCTGATACTATGGTCATGTGGTTAGAATGTCTCCGGAAAGAATCTCAGAATTGAGAGATTACAGCTCTGATACTTACAGACATGTAGTTAGAATGTCTCAGGAAAGAATCTCTGAATTGAGAGATCACAGCTCTGATACTATGGTCATGTGGTTAGAATGTCTCTGGAAAGAATTTCTAAATTGAGAGATCACAGCTCTGATACTACAGACATGTGGTTAGAATGTCTCAGGAAAGAATCTCTGAATTGAGAGATAACAGCTCTGATACTATAGAAATGTGGTTAGAATGTCCGAGAAAAGAATCTCTGAATTGAGAGATCACTGCGCTGATACTACAGATATGTGGGTAGAATGTCTCAGGAAAGAATCTCTGAATTGAGAGATCACAGCTCTCATACTACAGACATCTGTTTAAAATGTCTCAGGAAAGAATCTCTGAATTGAGAGATCACAGCTCTGATATTATAGACATGTGGTTAGAATGACTCAGGAAAGAATCTCTGAATGGAGAGATCACAGCTCTGATACTATAGACATGTGGTTAGAATGTCTCTGGAAGGAATCTGTGAATTGAGAGATCACAGCTCTGATACTATGGTCATGTGGTTAGAATGTCTCTGGAAAGAATCTCAGAATTGAGAGATTACAGCTCTGATACCACATACATGTAGTTAGAATGTCTCAGGAAAGAATCTCTGAATTGAGAGATCACAGCTCTGATACTATGGTCATGTGGTTAGAATGTCTCTGGAAAGAATCTCTGAATTGAGATATTACAGCTCTGATACTACAGACATGTGGTTAAAATGTTTGAGAAAATAATCTCTGTATTGAGAGATCACACCTCTGATACTACAGGCATGAGGTTAGAATGTCTTAGGAAAGAATCTCTGAATTGAGAGATCACAGCTCTGATACTATGGTCATGTGGTTAGAATGTCTCTGGAAAGAATCTCTGAATTGAGAGATTACAGCTCTGATACTACAGACATGTGGTTAGAATGTTTGAGAAAAGAATCTCTGAATTGAGAGATCACAACGCTGATACTACAGATTGGTGGTTAGAATGTCTCAGGAAAGAATCTCTGAATTGAGAGATCACAGCTCTGATACTATAGACATGTGGTTAGAATGTCTCAGGAAAGAATCTCTGAATTGAGAGATCACAGCTCTGATACTATAGAAATGTTGTTAGAATGTCTGAGAAAAGAATCTCTGAATTGAGAGATCACTGCGCTGATACTACAGATATGTGGGTAGAATGTCTCAGGAAAGAATCTCTGAATTGAGAGATCACAGCTCTGATACTACAGACATCTGGTTAGAAAGTCCCAGGAAAGAATCTCTGAATTGAGAGATCACAGCTCTGATACTATAGACATGTGGTTAGAATGTCTCAGGAAAGAATCTCTGAATGGAGAGATCACAGCTCTGATACTATAGACATGTGGTTAGAAAGTCTCTGGGAGGAATCTCTGAATTGAGAGATCACAGCTCTGATACTATGGTCATGTGGTTAGAATGTCTCTGGAAAGAATCTCAGAATTGAGAGATTACAGCTCTGATACTACAGACATGTAGTTAGAATGTCTCAGGAAAGAATCTCTGAATTGAGAGATCACAGCTCTGATACTATGGTCATGTGGTTAGAATGTCTCTGGAAAGAATCTCTGAATTGAGATATTACAGCTCTGATACTACAGACATGTGGTTAAAATGTTTGAGAAAAGAATCTCTGAATTGAGAGATCACAGCTGTGATACTATAGAAATGTGGTTAGAATGTCTCCGGAAAGAATCTCTGAATGGAGAGATCACAGCTCTGATACTATAGACATGGGGTTAGAATGTCTCTGGAAGGAATCTCTGAATTGAGAGATCACAGCTCTGATACTATGTCATGTGGTTAGAATGTCTCTGGAAAGAATCTCTGAATTGAGAGATTACAGGTCTGATACTACAGACATGTGGTTAGAATGTCTGAGAAAAGAATCTCTGGATTGAGAGATCACAGCTCTAATACTGAAGACATGTGGTTAGAATGTCTCAGGAAAGAATCTCTAAATTGAGAGATCACAGCTCTGATACTACAATCATGTGGTTAGAATGTCTCATGAAAGAATCTCTGAATTGAGAGATCACAGCTCTGATACTATAGAAATGTGGTTAGAATGTCTGAGAAAAGAATCTCTGAATTGAGAGATCACTGCGCTGATACTACAGATATGTGGGTAGAATGTCTCAGGAAAGAATCTCTGAATTGAGAGATCACTGCTCTGATACTACAGACATCTGGTTAGAATGTCTCAGGAAAGAATCTCTGAATTGAGAGATCACAGCCCTGATACTATAGATATGTGGTTAGAATATCTTGGGAAAGAATCTCTGAAATGAGAGACCATAGCTCTGATACCACAGTCATGTGGTTAGAATGTCTCTGGAAAGAATCTCTGGATTGAGAGATCACAGCTCTGATACTACAGGCATCTGGTTAGAATGTCTGAGGAAAGAATCTCTGAGTTCGGATATCACAGTGCTGATACGACAGACATGTGGTTAGAATGTCTCTGAAAAGAAACCCTGAATTGAGAGATCAAGGCTCTGATACTATAGACATGTGGTTAGAATGTCTGAGGAAAGAATCTCTGAATTGAGTGATCACAGCTTTGATACTACAGATATGTGGTTAGAATGTCTCAGGAAAGAATCTCTGAATTGAGAGATCACAGCTCTGATACTATAGACATGTGGTTAGAATGTCTCAGGAAAGAATCTCTGAATTGAGAGATCACAGCTCTGATACTATAGACATGTGGTTAGAATGTCTCAGGAAAGAATCTCTGAATGGAGAGATCACAGCTCTGATACTATAGACATGTGGTTAGAATGTCTCTGGAAGGAATCTCTGAATTGAGAGATCACAGCTCTGATACTATGGTCATGTGGTTAGAATGTCTCCGGAAAGAATCTAAGAATTGAGAGATTACAGCTCTGATACTACAGACATGTAGTTAGAATGTCTCAGAAAAGAATCTCTGAATTGAGAGATCACAGCTCTGATACTATGGTCATGTGGTTAGAATGTCTCTGGAAAGAATCTCTGAATTGAGAGATTACAGCTCTGATACTACAGACATGTAGTTAGAATGTCTCAGGAAAGAATCTCTGAATTGAAAGATCACAGCTCGGATACTACAGACATGGGGTTAGAATGTCTCAGGAAAGAATCACTGGATTGAGAGATCACAGCTCTAATACTGAAGACATGTGGTTAGAATGTCTCAGGAAAGAATTTCTAAATTGAGAGATCACAGCTCTGATACTACAGACATGTGGTTAGAATGTCTCAGGAAAGAATCTCTGAATTGAGAGATCACAGCTCTGATACTATAGAAATGTGGTTAGAATGTCCGAGAAAAGAATCTCTGAATTGAGAAATCACTGCGCTGATACTACAGATATGTGGGTAGAATGTCTCAGGAAAGAATCTCTGAATTGAGAGATCACAGCTCTGATACTACAGACATCTGGTTAGAATGTCTCAGGAAAGAATCTCTGAATTGAGAGATCACAGCTCTGATACTATAGACATGTGGTTAGAATGTCTCAGGAAAGAATCTCTGAATGGAGAGATCACAGCTCTGATACTATAGACATGTGGTTAGAATGTCTCTGGAGGGAATCTCTGAATTGAGAGATCACAGCTCTGATACTATGGTCATGTGGTTAGAATGTCTCTGGAAAGAATCTCAGAATTGAGAGATTTCAGCTCTGATACCACATACATGTAGTTAGAATGTCTCAGGAAAGAATCTCTGAATTGAGAGATCACAGCTCTGATACTATGGTCATGTGGTTAGAATGTCTCTGGAAAGAATCTCTGAATTGAGATATTACAGCTCTGATACTACAGACATGTGGTTAAAATGTTTGAGAAAAGAATCTCTGTATTGAGAGATCACACCTCTGATACTACAGGCATGAGGTTAGAATGTCTTAGGAAAGAATCTCTGAATTGAGAGATCACAGCTCTGATACTATGGTCATGTGGTTAGAATGTCTCTGGAAAGAATCTCTGAATTGAGAGATTACAGCTCTGATACTACAGACATGTGGTTAGAATGTTTGAGAAAAGAATCTCTGAATTGAGAGATCACAACGCTGATACTACAGATTGGTGGTTAGAATGTCTCAGGAAAGAATCTCTGAATTGAGAGATCACAGCTCTGATACTATAGACATGTGGTTAGAATGTCTCAGGAAAGAATCTCTGAATTGAGAGATCACAGCTCTGATACTATAGAAATGTTGTTAGAATGTCTGAGAAAAGAATCTCTGAATTGAGAGATCACTGCGCTGATACTACAGATATGTGGGTAGAATGTCTCAGGAAAGAATCTCTGAATTGAGAGATCACAGCTCTGATACTACAGACATCTGGTTAGAAAGTCCCAGGAAAGAATCTCTGAATTGAGAGATCACAGCTCTGATACTATAGACATGTGGTTAGAATGTCTCAGGAAAGAATCTCTGAATGGAGAGATCACAGCTCTGATACTATAGACATGTGGTTAGAAAGTCTCTGGGAGGAATCTCTGAATTGAGAGATCACAGCTCTGATACTATGGTCATGTGGTTAGAATGTCTCTGGAAAGAATCTCAGAATTGAGAGATTACAGCTCTGATACTACAGACATGTAGTTAGAATGTCTCAGGAAAGAATCTCTGAATTGAGAGATCACAGCTCTGATACTATAGTCATGTGGTTAGAATGTCTCTGGAAAGAATCTCTGAATTGAGATATTACAGCTCTGATACTACAGACATGTGGTTAAAATGTTTGAGAAAAGAATCTCTGAATTGAGAGATCACAGCTGTGATACTATAGAAATGTGGTTAGAATGTCTCCGGAAAGAATCTCTGAATGGAGAGATCACAGCTCTGATACTATAGACATGGGGTTAGAATGTCTCTGGAAGGAATCTCTGAATTGAGAGATCACAGCTCTGATACTATGTCATGTGGTTAGAATGTCTCTGGAAAGAATCTCTGAATTGAGAGATTACAGGTCTGATACTACAGACATGTGGTTAAATTGTCTGAGAAAAGAATCTCTGGATTGAGAGATCACAGCTCTAATACTGAAGACATGTGGTTAGAATGTCTCAGGAAAGAATCTCTAAATTGAGAGATCACAGCTCTGATACTACAATCATGTGGTTAGAATGTCTCATGAAAGAATCTCTGAATTGAGAGATCACAGCTCTGATACTATAGAAATGTGGTTAGAATGTCTGAGAAAAGAATCTCTGAATTGAGAGATCACTGCGCTGATACTACAGATATGTGGGTAGAATGTCTCAGGAAAGAATCTCTGAATTGAGAGATCACTGCTCTGATACTACAGACATCTGGTTAGAATGTCTCAGGAAAGAATCTCTGAATTGAGAGATCACAGCCCTGATACTATAGATATGTGGTTAGAATATCTTGGGAAAGAATCTCTGAAATGAGAGACCATAGCTCTGATACCACAGTCATGTGGTTAGAATGTCTCTGGAAAGAATCTCTGGATTGAGAGATCACAGCTCTGATACTACAGGCATCTGGTTAGAATGTCTGAGGAAAGAATCTCTGAGTTCGGATATCACAGTGCTGATACGACAGACATGTGGTTAGAATGTCTCTGAAAAGAAACCCTGAATTGAGAGATCAAGGCTCTGATACTATAGACATGTGGTTAGAATGTCTGAGGAAAGAATCTCTGAATTGAGTGATCACAGCTTTGATACTACAGATATGTGGTTAGAATGTCTCAGGAAAGAATCTCTGAATTGAGAGATCACAGCTCTGATACTATAGACATGTGGTTAGAATGTCTCAGGAAAGAATCTCTGAATTGAGAGATCACAGCTCTGATACTATAGACATGTGGTTAGAATGTCTCAGGAAAGAATCTCTGAATGGAGAGATCACAGCTCTGATACTATAGACATGTGGTTAGAATGTCTCTGGAAGGAATCTCTGAATTGAGAGATCACAGCTCTGATACTATGGTCATGTGGTTAGAATGTCTCCGGAAAGAATCTAAGAATTGAGAGATTACAGCTCTGATACTACAGACATGTAGTTAGAATGTCTCAGAAAAGAATCTCTGAATTGAGAGATCACAGCTCTGATACTATGGTCATGTGGTTAGAATGTCTCTGGAAAGAATCTCTGAATTGAGAGATTACAGCTCTGATATTATAGACATGTAGTTAGAATGTCTCAGGAAAGAATCTCTGAATTGAAAGATCACAGCTCGGATACTACAGACATGGGGTTAGAATGTCTCAGGAAAGAATCACTGGATTGAGAGATCACAGCTCTAATACTGAAGACATGTGGTTAGAATGTCTCAGGAAAGAATTTCTAAATTGAGAGATCACAGCTCTGATACTACAGACATGTGGTTAGAATGTCTCAGGAAAGAATCTCTGAATTGAGAGATCACAGCTCTGATACTATAGAAATGTGGTTAGAATGTCCGAGAAAAGAATCTCTGAATTGAGAAATCACTGCGCTGATACTACAGATATGTGGGTAGAATGTCTCAGGAAAGAATCTCTGAATTGAGAGATCACAGCTCTGATACTACAGACATCTGGTTAGAATGTCTCAGGAAAGAATCTCTGAATTGAGAGATCACAGCTCTGATACTATAGACATGTGGTTAGAATGTCTCAGGAAAGAATCTCTGAATGGAGAGATCACAGCTCTGATACTATAGACATGTGGTTAGAATGTCTCTGGAGGGAATCTCTGAATTGAGAGATCACAGCTCTGATACTATGGTCATGTGGTTAGAATGTCTCTGGAAAGAATCTCAGAATTGAGAGATTACAGCTCTGATACTACAGACATGTAGTTAGAATGTCTCAGGAAAGAATCTCTGAATTGAGAGATCACAGCTCTGATACTATGGTCATGTGGTTAGAATGTCTCTGGAAAGAATCTCAGAATTGAGAGATTACAGCTCTGATACTACAGACATGTAGTTAGAATGTCTCAGGAAAGAATCTCTGAATTGAGAGATCACAGCTCTGATACTATGGTCATGTGGTTAGAATGTCTCTGGAAAGAATCTCTGAATTGAGATATTACAGCTCTGATACTACAGACATGTGGTTAAAATGTTTGAGAAAAGAATCTCTGAATTGAGAGATCACAGCTGTGATACTATAGAAATGTGGTTAGAATGTCTCCGGAAAGAATCTCTGAATGGAGAGATCACAGCTCTGATACTATAGACATGGGGTTAGAATGTCTCTGGAAGGAATCTCTGAATTGAGAGATCACAGCTCTGATACTATGTCATGTGGTTAGAATGTCTCTGGAAAGAATCTCTGAATTGAGAGATTACAGGTCTGATACTACAGACATGTGGTTAGAATGTCTGAGAAAAGAATCTCTGGATTGAGAGATCACAGCTCTAATACTGAAGACATGTGGTTAGAATGTCTCAGGAAAGAATCTCTAAATTGAGAGATCACAGCTCTGATACTACAATCATGTGGTTAGAATGTCTCATGAAAGAATCTCTGAATTGAGAGATCACAGCTCTGATACTATAGAAATGTGGTTAGAATGTCTGAGAAAAGAATCTCTGAATTGAGAGATCACTGCGCTGATACTACAGATTGGTGGTTAGAATGTCTCAGGAAAGAATCTCTGAATTGAGAGATCACAGCTCTGATACTATAGACATGTGGTTAGAATGTCTCAGGAAAGAATCTCTGAATTGAGAGATCACAGCTCTGATACTATAGACATGTGGTTAGAATGTCTCAGGAAAGAATCTCTGAATGGAGAGATCACAGCTCTGATACTATAGACATGTGGTTAGAATGTCTCTGGAGGGAATCTCTGAATTGAGAGATCACAGCTCTGATACTATGGTCATGTGGTTAGAATGTCTCTGGAAAGAATCTCAGAATTGAGAGATTACAGCTCTGATACCACATACATGTAGTTAGAATGTCTCAGGAAAGAATCTCTGAATTGAGAGATCACAGCTCTGATACTATGGTCATGTGGTTAGAATGTCTCTGGAAAGAATCTCTGAATTGAGAGATTACAGCTCTGATACTACAGACATGTGGTTAGAATGTTTGAGAAAAGAATCTCTGTATTGAGAGATCACACCTCTGATACTACAGGCATGAGGTTAGAATGTCTTAGGAAAGAATCTCTGAATTGAGAGATCACAGCTCTGATACTATGGTCATGTGGTTAGAATGTCTCTGGAAAGAATCTCTGAATTGAGAGATTACAGCTCTGATACTACAGACATGTGGTTAGAATGTTTGAGAAAAGAATCTCTGAATTGAGAGATCACAACGCTGATACTACAGATTGGTGGTTAGAATGTCTCAGGAAAGAATCTCTGAATTGAGAGATCACAGCTCTGATACTATAGACATGTGGTTAGAATGTCTCAGGAAAGAATCTCTGAATTGAGAGATCACAGCTCTGATACTATAGAAATGTTGTTAGAATGTCTGAGAAAAGAATCTCTGAATTGAGAGATCACTGCGCTGATACTACAGATATGTGGGTAGAATGTCTCAGGAAAGAATCTCTGAATTGAGAGATCACAGCTCTGATACTACAGACATCTGGTTAGAAAGTCCCAGGAAAGAATCTCTGAATTGAGAGATCACAGCTCTGATACTATAGACATGTGGTTAGAATGTCTCAGGAAAGAATCTCTGAATGGAGAGATCACAGCTCTGATACTATAGATATGTGGTTAGAAAGTCTCTGGGAGGAATCTCTGAATTGAGAGATCACAGCTCTGATACTATGGTCATGTGGTTAGAATGTCTCTGGAAAGAATCTCAGAATTGAGAGATTACAGCTCTGATACTACAGACATGTAGTTAGAATGTCTCAGGAAAGAATCTCTGAATTGAGAGATCACAGCTCTGATACTATGGTCATGTGGTTAGAATGTCTCTGGAAAGAATCTCTGAATTGAGATATTACAGCTCTGATACTACAGACATGTGGTTAAAATGTTTGAGAAAAGAATCTCTGAATTGAGAGATCACAGCTGTGATACTATAGAAATGTGGTTAGAATGTCTCCGGAAAGAATCTCTGAATGGAGAGATCACAGCTCTGATACTATAGACATGGGGTTAGAATGTCTCTGGAAGGAATCTCTGAATTGAGAGATCACAGCTCTGATACTATGTCATGTGGTTAGAATGTCTCTGGAAAGAATCTCTGAATTGAGAGATTACAGGTCTGATACTACAGACATGTGGTTAGAATGTCTGAGAAAAGAATCTCTGGATTGAGAGATCACAGCTCTAATACTGAAGACATGTGGTTAGAATGTCTCAGGAAAGAATCTCTAAATTGAGAGATCACAGCTCTGATACTACAATCATGTGGTTAGAATGTCTCATGAAAGAATCTCTGAATTGAGAGATCACAGCTCTGATACTATAGAAATGTGGTTAGAATGTCTGAGAAAAGAATCTCTGAATTGAGAGATCACTGCGCTGATACTACAGATATGTGGGTAGAATGTCTCAGGAAAGAATCTCTGAATTGAGAGATCACTGCTCTGATACTACAGACATCTGGTTAGAATGTCTCAGGAAAGAATCTCTGAATTGAGAGATCACAGCCCTGATACTATAGATATGTGGTTAGAATATCTTGGGAAAGAATCTCTGAAATGAGAGACCATAGCTCTGATACCACAGTCATGTGGTTAGAATGTCTCTGGAAAGAATCTCTGGATTGAGAGATCACAGCTCTGATACTACAGGCATCTGGTTAGAATGTCTGAGGAAAGAATCTCTGAGTTCGGATATCACAGTGCTGATACGACAGACATGTGGTTAGAATGTCTCTGAAAAGAAACCCTGAATTGAGAGATCAAGGCTCTGATACTATAGACATGTGGTTAGAATGTCTGAGGAAAGAATCTCTGAATTGAGTGATCACAGCTTTGATACTACAGATATGTGGTTAGAATGTCTCAGGAAAGAATCTCTGAATTGAGAGATCACAGCTCTGATACTATAGACATGTGGTTAGAATGTCTCAGGAAAGAATCTCTGAATTGAGAGATCACAGCTCTGATACTATAGACATGTGGTTAGAATGTCTCAGGAAAGAATCTCTGAATGGAGAGATCACAGCTCTGATACTATAGACATGTGGTTAGAATGTCTCTGGAAGGAATCTCTGAATTGAGAGATCACAGCTCTGATACTATGGTCATGTGGTTAGAATGTCTCCGGAAAGAATCTAAGAATTGAGAGATTACAGCTCTGATACTACAGACATGTAGTTAGAATGTCTCAGAAAAGAATCTCTGAATTGAGAGATCACAGCTCTGATACTATGGTCATGTGGTTAGAATGTCTCTGGAAAGAATCTCTGAATTGAGAGATTACAGCTCTGATATTATAGACATGTGGTTAGAATGTCTCAGGAAAGAATCTCTGAATTGAGAGATCACAGCTCTGATACTATAGAAATGTGGTTAGAATATCTTGGGAAAGAATCTCTGGATTGAGAGATCACTGCGCTGATACTACAGATATGTGGGTAGAATGTCTCAGGAAAGAATCTCTGAATTGAGAGATCACAGCCCTGATACTATAGATATGTGTTTAGAATATCTTGGGAAAGAATCTCTGAAATGAGAGATCACAGACCTGATAGTATAGATATGTGTTTAGAATATCTTGGGAAAGAATCTCTGAAATGAGAGATCACAGCTCTGATACTACAGTCATGTGGTTAGAATGTCTCTGGAAAGAATCTCTGGATTGAGAGATCACTGCGCTGATACTACAGATATGTGGGTAGAATGTCTCAGGAAAGAATCTCTGAATTGAGAGAACACAGCCCTGATACTATAGATATGTGTTTAGAATATCTTGGGAAAGAATCTCTGAATTGAGAGATCACAGCTCTGATACTACAGTCATGTGGTTAGAATGTCTCTGGAAAGAATCTCTGAATTGAGAGATTACAGCTCTGATACTACAGACATGTAGTTAGAATGTCTCAGGAAAGAATCTTTGAATTGAGCGATCACACCTCTGATACTACAGACATGTGGTTAGAATGTCGCAGGAAAGATTCTCTGAATTGAGATATCACAGCTCTGATACTACAGACATATGGTTAGAATGTCTCAAGAAAGAATCTCTGAATTGAGAGATCACAGCTCTGATAGTACAGACATGTGGTTAGGATGTCTCAGGAAAGAATCTCTGAATTGAGAGATCACACCTCTGATAGTACAGACATGTGGTTAGAATGTCTCAGGAAAGAATCTCTGAAATGAGAGATCACAGCTCTGATACCACAGTCATGTGGGTAGAATGTCTCAGGAAAGAATCTCTGAATTGAGAGATCACAGCTCTGATACTACAGGCATCTGTTTAGAATGTCTGAGGAAAGAATCTCTGAATTGGGATATCACAGCGCTGATACTACAGACATGTGGTTAGAATGTCTCCGAAAAGAAACTCTGAATTGAGAGATCAAGGCTCTGATACTACAGACATGTGGTTAGAATGTAGCAGCAAAGAATCTCTGAATTGAGAGATCACAGCTCTGATACTACAGACATGTGGTTAGAATGTCTCAAGAAAGAATCTCTGGATTGAGAGATCACAGCTCTGATACTACAGACATGTGGTTAGAATGTCTCAGGAAAGAATCTCTGAATTGAGAGATCACACCTCTGATACTACAGACATGTGGTTAGAATGTCTCAGGAAAGAATCTCTGAATTGAGAGATCACAGCTCTGATACTATAGATATGTGGTTAGAATGTCTCAGGAAAGAATCTCTGAATTGAGAGATCACAGCTCTGATACTACAGACATGTGGTTAGAATGTCTCAAGAAAGAATCTCTGAATTGAGAGATCACAACGCTGATACTACAGATTGGTGGTGGGAATGTCTCAGGAAAGAATCTCTGAATTGAGAGATCACAGCTCTGATACTATAGACATGTGGTTAGAATGTCTCAGGAAAGAATCTCTGAATTGAGAGATCACAGCTCTGATACTACAGACATGTGGTTAGAATGTGTCAGGAAAGGATCTCTGTATGGAGAGATCACAGATCTGATACTATAGGCATGTGGTTAGAATGTCTCTGGAAAGAATCTTTGAATTGAGAGATCACAGTTCTGATACCACTGTCATGTGATTAGAATGTCTCTGGAAAGAATCTCTGGATTGAGAGATCACAGCTCTGATACTACAGACATCTGGTTAGAATGTCTGAGGAAAGAATCTCTGAATTGGGATATCACAGATTTGATACTACAGACATGAGGTAAGAATGTCTCTGAAAAGAATCTCTGAATTGAGAGATCACAGCTCTGATACTATAGATATGTGGTTAGAATGTCTGAGAAAAGAATCTCTGAATTGAGTGATCACAGCTCTGATACTACAGATATGTGGTTAGAATGTCTCAGGAAAGAATCTCTGAATTGAGAGATCACAGCTCTGATACTACAGACATGTGGTTAGAATGTCGCAGGAATGTATCTCTGAATTGAGAGATCACAGCTCTGATACTACAGACATGTGGTTAGAATGTCTCAAGAAAGAATCTCTGGATTGAGAGATCACAGCTCTGATACTACAGACATGTGGTTAGAATGTCTCAGGAAAGAATCTCTGAATTGAGAGATCACACCTCTGATACTACAGACATGTGGTTAGAATGTCTCAGGAAAGAATCTCTGAATTGAGACATCACAGCTCTGATACTACAGACATGTGGTTAGAATGTCTCAGGAAAGAATCTCTGAATTGAGAGATCACAGATCTGATACTACAGAAATATGATAAGAATATCTCTGGAAAGAATCTTTGATTTGGGAGATCACAGCTCTGATACTATAGATATGGGGTTAGAATATCTGAGAAAAGAATCTCTGAATTGAGAGATCACAGCTCTGATACTACAGCCATGTGGTTAGAATGTCTCAGGAAAGAATCTCTGAATTGAGTGATCACAGCTTTGATACTACAGATATGTGTTTAGAATGTCTCAGGAAAGAATCTCTGAATTGAGAGATCACAGCTCTGATACTATAGATATGGTGTTAGAATATCTGAGAAAAGAATCTCTGAATTGAGAGATCACAGCTCTGATACTACAGCCATGTGGTTAGAATGTCTCAGGAAAGAATCTCTGAATTGAGTGATCACAGATTTGATACTACAGATATGTGATTAGAATGTCTCAGGAAAGAATCTCTGAATTGAGAGATCACAGCTCTGATACTATAGACATGTGGTTAGAATGTCTCAGGAAAGAATCTCTGAATGGAGAGATCACAGCTCTGATACTATAGACATGTGGTTAGAATGTCTAAGGAAAGAATCTCTGAATGGAGAGATCACAGCTCTGATACTCTAGACATGTGGTTAGAATGTCTCTGGAAGGAATCTCTGAATTGAGAGATCACAGCTCTGATACTATGTCCTGTGGTTAGAATGTCTCTGGAAAGAATCTCTGAATTGAGAGATTACAGCTCTGATTCTACAGACATATAGTTAGAATGTCTCAGGAAAGAATCTTTGAATTGAGCGATCACACCTCTGATACTAAAGACATGTTGTTAGAATGTCTCAGGAAAGAATCTCTAAATTGAGAGATCACAGCTCTGATACTACAGACATGTGGTTAGAATGTCTCAGGAAAGAATCTCTGAATTGAGAGATCACAGCTCTGATACTATAGAAATGTGGTTAGAATATCTTGGGAAAGAATCTCTGGATTGAGAGATCACTGCGCTGATACTACAGATATGTGGGTAGAATGTCTCAGGAAAGAATCTCTGAATTGAGAGATCACAGCCCTGATACTATAGATATGTGTTTAGAATATCTTGGGAAAGAATCTCTGAAATGAGAGATCACAGCTCTGATACTACAGTCATGTGGTTAGAATGTCTCTGGAAAGAATCTCTGGATTGAGAGATCACTGCGCTGATACTACAGATATGTGGGTAGAATGTCTCAGGAAAGAATCTCTGAATTGAGAGAACACAGCCCTGATACTATAGATATGTGTTTAGAATATCTTGGGAAAGAATCTCTGAAATGAGAGATCACAGCTCTGATACTACAGTCATGTGGTTAGAATGTCTCTGGAAAGAATCTCTGAATTGAGAGATTACAGCTCTGATACTACAGACATGTAGTTAGAATGTCTCAGGAAAGAATCTTTGAATTGAGCGATCACACCTCTGATACTACAGACATGTGGTTAGAATGTCTCTGGAAAGAATCTCTGAATTGAGGGATCACAGCCCTGATACTACAGACATGTGGTTAGAATGTCGCAGGAAAGATTCTCTGAATTGAGATATCACAGCTCTGATACTACAGACATATGGTTAGAATGTCTCAAGAAAGAATCTCTGAATTGAGAGATCACAGCTCTGATAGTACAGACATGTGGTTAGGATGTCTCAGGAAAGAATCTCTGAATTGAGAGATCACACCTCTGATAGTACAGACATGTGGTTAGAATGTCTCAGGAAAGAATCTCTGAAATGAGAGATCACAGCTCTGATACCACAGTCATGTGGGTAGAATGTCTCAGGAAAGAATCTCTGAATTGAGAGATCACAGCTCTGATACTACAGGCATCTGTTTAGAATGTCTGAGGAAAGAATCTCTGAATTGGGATATCACAGCGCTGATACTACAGACATGTGGTTAGAATGTCTCCGAAAAGAAACTCTGAATTGAGAGATCAAGGCTCTGATACTACAGACATGTGGTTAGAATGTAGCAGCAAAGAATCTCTGAATTGAGAGATCACAGCTCTGATACTACAGACATGTGGTTAGAATGTCTCAAGAAAGAATCTCTGGATTGAGAGATCACAGCTCTGATACTACAGACATGTGGTTAGAATGTCTCAGGAAAGAATCTCTGAATTGAGAGATCACACCTCTGATACTACAGACATGTGGTTAGAATGTCTCAGGAAAGAATCTCTGAATTGAGAGATCACAGCTCTGATACTATAGATATGTGGTTAGAATGTCTCAGGAAAGAATCTCTGAATTGAGAGATCACAGCTCTGATACTACAGACATGTGGTTAGAATGTCTCAAGAAAGAATCTCTGAATTGAGAGATCACAACGCTGATACTACAGATTGGTGGTGGGAATGTCTCAGGAAAGAATCTCTGAATTGAGAGATCACAGCTCTGATACTATAGACATGTGGTTAGAATGTCTCAGGAAAGAATCTCTGAATTGAGAGATCACAGCTCTGATACTACAGACATGTGGTTAGAATGTGTCAGGAAAGGATCTCTGTATGGAGAGATCACAGCTCTGATACTATAGGCATGTGGTTAGAATGTCTCTGGAAAGAATCTTTGAATTGAGAGATCACAGTTCTGATACCACAGTCATGTGATTAGAATGTCTCTGGAAAGAATCTCTGGATTGAGAGATCACACCTCTGATACTACAGACATGTGGTTAGAATGTCTCAGGAAAGAATCTCTGAATTGAGAGATCACAGCTCTGATACTATAGATATGTGGTTAGAATGTCTCAGGAAAGAATCTCTGAATTGAGAGATCACAGCTCTGATACTACAGACATGTGGTTAGAATGTCTCAAGAAAGAATCTCTGAATTGAGAGATCACAACGCTGATACTACAGATTGGTGGTGGGAATGTCTCAGGAAAGAATCTCTGAATTGAGAGATCACAGCTCTGATACTATAGACATGAGGTTAGAATGTCTCTGAAAAGAATCTCTGAATTGAGAGATCACAGCTCTGATACTATAGATATGTGGTTAGAATGTCTGAGAAAAGAATCTTTGAATTGAGTGATCACAGCTCTGATACTACAGATATGTGGTTAGAATGTCTCAGGAAAGAATCTCTGAATTGAGAGATCACAGCTCTGATACTACAGACATGTGGTTAGAATGTCGCAGGAATGTATCTTTGAATTGCGAGATCACAGCTCTGATACTACAGACATGTGGTTAGAATGTCTGAAGAAAGAATCTCTGGATTGAGAGATCACAGCTCTGATACTACAGACATGTGGTTAGAATGTCTCAGGAAAGAATCTCTGAATTGAGAGATCACACCTCTGATACTACAGACATGTGGTTAGAATGTCTCAGGAAAGAATCTCTGAATTGAGAGATCACAGCTCTGATACTACAGACATGTGGTTAGAATGTCTCAGGAAAGAATCTCTGAATTGAGAGATCAGAGATCTGATACTACAGAAATATGATAAGAATATCTCTGGAAAGAATCTTTGATTTGGGAGATCACAGCTCTGATACTATAGATATGGGGTTAGAATATCTGAGAAAAGAATCTCTGAATTGAGAGATCACAGCTCTGATACTACAGCCATGTGGTTAGAATGTCTCAGGAAAGAATCTCTGAATGGAGAGATCACAGCTCTGATACTATAGACATGTGGTTAGAATGTCTCAGGAAAGAATCTCTGAATGGAGAGATCACAGCTCTGATACTATAGATATGTGGTTAGAATGTCTCTGGAAGGAATCTCTGAATTGAGAGATCACAGCTCTGATACTATGTCCTGTGGTTAGAATGTCTCTGGAAAGAATCTCTGAATTGAGAGATTACAGCTCTGATTCTACAGACATATATTTAGAATGTCTCAGGAAAGAATCTTTGAATTGAGCGATCACACCTCTGATACTAAAGACATGTTGTTAGAATGTCTCAGGAAAGAATCTCTGAGTTGAGAGATCACAGCTCTGATACTATAGACATGTGGTTAGAATGTCTCAGGAAAGAATCTCTGAATTGAGAGATCACAGCTCTGATACTACAGACATGTGTTTAGAATGTCTCAGGAAAGAATCTCTGGATTGAGAGATCACAGCTCTGATACTACAGACATGTGGTTAGAATGTCTCAGGAAACAATCTCTGAATTGATAGATCACAGCTTTGATACTACAGACATGTGGTTAGAATGTCTGAGGAAATAATCTCTGAATTGAGAGATCAGAGCTCTGATACTACAGACACGTGGTTAGATTGTCTCAGGAAAGAATCTCTGAATTGAAATTGAGAGATCACAGCTCTGATACTACAGACATGTGGTTAGAATGTCTGAGGAAATAATCTGTGAATTGAGAGATCAGAGCTCTGATACTACAGACATGTGGTTAGAATGTCTCAGGAAAGAATCTCTGAATTGAGAGATCACCGCTCTGATACAATAGACATGTGGTTAGAATGTCTCAGGAAAGAATCTCTGAATTAATAGATCACAGCTCTGATACTACAGACATGTGGTTAGAATGTCACAGGAAAGAATCTCTGAATTGAGAGATCACAGCTCTGATACTACAGACATGTGGTTTGAATGTCTCAGGAAAGAATCTCTGAATTGAGAGATCAAACCTCTGATACTACAGACATGTGGTTAGAGCGTCTCAGGAAAGAATCTCTGAATTGAGAGATCACAGCTCTGATAATATAGACATGGGGTTAGAATGTCTCAGGAAAGAATCTCTGAATTAAGAGATCACACTCTGATACTACAGACATGTGGTTAGAATGTCGCAGGAAAGAATCTCTGAATTAAGAGATCACACTCTGATACTACAGACATGTGGTTAGAATGTCGCAGGAAAGAATCTGTGAATTGAGAGATCACAGCTCTGATACTACAGACATGTGGTTAGAATGTCTCAGGAAAGAATCTCTGGATTGAGAGATGACAGCTCTAATACTGAAGACATGTGATTAGAATGTCTCAGGAAAGAATCTTTGATTTGAGAGATCACAGCTCTGATACTATAGATATGGGGTTAGAATATCTGAGTAAAGAATCTCTGAATTGAGAGATCACAGCTCTGATACTACAGCCATGTGGTTAGAATGTCTCAGGAAAGAATCTCTGAATTGAGTGATCACAGCTTTGATACTACAGATATGTGTTTAGAATGTCTCAGGAAAGAATCTCTGAATTGAGAGATCACAGCTCTGATACTATAGATATGGTGTTAGATTATCTGAGAAAAGAATCTCTTAATTGAGAGATCACAGCTCTGATACTACAGCCATGTGGTTAGAATGTCTCAGGAAAGAATTTCTGAATTGAGGGATCACAGCTTTGATACTACAGATATGTGATTAGAATGTCTCAGGAAAGAATCTCTGAATTGAGAGATCACAGCTCTGATACTATAGACATGTGGTTAAAATGTCTCAGGAAAGAATCTCTGAATGGAGAGATCACAGCTCCGATACTATAGACATGTGGTTAGAATGTCTCTGGAAGGAATCTCTGAATTCAGAGATCACAGCTCTGATACTATGTCCTGTGGTTAGAATGTCTCTGGAAAGAATCTCTGAATTGAGAGATTACAGCTCTGATTCTACAGACATATAGTTAGAATGTCTCAGGAAAGAATCTTTGAATTGAGCGATCACACCTCTGATACTAAAGACATGTGGTTAGAATGTCTCAGGAAAGAATCTCTGGATTGAGAGATCACAGCTCTAATACTGAAGACATGTGGTTAGAATGTCTCAGGAAAGAATCTCTAAATTGAGAGATCACAGCTCTGATACAACAGACATGTGGTTAGAATGTCTCAGGAAAGAATCTCTGAATTGAGAGATCACAGCTTTGATACTATAGAAATGTGGTTAGAATATCTTGGGAAAGAATCTCTGGATTGAGAGATCACTGCGCTGATACTACAGATGTGTGGGTAGAATGTCTCAGGAAAGAATCTCTGAATTGAGAGATCACAGCCCTGATACTATAGATATGTGTTTAGAATATCTTGGGAAAGAATCTCTGAAATGAGAGATCACAGCCGTGATACTATAGATATGTGTTTAGAATATCTTGGGAAAGAATCTCTGAAATGAGAGATCACAGCTCTGATACTACAGTCATGTGGTTAGAACGTCTCTGGAAAGAATCTCTGAATTGAGAGATTACAGCTCTGATACTACAGACATGTAGTTAGAATGTCTCAGGAAAGAATCTTTGAATTGAGCGATCACACCTCTGATACTACAGACATGTGGTTAGAATGTCTCAGGAAAGAATCTCTGAATTGAGGGATCACAGCCCTGATACTACAGACATGTGGTTAGAATGTCGCAGGAAAGATTCTCTGAATTGAGATATCACAGCTCTGATACTACAGACATGTGGTTAGAATGTCTCAAGAAAGAATCTCTGAATTGAGAGATCACAGCTCTGATAGTACAGACATGTGGTTAGGAAGTCTCAGGAAAGAATCTCTGAATTGAGAGATCACACCTCTGATAGTACAGACATGTGGTTAGAATGTCTCAGGAAAGAATCTCTGAAATGAGAGATCACAGCTCTGATACCACAGTCATGTGGGTAGAATGTCTCAGGAAAGAATCTCTGAATTGAGAGATCACAGCTCTGATACTACAGGCATCTGTTTAGAATGTCTGAGGAAAGAATCTCTGAATTGGGATATCACAGCGCTGATACTACAGATATGTGGTTAGAATGTCTCCGAAAAGAAACTCTGAATTGAGAGATCAAGGCTCTGATACTACAGACATGTGGTTAGAATGTAGCAGCAAAGAATCTATGAATTGAGAGATCACAGCTCTGATACTACAGACATGTGGTTAGAATGTCTCAAGAAAGAATCTCTGGATTGAGAGATCACAGCTCTGATACTACAGACATGTGGTTAGAATGTCTCAGGAAAGAATCTCTGAATTGAGAGATCACACCTCTGATACTACAGACATGTGGTTAGAATGTCTCAGGAAAGAATCTCTGAATTGAGAGATCACAGCTCTGATACTATAGACATGTGGTTAGAATGTCTTAGGAAAGAATCTCTGAATTGAGAGATCACACCTCTGATACTACAGACATGTGGTTAGAATGTGTCAGGAAAGGATCTCTGTATGGAGAGATCACAGCTCTGATACTATAGGCATGTGGTTAGAATGTCTCAGGAAAGAAACTCTGAATTGAGAGATCACAGTTCTGATACCACAGTCATGTGATTAGAATGTCTCTGGGAAGAATCTCTGGATTGAGAGATCACAGCTCTGATACTACAGACATGTGGTTAGAATGTCTCAGGAAAGAATCTCTGAATTGGGATATCACAGATTTGATACTACAGACATGAGGTTAGAATGTCTCTGAAAAGAATCTCTGAATTGAGAGATCACAGCTCTGATACTATAGATATGTGGTTAGAATATCTGAGAAAAGAATCTCTGAATTGAGTGATCACAGCTCTGATACTACAGATATGTTGTTAGAATGTCTCAGGAAAGAATCTCTGAATTGAGAGATCACAGCTCTGATACTACAGACATGTGGTTAGAATGTCGCAGGAATGTATCTCTGAATTGAGAGATCACAGCTCTGATACTACAGACATGTGGTTAGAATGTCTCAAGAAAGAATCTCTGGATTGAGAGATCACAGCTCTGATACTACAGACATGTGGTTAGAATGTCTCAGGAAAGAATCTCTGAATTGAGAGATCACACCTCTGATACTACAGACATGTGGTTAGAATGTCTCAGGAAAGAATCTCTGAATTGAGAGATCACAGCTCTGATACTATAGACATGTGGTTAGAATGTCTCAGGAAAGAATCTCTGAATTGAGAGATCACAGCTCTGATACTACAGACATGTGGTTAGAATGTGTCAGGAAAGAATCTCTGTATAGAGAGATCAGAGCTCTGATACTATAGACATGTGTTTAGAATGTCTCTGGAAAGAATCTCTGAATTGAGAGATCACAGTTCTGATACCACAGTCATGTGATTAGAATGTCTCTGGGAAGAATCTCTGGATTGAGAGATCACAGCTCTGATACTACAGACATCTGGTTAGAATGTCTGAGAAAAGAATCTCTGAATTGAGTGATCACAGCTCTGATACTACAGATATGTGGTTAGAATATCTCAGGAAAGAATCTCTGAATTGAGAGATCACAGCTCTGATACTACAGATATGTGGTTAGAATGTTTCTGGAAAGAATCTCTGAATTGAGAGATCACAGCTCTGATACTACAGATATGTGGTTAGAATGTCTCAGGAAAGAATCTCTGAATGGAGAGATCACAGCTCTGATACTACAGACATGTGGTTAGAATGTGTCAGGAAAGGATCTCTGTATGGAGAGATCACAGCTCTGATACTATAGGCATGTGGTTAGAATGTCTCTGGAAAGAATCTTTGAATTGAGAGATCACAGTTCTGATACCACAGTCATGTGATTAGAATGTCTCTGGAAAGAATCTCTGGATTGAGAGATCACAGCTCTGATACTACAGACATCTGGTTAGAATGTCTGAGGAAAGAATCTCTGAATGGAGAGATCACAGCTCTGATACTATAGACATGTGGTTAGAATGTCTCAGGAAAGAATCTCTGAATGGAGAGATCACAGCTCTGATACTATAGATATGTGGTTAGAATGTCTCTGGAAGGAATCTCTGAATTGAGAGATCACAGCTCTGATACTATGTCCTGTGGTTAGAATGTCTCTGGAAAGAATCTCTGAATTGAGAGATTACAGCTCTGATTCTACAGACATATATTTAGAATGTCTCAGGAAAGAATCTTTGAATTGAGCGATCACACCTCTGATACTAAAGACATGTTGTTAGAATGTCTCAGGAAAGAATCTCTGAGTTGAGAGATCACAGCTCTGATACTATAGACATGTGGTTAGAATGTCTCAGGAAAGAATCTCTGAATTGAGAGATCACAGCTCTGATACTACAGACATGTGTTTAGAATGTCTCAGGAAAGAATCTCTGGATTGAGAGATCACAGCTCTGATACTACAGACATGTGGTTAGAATGTCTCAGGAAACAATCCCTGAATTGATAGATCACAGCTTTGATACTACAGACATGTGGTTAGAATGTCTGAGGAAATAATCTCTGAATTGAGAGATCAGAGCTCTGATACTACAGACACGTGGTTAGATTGTCTCAGGAAAGAATCTCTGAATTGAAATTGAGAGATCACAGCTCTGATACTACAGACATGTGGTTAGAATGTCTGAGGAAATAATCTGTGAATTGAGAGATCAGAGCTCTGATACTACAGACATGTGGTTAGAATGTCTCAGGAAAGAATCTCTGAATTGAGAGATCACCGCTCTGATACAATAGACATGTGGTTAGAATGTCTCAGGAAAGAATCTCTGAATTAATAGATCACAGCTCTGATACTACAGACATGTGGTTAGAATGTCACAGGAAAGAATCTCTGAATTGAGAGATCACAGCTCTGATACTACAGACATGTGGTTTGAATGTCTCAGGAAAGAATCTCTGAATTGAGAGATCAAACCTCTGATACTACAGACATGTGGTTAGAGCGTCTCAGGAAAGAATCTCTGAATTGAGAGATCACAGCTCTGATAATATAGACATGGGGTTAGAATGTCTCAGGAAAGAATCTCTGAATTAAGAGATCACACTCTGATACTACAGACATGTGGTTAGAATGTCGCAGGAAAGAATCTCTGAATTAAGAGATCACACTCTGATACTACAGACATGTGGTTAGAATGTCGCAGGAAAGAATCTGTGAATTGAGAGATCACAGCTCTGATACTACAGACATGTGGTTAGAATGTCTCAGGAAAGAATCTCTGGATTGAGAGATGACAGCTCTAATACTGAAGACATGTGATTAGAATGTCTCAGGAAAGAATCTTTGATTTGAGAGATCACAGCTCTGATACTATAGATATGGGGTTAGAATATCTGAGTAAAGAATCTCTGAATTGAGAGATCACAGCTCTGATACTACAGCCATGTGGTTAGAATGTCTCAGGAAAGAATCTCTGAATTGAGTGATCACAGCTTTGATACTACAGATATGTGTTTAGAATGTCTCAGGAAAGAATCTCTGAATTGAGAGATCACAGCTCTGATACTATAGATATGGTGTTAGATTATCTGAGAAAAGAATCTCTGAATTGAGAGATCACAGCTCTGATACTACAGCCATGTGGTTAGAATGTCTCAGGAAAGAATTTCTGAATTGAGGGATCACAGCTTTGATACTACAGATATGTGATTAGAATGTCTCAGGAAAGAATCTCTGAATTGAGAGATCACAGCTCTGATACTATAGACATGTGGTTAAAATGTCTCAGGAAAGAATCTCTGAATGGAGAGATCACAGCTCCGATACTATAGACATGTGGTTAGAATGTCTCTGGAAGGAATCTCTGAATTCAGAGATCACAGCTCTGATACTATGTCCTGTGGTTAGAATGTCTCTGGAAAGAATCTCTGAATTGAGAGATTACAGCTCTGATTCTACAGACATATAGTTAGAATGTCTCAGGAAAGAATCTTTGAATTGAGCGATCACACCTCTGATACTAAAGACATGTGGTTAGAATGTCTCAGGAAAGAATCTCTGGATTGAGAGATCACAGCTCTAATACTGAAGACATGTGGTTAGAATGTCTCAGGAAAGAATCTCTAAATTGAGAGATCACAGCTCTGATACAACAGACATGTGGTTAGAATGTCTCAGGAAAGAATCTCTGAATTGAGAGATCACAGCTTTGATACTATAGAAATGTGGTTAGAATATCTTGGGAAAGAATCTCTGGATTGAGAGATCACTGCGCTGATACTACAGATGTGTGGGTAGAATGTCTCAGGAAAGAATCTCTGAATTGAGAGATCACAGCCCTGATACTATAGATATGTGTTTAGAATATCTTGGGAAAGAATCTCTGAAATGAGAGATCACAGCCGTGATACTATAGATATGTGTTTAGAATATCTTGGGAAAGAATCTCTGAAATGAGAGATCACAGCTCTGATACTACAGTCATGTGGTTAGAACGTCTCTGGAAAGAATCTCTGAATTGAGAGATTACAGCTCTGATACTACAGACATGTAGTTAGAATGTCTCAGGAAAGAATCTTTGAATTGAGCGATCACACCTCTGATACTACAGACATGTGGTTAGAATGTCTCAGGAAAGAATCTCTGAATTGAGGGATCACAGCCCTGATACTACAGACATGTGGTTAGAATGTCGCAGGAAAGATTCTCTGAATTGAGATATCACAGCTCTGATACTACAGACATGTGGTTAGAATGTCTCAAGAAAGAATCTCTGAATTGAGAGATCACAGCTCTGATAGTACAGACATGTGGTTAGGATGTCTCAGGAAAGAATCTCTGAATTGAGAGATCACACCTCTGATAGTACAGACATGTGGTTAGAATGTCTCAGGAAAGAATCTCTGAAATGAGAGATCACAGCTCTGATACCACAGTCATGTGGGTAGAATGTCTCAGGAAAGAATCTCTGAATTGAGAGATCACAGCTCTGATACTACAGGCATCTGTTTAGAATGTCTGAGGAAAGAATCTCTGAATTGGGATATCACAGCGCTGATACTACAGATATGTGGTTAGAATGTCTCCGAAAAGAAACTCTGAATTGAGAGATCAAGGCTCTGATACTACAGACATGTGGTTAGAATGTCTCAAGAAAGAATCTCTGGATTGAGAGATCACAGCTCTGATACTACAGACATGTGGTTAGAATGTCTCAGGAAAGAATCTCTGAATTGAGAGATCACACCTCTGATACTACAGACATGTGGTTAGAATGTCTCAGGAAAGAATCTCTGAATTGAGAGATCACAGCTCTGATACTATAGACATGTGGTTAGAATGTCTTAGGAAAGAATCTCTGAATTGAGAGATCACACCTCTGATACTACAGACATGTGGTTAGAATGTGTCAGGAAAGGATCTCTGTATGGAGAGATCACAGCTCTGATACTATAGGCATGTGGTTAGAATGTCTCAGGAAAGAAACTCTGAATTGAGAGATCACAGTTCTGATACCACAGTCATGTGATTAGAATGTCTCTGGGAAGAATCTCTGGATTGAGAGATCACAGCTCTGATACTACAGACATGTGGTTAGAATGTCTCAGGAAAGAATCTCTGAATTGGGATATCACAGATTTGATACTACAGACATGAGGTTAGAATGTCTCTGAAAAGAATCTCTGAATTGAGAGATCACAGCTCTGATACTATAGATATGTGGTTAGAATATCTGAGAAAAGAATCTCTGAATTGAGTGATCACAGCTCTGATACTACAGATATGTTGTTAGAATGTCTCAGGAAAGAATCTCTGAATTGAGAGATCACAGCTCTGATACTACAGACATGTGGTTAGAATGTCGCAGGAATGTATCTCTGAATTGAGAGATCACAGCTCTGATACTACAGACATGTGGTTAGAATGTCTCAAGAAAGAATCTCTGGATTGAGAGATCACAGCTCTGATACTACAGACATGTGGTTAGAATGTCTCAGGAAAGAATCTCTGAATTGAGAGATCACACCTCTGATACTACAGACATGTGGTTAGAATGTCTCAGGAAAGAATCTCTGAATTGAGAGATCACAGCTCTGATACTATAGACATGTGGTTAGAATGTCTCAGGAAAGAATCTCTGAATTGAGAGATCACAGCTCTGATACTACAGACATGTGGTTAGAATGTGTCAGGAAAGAATCTCTGTATAGAGAGATCAGAGCTCTGATACTATAGACATGTGTTTAGAATGTCTCTGGAAAGAATCTCTGAATTGAGAGATCACAGTTCTGATACCACAGTCATGTGATTAGAATGTCTCTGGGAAGAATCTCTGGATTGAGAGATCACAGCTCTGATACTACAGACATCTGGTTAGAATGTCTGAGAAAAGAATCTCTGAATTGAGTGATCACAGCTCTGATACTACAGATATGTGGTTAGAATATCTCAGGAAAGAATCTCTGAATTGAGAGATCACAGCTCTGATACTACAGATATGTGGTTAGAATGTTTCTGGAAAGAATCTCTGAATTGAGAGATCACAGCTCTGATACTACAGATATGTGGTTAGAATGTCTCAGGAAAGAATCTCTGAATGGAGAGATCACAGCTCTGATACTACAGACATGTGGTTAGAATGTGTCAGGAAAGGATCTCTGTATGGAGAGATCACAGCTCTGATACTATAGGCATGTGGTTAGAATGTCTCTGGAAAGAATCTTTGAATTGAGAGATCACAGTTCTGATACCACAGTCATGTGATTAGAATGTCTCTGGAAAGAATCTCTGGATTGAGAGATCACAGCTCTGATACTACAGACATCTGGTTAGAATGTCTGAGGAAAGAATCTCTGAATTGGGATATCACAGATTTGATACTACAGACATGAGGTAAGAATGTCTCTGAAAAGAATCTCTGAATTGAGAGATCACAGCTCTGATACTATAGATATGTGGTTAGAATGTCTGAGAAAAGAATCTCTGAATTGAGTGATCACAGCTCTGATACTACAGATATGTGGTTAGAATGTCTCAGGAAAGAATCTCTGAATTGAGAGATCACAGCTCTGATACTACAGACATGTGGTTAGAATGTCGCAGGAATGTATCTCTGAATTGAGAGATCACAGCTCTGATACTACAGACATGTGGTTAGAATGTCTCAAGAAAGAATCTCTGGATTGAGAGATCACAGCTCTGATACTACAGACATGTGGTTAGAATGTCTCAGGAAAGAATCTCTGAATTGGGATATCACAGATTTGATACTACAGACATGAGGTTAGAATGTCTCTGAAAAGAATCTCTGAATTGAGAGATCACAGCTCTGATACTATAGATATGTGGTTAGAATATCTGAGAAAAGAATCTCTGAATTGAGTGATCACAGCTCTGATACTACAGATATGTGGTTAGAATGTCTCAGGAAAGAATCTCTGAATTGAGAGATCACAGCTCTGATACTACAGACATGTGGTTAGAATGTCGCAGGAATGTATCTCTGAATTGAGAGATCACAGCTCTGATACTACAGACATGTGGTTAGAATGTCTCAAGAAAGAATCTCTGGATTGAGAGATCACAGCTCTGATACTACAGACATGTGGTTAGAATGTCTCAGGAAAGAATCTCTGAATTGAGAGATCACACCTCTGATACTACAGACATGTGGTTAGAATGTCTCAGGAAAGAATCTCTGAATTGAGAGATCACAGCTCTGATACTATAGACATGTGGTTAGAATGTCTCAGGAAAGAATCTCTGAATTGAGAGATCACAGCTCTGATACTACAGACATGTGGTTAGAATGTGTCAGGAAAGAATCTCTGTATAGAGAGATCAGAGCTCTGATACTATAGACATGTGTTTAGAATGTCTCTGGAAAGAATCTCTGAATTGAGAGATCACAGTTCTGATACCACAGTCATGTGATTAGAATGTCTCTGGGAAGAATCTCTGGATTGAGAGATCACAGCTCTGATACTACAGACATCTGGTTAGAATGTCTGAGAAAAGAATCTCTGAATTGAGTGATCACAGCTCTGATACTACAGATATGTGGTTAGAATATCTCAGGAAAGAATCTCTGAATTGAGAGATCACAGCTCTGATACTACAGATATGTGGTTAGAATGTTTCTGGAAAGAATCTCTGAATTGAGAGATCACAGCTCTGATACTACAGATATGTGGTTAGAATGTCTCAGGAAAGAATCTCTGAATGGAGAGATCACAGCTCTGATACTACAGACATGTGGTTAGAATGTGTCAGGAAAGGATCTCTGTATGGAGAGATCACAGCTCTGATACTATAGGCATGTGGTTAGAATGTCTCTGGAAAGAATCTTTGAATTGAGAGATCACAGTTCTGATACCACAGTCATGTGATTAGAATGTCTCTGGAAAGAATCTCTGGATTGAGAGATCACAGCTCTGATACTACAGACATCTGGTTAGAATGTCTGAGGAAAGAATCTCTGAATTGGGATATCACAGATTTGATACTACAGACATGAGGTAAGAATGTCTCTGAAAAGAATCTCTGAATTGAGAGATCACAGCTCTGATACTATAGATATGTGGTTAGAATGTCTGAGAAAAGAATCTCTGAATTGAGTGATCACAGCTCTGATACTACAGATATGTGGTTAGAATGTCTCAGGAAAGAATCTCTGAATTGAGACATCACAGCTCTGATACTACAGACATGTGGTTAGAATGTCTCAGGAAAGAATCTCTGAATTGAGAGATCACAGATCTGATACTACAGAAATATGATAAGAATATCTCTGGAAAGAATCTTTGATTTGGGAGATCACAGCTCTGATACTATAGATATGGGGTTAGAATATCTGAGAAAAGAATCTCTGAATTGAGAGATCACAGCTCTGATACTACAGCCATGTGGTTAGAATGTCTCAGGAAAGAATCTCTGAATTGAGTGATCACAGCTTTGATACTACAGATATGTGTTTAGAATGTCTCAGGAAAGAATCTCTGAATTGAGAGATCACAGCTCTGATACTATAGATATGGTGTTAGAATATCTGAGAAAAGAATCTCTGAATTGAGAGATCACAGCTCTGATACTACAGCCATGTGGTTAGAATGTCTCAGGAAAGAATCTCTGAATTGAGTGATCACAGATTTGATACTAGAGATATGTGATTAGAATGTCTCAGGAAAGAATCTCTGAATTGAGAGATCACAGCTCTGATACTATAGACATGTGGTTAGAATGTCTCAGGAAAGAATCTCTGAATGGAGAGATCACAGCTCTGATACTATAGACATGTGGTTAGAATGTCTAAGGAAAGAATCTCTGAATGGAGAGATCATAGCTCTGATACTCTAGACATGTGGTTAGAATGTCTCTGGAAGGAATCTCTGAATTGAGAGATCACAGCTCTGATACTATGTCCTGTGGTTAGAATGTCTCTGGAAAGAATCTCTGAATTGAGAGATTACAGCTCTGATTCTACAGACATATAGTTAGAATGTCTCAGGAAAGAATCTTTGAATTGAGCGATCACACCTCTGATACTAAAGACATGTTGTTAGAATGTCTCAGGAAAGAATCTCTAAATTGAGAGATCACAGCTCTGATACTACAGACATGTGGTTAGAATGTCTCAGGAAAGAATCTCTGAATTGAGAGATCACAGCTCTGATACTATAGAAATGTGGTTAGAATATCTTGGGAAAGAATCTCTGGATTGAGAGATCACTGCGCTGATACTACAGATATGTGGGTAGAATGTCTCAGGAAAGAATCTCTGAATTGAGAGATCACAGCCCTGATACTATAGATATGTGTTTAGAATATCTTGGGAAAGAATCTCTGAAATGAGAGATCACAGCTCTGATACTACAGTCATGTGGTTAGAATGTCTCTGGAAAGAATCTCTGAATTGAGAGATTACAGCTCTGATACTACAGACATGTAGTTAGAATGTCTCAGGAAAGAATCTTTGAATTGAGCGATCACACCTCTGATACTACAGACATGTGGTTAGAATGTCTCTGGAAAGAATCTCTGAATTGAGGGATCACAGCCCTGATACTACAGACATGTGGTTAGAATGTCGCAGGAAAGATTCTCTGAATTGAGATATCACAGCTCTGATACTACAGACATATGGTTAGAATGTCTCAAGAAAGAATCTCTGAATTGAGAGATCACAGCTCTGATAGTACAGACATGTGGTTAGGATGTCTCAGGAAAGAATCTCTGAATTGAGAGATCACACCTCTGATAGTACAGACATGTGGTTAGAATGTCTCAGGAAAGAATCTCTGAAATGAGAGATCACAGCTCTGATACCACAGTCATGTGGGTAGAATGTCTCAGGAAAGAATCTCTGAATTGAGAGATCACAGCTCTGATACTACAGGCATCTGTTTAGAATGTCTGAGGAAAGAATCTCTGAATTGGGATATCACAGCGCTGATACTACAGACATGTGGTTAGAATGTCTCCGAAAAGAAACTCTGAATTGAGAGATCAAGGCTCTGATACTACAGACATGTGGTTAGAATGTAGCAGCAAAGAATCTCTGAATTGAGAGATCACAGCTCTGATACTACAGACATGTGTTTAGAATGTCTCAAGAAAGAATCTCTGGATTGAGAGATCACAGCTCTGATACTACAGACATGTGGTTAGAATGTCTCAGGAAAGAATCTCTGAATTGAGAGATCACACCTCTGATACTACAGACATGTGGTTAGAATGTCTCAGGAAAGAATCTCTGAATTGAGAGATCACAGCTCTGATACTATAGATATGTGGTTAGAATGTCTCAGGAAAGAATCTCTGAATTGAGAGATCACAGCTCTGATACTACAGACATGTGGTTAGAATGTCTCAAGAAAGAATCTCTGAATTGAGAGATCACAACGCTGATACTACAGATTGGTGGTGGGAATGTCTCAGGAAAGAATCTCTGAATTGAGAGATCACAGCTCTGATACTATAGACATGTGGTTAGAATGTCTCAGGAAAGAATCTCTGAATTGAGAGATCACAGCTCTGATACTACAGACATGTGGTTAGAATGTGTCAGGAAAGGATCTCTGTATGGAGAGATCACAGCTCTGATACTATAGGCATGTGGTTAGAATGTCTCTGGAAAGAATCTTTGAATTGAGAGATCACAGTTCTGATACCACAGTCATGTGATTAGAATGTCTCTGGAAAGAATCTCTGGATTGAGAGATCACAGCTCTGATACTACAGACATCTGGTTAGAATGTCTGAGGAAAGAATCTCTGAATTGGGATATCACAGATTTGATACTACAGACATGAGGTTAGAATGTCTCTGAAAAGAATCTCTGAATTGAGAGATCACAGCTCTGATACTATAGATATGTGGTTAGAATGTCTGAGAAAAGAATCTCTGAATTGAGTGATCACAGCTCTGATACTACAGATATGTGGTTAGAATGTCTCAGGAAAGAATCTCTGAATTGAGAGATCACAGCTCTGATACTACAGACATGTGGTTAGAATGTCGCAGGAATGTATCTTTGAATTGCGAGATCACAGCTCTGATACTACAGACATGTGGTTAGAATGTCTGAAGAAAGAATCTCTGGATTGAGAGATCACAGCTCTGATACTACAGACATGTGGTTAGAATGTCTCAGGAAAGAATCTCTGAATTGAGAGATCACACCTCTGATACTACAGACATGTGGTTAGAATGTCTCAGGAAAGAATCTCTGAATTGAGAGATCACAGCTCTGATACTACAGACATGTGGTTAGAATGTCTCAGGAAAGAATCTCTGAATTGAGAGATCAGAGATCTGATACTACAGAAATATGATAAGAATATCTCTGGAAAGAATCTTTGATTTGGGAGATCACAGCTCTGATACTATAGATATGGGGTTAGAATATCTGAGAAAAGAATCTCTGAATTGAGAGATCACAGCTCTGATACTACAGCCATGTGGTTAGAATGTCTCAGGAAAGAATCTCTGAATGGAGAGATCACAGCTCTGATACTATAGACATGTGGTTAGAATGTCTCAGGAAAGAATCTCTGAATGGAGAGATCACAGCTCTGATACTATAGATATGTGGTTAGAATGTCTCTGGAAGGAATCTCTGAATTGAGAGATCACAGCTCTGATACTATGTCCTGTGGTTAGAATGTCTCTGGAAAGAATCTCTGAATTGAGAGATTACAGCTCTGATTCTACAGACATATATTTAGAATGTCTCAGGAAAGAATCTTTGAATTGAGCGATCACACCTCTGATACTAAAGACATGTTGTTAGAATGTCTCAGGAAAGAATCTCTGAGTTGAGAGATCACAGCTCTGATACTATAGACATGTGGTTAGAATGTCTCAGGAAAGAATCTCTGAATTGAGAGATCACAGCTCTGATACTACAGACATGTGTTTAGAATGTCTCAGGAAAGAATCTCTGGATTGAGAGATCACAGCTCTGATACTACAGACATGTGGTTAGAATGTCTCAGGAAACAATCTCTGAATTGATAGATCACAGCTTTGATACTACAGACATGTGGTTAGAATGTCTGAGGAAATAATCTCTGAATTGAGAGATCAGAGCTCTGATACTACAGACACGTGGTTAGATTGTCTCAGGAAAGAATCTCTGAATTGAAATTGAGAGATCACAGCTCTGATACTACAGACATGTGGTTAGAATGTCTGAGGAAATAATCTGTGAATTGAGAGATCAGAGCTCTGATACTACAGACATGTGGTTAGAATGTCTCAGGAAAGAATCTCTGAATTGAGAGATCACCGCTCTGATACAATAGACATGTGGTTAGAATGTCTCAGGAAAGAATCTCTGAATTAATAGATCACAGCTCTGATACTACAGACATGTGGTTAGAATGTCACAGGAAAGAATCTCTGAATTGAGAGATCACAGCTCTGATACTACAGACATGTGGTTTGAATGTCTCAGGAAAGAATCTCTGAATTGAGAGATCAAACCTCTGATACTACAGACATGTGGTTAGAGCGTCTCAGGAAAGAATCTCTGAATTGAGAGATCACAGCTCTGATAATATAGACATGGGGTTAGAATGTCTCAGGAAAGAATCTCTGAATTAAGAGATCACACTCTGATACTACAGACATGTGGTTAGAATGTCGCAGGAAAGAATCTCTGAATTAAGAGATCACACTCTGATACTACAGACATGTGGTTAGAATGTCGCAGGAAAGAATCTCTGAATTGAGGGATCACAGCCCTGATACTACAGACATGTGGTTAGAATGTCGCAGGAAAGATTCTCTGAATTGAGATATCACAGCTCTGATACTACAGACATATGGTTAGAATGTCTCAAGAAAGAATCTCTGAATTGAGAGATCACAGCTCTGATAGTACAGACATGTGGTTAGGATGTCTCAGGAAAGAATCTCTGAATTGAGAGATCACACCTCTGATAGTACAGACATGTGGTTAGAATGTCTCAGGAAAGAATCTCTGAAATGAGAGATCACAGCTCTGATACCACAGTCATGTGGGTAGAATGTCTCAGGAAAGAATCTCTGAATTGAGAGATCACAGCTCTGATACTACAGGCATCTGTTTAGAATGTCTGAGGAAAGAATCTCTGAATTGGGATATCACAGCGCTGATACTACAGACATGTGGTTAGAATGTCTCCGAAAAGAAACTCTGAATTGAGAGATCAAGGCTCTGATACTACAGACATGTGGTTAGAATGTAGCAGCAAAGAATCTCTGAATTGAGAGATCACAGCTCTGATACTACAGACATGTGTTTAGAATGTCTCAAGAAAGAATCTCTGGATTGAGAGATCACAGCTCTGATACTACAGACATGTGGTTAGAATGTCTCAGGAAAGAATCTCTGAATTGAGAGATCACACCTCTGATACTACAGACATGTGGTTAGAATGTCTCAGGAAAGAATCTCTGAATTGAGAGATCACAGCTCTGATACTATAGATATGTGGTTAGAATGTCTCAGGAAAGAATCTCTGAATTGAGAGATCACAGCTCTGATACTACAGACATGTGGTTAGAATGTCTCAAGAAAGAATCTCTGAATTGAGAGATCACAACGCTGATACTACAGATTGGTGGTGGGAATGTCTCAGGAAAGAATCTCTGAATTGAGAGATCACAGCTCTGATACTATAGACATGTGGTTAGAATGTCTCAGGAAAGAATCTCTGAATTGAGAGATCACAGCTCTGATACTACAGACATGTGGTTAGAATGTGTCAGGAAAGGATCTCTGTATGGAGAGATCACAGCTCTGATACTATAGGCATGTGGTTAGAATGTCTCTGGAAAGTATCTTTGAATTGAGAGATCACAGTTCTGATACCACAGTCATGTGATTAGAATGTCTCTGGAAAGAATCTCTGGATTGAGAGATCACAGCTCTGATACTACAGACATCTGGTTAGAATGTCTGAGGAAAGAATCTCTGAATTGGGATATCACAGATTTGATACTACAGACATGAGGTTAGAATGTCTCTGAAAAGAATCTCTGAATTGAGAGATCACAGCTCTGATACTATAGATATGTGGTTAGAATGTCTGAGAAAAGAATCTCTGAATTGAGTGATCACAGCTCTGATACTACAGATATGTGGTTAGAATGTCTCAGGAAAGAATCTCTGAATTGAGAGATCACAGCTCTGATACTACAGACATGTGGTTAGAATGTCGCAGGAATGTATCTTTGAATTGCGAGATCACAGCTCTGATACTACAGACATGTGGTTAGAATGTCTGAAGAAAGAATCTCTGGATTGAGAGATCACAGCTCTGATACTACAGACATGTGGTTAGAATGTCTCAGGAAAGAATCTCTGAATTGAGAGATCACACCTCTGATACTACAGACATGTGGTTAGAATGTCTCAGGAAAGAATCTCTGAATTGAGAGATCACAGCTCTGATACTACAGACATGTGGTTAGAATGTCTCAGGAAAGAATCTCTGAATTGAGAGATCAGAGATCTGATACTACAGAAATATGATAAGAATATCTCTGGAAAGAATCTTTGATTTGGGAGATCACAGCTCTGATACTATAGATATGGGGTTAGAATATCTGAGAAAAGAATCTCTGAATTGAGAGATCACAGCTCTGATACTACAGCCATGTGGTTAGAATGTCTCAGGAAAGAATCTCTGAATGGAGAGATCACAGCTCTGATACTATAGACATGTGGTTAGAATGTCTCAGGAAAGAATCTCTGAATGGAGAGATCACAGCTCTGATACTATAGATATGTGGTTAGAATGTCTCTGGAAGGAATCTCTGAATTGAGAGATCACAGCTCTGATACTATGTCCTGTGGTTAGAATGTCTCTGGAAAGAATCTCTGAATTGAGAGATTACAGCTCTGATTCTACAGACATATATTTAGAATGTCTCAGGAAAGAATCTTTGAATTGAGCGATCACACCTCTGATACTAAAGACATGTTGTTAGAATGTCTCAGGAAAGAATCTCTGAGTTGAGAGATCACAGCTCTGATACTATAGACATGTGGTTAGAATGTCTCAGGAAAGAATCTCTGAATTGAGAGATCACAGCTCTGATACTACAGACATGTGTTTAGAATGTCTCAGGAAAGAATCTCTGGATTGAGAGATCACAGCTCTGATACTACAGACATGTGGTTAGAATGTCTCAGGAAACAATCTCTGAATTGATAGATCACAGCTTTGATACTACAGACATGTGGTTAGAATGTCTGAGGAAATAATCTCTGAATTGAGAGATCACCGCTCTGATACAATAGACATGTGGTTAGAATGTCTCAGGAAAGAATCTCTGAATTAATAGATCACAGCTCTGATACTACAGACATGTGGTTAGAATGTCACAGGAAAGAATCTCTGAATTGAGAGATCACAGCTCTGATACTACAGACATGTGGTTTGAATGTCTCAGGAAAGAATCTCTGAATTGAGAGATCAAACCTCTGATACTACAGACATGTGGTTAGAGCGTCTCAGGAAAGAATCTCTGAATTGAGAGATCACAGCTCTGATAATATAGACATGGGGTTAGAATGTCTCAGGAAAGAATCTCTGAATTAAGAGATCACACTCTGATACTACAGACATGTGGTTAGAATGTCGCAGGAAAGAATCTCTGAATTAAGAGATCACACTCTGATACTACAGACATGTGGTTAGAATGTCGCAGGAAAGAATCTGTGAATTGAGAGATCACAGCTCTGATACTACAGACATGTGGTTAGAATGTCTCAGGAAAGAATCTCTGGATTGAGAGATGACAGCTCTAATACTGAAGACATGTGATTAGAATGTCTCAGGAAAGAATCTTTGATTTGAGAGATCACAGCTCTGATACTATAGATATGGGGTTAGAATATCTGAGTAAAGAATCTCTGAATTGAGAGATCACAGCTCTGATACTACAGCCATGTGGTTAGAATGTCTCAGGAAAGAATCTCTGAATTGAGTGATCACAGCTTTGATACTACAGATATGTGTTTAGAATGTCTCAGGAAAGAATCTCTGAATTGAGAGATCACAGCTCTGATACTATAGATATGGTGTTAGAATATCTGAGAAAAGAATCTCTGAATTGAGAGATCACAGCTCTGATACTACAGCCATGTGGTTAGAATGTCTCAGGAAAGAATTTCTGAATTGAGGGATCACAGCTTTGATACTACAGATATGTGATTAGAATGTCTCAGGAAAGAATCTCTGAATTGAGAGATCACAGCTCTGATACTATAGACATGTGGTTAGAATGTCTCTGGAAGGAATCTCTGAATTCAGAGATCACAGCTCTGATACTATGTCCTGTGGTTAGAATGTCTCTGGAAAGAATCTCTGAATTGAGAGATTACAGCTCTGATTCTACAGACATATAGTTAGAATGTCTCAGGAAAGAATCTTTGAATTGAGCGATCACACCTCTGATACTAAAGACATGTGGTTAGAATGTCTCAGGAAAGAATCTCTGGATTGAGAGATCACAGCTCTAATACTGAAGACATGTGGTTAGAATGTCTCAGGAAAGAATCTCTAAATTGAGAGATCACAGCTCTGATACAACAGACATGTGGTTAGAATGTCTCAGGAAAGAATCTCTGAATTGAGAGATCACAGCTTTGATACTATAGAAATGTGGTTAGAATATCTTGGGAAAGAATCTCTGGATTGAGAGATCACTGCGCTGATACTACAGATATGTGGGTAGAATGTCTCAGGAAAGAATCTCTGAATTGAGAGATCACAGCCCTGATACTATAGATATGTGTTTAGAATATCTTGGGAAAGAATCTCTGAAATGAGAGATCACAGCCGTGATACTATAGATATGTGTTTAGAATATCTTGGGAAAGAATCTCTGAAATGAGAGATCACAGCTCTGATACTACAGTCATGTGGTTAGAACGTCTCTGGAAAGAATCTCTGAATTGAGAGATTACAGCTCTGATACTACAGACATGTAGTTAGAATGTCTCAGGAAAGAATCTTTGAATTGAGCGATCACACCTCTGATACTACAGACATGTGGTTAGAATGTCTCAGGAAAGAATCTCTGAATTGAGGGATCACAGCCCTGATACTACAGACATGTGGTTAGAATGTCGCAGGAAAGATTCTCTGAATTGAGATATCACAGCTCTGATACTACAGACATGTGGTTAGAATGTCTCAAGAAAGAATCTCTGAATTGAGAGATCACAGCTCTGATAGTACAGACATGTGGTTAGGATGTCTCAGGAAAGAATCTCTGAATTGAGAGATCACACCTCTGATAGTACAGACATGTGGTTAGAATGTCTCAGGAAAGAATCTCTGAAATGAGAGATCACAGCTCTGATACCACAGTCATGTGGGTAGAATGTCTCAGGAAAGAATCTCTGAATTGAGAGATCACAGCTCTGATACTACAGGCATCTGTTTAGAATGTCTGAGGAAAGAATCTCTGAATTGGGATATCACAGCGCTGATACTACAGATATGTGGTTAGAATGTCTCCGAAAAGAAACTCTGAATTGAGAGATCAAGGCTCTGATACTACAGACATGTGGTTAGAATGTAGCAGCAAAGAATCTATGAATTGAGAGATCACAGCTCTGATACTACAGACATGTGGTTAGAATGTCTCAAGAAAGAATCTCTGGATTGAGAGATCACAGCTCTGATACTACAGACATGTGGTTAGAATGTCTCAGGAAAGAATCTCTGAATTGAGAGATCACACCTCTGATACTACAGACATGTGGTTAGAATGTCTCAGGAAAGAATCTCTGAATTGAGAGATCACAGCTCTGATACTATAGACATGTGGTTAGAATGTCTTAGGAAAGAATCTCTGAATTGAGAGATCACACCTCTGATACTACAGACATGTGGTTAGAATGTGTCAGGAAAGGATCTCTGTATGGAGAGATCACAGCTCTGATACTATAGGCATGTGGTTAGAATGTCTCAGGAAAGAAACTCTGAATTGAGAGATCACAGTTCTGATACCACAGTCATGTGATTAGAATGTCTTTGGAAAGAATCTCTGGATTGAGAGATCACAGCTCTGATACTACAGACATGTGGTTAGAATGTCTCAGGAAAGAATCTCTGAATTGGGATATCACAGATTTGATACTACAGACATGAGGTTAGAATGTCTCTGAAAAGAATCTCTGAATTGAGAGATCACAGCTCTGATACTATAGATATGTGGTTAGAATATCTGAGAAAAGAATCTCTGAATTGAGTGATCACAGCTCTGATACTACAGATATGTGGTTAGAATGTCTCAGGAAAGAATCTCTGAATTGAGAGATCACAGCTCTGATACTACAGACATGTGGTTAGAATGTCGCAGGAATGTATCTCTGAATTGAGAGATCACAGCTCTGATACTACAGACATGTGGTTAGAATGTCTCAAGAAAGAATCTCTGGATTGAGAGATCACAGCTCTGATACTACAGACATGTGGTTAGAATGTCTCAGGAAAGAATCTCTGAATTGAGAGATCACACCTCTGATACTACAGACATGTGGTTAGAATGTCTCAGGAAAGAATCTCTGAATTGAGAGATCACAGCTCTGATACTATAGACATGTGGTTAGAATGTCTCAGGAAAGAATCTCTGAATTGAGAGATCACAGCTCTGATACTACAGACATGTGGTTAGAATGTGTCAGGAAAGAATCTCTGTATAGAGAGATCAGAGCTCTGATACTATAGACATGTGTTTAGAATGTCTCTGGAAAGAATCTCTGAATTGAGAGATCACAGTTCTGATACCACAGTCATGTGATTAGAATGTCTCTGGGAAGAATCTCTGGATTGAGAGATCACAGCTCTGATACTACAGACATCTGGTTAGAATGTCTGAGAAAAGAATCTCTGAATTGAGTGATCACAGCTCTGATACTACAGATATGTGGTTAGAATATCTCAGGAAAGAATCTCTGAATTGAGAGATCACAGCTCTGATACTACAGATATGTGGTTAGAATGTTTCTGGAAAGAATCTCTGAATTGAGAGATCACAGCTCTGATACTACAGATATGTGGTTAGAATGTCTCAGGAAAGAATCTCTGAATGGAGAGATCACAGCTCTGATACTATAGACATGTGGTTAGAATGTCTCTGGAAAGAATCTCTGAATTGAGAGATCACAGCTCTGATAATATGGTCATGTGGTTAGAATGTCTCTGGAAAGAATCTCTGAATTGAGAGATTACAGCTCTGATACTACAGACATTTAGTTAGAATGTCTCAGGAAAGAATCTTTGAATTGAGCGATCATACCTCTGATACTACAGACATGTGGTTAGAATGTCTCAGGAAAGAATCTCTGAATTGAGAGATCACAGCCCTGATACTACAGACATGTGTATAGAATGTCGCTGGAAAGATTCTCTGAATTGAGAAATCACAGCTTTGATACTACAGACATGTGGTTAGAATGTCTCAAGAAAGAATCTCTGAATTGAGAGATCACAGCTCTGATAGTACAGACATGTGGTTAGGATGTCTCAGGAAAGAATCTCTGAGTTGAGAGATCACAGCTCTGACACTACAGGCATCTGTTTAGAATGTCTGAGGAAAGAATCTCTGAATTGGGATATCACAGCGCTGATACTACAGACATTTGGTTAGAATGTCTCCGAAGAGAAACTCTGAATTGAGAGATCAAGGCTCTGATACTACAGACATGTGGTTAGAATGTCTCAGGAAAGAATCTCTGAATTGAGTGATCACAGCTCTGATACTACAGACATGTGGTTAGAATGTCGCAGCAAAGAATCTCTGAATTGAGAGATCACAGCTCTGATACTAGAGACATGGGGATAGAATGTCTCAGGAAAGAATCTCTGAATTGAGAGATCACAGCTCTGATACTACAGAAATGAGGTTAGAATGTCGCAGGAAAGAATCTCTGAATTGAGAGATCACAGCTCTGATACTACAGACATGTGGTTAGAATGTCTCAAGAAAGAATCTCTAGAGTGAGAGATCACAGCTCTGATACTACAGACATGTGGTTAGAATGTCTCAGGAAAGAATCTCTGAATTGAGAGATCACACCTCTGATACTACAGACATGTGGTTAGAATGTCTCAGGAAAGAATCTCTGAATTGAGAGATCACAGCTCTGATACTATAGACATGTGGTTAGAATGTCTCAGGAAAGAATCTCTGAATTGAGAGATCACAGCGCTGATACTACAGACATGTGGTAAGAATATCTCTGGAAAGAATCTTTGAATTGAGAGATCACAGCTCTAATACTATAGATATGTGGTTAGAATGACTCAGGAAAGAATCTGTGGATTGAGAGATCACAGCTCTAATACTGAAGACATGTGGTTAGAATGTCTCAGGAAAGAATCTCTGAATGGAGAGATCACAGCTCTGATACTATCGATATGTGGTTAGAATGTCTCTGGAAGGAATCTCTGAATTGAGAGATCACAGCTCTGATACTATGGTCATGTGGGTAGAATGTCTCTGGAAAGAATCTCTGAATTGAGAGATTACAGCTCTGATACTACAGACATGTAGTTAGAATGTCTCAGGAAAGAATCTTTGAATTGAGCGATCACACCTCTGATACTACAGACATGTGGTTAGAATGTCTAAGGAAAGAATCTCTGAATTGAGTGATCACAGCTCTGATACTACAGACATGTGGTTAGAATGTCGCAGGAAAGAATCTCTGAATTAAGAGATCACAGCTCTGATACTACAGACATGTGGTTAGAATGTCTCAGGAAAGAATCTCTGAATTGAGAGATCACAGCTCTGATAATACAGACATGTGGTAAGAATATCTCTGGAAAGAATCTTTGAATTCAGAAATCACAGCTCTAATACTATAGATATGGGGTTACAACGTCTCAGGAAAGAATCTCTGGATTGAGAGATCACAGCTCTGATACTACAGACATGTGGTAAGAATATCTCTGGAAAGAATCTTTGAATTGAGAGATCACAGCTCTAATACTATAGATATGTGGTTAGAATGTCTCAGGAAAGAATCTCTGAATGGAGAGATCACAGCTCTGATACTATAGACATGTAGTTAGAATGTCTCTGGAAGGAATCTCTGAATTGAGAGATTACAGCTCTGATACTACAGACATGTGGTTAGAATGTCTCAGGAAAGAATCTCTGAATTGAGAGATCACAGCTCTGATGCTATAGACATGTGGGTAGAATGCCTCAGGAAAGAATCTCTAAATTGAGAGATCACAGCTCTGATACTATAGAAATGTGGTTAGAATGTCTGAGAAAAGAATCTCTAAATTGAGATATCACAACGCTGATACTACAGATTGGTGGCGGGAATGTCTCAGGAAAGAATCTCTGAATTGAGAGATCACAGCTCTGATACTACTGACATGTGGTAAGAATACCTCTGGAAAGATTCTGTGAATTGAGAGATCACAGCCCTGATACTACAGACATGTGGTTAGAATGTCTCAGGAAAGAATCTCTGAATTGAAAGATCACAGCTCTGATACTACAGACATGTGGTTAGCATGTCTCAGGAAAGAATCTCTGAATTGAGAGATCACAGCTCTGATACTACAGACATGTGGTTAGAATGTCTCAGGAAAGAATCTCTGAATTGAGAGATCACAGCTCTGATGCTATAGACATGTGGTTAGAATGCCTCAGGAAAGAATCTCTAAATTGAGAGATCACAGCTCTGATACTATAAAAATGTGGTTAGAATGTCTGAGAAAAGAATCTCTGAATTGAGAGATCACAACGCTGATACTACATATTGGTGGCGGGAATGTCTCAGGAAAGAATCTCTGAATTGAGAGATCACAGCTCTGATACTATAGACATGTGGTTAGAATGTCTCAGGAAAGAATCTCTGAATTGAGAGATCACAGCTCTGATGCTATAGACATGTGGTTAGAATGCCTCAGGAAAGAATCTCTAAATTGAGAGATCACAGCTATGATACTATAGAAATGTGGTTAGAATGTCTGAGAAAAGAATCTCTGAATTGAGAGATCACAACGCTGATACTACAGATTGGTGGCGGGAATGTCTCAGGAAAGAATCTCTGAATTGAGAGATCAGAGCTCTGATACTAC
Organism: Eledone cirrhosa; assembly: GCA_964016885.1. Lineage (NCBI taxonomy): Eukaryota > Metazoa > Mollusca > Cephalopoda > Octopoda > Eledonidae > Eledone > Eledone cirrhosa. The sequence continues at coordinate 3,225,394 of OZ024757.1, read as the reverse complement.
TGACATGTGGTAAGAATATCTCTGGAAAGAATCTTTGAATTGAGAGATCACAGCTCTAATACTATAGATATGTGGTTAGAATGTGTCAGGAAAGAATCTCTGGATTGAGAGATCACAGCTCTAATACTGAAGACATGTGGTTAGAATGTCTCAGGAAAGAATCTCTAAGTTGAGAGATCACAGCTCTGATACTACAGACGTGTGGTTAGAATGTCTCAGGAAAGAATCTCTGAATTGAGAGATCACAGCACTGATACTACAGACATGTGGTTAGCATGTCTCAGTAAAGAATCTCTGAATTGAGAGATCACACCTCTGATACTACAGACATGTGGTTAGAATGTCTCAGGAAAGAATCTCTGAATTGAGAGATCACAGCTCTGATACTATAGACATGTGGTTAGAATGTTTCAGGAAAGAATCTTTGAATTGAGAGATCACAGCTCTAATACTATAAATATGTGTTTAGAATGACTCAGGAAAGAATTTCTAAATTGAGATATCACAGCTCTGATACTACAGACATGTGGTTAGAATGTCTCAGGAAAGAATCTTTGAATTGAGAGATCACAGCTCTAATACTATAGATATGTGGTTAGAATGTCTCAGGAAAGAATCTCTAAATTGAGAGATCACAGCTCTGATACTACAGACATGTGGTTAGAATGTCTCAGGAAAGAATCTCTGAATTGAGAGATCACAGCTCTGATACTACAGACATGTGGTTAGAATGTCTCAGGAAAGAATCTCTAAATTGAGAGATCACAGCTCTGATACTATAGACATGTGGTTAGAATGTCGCAGGTAAGAATCTCTGAATTGAGAGATCACAGCTCTGATACTACATACATGTGGTTAGAATGTCTCAAGAAAGAATCTCTGGATTGAGAGATCACAGCTCTGATACTACAGACATGTGGTTAGAATGTCTCAGGAAAGAATCTCTGAATTGAGAGATCACAGATCTGATACTATAGACATGTGGTTAGAATGTCTCATGAAGGAATCTCTGAATTGAGAGATCACGGCTCTGATCCTACAGACATGTGGTTAGAATATCTCTGGAAAGAATCTTTGAATTGAGAGATCACAGCTCTAATACTATAGATATGTGGTTAGAATGTCTCAGGAAAGAATCTCTAAATTGAGAGATCACAGCTCTGATATTACAGACATGAGGTTAGAATGTCTCAAGAAAGAATCTCTGAATTGAGAGATCACAGCTCTGATGCTATAGACATGTGGTTAGAATGCCTCAGGAAAGAATCTCTAAATTGAGAGATCACAGCTATGATACTATAGAAATGTGGTTAGAATGTCTGAGAAAAGAATCTCTGAATTGAGAGATCACAACGCTGATACTACAGATTGGTGGCGGGAATGTCTCAGGAAAGAATCTCTGAATTGAGAGATCAGAGCTCTGATACTACTGACATGTGGTAAGAATATCTCTGGAAAGAATCTTTGAATTGAGAGATCACAGTTCTAATACTATAGATATGTGGTTAGAATGTCTCAGGAAAGAATCTCTGGATTGAGAGATCACAGCTCTAATACTGAAGACATGTGGTTAGAATGTCTCAGGAAAGAATCTCTAAGTTGAGAGATCGCAGCTCTGATACTACAGACGTGTGGTTAGAATGTCTCAGGAAAGAATCTCTGAATTGAGAGATCACAGCACTGATACTACAGACATGTGGTTAGCATGTCTCAGGAAAGAATCTCTGAATTGAGAGATCACACCTCTGATACTACAGACATGTGGTTAGAATGTCTCAGGAAAGAATCTCTGAATGGAGAGATCACAGCTCTGATACTATAGACATGTGGTTAGAATGTTTCAGGAAAGAATCTTTGAATTGAGCGATCACAGGTCTAATACTATAGATATGTGTTTAGAATGTCTCAGGAAAGAATCTCTAAATTGAGAGATCACAGCTCTGATACTACAGACATGTGGTTAGAATGTCTCAGGAAAGAATCTTTGAATTGAGAGATCACAGCTCTAATACTATAGATATGTGGTTAGAATGTCTCAGGAAAGAATCTCTAAATTGAGAGATCACAGCACTGATACTACAGACATGTGGTTAGAATGTCTCAGGAAAGAATCTCTGAATTGAGAGATCACAGCTCTGATACTACAGACATGTGGTTAGAATGTCTCAGGAAAGAATCTCTAAATTGAGAGATCACAGCTCTGATATTATAGACATGTGGTTAGAATGTCGCAGGTAAGAATCTCTGAATTGAGAGATCACAGCTCTAATACTATAGATATGTGGTTAGAATGTCTCAGGAAAGAATCTCTAAATTGAGAGATCACAGCTCTGATACTACAGACATGAGGTTAGAATGTCTCAAGAAAGAATCTCTGAATTGAGAGATCACAGCTCTGATGCTATAGACATGTGGTTAGAATGCCTCAGGAAAGAATCTCTAAATTGAGAGATCACAGCTCTGATACTATAGAAATGTTGTTAGAATGTCTGAGAAAAGAATCTCTGAATTGAGAGATCACAACGCTGATACTACAGATTGGTGGCGGGAATGTCTCAGGAAAGAATCTCTGAATTGAGAGATCACAGCTCTGATATTACAGACATGAGGTTAGAATGTCTCAAGAAAGAATCTCTGAATTGAGAGATCACAGCTCTGATATTACAGACATGAGGTTAGAATGTCTCAAGAAAGAATCTCTGAATTGAGAGATCACAGCTCTGATGCTATAGACATGTGGTTAGAATGCCTCAGGAAAGAATCTCTAAATTGAGAGATCACAGCTATGATACTATAGAAATGTGGTTAGAATGTCTGAGAAAAGAATCTCTGAATTGAGAGATCACAACGCTGATACTCCAGATTGGTGGCGGGAATGTCTCAGGAAAGAATCTCTGAATTGAGAGATCAGAGCTCTGATACTACTGACATGTGGTAAGAATATCTCTGGAAAGAATCTTTGAATTGAGAGATCACAGTTCTAATACTATAGATATGTGGTTAGAATGTCTCAGGAAAGAATCTCTGGATTGAGAGATCACAGCTCTAATACTGAAGACATGTGGTTAGAATGTCTCAGGAAAGAATCTCTAAGTTGAGAGATCACAGCTCTGATACTACAGACGTGTGGTTAGAATGTCTCAGGAAAGAATCTCTGAATTGAGAGATCACAGCACTGATACTACAGACATGTGGTTAGCATGTCTCAGGAAAGAATCTCTGAATTGAGAGATCACACCTCTGATACTACAGACATGTGGTTAGAATGTCTCAGGAAAGAATCTTTGAATTGAGCGATCACAGCTCTAATACTATAGATATGAGTTTAGAATGTCTCAGGAAAGAATCTCTAAATTGAGAGATCACAGCTCTGATACTACAGACATGTGGTTAGAATGTCTCAGGAAAGAATCTTTGAATTGAGAGATCACAGCTCTAATACTATAGATATGTGGTTAGAATGTCTCAGGAAAGAATCTCTAAATTGAGAGATCACAGCACTGATACTACAGACATGTGGTTAGAATGTCTCAGGAAAGAATCTCTGAATTGAGAGATCACAGCTCTGATACTACAGACATGTGGTTAGAATGTCTCAGGAAAGAATCTCTAAATTGAGAGATCACTGCTCTGATATTATAGACATGTGGTTAGAATGTCGCAGGTAAGAATCTCTGAATTGAGAGATCACAGCTCTAATACTATAGATATGTGGTTAGAATGTCTCAGGAAAGAATCTCTAAATTGAGAGATCACAGCTCTGATACTACAGACATGAGGTTAGAATATCTCAAGAAAGAATCTCTGAATTGAGAGATCACAGCTCTGATGCTATAGACATATGGTTAGAATGCCTCAGGAAAGAATCTCTAAATTGAGAGATCACAGCTCTGATACTATAGAAATGTTGTTAGAATGTCTGAGAAAAGAATCTCTGAATTGAGAGATCACAACGCTGATACTACAGATTGGTGGCGGGAATGTCTCAGGAAAGAATCTCTGAATTGAGAGATCACAGCTCTGATACTACAGACATGTGGTAAGAATATCTCTGGAAAGAATCTTTGAATTGAGAGATCACAGCTCTAATACTATAGATATGTGTTTAGAATGTCTCAGGAAAGAATCTCTGGATTGAGAGATCACAGCTCTAATACTGAAGACATGTGATTAGAATGTCTCAGGAAAGAATCTCTAAATTGAGAGATCACAGCTCTGATACTACAGACATGTGGTTAGAATGTCTCAGGAAAGAATTTTTGAATTGAGAGATCACATCTCTGATACTATAGACATGTGGTTAGAATGTCTCAGGAAAGAATCTCTGAATTGAGAGATCACCGCTCTGATACAATAGACATGTGGTTAGAATGTCTCAGGAAAGAATCTCTAAATTGAGAGATCACAGCTCTGATACTACAGACATGTGGTTAGCATGTCTCAGGAAAGAATCTATGAATTGAGAGATCACATCTCTGATACTATAGACATGTGGTTAGAATGTCTCAGAAAAGAATCTCTGAATTGAGAGATCACCGCTCTGATACAATAGACATGTGGTTAGAATGTCTCAGGAAAGAATCTCTGAATTAATAGATCACAGCTCTGATACTACAGACATGTGGTTAGAATGTCACAGGAAAGAATCTCTGAATTGAGAGATCACAGCTCTGATACTACAGACATGTGGTTTGAATGTCTCAGGAAAGAATCTCTGAATTGAGAGATCAAACCTCTGATACTACAGACATGTGGTTAGAGCGTCTCAGGAAAGAATCTCTGAATTGAGAGATCACAGCTCTGATAATATAGACATGGGGTTAGAATGTCTCAGGAAAGAATCTCTGAATTAAGAGATCACACTCTGATACTACAGACATGTGGTTAGAATGTCGCAGGAAAGAATCTCTGAATTAAGAGATCACACTCTGATACTACAGACATGTGGTTAGAATATCGCAGGAAAGAATCTGTGAATTGAGAGATCACAGCTCTGATACTACAGACATGTGGTTAGAATGTCTCAGGAAAGAATCTCTGGATTGAGAGATGACAGCTCTAATACTGAAGACATGTGATTAGAATGTCTCAGGAAAGAATCTCTAAATTGAGAGATCACAGCTCTGATACTACAGACATGTGGTTAGAATGTCTCAGGAAAGAATTTTTGAATTGAGAGATCACAGCTCTGATACTACAGACATGTGGTTAGCATGTCTCAGGAAAGAATCTCTAAATTGAGAGATCACAGCTCTGATACTACAAACATGTGGTAAGAATGTCTCAAGAAAGAATCTCTGGATTGAGAGATCACCACTCTGATACTACAGACATGTGGTTAGAATGTCTCAGGAAAGAATCTCTGAATTAAGAGATCACAGCTCTGATACTACAGACATGTGGTTAGAATGTCGCAGGAAAGAATCTCTGAATTGAGAGATCACAGCTCTGATACTACAAACATGTGGTAAGAATGTCTCAAGAAAGAATCTCTGGATTGAGAGATCACAGCTCTGATACTACAGACATGTGGTTAGAATGTCTCAGGAAAGAATCTCTGAATTGAGAGATCAAAGCTCTGATACTACAGACATGTTGTTAGAACGTCTCAGGAAAGAATCTCTGAATTGAGAGATCACAGCTCTGATACTATAGACATGTGGTTAGAATGTCTCAGGAAAGAATCTCTGAATTGAGAGATCACAGCTCTGATACTACAGACATGTGGTAAGAATATCTCTGTAAAGAATCTTTGAATTGAGAGATCACAGCTCTAATACCATAGATATGTGGTTAGAATGTCTCAGAAAAGAATCTCTGGATTGAGAGATCGCAGCTCTGATGCTATAGACATGTGGTTAGAATGCCTCAGGAAAGAATCTCTAAATTGAGAGATCACAGCTCTGATACTATAAAAATGTGGTTAGAATGTCTGAGAAAAGAATCTCTGAATTGAAAGATCACAACGCTGATACTACAGATTGGTGGCGGGAATGTCTCAGGAAAGAATCTCTGAATTGAGAGATCACAGCTCTGATACTACAGACATGTGGTTAGAATGTCTCAGGAAAGAATCTCTGAATTGAGAGATCACAGCTCTGATACTATAGACATGTGGTTAGAATGTCGCAGGAAAGGATCTCTGAATTGAGAGATCACAGCTCTGATACTACAGACATGTGGTAAGAATATCTCTGGAAAGAATCTTTGAAATGAGAGATCACAGCTCTAATACTATAGATATGTGGTTAGAATGTCTCAGGAAAGAATCTCTAAATTGAGAGATCACAGCTCTGATACTCTAGATATGTGGTTAGAATGTCTCAGGAAAGAATCTCTGGATTGAGAGATCACAGCTCTGATACTACAGACATGTGGTTAGAATGTCTCAGGAAAGAATCTCTGAATTGAGAGATCACAGCTCTGATACTACAGACATGTGGTTAACATGTCTCAGGAAAGAATCTCTGAATTGAGAGATCACACCTCTTATACTACAGACATGTGATTAGAATGTCTCAGGAAAGAATCTCTGAATTGAGAGATCACAGCTCTGACACTATAGACATGTGGTTAGAATGTCTCAGGAAAGAATCTCTAAATTGAGAGATCACAGCTCTGATACTACAGACATGTGGTTAGAATGTCTCAGGAAAGAATCTCTGAATTGAGAGATCACAGCTCTGATAATATAGAAATGTGGTTAGAACGTCTGAGAAAAGAATCTCTGAATTGAGAGATCACAACGCTGATACTACAGATTGGTGGGGGGAATGTCTCAGGAAAGAATCTCTGAATTGAGAGATCACAGCTCTGATACTTCAGACATGTGGTAAGAATATCTCTGTAAAGAATCTTTGAATTGAGAGATCACAGCTCTAATACCATAGATATGTGGTTAGAATGGGTCAGGAAAGAATCTCTGGATTGAGAGATCACAGCTCTAATACTGAAGACATGTGGTTAGAATGCCTCAGGAGAAGAATCTCTAACTTGAGAGATCACAGCTTTGATACTACAGACATGGGGTTAGAATGTCTCAGGAAAGAATCTCTGAATTGAGAGATCACAGCTCTGATACTATAGAAATGTGGTTAGAATGTCTGAGAAAATAATCTCTGAATTGAGAGATCACAACGCTGATACTACAGATTGGTGGCGGGAATGTCTCAGGAAAGAATCTCTGAATTGAGAGATCAGAGCTCTGATATTATAGACATGTGGTTAGAATGTCGCAGGTAAGAATCTCTGAATTGAGAGATCACAGCCCTGATACTACAGACATGTCGTTAGAATGTCTCAAGAAAGAGTCTCTGGATTGAGAGATCACAGCTCTGATACTACAGACATGCGGTTAGAATGTCTCAGGAAAGAATCTCTGAATTGAGAGATCTAAGCTCTGATACTATAGACATGTGGTTAGAATGTCTCATGAAGGAATCTCTGAATTGAGAGATCACAGCTCTGATACTACAGACATGTGGTTAGAATGTCTCAGGAAAGAATCTCTGAATTGAGAGATCACAGATCTGATACTATAGACATGTGGTTAGAATGTCTCATGAAGGAATCTCTGAATTGAGAGATCACGGCTCTGATCCTACAGACATGTGGTTAGAATATCTCTGGAAAGAATCTTTGAATTGAGAGATCACAGCTCTAATACTATAGATATGTGGTTAGAATGTCTCAGGAAAGAATCTCTAAATTGAGAGATCACAGCTCTGATATTACAGACATGAGGTTAGAATGTCTCAAGAAAGAATCTCTGAATTGAGAGATCACAGCTCTGATGCTATAGACATGTGGTTAGAATGCCTCAGGAAAGAATCTCTAAATTGAGAGATCACAGCTATGATACTATAGAAATGTGGTTAGAATGTCTGAGAAAAGAATCTCTGAATTGAGAGATCACAACGCTGATACTACAGATTGGTGGCGGGAATGTCTCAGGAAAGAATCTCTGAATTGAGAGATCAGAGCTCTGATACTACTGACATGTGGTAAGAATATCTCTGGAAAGAATCTTTGAATTGAGAGATCACAGTTCTAATACTATAGATATGTGGTTAGAATGTCTCAGGAAAGAATCTCTGGATTGAGAGATCACAGCTCTAATACTGAAGACATGTGGTTAGAATGTCTCAGGAAAGAATCTCTAAGTTGAGAGATCGCAGCTCTGATACTACAGACGTGTGGTTAGAATGTCTCAGGAAAGAATCTCTGAATTGAGAGATCACAGCACTGATACTACAGACATGTGGTTAGCATGTCTCAGGAAAGAATCTCTGAATTGAGAGATCACACCTCTGATACTACAGACATGTGGTTAGAATGTCTCAGGAAAGAATCTCTGAATGGAGAGATCACAGCTCTGATACTATAGACATGTGGTTAGAATGTTTCAGGAAAGAATCTTTGAATTGAGCGATCACAGCTCTAATACTATAGATATGTGTTTAGAATGTCTCAGGAAAGAATCTCTAAATTGAGAGATCACAGCTCTGATACTACAGACATGTGGTTAGAATGTCTCAGGAAAGAATCTTTGAATTGAGAGATCACAGCTCTAATACTATAGATATGTGGTTAGAATGTCTCAGGAAAGAATCTCTAAATTGAGAGATCACAGCACTGATACTACAGACATGTGGTTAGAATGTCTCAGGAAAGAATCTCTGAATTGAGAGATCACAGCTCTGATACTACAGACATGTGGTTAGAATGTCTCAGGAAAGAATCTCTAAATTGAGAGATCACAGCTCTGATATTATAGACATGTGGTTAGAATGTCGCAGGTAAGAATCTCTGAATTGAGAGATCACAGCTCTAATACTATAGATATGTGGTTAGAATGTCTCAGGAAAGAATCTCTAAATTGAGAGATCACAGCTCTGATACTACAGACATGAGGTTAGAATGTCTCAAGAAAGAATCTCTGAATTGAGAGATCACAGCTCTGATGATATAGACATGTGGTTAGAATGCCTCAGGAAAGAATCTCTAAATTGAGAGATCACAGCTCTGATACTATAGAAATGTTGTTAGAATGTCTGAGAAAAGAATCTCTGAATTGAGAGATCACAACGCTGATACTACAGATTGGTGGCGGGAATGTCTCAGGAAAGAATCTCTGAATTGAGAGATCACAGCTCTGATATTACAGACATGAGGTTAGAATGTCTCAAGAAAGAATCTCTGAATTGAGAGATCACAGCTCTGATATTACAGACATGAGGTTAGAATGTCTCAAGAAAGAATCTCTGAATTGAGAGATCACAGCTCTGATGCTATAGACATGTGGTTAGAATGCCTCAGGAAAGAATCTCTAAATTGAGAGATCACAGCTATGATACTATAGAAATGTGGTTAGAATGTCTGAGAAAAGAATCTCTGAATTGAGAGATCACAACGCTGATACTCCAGATTGGTGGCGGGAATGTCTCAGGAAAGAATCTCTGAATTGAGAGATCAGAGCTCTGATACTACTGACATGTGGTAAGAATATCTCTGGAAAGAATCTTTGAATTGAGAGATCACAGTTCTAATACTATAGATATGTGGTTAGAATGTCTCAGGAAAGAATCTCTGGATTGAGAGATCACAGCTCTAATACTGAAGACATGTGGTTAGAATGTCTCAGGAAAGAATCTCTAAGTTGAGAGATCACAGCTCTGATACTACAGACGTGTGGTTAGAATGTCTCAGGAAAGAATCTCTGAATTGAGAGATCACAGCACTGATACTACAGACATGTGGTTAGCATGTCTCAGGAAAGAATCTCTGAATTGAGAGATCACACCTCTGATACTACAGACATGTGGTTAGAATGTCTCAGGAAAGAATCTCTGAATGGAGAGATCACAGCTCTGATACTATAGACATGTGGTTAGAATGTTTCAGGAAAGAATCTTTGAATTGAGCGATCACAGCTCTAATACTATAGATATGAGTTTAGAATGTCTCAGGAAAGAATCTCTAAATTGAGAGATCACAGCTCTGATACTACAGACATGTGGTTAGAATGTCTCAGGAAAGAATCTTTGAATTGAGAGATCACAGCTCTAATACTATAGATATGTGGTTAGAATGTCTCAGGAAAGAATCTCTAAATTGAGAGATCACAGCACTGATACTACAGACATGTGGTTAGAATGTCTCAGGAAAGAATCTCTGAATTGAGAGATCACAGCTCTGATACTACAGACATGTGGTTAGAATGTCTCAGGAAAGAATCTCTAAATTGAGAGATCACTGCTCTGATATTATAGACATGTGGTTAGAATGTCGCAGGTAAGAATCTCTGAATTGAGAGATCACAGCTCTAATACTATAGATATGTGGTTAGAATGTCTCAGGAAAGAATCTCTAAATTGAGAGATCACAGCTCTGATACTACAGACATGAGGTTAGAATGTCTCAAGAAAGAATCTCTGAATTGAGAGATCACAGCTCTGATGCTATAGACATATGGTTAGAATGCCTCAGGAAAGAATCTCTAAATTGAGAGATCACAGCTCTGATACTATAGAAATGTTGTTAGAATGTCTGAGAAAAGAATCTCTGAATTGAGAGATCACAACGCTGATACTACAGATTGGTGGCGGGAATGTCTCAGGAAAGAATCTCTGAATTGAGAGATCACAGCTCTGATACTACAGACATGTGGTAAGAATATCTCTGGAAAGAATCTTTGAATTGAGAGATCACAGCTCTAATATTATAGATATGTGTTTAGAATGTCTCAGGAAAGAATCTCTGGATTGAGAGATCACAGCTCTAATACTGAAGACATGTGATTAGAATGTCTCAGGAAAGAATCTCTAAATTGAGAGATCACAGCTCTGATACTACAGACATGTGGTTAGAATGTCTCAGGAAAGAATCTCTGAATTGAGAGATCACCGCTCTGATACAATAGACATGTGGTTAGAATGTCTCAGGAAAGAATCTCTAAATTGAGAGATCACAGCTCTGATACTACAGACATGTGGTTAGCATGTCTCAGGAAAGAATCTATGAATTGAGAGATCACATCTCTGATACTATAGACATGTGGTTAGAATGTCTCAGGAAAGAATCTCTGAATTGAGAGATCACCGCTCTGATACAATAGACATGTGGTTAGAATGTCTCAGGAAAGAATCTCTGAATTAATAGATCACAGCTCTGATACTACAGACATGTGGTTAGAATGTCACAGGAAAGAATCTCTGAATTGAGAGATCACAGCTCTGATATTACAGACATGAGGTTAGAATGTCTCAAGAAAGAATCTCTGAATTGAGAGATCACAGCTCTGATGCTATAGACATGTGGTTAGAATGCCTCAGGAAAGAATCTCTAAATTGAGAGATCACAGCTATGATACTATAGAAATGTGGTTAGAATGTCTGAGAAAAGAATCTCTGAATTGAGAGATCACAACGCTGATACTCCAGATTGGTGGCGGGAATGTCTCAGGAAAGAATCTCTGAATTGAGAGATCAGAGCTCTGATACTACTGACATGTGGTAAGAATATCTCTGGAAAGAATCTTTGAATTGAGAGATCACAGTTCTAATACTATAGATATGTGGTTAGAATGTCTCAGGAAAGAATCTCTGGATTGAGAGATCACAGCTCTAATACTGAAGACATGTGGTTAGAATGTCTCAGGAAAGAATCTCTAAGTTGAGAGATCACAGCTCTGATACTACAGACGTGTGGTTAGAATGTCTCAGGAAAGAATCTCTGAATTGAGAGATCACAGCACTGATACTACAGACATGTGGTTAGCATGTCTCAGGAAAGAATCTCTGAATTGAGAGATCACACCTCTGATACTACAGACATGTGGTTAGAATGTCTCAGGAAAGAATCTCTGAATGGAGAGATCACAGCTCTGATACTATAGACATGTGGTTAGAATGTTTCAGGAAAGAATCTTTGAATTGAGCGATCACAGCTCTAATACTATAGATATGAGTTTAGAATGTCTCAGGAAAGAATCTCTGAATTGAGAGATCACAGCTCTAATACTATAGATATGTGGTTAGAATGTCTCAGGAAAGAATCTCTGAATTGAGAGATCACAGCTCTGATATTACAGACATGAGGTTAGAATGTCTCAAGAAAGAATCTCTGAATTGAGAGATCACAGCTCTGATATTACAGACATGAGGTTAGAATGTCTCAAGAAAGAATCTCTGAATTGAGAGATCACAGCTCTGATGCTATAGACATGTGGTTAGAATGCCTCAGGAAAGAATCTCTAAATTGAGAGATCACAGCTATGATACTATAGAAATGTGGTTAGAATGTCTGAGAAAAGAATCTCTGAATTGAGAGATCACAACGCTGATACTCCAGATTGGTGGCGGGAATGTCTCAGGAAAGAATCTCTGAATTGAGAGATCAGAGCTCTGATACTACTGACATGTGGTAAGAATATCTCTGGAAAGAATCTTTGAATTGAGAGATCACAGTTCTAATACTATAGATATGTGGTTAGAATGTCTCAGGAAAGAATCTCTGGATTGAGAGATCACAGCTCTAATACTGAAGACATGTGGTTAGAATGTCTCAGGAAAGAATCTCTAAGTTGAGAGATCACAGCTCTGATACTACAGACGTGTGGTTAGAATGTCTCAGGAAAGAATCTCTGAATTGAGAGATCACAGCACTGATACTACAGACATGTGGTTAGCATGTCTCAGGAAAGAATCTCTGAATTGAGAGATCACACCTCTGATACTACAGACATGTGGTTAGAATGTCTCAGGAAAGAATCTCTGAATGGAGAGATCACAGCTCTGATACTATAGACATGTGGTTAGAATGTTTCAGGAAAGAATCTTTGAATTGAGCGATCACAGCTCTAATACTATAGATATGAGTTTAGAATGTCTCAGGAAAGAATCTCTAAATTGAGAGATCACAGCTCTGATACTACAGACATGTGGTTAGAATGTCTCAGGAAAGAATCTCTAAATTGAGAGATCACTGCTCTGATATTATAGACATGTGGTTAGAATGTCGCAGGTAAGAATCTCTGAATTGAGAGATCACAGCTCTAATACTATAGATATGTGGTTAGAATGTCTCAGGAAAGAATCTCTAAATTGAGAGATCACAGCTCTGATACTACAGACATGAGGTTAGAATGTCTCAAGAAAGAATCTCTGAATTGAGAGATCACAGCTCTGATGCTATAGACATATGGTTAGAATGCCTCAGGAAAGAATCTCTAAATTGAGAGATCACAGCTCTGATACTATAGAAATGTTGTTAGAATGTCTGAGAAAAGAATCTCTGAATTGAGAGATCACAACGCTGATACTACAGATTGGTGGCGGGAATGTCTCAGGAAAGAATCTCTGAATTGAGAGATCACAGCTCTGATACTACAGACATGTGGTAAGAATATCTCTGGAAAGAATCTTTGAATTGAGAGATCACAGCTCTAATACTATAGATATGTGTTTAGAATGTCTCAGGAAAGAATCTCTGGATTGAGAGATCACAGCTCTAATACTGAAGACATGTGATTAGAATGTCTCAGGAAAGAATCTCTAAATTGAGAGATCACAGCTCTGATACTACAGACATGTGGTTAGAATGTCTCAGGAAAGAATCTCTGAATTGAGAGATCACCGCTCTGATACAATAGACATGTGGTTAGAATGTCTCAGGAAAGAATCTCTAAATTGAGAGATCACAGCTCTGATACTACAGACATGTGGTTAGCATGTCTCAGGAAAGAATCTATGAATTGAGAGATCACATCTCTGATACTATAGACATGTGGTTAGAATGTCTCAGGAAAGAATCTCTGAATTGAGAGATCACCGCTCTGATACAATAGACATGTGGTTAGAATGTCTCAGGAAAGAATCTCTGAATTAATAGATCACAGCTCTGATACTACAGACATGTGGTTAGAATGTCACAGGAAAGAATCTCTGAATTGAGAGATCACAGCTCTGATATTACAGACATGAGGTTAGAATGTCTCAAGAAAGAATCTCTGAATTGAGAGATCACAGCTCTGATGCTATAGACATGTGGTTAGAATGCCTCAGGAAAGAATCTCTAAATTGAGAGATCACAGCTATGATACTATAGAAATGTGGTTAGAATGTCTGAGAAAAGAATCTCTGAATTGAGAGATCACAACGCTGATACTCCAGATTGGTGGCGGGAATGTCTCAGGAAAGAATCTCTGAATTGAGAGATCAGAGCTCTGATACTACTGACATGTGGTAAGAATATCTCTGGAAAGAATCTTTGAATTGAGAGATCACAGTTCTAATACTATAGATATGTGGTTAGAATGTCTCAGGAAAGAATCTCTGGATTGAGAGATCACAGCTCTAATACTGAAGACATGTGGTTAGAATGTCTCAGGAAAGAATCTCTAAGTTGAGAGATCACAGCTCTGATACTACAGACGTGTGGTTAGAATGTCTCAGGAAAGAATCTCTGAATTGAGAGATCACAGCACTGATACTACAGACATGTGGTTAGCATGTCTCAGGAAAGAATCTCTGAATTGAGAGATCACACCTCTGATACTACAGACATGTGGTTAGAATGTCTCAGGAAAGAATCTCTGAATGGAGAGATCACAGCTCTGATACTATAGACATGTGGTTAGAATGTTTCAGGAAAGAATCTTTGAATTGAGCGATCACAGCTCTAATACTATAGATATGAGTTTAGAATGTCTCAGGAAAGAATCTCTGAATTGAGAGATCACAGCTCTAATACTATAGATATGTGGTTAGAATGTCTCAGGAAAGAATCTCTGAATTGAGAGATCACAGCTCTGATATTACAGACATGAGGTTAGAATGTCTCAAGAAAGAATCTCTGAATTGAGAGATCACAGCTCTGATATTACAGACATGAGGTTAGAATGTCTCAAGAAAGAATCTCTGAATTGAGAGATCACAGCTCTGATGCTATAGACATGTGGTTAGAATGCCTCAGGAAAGAATCTCTAAATTGAGAGATCACAGCTATGATACTATAGAAATGTGGTTAGAATGTCTGAGAAAAGAATCTCTGAATTGAGAGATCACAACGCTGATACTCCAGATTGGTGGCGGGAATGTCTCAGGAAAGAATCTCTGAATTGAGAGATCAGAGCTCTGATACTACTGACATGTGGTAAGAATATCTCTGGAAAGAATCTTTGAATTGAGAGATCACAGTTCTAATACTATAGATATGTGGTTAGAATGTCTCAGGAAAGAATCTCTGGATTGAGAGATCACAGCTCTAATACTGAAGACATGTGGTTAGAATGTCTCAGGAAAGAATCTCTAAGTTGAGAGATCACAGCTCTGATACTACAGACGTGTGGTTAGAATGTCTCAGGAAAGAATCTCTGAATTGAGAGATCACAGCACTGATACTACAGACATGTGGTTAGCATGTCTCAGGAAAGAATCTCTGAATTGAGAGATCACACCTCTGATACTACAGACATGTGGTTAGAATGTCTCAGGAAAGAATCTCTGAATGGAGAGATCACAGCTCTGATACTATAGACATGTGGTTAGAATGTTTCAGGAAAGAATCTTTGAATTGAGCGATCACAGCTCTAATACTATAGATATGAGTTTAGAATGTCTCAGGAAAGAATCTCTAAATTGAGAGATCACAGCTCTGATACTACAGACATGTGGTTAGAATGTCTCAGGAAAGAATCTTTGAATTGAGAGATCACAGCTCTAATACTATAGATATGTGGTTAGAATGTCTCAGGAAAGAATCTCTAAATTGAGAGATCACAGCACTGATACTACAGACATGTGGTTAGAATGTCTCAGGAAAGAATCTCTGAATTGAGAGATCACAGCTCTGATACTACAGACATGTGGTTAGAATGTCTCAGGAAAGAATCTCTAAATTGAGAGATCACTGCTCTGATATTATAGACATGTGGTTAGAATGTCGCAGGTAAGAATCTCTGAATTGAGAGATCACAGCTCTAATACTATAGATATGTGGTTAGAATGTCTCAGGAAAGAATCTCTAAATTGAGAGATCACAGCTCTGATACTACAGACATGAGGTTAGAATGTCTCAAGAAAGAATCTCTGAATTGAGAGATCACAGCTCTGATGCTATAGACATATGGTTAGAATGCCTCAGGAAAGAATCTCTAAATTGAGAGATCACAGCTCTGATACTATAGAAATGTTGTTAGAATGTCTGAGAAAAGAATCTCTGAATTGAGAGATCACAACGCTGATACTACAGATTGGTGGCGGGAATGTCTCAGGAAAGAATCTCTGAATTGAGAGATCACAGCTCTGATACTACAGACATGTGGTAAGAATATCTCTGGAAAGAATCTTTGAATTGAGAGATCACAGCTCTAATACTATAGATATGTGTTTAGAATGTCTCAGGAAAGAATCTCTGGATTGAGAGATCACAGCTCTAATACTGAAGACATGTGATTAGAATGTCTCAGGAAAGAATCTCTAAATTGAGAGATCACAGCTCTGATACTACAGACATGTGGTTAGAATGTCTCAGGAAAGAATCTCTGAATTGAGAGATCACCGCTCTGATACAATAGACATGTGGTTAGAATGTCTCAGGAAAGAATCTCTAAATTGAGAGATCACAGCTCTGATACTACAGACATGTGGTTAGCATGTCTCAGGAAAGAATCTATGAATTGAGAGATCACATCTCTGATACTATAGACATGTGGTTAGAATGTCTCAGGAAAGAATCTCTGAATTGAGAGATCACCGCTCTGATACAATAGACATGTGGTTAGAATGTCTCAGGAAAGAATCTCTGAATTAATAGATCACAGCTCTGATACTACAGACATGTGGTTAGAATGTCACAGGAAAGAATCTCTGAATTGAGAGATCACAGCTCTGATATTACAGACATGAGGTTAGAATGTCTCAAGAAAGAATCTCTGAATTGAGAGATCACAGCTCTGATGCTATAGACATGTGGTTAGAATGCCTCAGGAAAGAATCTCTAAATTGAGAGATCACAGCTATGATACTATAGAAATGTGGTTAGAATGTCTGAGAAAAGAATCTCTGAATTGAGAGATCACAACGCTGATACTCCAGATTGGTGGCGGGAATGTCTCAGGAAAGAATCTCTGAATTGAGAGATCAGAGCTCTGATACTACTGACATGTGGTAAGAATATCTCTGGAAAGAATCTTTGAATTGAGAGATCACAGTTCTAATACTATAGATATGTGGTTAGAATGTCTCAGGAAAGAATCTCTGGATTGAGAGATCACAGCTCTAATACTGAAGACATGTGGTTAGAATGTCTCAGGAAAGAATCTCTAAGTTGAGAGATCACAGCTCTGATACTACAGACGTGTGGTTAGAATGTCTCAGGAAAGAATCTCTGAATTGAGAGATCACAGCACTGATACTACAGACATGTGGTTAGCATGTCTCAGGAAAGAATCTCTGAATTGAGAGATCACACCTCTGATACTACAGACATGTGGTTAGAATGTCTCAGGAAAGAATCTCTGAATGGAGAGATCACAGCTCTGATACTATAGACATGTGGTTAGAATGTTTCAGGAAAGAATCTTTGAATTGAGCGATCACAGCTCTAATACTATAGATATGAGTTTAGAATGTCTCAGGAAAGAATCTCTGAATTGAGAGATCACAGCTCTAATACTATAGATATGTGGTTAGAATGTCTCAGGAAAGAATCTCTGAATTGAGAGATCACAGCTCTGATATTACAGACATGAGGTTAGAATGTCTCAAGAAAGAATCTCTGAATTGAGAGATCACAGCTCTGATATTACAGACATGAGGTTAGAATGTCTCAAGAAAGAATCTCTGAATTGAGAGATCACAGCTCTGATGCTATAGACATGTGGTTAGAATGCCTCAGGAAAGAATCTCTAAATTGAGAGATCACAGCTATGATACTATAGAAATGTGGTTAGAATGTCTGAGAAAAGAATCTCTGAATTGAGAGATCACAACGCTGATACTCCAGATTGGTGGCGGGAATGTCTCAGGAAAGAATCTCTGAATTGAGAGATCAGAGCTCTGATACTACTGACATGTGGTAAGAATATCTCTGGAAAGAATCTTTGAATTGAGAGATCACAGTTCTAATACTATAGATATGTGGTTAGAATGTCTCAGGAAAGAATCTCTGGATTGAGAGATCACAGCTCTAATACTGAAGACATGTGGTTAGAATGTCTCAGGAAAGAATCTCTAAGTTGAGAGATCACAGCTCTGATACTACAGACGTGTGGTTAGAATGTCTCAGGAAAGAATCTCTGAATTGAGAGATCACAGCACTGATACTACAGACATGTGGTTAGCATGTCTCAGGAAAGAATCTCTGAATTGAGAGATCACACCTCTGATACTACAGACATGTGGTTAGAATGTCTCAGGAAAGAATCTCTGAATGGAGAGATCACAGCTCTGATACTATAGACATGTGGTTAGAATGTTTCAGGAAAGAATCTTTGAATTGAGCGATCACAGCTCTAATACTATAGATATGAGTTTAGAATGTCTCAGGAAAGAATCTCTAAATTGAGAGATCACAGCTCTGATACTACAGACATGTGGTTAGAATGTCTCAGGAAAGAATCTCTAAATTGAGAGATCACTGCTCTGATATTATAGACATGTGGTTAGAATGTCGCAGGTAAGAATCTCTGAATTGAGAGATCACAGCTCTAATACTATAGATATGTGGTTAGAATGTCTCAGGAAAGAATCTCTAAATTGAGAGATCACAGCTCTGATACTACAGACATGAGGTTAGAATGTCTCAAGAAAGAATCTCTGAATTGAGAGATCACAGCTCTGATGCTATAGACATATGGTTAGAATGCCTCAGGAAAGAATCTCTAAATTGAGAGATCACAGCTCTGATACTATAGAAATGTTGTTAGAATGTCTGAGAAAAGAATCTCTGAATTGAGAGATCACAACGCTGATACTACAGATTGGTGGCGGGAATGTCTCAGGAAAGAATCTCTGAATTGAGAGATCACAGCTCTGATACTACAGACATGTGGTAAGAATATCTCTGGAAAGAATCTTTGAATTGAGAGATCACAGCTCTAATACTATAGATATGTGTTTAGAATGTCTCAGGAAAGAATCTCTGGATTGAGAGATCACAGCTCTAATACTGAAGACATGTGATTAGAATGTCTCAGGAAAGAATCTCTAAATTGAGAGATCACAGCTCTGATACTACAGACATGTGGTTAGAATGTCTCAGGAAAGAATCTCTGAATTGAGAGATCACCGCTCTGATACAATAGACATGTGGTTAGAATGTCTCAGGAAAGAATCTCTAAATTGAGAGATCACAGCTCTGATACTACAGACATGTGGTTAGCATGTCTCAGGAAAGAATCTATGAATTGAGAGATCACATCTCTGATACTATAGACATGTGGTTAGAATGTCTCAGGAAAGAATCTCTGAATTGAGAGATCACCGCTCTGATACAATAGACATGTGGTTAGAATGTCTCAGGAAAGAATCTCTGAATTAATAGATCACAGCTCTGATACTACAGACATGTGGTTAGAATGTCACAGGAAAGAATCTCTGAATTGAGAGATCACAGCTCTGATATTACAGACATGAGGTTAGAATGTCTCAAGAAAGAATCTCTGAATTGAGAGATCACAGCTCTGATGCTATAGACATGTGGTTAGAATGCCTCAGGAAAGAATCTCTAAATTGAGAGATCACAGCTATGATACTATAGAAATGTGGTTAGAATGTCTGAGAAAAGAATCTCTGAATTGAGAGATCACAACGCTGATACTCCAGATTGGTGGCGGGAATGTCTCAGGAAAGAATCTCTGAATTGAGAGATCAGAGCTCTGATACTACTGACATGTGGTAAGAATATCTCTGGAAAGAATCTTTGAATTGAGAGATCACAGTTCTAATACTATAGATATGTGGTTAGAATGTCTCAGGAAAGAATCTCTGGATT
This sequence comes from Eledone cirrhosa, assembly GCA_964016885.1. Lineage (NCBI taxonomy): Eukaryota > Metazoa > Mollusca > Cephalopoda > Octopoda > Eledonidae > Eledone > Eledone cirrhosa. The sequence continues at coordinate 3,205,399 of OZ024757.1, read as the reverse complement.
GAGAGATCACAGCTCTAATACTGAAGACATGTGGTTAGAATGTCTCAGGAAAGAATCTCTAAGTTGAGAGATCACAGCTCTGATACTACAGACGTGTGGTTAGAATGTCTCAGGAAAGAATCTCTGAATTGAGAGATCACAGCACTGATACTACAGACATGTGGTTAGCATGTCTCAGGAAAGAATCTCTGAATTGAGAGATCACACCTCTGATACTACAGACATGTGGTTAGAATGTCTCAGGAAAGAATCTCTGAATGGAGAGATCACAGCTCTGATACTATAGACATGTGGTTAGAATGTTTCAGGAAAGAATCTTTGAATTGAGCGATCACAGCTCTAATACTATAGATATGAGTTTAGAATGTCTCAGGAAAGAATCTCTGAATTGAGAGATCACAGCTCTAATACTATAGATATGTGGTTAGAATGTCTCAGGAAAGAATCTCTGAATTGAGAGATCACAGCTCTGATATTACAGACATGAGGTTAGAATGTCTCAAGAAAGAATCTCTGAATTGAGAGATCACAGCTCTGATATTACAGACATGAGGTTAGAATGTCTCAAGAAAGAATCTCTGAATTGAGAGATCACAGCTCTGATGCTATAGACATGTGGTTAGAATGCCTCAGGAAAGAATCTCTAAATTGAGAGATCACAGCTATGATACTATAGAAATGTGGTTAGAATGTCTGAGAAAAGAATCTCTGAATTGAGAGATCACAACGCTGATACTCCAGATTGGTGGCGGGAATGTCTCAGGAAAGAATCTCTGAATTGAGAGATCAGAGCTCTGATACTACTGACATGTGGTAAGAATATCTCTGGAAAGAATCTTTGAATTGAGAGATCACAGTTCTAATACTATAGATATGTGGTTAGAATGTCTCAGGAAAGAATCTCTGGATTGAGAGATCACAGCTCTAATACTGAAGACATGTGGTTAGAATGTCTCAGGAAAGAATCTCTAAGTTGAGAGATCACAGCTCTGATACTACAGACGTGTGGTTAGAATGTCTCAGGAAAGAATCTCTGAATTGAGAGATCACAGCACTGATACTACAGACATGTGGTTAGCATGTCTCAGGAAAGAATCTCTGAATTGAGAGATCACACCTCTGATACTACAGACATGTGGTTAGAATGTCTCAGGAAAGAATCTCTGAATGGAGAGATCACAGCTCTGATACTATAGACATGTGGTTAGAATGTTTCAGGAAAGAATCTTTGAATTGAGCGATCACAGCTCTAATACTATAGATATGAGTTTAGAATGTCTCAGGAAAGAATCTCTAAATTGAGAGATCACAGCTCTGATACTACAGACATGTGGTTAGAATGTCTCAGGAAAGAATCTTTGAATTGAGAGATCACAGCTCTAATACTATAGATATGTGGTTAGAATGTCTCAGGAAAGAATCTCTAAATTGAGAGATCACAGCACTGATACTACAGACATGTGGTTAGAATGTCTCAGGAAAGAATCTCTGAATTGAGAGATCACAGCTCTGATACTACAGACATGTGGTTAGAATGTCTCAGGAAAGAATCTCTAAATTGAGAGATCACTGCTCTGATATTATAGACATGTGGTTAGAATGTCGCAGGTAAGAATCTCTGAATTGAGAGATCACAGCTCTAATACTATAGATATGTGGTTAGAATGTCTCAGGAAAGAATCTCTAAATTGAGAGATCACAGCTCTGATACTACAGACATGAGGTTAGAATGTCTCAAGAAAGAATCTCTGAATTGAGAGATCACAGCTCTGATGCTATAGACATATGGTTAGAATGCCTCAGGAAAGAATCTCTAAATTGAGAGATCACAGCTCTGATACTATAGAAATGTTGTTAGAATGTCTGAGAAAAGAATCTCTGAATTGAGAGATCACAACGCTGATACTACAGATTGGTGGCGGGAATGTCTCAGGAAAGAATCTCTGAATTGAGAGATCACAGCTCTGATACTACAGACATGTGGTAAGAATATCTCTGGAAAGAATCTTTGAATTGAGAGATCACAGCTCTAATACTATAGATATGTGTTTAGAATGTCTCAGGAAAGAATCTCTGGATTGAGAGATCACAGCTCTAATACTGAAGACATGTGATTAGAATGTCTCAGGAAAGAATCTCTAAATTGAGAGATCACAGCTCTGATACTACAGACATGTGGTTAGAATGTCTCAGGAAAGAATCTCTGAATTGAGAGATCACCGCTCTGATACAATAGACATGTGGTTAGAATGTCTCAGGAAAGAATCTCTAAATTGAGAGATCACAGCTCTGATACTACAGACATGTGGTTAGCATGTCTCAGGAAAGAATCTATGAATTGAGAGATCACATCTCTGATACTATAGACATGTGGTTAGAATGTCTCAGGAAAGAATCTCTGAATTGAGAGATCACCGCTCTGATACAATAGACATGTGGTTAGAATGTCTCAGGAAAGAATCTCTGAATTAATAGATCACAGCTCTGATACTACAGACATGTGGTTAGAATGTCACAGGAAAGAATCTCTGAATTGAGAGATCACAGCTCTGATATTACAGACATGAGGTTAGAATGTCTCAAGAAAGAATCTCTGAATTGAGAGATCACAGCTCTGATGCTATAGACATGTGGTTAGAATGCCTCAGGAAAGAATCTCTAAATTGAGAGATCACAGCTATGATACTATAGAAATGTGGTTAGAATGTCTGAGAAAAGAATCTCTGAATTGAGAGATCACAACGCTGATACTCCAGATTGGTGGCGGGAATGTCTCAGGAAAGAATCTCTGAATTGAGAGATCAGAGCTCTGATACTACTGACATGTGGTAAGAATATCTCTGGAAAGAATCTTTGAATTGAGAGATCACAGTTCTAATACTATAGATATGTGGTTAGAATGTCTCAGGAAAGAATCTCTGGATTGAGAGATCACAGCTCTAATACTGAAGACATGTGGTTAGAATGTCTCAGGAAAGAATCTCTAAGTTGAGAGATCACAGCTCTGATACTACAGACGTGTGGTTAGAATGTCTCAGGAAAGAATCTCTGAATTGAGAGATCACAGCACTGATACTACAGACATGTGGTTAGCATGTCTCAGGAAAGAATCTCTGAATTGAGAGATCACACCTCTGATACTACAGACATGTGGTTAGAATGTCTCAGGAAAGAATCTCTGAATGGAGAGATCACAGCTCTGATACTATAGACATGTGGTTAGAATGTTTCAGGAAAGAATCTTTGAATTGAGCGATCACAGCTCTAATACTATAGATATGAGTTTAGAATGTCTCAGGAAAGAATCTCTAAATTGAGAGATCACAGCTCTGATACTACAGACATGTGGTTAGAATGTCTCAGGAAAGAATCTTTGAATTGAGAGATCACAGCTCTAATACTATAGATATGTGGTTAGAATGTCTCAGGAAAGAATCTCTAAATTGAGAGATCACAGCACTGATACTACAGACATGTGGTTAGAATGTCTCAGGAAAGAATCTCTGAATTGAGAGATCACAGCTCTGATACTACAGACATGTGGTTAGAATGTCTCAGGAAAGAATCTCTAAATTGAGAGATCACTGCTCTGATATTATAGACATGTGGTTAGAATGTCGCAGGTAAGAATCTCTGAATTGAGAGATCACAGCTCTAATACTATAGATATGTGGTTAGAATGTCTCAGGAAAGAATCTCTAAATTGAGAGATCACAGCTCTGATACTACAGACATGAGGTTAGAATGTCTCAAGAAAGAATCTCTGAATTGAGAGATCACAGCTCTGATGCTATAGACATATGGTTAGAATGCCTCAGGAAAGAATCTCTAAATTGAGAGATCACAGCTCTGATACTATAGAAATGTTGTTAGAATGTCTGAGAAAAGAATCTCTGAATTGAGAGATCACAACGCTGATACTACAGATTGGTGGCGGGAATGTCTCAGGAAAGAATCTCTGAATTGAGAGATCACAGCTCTGATACTACAGACATGTGGTAAGAATATCTCTGGAAAGAATCTTTGAATTGAGAGATCACAGCTCTAATACTATAGATATGTGTTTAGAATGTCTCAGGAAAGAATCTCTGGATTGAGAGATCACAGCTCTAATACTGAAGACATGTGATTAGAATGTCTCAGGAAAGAATCTCTAAATTGAGAGATCACAGCTCTGATACTACAGACATGTGGTTAGAATGTCTCAGGAAAGAATCTCTGAATTGAGAGATCACCGCTCTGATACAATAGACATGTGGTTAGAATGTCTCAGGAAAGAATCTCTAAATTGAGAGATCACAGCTCTGATACTACAGACATGTGGTTAGCATGTCTCAGGAAAGAATCTATGAATTGAGAGATCACATCTCTGATACTATAGACATGTGGTTAGAATGTCTCAGGAAAGAATCTCTGAATTGAGAGATCACCGCTCTGATACAATAGACATGTGGTTAGAATGTCTCAGGAAAGAATCTCTGAATTAATAGATCACAGCTCTGATACTACAGACATGTGGTTAGAATGTCACAGGAAAGAATCTCTGAATTGAGAGATCACAGCTCTGATACTACAGACATGTGGTTTGAATGTCTCAGGAAAGAATCTCTGAATTGAGAGATCAAACCTCTGATACTACAGACATGTGGTTAGAGCGTCTCAGGAAAGAATCTCTGAATTGAGAGATCACAGCTCTGATAATATAGACATGGGGTTAGAATGTCTCAGGAAAGAATCTCTGAATTAAGAGATCACACTCTGATACTACAGACATGTGGTTAGAATGTCGCAGGAAAGAATCTCTGAATTAAGAGATCACACTCTGATACTACAGACATGTGGTTAGAATGTCGCAGGAAAGAATCTGTGAATTGAGAGATCACAGCTCTGATACTACAGACATGTGGTTAGAATGTCTCAGGAAAGAATCTCTGGATTGAGAGATGACAGCTCTAATACTGAAGACATGTGATTAGAATGTCTCAGGAAAGAATCTCTAAATTGAGAGATCACAGCTCTGATACTACAGACATGTGGTTAGAATGTCTCAGGAAAGAATTTTTGAATTGAGAGATCACAGCTCTGATACTACAGACATGTGGTTAGCATGTCTCAGGAAAGAATCTCTAAATTGAGAGATCACAGCTCTGATACTACAAACATGTGGTAAGAATGTCTCAAGAAAGAATCTCTGGATTGAGAGATCACCACTCTGATACTACAGACATGTGGTTAGAATGTCTCAGGAAAGAATCTCTGAATTAAGAGATCACAGCTCTGATACTACAGACATGTGGTTAGAATGTCGCAGGAAAGAATCTCTGAATTGAGAGATCACAGCTCTGATACTACAAACATGTGGTAAGAATGTCTCAAGAAAGAATCTCTGGATTGAGAGATCACAGCTCTGATACTACAGACATGTGGTTAGAATGTCTCAGGAAAGAATCTCTGAATTGAGAGATCAAAGCTCTGATACTACAGACATGTTGTTAGAACGTCTCAGGAAAGAATCTCTGAATTGAGAGATCACAGCTCTGATACTATAGACATGTGGTTAGAATGTCTCAGGAAAGAATCTCTGAATTGAGAGATCACAGCTCTGATACTACAGACATGTGGTAAGAATATCTCTGTAAAGAATCTTTGAATTGAGAGATCACAGCTCTAATACCATAGATATGTGGTTAGAATGTCTCAGAAAAGAATCTCTGGATTGAGAGATCGCAGCTCTGATGCTATAGACATGTGGTTAGAATGCCTCAGGAAAGAATCTCTAAATTGAGAGATCACAGCTCTGATACTATAAAAATGTGGTTAGAATGTCTGAGAAAAGAATCTCTGAATTGAAAGATCACAACGCTGATACTACAGATTGGTGGCGGGAATGTCTCAGGAAAGAATCTCTGAATTGAGAGATCACAGCTCTGATACTACAGACATGTGGTTAGAATGTCTCAGGAAAGAATCTCTGAATTGAGAGATCACAGCTCTGATACTATAGACATGTGGTTAGAATGTCGCAGGAAAGGATCTCTGAATTGAGAGATCACAGCTCTGATACTACAGACATGTGGTAAGAATATCTCTGGAAAGAATCTTTGAAATGAGAGATCACAGCTCTAATACTATAGATATGTGGTTAGAATGTCTCAGGAAAGAATCTCTAAATTGAGAGATCACAGCTCTGATACTCTAGATATGTGGTTAGAATGTCTCAGGAAAGAATCTCTGGATTGAGAGATCACAGCTCTGATACTACAGACATGTGGTTAGAATGTCTCAGGAAAGAATCTCTGAATTGAGAGATCACAGCTCTGATACTACAGACATGTGGTTAACATGTCTCAGGAAAGAATCTCTGAATTGAGAGATCACACCTCTTATACTACAGACATGTGGTTAGAATGTCTCAGGAAAGAATCTCTGAATTGAGAGATCACAGCTCTGACACTATAGACATGTGGTTAGAATGTCTCAGGAAAGAATCTCTAAATTGAGAGATCACAGCTCTGATACTACAGACATGTGGTTAGAATGTCTCAGGAAAGAATCTCTGAATTGAGAGATCACAGCTCTGATAATATAGAAATGTGGTTAGAACGTCTGAGAAAAGAATCTCTGAATTGAGAGATCACAACGCTGATACTACAGATTGGTGGGGGGAATGTCTCAGGAAAGAATCTCTGAATTGAGAGATCACAGCTCTGATACTTCAGACATGTGGTAAGAATATCTCTGTAAAGAATCTTTGAATTGAGAGATCACAGCTCTAATACCATAGATATGTGGTTAGAATGGGTCAGGAAAGAATCTCTGGATTGAGAGATCACAGCTCTAATACTGAAGACATGTGGTTAGAATGCCTCAGGAGAAGAATCTCTAACTTGAGAGATCACAGCTTTGATACTACAGACATGGGGTTAGAATGTCTCAGGAAAGAATCTCTGAATTGAGAGATCACAGCTCTGATACTATAGAAATGTGGTTAGAATGTCTGAGAAAATAATCTCTGAATTGAGAGATCACAACGCTGATACTACAGATTGGTGGCGGGAATGTCTCAGGAAAGAATCTCTGAATTGAGAGATCAGAGCTCTGATATTATAGACATGTGGTTAGAATGTCGCAGGTAAGAATCTCTGAATTGAGAGATCACAGCCCTGATACTACAGACATGTCGTTAGAATGTCTCAAGAAAGAGTCTCTGGATTGAGAGATCACAGCTCTGATACTACAGACATGCGGTTAGAATGTCTCAGGAAAGAATCTCTGAATTGAGAGATCTAAGCTCTGATACTATAGACATGTGGTTAGAATGTCTCATGAAGGAATCTCTGAATTGAGAGATCACAGCTCTGATACTACAGACATGTGGTTAGAATATCTCTGGAAAGAATCTTTGAATTGAGAGATCACAGCTCTAATACTATAGATATGTGGTTAGAATGTCTCAGGAAAGAATCTCTAAATTGAGAGATCACAGCTCTGATACTACAGACATGAGGTTAGAATGTCTCAAGAAAGAATCTCTGAATTGAGAGATCACAGCTCTGATGCTATAGACATGTGGTTAGAATGCCTCAGGAAAGAATCTCTAAATTGAGAGATCACAGCTCTGATACTATAGAAATGTTGTTAGAATGTCTGAGAAAAGAATCTCTGAATTGAAAGATCACAACGCTGATACTACAGATTGGTGGCGGGAATGTCTCAGGAAAGAATCTCTGAATTGAGAGATCACAGCTCTGATACTACAGACATGTGGTAAGAATATCTCTGGAAAGAATCTTTGAATTGAGAGATCACAGCTCTAATACTATAGATATGTGTTTAGAATGTCTCAGGAAAGAATCTCTGGATTGAGAGATCACAGCTCTAATACTGAAGACATGTGATTAGAATGTCTCAGGAAAGAATCTCTAAATTGAGAGATCACAGCTCTGATACTACAGACATGTGGTTAGAATGTCTCAGGAAAGAATTTTTGAATTGAGAGATCACAGCTCTGATACTACAGACATGTGGTTAGCATGTCTCAGGAAAGAATCTATGAATTGAGAGATCACATCTCTGATACTATAGACATGTGGTTAGAATGTCTCAGGAAAGAATCTCTGAATTGAGAGATCACCGCTCTGATACAATAGACATGTGGTTAGAATGTCACAGGAAAGAATCTCTGAATTGAGAGATCACAGCTCTGATACTACAGACATGTGGTTTGAATGTCTCAGGAAAGAATCTCTGAATTGAGAGATCAAACCTCTGATACTACAGACATGTGGTTAGAGCGTCTCAGGAAAGAATCTCTGAATTGAGAGATCACAGCTCTGATACTACAGACATGTGGTAAGAATATCTCTGTAAAGAATCTTTGAATTGAGAGATCACAGCTCTAATACCATAGATATGTGGTTAGAATGTCTCAGGAAAGAATCTCTGGATTGAGAGATCGCAGCTCTGATGCTATAGACATGTGGTTAGAATGCCTCAGGAAAGAATCTCTAAATTGAGAGATCACAGCTCTGATACTATAAAAATGTGGTTAGAATGTCTGAGAAAAGAATCTCTGAATTGAAAGATCACAACGCTGATACTACAGATTGGTGGCGGGAATGTCTCAGGAAAGAATCTCTGAATTGAGAGATCACAGCTCTGATACTACAGACATGTGGTTAGAATGTCTCAGGAAAGAATCTCTGAATTGAGAGATCACAGCTCTGATACTACAGACATGTGGTTAGAATGTCTCAGGAAAGAATCTTTGAATTGAGAGATCACAGCTCTAATACTATAGATATGTGGTTAGAATGTCTCAGGAAAGAATCTCTAAATTGAGAGATCACAGCACTGATACTACAGACATGTGGTTAGAATGTCTCAGGAAAGAATCTCTGAATTGAGAGATCACAGCTCTGATACTACAGACATGTGGTTAGAATGTCTCAGGAAAGAATCTCTAAATTGAGAGATCACTGCTCTGATATTATAGACATGTGGTTAGAATGTCGCAGGTAAGAATCTCTGAATTGAGAGATCACAGCTCTAATACTATAGATATGTGGTTAGAATGTCTCAGGAAAGAATCTCTAAATTGAGAGATCACAGCTCTGATACTACAGACATGAGGTTAGAATGTCTCAAGAAAGAATCTCTGAATTGAGAGATCACAGCTCTGATGCTATAGACATATGGTTAGAATGCCTCAGGAAAGAATCTCTAAATTGAGAGATCACAGCTCTGATACTATAGAAATGTTGTTAGAATGTCTGAGAAAAGAATCTCTGAATTGAGAGATCACAACGCTGATACTACAGATTGGTGGCGGGAATGTCTCAGGAAAGAATCTCTGAATTGAGAGATCACAGCTCTGATACTACAGACATGTGGTAAGAATATCTCTGGAAAGAATCTTTGAATTGAGAGATCACAGCTCTAATACTATAGATATGTGTTTAGAATGTCTCAGGAAAGAATCTCTGGATTGAGAGATCACAGCTCTAATACTGAAGACATGTGATTAGAATGTCTCAGGAAAGAATCTCTAAATTGAGAGATCACAGCTCTGATACTACAGACATGTGGTTAGAATGTCTCAGGAAAGAATTTTTGAATTGAGAGATCACATCTCTGATACTATAGACATGTGGTTAGAATGTCTCAGGAAAGAATCTCTGAATTGAGAGATCACCGCTCTGATACAATAGACATGTGGTTAGAATGTCTCAGGAAAGAATCTCTAAATTGAGAGATCACAGCTCTGATACTACAGACATGTGGTTAGCATGTCTCAGGAAAGAATCTATGAATTGAGAGATCACATCTCTGATACTATAGACATGTGGTTAGAATGTCTCAGGAAAGAATCTCTGAATTGAGAGATCACCGCTCTGATACAATAGACATGTGGTTAGAATGTCTCAGGAAAGAATCTCTGAATTAATAGATCACAGCTCTGATACTACAGACATGTGGTTAGAATGTCACAGGAAAGAATCTCTGAATTGAGAGATCACAGCTCTGATACTACAGACATGTGGTTTGAATGTCTCAGGAAAGAATCTCTGAATTGAGAGATCAAACCTCTGATACTACAGACATGTGGTTAGAGCGTCTCAGGAAAGAATCTCTGAATTGAGAGATCACAGCTCTGATAATATAGACATGGGGTTAGAATGTCTCAGGAAAGAATCTCTGAATTAAGAGATCACACTCTGATACTACAGACATGTGGTTAGAATGTCGCAGGAAAGAATCTCTGAATTAAGAGATCACACTCTGATACTACAGACATGTGGTTAGAATGTCGCAGGAAAGAATCTGTGAATTGAGAGATCACAGCTCTGATACTACAGACATGTGGTTAGAATGTCTCAGGAAAGAATCTCTGGATTGAGAGATGACAGCTCTAATACTGAAGACATGTGATTAGAATGTCTCAGGAAAGAATCTCTAAATTGAGAGATCACAGCTCTGATACTACAGACATGTGGTTAGAATGTCTCAGGAAAGAATTTTTGAATTGAGAGATCACAGCTCTGATACTACAGACATGTGGTTAGCATGTCTCAGGAAAGAATCTCTAAATTGAGAGATCACAGCTCTGATACTACAAACATGTGGTAAGAATGTCTCAAGAAAGAATCTCTGGATTGAGAGATCACCACTCTGATACTACAGACATGTGGTTAGAATGTCTCAGGAAAGAATCTCTGAATTAAGAGATCACAGCTCTGATACTACAGACATGTGGTTAGAATGTCGCAGGAAAGAATCTCTGAATTGAGAGATCACAGCTCTGATACTACAAACATGTGGTAAGAATGTCTCAAGAAAGAATCTCTGGATTGAGAGATCACAGCTCTGATACTACAGACATGTGGTTAGAATGTCTCAGGAAAGAATCTCTGAATTGAGAGATCAAAGCTCTGATACTACAGACATGTTGTTAGAACGTCTCAGGAAAGAATCTCTGAATTGAGAGATCACAGCTCTGATACTATAGACATGTGGTTAGAATGTCTCAGGAAAGAATCTCTGAATTGAGAGATCACAGCTCTGATACTACAGACATGTGGTAAGAATATCTCTGTAAAGAATCTTTGAATTGAGAGATCACAGCTCTAATACCATAGATATGTGGTTAGAATGTCTCAGAAAAGAATCTCTGGATTGAGAGATCGCAGCTCTGATGCTATAGACATGTGGTTAGAATGCCTCAGGAAAGAATCTCTAAATTGAGAGATCACAGCTCTGATACTATAAAAATGTGGTTAGAATGTCTGAGAAAAGAATCTCTGAATTGAAAGATCACAACGCTGATACTACAGATTGGTGGCGGGAATGTCTCAGGAAAGAATCTCTGAATTGAGAGATCACAGCTCTGATACTACAGACATGTGGTTAGAATGTCTCAGGAAAGAATCTCTGAATTGAGAGATCACAGCTCTGATACTATAGACATGTGGTTAGAATGTCGCAGGAAAGGATCTCTGAATTGAGAGATCACAGCTCTGATACTACAGACATGTGGTAAGAATATCTCTGGAAAGAATCTTTGAAATGAGAGATCACAGCTCTAATACTATAGATATGTGGTTAGAATGTCTCAGGAAAGAATCTCTAAATTGAGAGATCACAGCTCTGATACTCTAGATATGTGGTTAGAATGTCTCAGGAAAGAATCTCTGGATTGAGAGATCACAGCTCTGATACTACAGACATGTGGTTAGAATGTCTCAGGAAAGAATCTCTGAATTGAGAGATCACAGCTCTGATACTACAGACATGTGGTTAACATGTCTCAGGAAAGAATCTCTGAATTGAGAGATCACACCTCTTATACTACAGACATGTGGTTAGAATGTCTCAGGAAAGAATCTCTGAATTGAGAGATCACTGCTCTGACACTATAGACATGTGGTTAGAATGTCTCAGGAAAGAATCTCTAAATTGAGAGATCACAGCTCTGATACTACAGACATGTGGTTAGAATGTCTCAGGAAAGAATCTCTGAATTGAGAGATCACAGCTCTGATAATATAGAAATGTGGTTAGAACGTCTGAGAAAAGAATCTCTGAATTGAGAGATCACAACGCTGATACTACAGATTGGTGGGGGGAATGTCTCAGGAAAGAATCTCTGAATTGAGAGATCACAGCTCTGATACTTCAGACATGTGGTAAGAATATCTCTGTAAAGAATCTTTGAATTGAGAGATCACAGCTCTAATACCATAGATATGTGGTTAGAATGGGTCAGGAAAGAATCTCTGGATTGAGAGATCACAGCTCTAATACTGAAGACATGTGGTTAGAATGCCTCAGGAGAAGAATCTCTAACTTGAGAGATCACAGCTTTGATACTACAGACATGGGGTTAGAATGTCTCAGGAAAGAATCTCTGAATTGAGAGATCACAGCTCTGATACTATAGAAATGTGGTTAGAATGTCTGAGAAAATAATCTCTGAATTGAGAGATCACAACGCTGATACTACAGATTGGTGGCGGGAATGTCTCAGGAAAGAATCTCTGAATTGAGAGATCAGAGCTCTGATATTATAGACATGTGGTTAGAATGTCGCAGGTAAGAATCTCTGAATTGAGAGATCACAGCCCTGATACTACAGACATGTCGTTAGAATGTCTCAAGAAAGAGTCTCTGGATTGAGAGATCACAGCTCTGATACTACAGACATGCGGTTAGAATGTCTCAGGAAAGAATCTCTGAATTGAGAGATCTAAGCTCTGATACTATAGACATGTGGTTAGAATGTCTCATGAAGGAATCTCTGAATTGAGAGATCACAGCTCTGATACTACAGACATGTGGTTAGAATATCTCTGGAAAGAATCTTTGAATTGAGAGATCACAGCTCTAATACTATAGATATGTGGTTAGAATGTCTCAGGAAAGAATCTCTAAATTGAGAGATCACAGCTCTGATACTACAGACATGAGGTTAGAATGTCTCAAGAAAGAATCTCTGAATTGAGAGATCACAGCTCTGATGCTATAGACATGTGGTTAGAATGCCTCAGGAAAGAATCTCTAAATTGAGAGATCACAGCTCTGATACTATAGAAATGTTGTTAGAATGTCTGAGAAAAGAATCTCTGAATTGAAAGATCACAACGCTGATACTACAGATTGGTGGCGGGAATGTCTCAGGAAAGAATCTCTGAATTGAGAGATCACAGCTCTGATACTACAGACATGTGGTAAGAATATCTCTGGAAAGAATCTTTGAATTGAGAGATCACAGCTCTAATACTATAGATATGTGTTTAGAATGTCTCAGGAAAGAATCTCTGGATTGAGAGATCACAGCTCTAATACTGAAGACATGTGATTAGAATGTCTCAGGAAAGAATCTCTAAATTGAGAGATCACAGCTCTGATACTACAGACATGTGGTTAGAATGTCTCAGGAAAGAATTTTTGAATTGAGAGATCACAGCTCTGATACTACAGACATGTGGTTAGCATGTCTCAGGAAAGAATCTATGAATTGAGAGATCACATCTCTGATACTATAGACATGTGGTTAGAATGTCTCAGGAAAGAATCTCTGAATTGAGAGATCACCGCTCTGATACAATAGACATGTGGTTAGAATGTCACAGGAAAGAATCTCTGAATTGAGAGATCACAGCTCTGATACTACAGACATGTGGTTTGAATGTCTCAGGAAAGAATCTCTGAATTGAGAGATCAAACCTCTGATACTACAGACATGTGGTTAGAGCGTCTCAGGAAAGAATCTCTGAATTGAGAGATCACAGCTCTGATACTACAGACATGTGGTAAGAATATCTCTGTAAAGAATCTTTGAATTGAGAGATCACAGCTCTAATACCATAGATATGTGGTTAGAATGTCTCAGGAAAGAATCTCTGGATTGAGAGATCGCAGCTCTGATGCTATAGACATGTGGTTAGAATGCCTCAGGAAAGAATCTCTAAATTGAGAGATCACAGCTCTGATACTATAAAAATGTGGTTAGAATGTCTGAGAAAAGAATCTCTGAATTGAAAGATCACAACGCTGATACTACAGATTGGTGGCGGGAATGTCTCAGGAAAGAATCTCTGAATTGAGAGATCACAGCTCTGATACTACAGACATGTGGTTAGAATGTCTCAGGAAAGAATCTCTGAATTGAGAGATCACAGCTCTGATACTATAGACATGTGGTTAGAATGTCGCAGGAAAGGATCTCTGAATTGAGAGATCACAGCTCTGATACTACAGACATGTGGTAAGAATATCTCTGGAAAGAATCTTTGAAATGAGAGATCACAGCTCTAATACTATAGATATGTGGTTAGAATGTCTCAGGAAAGAATCTCTAAATTGAGAGATCACAGCTCTGATACTCTAGATATATGGTTAGAATGTCACAGGAAAGAATCTCTGGATTGAGAGATCACAGCTCTGATACTACAGACATGTGGTTAGAATGTCTCAGGAAAGAATCTCTGAATTGAGAGATCACAGCTCTGATACTACAGACATGTGGTTAACATGTCTCAGGAAAGAATCTCTGAATTGAGAGATCACACCTCTTATACTACAGACATGTGGTTAGAATGTCTCAGGAAAGAATCTCTGAATTGAGAGATCACAGCTCTGATACTATAGACATGTGGTTAGAATGTCTCAGGAAAGAATCTCTAAATTGAGAGATCACAGCTCTAATACCATAGATATGTGGTTAGAATGTCTCAGGAAAGAATCTCTGAATTGAGAGATCACAGCTCTGATACTATAGAAATGTGGTTAGAATGTCTGAGAAAATAATCTCTGAATTGAGAGATCACAACGCTGATACTACAGATTGGTGGCGGGAATGTCTCAGGAACGAATCTCTGAATTGAGAGATCAGAGCTCTGATACTACTGACATGTGGTAAGAATATCTCTGGAAAGAATCTTTGAATTGAGAGATCACAACTCTAATACTATAGATATGTGCTTAGAATGTCTCAGGAAAGAATCTCTGGATTGAGAGATCACAGCTCTGATACTACAGACATGTGGTTAGAATGTCTCAGGAAAGAATCTCTGAATTGAGAGATCACAGCTCTGATACTATAGACATGTGTTTAGAATGTCTCAGGAAAGAATCTCTGAATTGAGAGATCACAGCTCTGATACTACAGACATGTGGTAAGAATATCTCTGGAAAGAATCTTTGAATTGAGAGATCACAGCTCTAATAATATAGATATGTGGTTAGAATGTCTCAGGAAAGAATCTCTAAATTGAGAGATCACAGCTCTGATACTACAGACATGTGGTTAGATTGTCTCAGGAAAGAATCTCTGAATTGAGAGATCACAGCTCTGATACTACAGACATGTGGTTAGAATGTCTCAGGAAAGAATCTCTGAATTGAGAGATCACAGCTCTGATGCTATAGACATGTGGTTAGAATGCCTCAGGAAAGAATCTCTAAATTGAGAGATCACAGCTCTGATACTATAAAAATGTGGTTAGAATGTCTGAGAAAAGAATCTCTGAATTGAGAGAACACAACGCTGATACTACATATTGGTGGCGGGAATGTCTCAGGAAAGAATCTCTGAATTGAGAGATCACAGCTCTGATACTATAGACATGTGGTTAGAATGTCTCAGGAAAGAATCTCTGAATTGAGATATCACAGCTCTGATACTACAGACATGTGGTTAGAATATCTCTGGAAAGAATCTTTGAATTGAGAGATGACAGCTCTAATACTATAGATATGTCGGTAGAATGTCTCAGAAAAGAATCTCTAAATTGAGAGATCACAGCTCTGATACTACAGACATGTGGTTAGAATGTCTCAGGAAAGAATCTCTGAATTGAGAGATCACAGCTCTGATGCTATAGACATGTGGTTAGAATGCCTCAGGAAAGAATCTCTAAATTGAGAGATCACAGCTATGATACTATAGAAATGTGGTTAGAATGTCTGAGAAAAGAATCTCTGAATTGAGAGATCACAACGCTGATACTACAGATTGGTGGCGGGAATGTCTCAGGAAAGAATCTCTGAATTGAGAGATCAGAGCTCTGATACTACTGACATGTGGTAAGAATATCTCTGGAAAGAATCTTTGAATTGAGAGATCACAGCTCTAATACTATAGATATGTGGTTAGAATGTCTCAGGAAAGAATCTCTGGATTGAGAGATCACAGCTCTAATACTGAAGACATGTGGTTAGAATGTCTCAGGAAAGAATCTCTAAGTTGAGAGATCACAGCTCTGATACTACAGACGTGTGGTTAGAATGTCTCAGGAAAGAATCTCTGAATTGAGAGATCACAGCACTGATACTACAGACATGTGGTTAGCATGTCTCAGGAAAGAATCTCTGAATTGAGAGATCACACCTCTGATACTACAGACATGTGGTTAGAATGTCTCAGGAAAGAATCTCTGAATTGAGAGATCACAGCTCTGATACTATAGACATGTGGTTAGAATGTTTCAGGAAAGAATCTTTGAATTGAGAGATCACAGCTCTAATACTATAAATATGTGTTTAGAATGACTCAGGAAAGAATTTCTAAATTGAGATATCACAGCTCTGATACTACAGACATGTGGTTAGAATGTCTCAGGAAAGAATCTTTGAATTGAGAGATCACAGCTCTAATACTATAGATATGTGGTTAGAATGTCTCAGGAAAGAATCTCTAAATTGAGAGATCACAGCTCTGATACTACAGACATGTGGTTAGAATGTCTCAGGAAAGAATCTCTGAATTGAAAGATCACAGCTCTGATACTACAGACATGTGGTTAGAATGTCTCAGGAAAGAATCTCTAAATTGAGAGATCACAGCTCTGATACTATAGACATGTGGTTAGAATGTCGCAGGTAAGAATCTCTGAATTGAGAGATCACAGCTCTGATACTACATACATGTGGTTAGAATGTCTCAAGAAAGAATCTCTGGATTGAGAGATCACAGCTCTGATACTACTGACATGTGGTTAGAATGTCTCAGGAAAGAATCTCTGAATTGAGAGATCACAGATCTGATACTATAGACATGTGGTTAGAATGTCTCATGAAGGAATCTCTGAATTGAGAGATCACGGCTCTGATCCTGCAGACATGTGGTTAGAATATCTCTGGAAAGAATCTTTGAATTGAGAGATCACAGCTCTAATACTATAGATATGTGGTTAGAATGTCTCAGGAAAGAATCTCTAAATTGAGAGATCACAGCTCTGATATTACAGACATGAGGTTAGAATGTCTCAAGAAAGAATCTCTGAATTGAGAGATCACAGCTCTGATGCTATAGACATGTGGTTAGAATGCCTCAGGAAAGAATCTCTAAATTGAGAGATCACAGCTATGATACTATAGAAATGTGGTTAGAATGTCTGAGAAAAGAATCTCTGAATTGAGAGATCACAACGCTGATACTACAGATTGGTGGCGGGAATGTCTCAGGAAAGAATCTCTGAATTGAGAGATCAGAGCTCTGATACTACTGACATGTGGTAAGAATATCTCTGGAAAGAATCTTTGAATTGAGAGATCACAGTTCTAATACTATAGATATGTGGTTAGAATGTCTCAGGAAAGAATCTCTGGATTGAGAGATCACAGCTCTAATACTGAAGACATGTGGTTAGAATGTCTCAGGAAAGAATCTCTAAGTTGAGAGATCACAGCTCTGATACTACAGACGTGTGGTTAGAATGTCTCAGGAAAGAATCTCTGAATTGAGAGATCACAGCACTGATACTACAGACATGTGGTTAGCATGTCTCAGGAAAGAATCTCTGAATTGAGAGATCACACCTCTGATACTACAGACATGTGGTTAGAATGTCTCAGGAAAGAATCTCTGAATGGAGAGATCACAGCTCTGATACTATAGACATGTGGTTAGAATGTTTCAGGAAAGAATCTTTGAATTGAGCGATCACAGCACTAATACTATAGATATGTGTTTAGAATGTCTCAGGAAAGAATCTCTAAATTGAGAGATCACAGCTCTGATACTACAGACATGTGGTTAGAATGTCTCAGGAAGGAATCTTTGAATTGAGAGATCACAGCTCTAATACTATAGATATGTGGTTAGAATGTCTCAGGAAAGAATCTCTAAATTGAGAGATCACAGCTCTGATACTACAGACATGTGGTTAGAATGTCTCAGGAAAGAATCTCTAAATTGAGAGATCACAGCTCTGATATTATAGACATGTGGTTAGAATGTCGCAGGTAAGAATCTCTGAATTGAGAGATCACAGCTCTGCTACTACAGACATGTCGTTAGAATGTCTCAAGAAAGAGTCTCTGGATTGAGAGATCACAGCTCTGATACTACAGACATGCGGTTAGAATGTCTCAGGAAAGAATCTCTGAATTGAGAGATCTAAGCTCTGATACTATAGACATGTGGTTAGAATGTCTCATGAAGGAATCTCTGAATTGAGAGATCACAGCTCTGATACTACAGACATGTGGTTAGAATATCTCTGGAAAGAATCTTTGAATTGAGAGATCACAGCTCTAATACTATAGATATGTGGTTAGAATGTCTCAGGAAAGAATCTCTAAATTGAGAGATCACAGCTCTGATACTACAGACATGAGGTTAGAATGTCTCAAGAAAGAATCTCTGAATTGAGAGATCACAGCTCTGATGCTATAGACATGTGGTTAGAATGCCTCAGGAAAGAATCTCTAAATTGAGAGATCACAGCTCTGATACTATAGAAATGTTGTTAGAATGTCTGAGAAAAGAATCTCTGAATTGAGAGATCACAACGCTGATACTACAGATTGGTAGCGGGAATGTCTCAGGAAAGAATCTCTGAATTGAGAGATCACAGCTCTGATACTACAGACATGTGGTAAGAATATCTCTGGAAAGAATCTTTGAATTGAGAGATCACAGCTCTAATACTATAGATATGTGTTTAGAATGTCTCAGGAAAGAATCTCTGGATTGAGAGATCACCGCTCTAATACTGAAGACATGTGATTAGAATGTCTCAGGAAAGAATCTCTAAATTGAGAGATCACAGCTCTGATACTACAGACATGTGGTTAGAATGTCTCAGGAAAGAATGTCTGAATTGAGAGATCACAGCTCTGATACTATAGACATGTGGTTAGAATGTCTCAGGAAAGAATCTCTAAATTGAGAGATCACAGCTCTGATACTACAGACATGTGGTTAGATTGTCTCAGGAAAGAATCTCTGAATTGAGAGATCACAGCTCTGATACTACAGACATGTGGTTAGAATGTCTCAGGAAAGAATCTCTGAATTGAGAGATCACAGCTCTGATGCTATAGACATGTGGTTAGAATGCCTCAGGAAAGAATCTCTAAATTGAGAGATCACAGCTCTGATACTATAAAAATGTGGTTAGAATGTCTGAGAAAAGAATCTCTGAATTGAGAGAACACAACGCTGATACTACATATTGGTGGCGGGAATGTCTCAGGAAAGAATCTCTGAATTGAGAGATCACAGCTCTGATACTATAGACATGTGGTTAGAATGTCTCAGGAAAGAATCTCTGAATTGAGATATCACAGCTCTGATACTACAGACATGTGGTTAGAATATCTCTGGAAAGAATCTTTGAATTGAGAGATGACAGCTCTAATACTATAGATATGTCGGTAGAATGTCTCAGAAAAGAATCTCTAAATTGAGAGATCACAGCTCTGATACTACAGACATGTGGTTAGAATGTCTCAGGAAAGAATCTCTGAATTGAGAGATCACAGCTCTGATGCTATAGACATGTGGTTAGAATGCCTCAGGAAAGAATCTCTAAATTGAGAGATCACAGCTATGATACTATAGAAATGTGGTTAGAATGTCTGAGAAAAGAATCTCTGAATTGAGAGATCACAACGCTGATACTACAGATTGGTGGCGGGAATGTCTCAGGAAAGAATCTCTGAATTGAGAGATCAGAGCTCTGATACTACTGACATGTGGTAAGAATATCTCTGGAAAGAATCTTTGAATTGAGAGATGACAGCTCTAATACTATAGATATGTGGTTAGAATGTCTCAGGAAAGAATCTCTGGATTGAGAGATCACAGCTCTAATACTGAAGACATGTGGTTAGAATGTCTCAGGAAAGAATCTCTAAGTTGAGAGATCACAGCTCTGATACTACAGACGTGTGGTTAGAATGTCTCAGGAAAGAATCTCTGAATTGAGAGATCACAGCACTGATACTACAGACATGTGGTTAGCATGTCTCAGGAAAGAATCTCTGAATTGAGAGATCACACCTCTGATACTACAGACATGTGGTTAGAATGTCTCAGGAAAGAATCTCTGAATTGAGAGATCACAGCTCTGATACTATAGACATGTGGTTAGAATGTTTCAGGAAAGAATCTTTGAATTGAGAGATCACAGCTCTAATACTATAAATATGTGTTTAGAATGACTCAGGAAAGAATTTCTAAATTGAGATATCACAGCTCTGATACTAAAGACATGTGGTTAGAATGTCTCAGGAAAGAATCTTTGAATTGAGAGATCACAGCTCTAATACTATAGATATGTGGTTAGAATGTCTCAGGAAAGAATCTCTAAATTGAGAGATCACAGCTCTGATACTACAGACATGTGGTTAGAATGTCTCAGGAAAGAATCTCTGAATTGAAAGATCACAGCTCTGATACTACAGACATGTGGTTAGAATGTCTCAGGAAAGAATCTCTAAATTGAGAGATCACAGCTCTGATACTATAGACATGTGGTTAGAATGTCGCAGGTAAGAATCTCTGAATTGAGAGATCACAGCTCTGATACTACATACATGTGGTTAGAATGTCTCAAGAAAGAATCTCTGGATTGAGAGATCACAGCTCTGATACTACAGACATGTGGTTAGAATGTCTCAGGAAAGAATCTCTGAATTGAGAGATCATAGATCTGATACTATAGACATGTGGTTAGAATGTCTCATGAAGGAATCTCTGAATTGAGAGATCACGGCTCTGATCCTACAGACATGTGGTTAGAATATCTCTGGAAAGAATCTTTGAATTGAGAGATCACAGCTCTAATACTATAGATATGTGGTTAGAATGTCTCAGGAAAGAATCTCTAAATTGAGAGATCACAGCTCTGATATTACAGACATGAGGTTAGAATGTCTCAAGAAAGAATCTCTGAATTGAGAGATCACAGCTCTGATGCTATAGACATGTGGTTAGAATGCCTCAGGAAAGAATCTCTAAATTGAGAGATCACAGCTATGATACTATAGAAATGTGGTTAGAATGTCTGAGAAAAGAATCTCTGAATTGAGAGATCACAACGCTGATACTACAGATTGGTGGCGGGAATGTCTCAGGAAAGAATCTCTGAATTGAGAGATCAGAGCTCTGATACTACTGACATGTGGTAAGAATATCTCTGGAAAGAATCTCTGGATTGAGAGATCACAGCTCTAATACTGAAGACATGTGGTTAGAATGTCTCAGGAAAGAATCTCTAAGTTGAGAGATCACAGCTCTGATACTACAGACGTGTGGTTAGAATGTCTCAGGAAAGAATCTCTGAATTGAGAGATCACAGCACTGATACTACAGACATGTGGTTAGCATGTCTCAGGAAAGAATCTCTGAATTGAGAGATCACACCTCTGATACTACAGACATGTGGTTAGAATGTCTCAGGAAAGAATCTCTGAATGGAGAGATCACAGCTCTGATACTATAGACATGTGGTTAGAATGTTTCAGGAAAGAATCTTTGAATTGAGCGATCACAGCACTAATACTATAGATATGTGTTTAGAATGTCTCAGGAAAGAATCTCTAAATTGAGAGATCACAGCTCTGATACTACAGACATGTGGTTAGAATGTCTCAGGAAAGAATCTTTGAATTGAGAGATCACAGCTCTAATACTATAGATATGTGGTTAGAATGTCTCAGGAAAGAATCTCTAAATTGAGAGATCACAGCTCTGATACTACAGACATGTGGTTAGAATGTCTCAGGAAAGAATCTCTAAATTGAGAGATCACAGCTCTGATATTATAGACATGTGGTTAGAATGTCGCAGGTAAGAATCTCTGAATTGAGAGATCACAGCTCTGCTACTACAGACATGTCGTTAGAATGTCTCAAGAAAGAGTCTCTGGATTGAGAGATCACAGCTCTGATACTACAGACATGCGGTTAGAATGTCTCAGGAAAGAATCTCTGAATTGAGAGATCTAAGCTCTGATACTATAGACATGTGGTTAGAATGTCTCATGAAGGAATCTCT
Source organism: Eledone cirrhosa (assembly GCA_964016885.1). Classification (NCBI taxonomy): domain Eukaryota; kingdom Metazoa; phylum Mollusca; class Cephalopoda; order Octopoda; family Eledonidae; genus Eledone; species Eledone cirrhosa. Next base: position 3,183,111 of record OZ024757.1, on the reverse strand, counting down.
GAATTGAGAGATCACAGCTCTGATACTACAGACATGTGGTTAGAATATCTCTGGAAAGAATCTTTGAATTGAGAGATCACAGCTCTAATACTATAGATATGTGGTTAGAATGTCTCAGGAAAGAATCTCTAAATTGAGAGATCACAGCTCTGATATTACAGACATGAGGTTAGAATGTCTCAAGAAAGAATCTCTGAATTGAGAGATCACAGCTCTGATGCTATAGACATGTGGTTAGAATGCCTCAGGAAAGAATCTCTAAATTGAGAGATCACAGCTATGATACTATAGAAATGTGGTTAGAATGTCTGAGAAAAGAATCTCTGAATTGAGAGATCACAACGCTGATACTACAGATTGGTGGCGGGAATGTCTCAGGAAAGAATCTCTGAATTGAGAGATCAGAGCTCTGATACTACTGACATGTGGTAAGAATATCTCTGGAAAGAATCTTTGAATTGAGAGATCACAGTTCTAATACTATAGATATGTGTTTAGAATGTCTCAGGAAAGAATCTCTGGATTGAGAGATCACAGCTCTAATACTGAAGACATGTGGTTAGAATGTCTCAGGAAAGAATCTCTAAGTTGAGAGATCACAGCTCTGATACTACAGACGTGTGGTTAGAATGTCTCAGGAAAGAATCTCTGAATTGAGAGATCACAGCACTGATACTACAGACATGTGGTTAGCATGTCTCAGGAAAGAATCTCTGAATTGAGAGATCACACATCTGATACTACAGACATGTGGTTAGAATGTCTCAGGAAAGAATCTCTGAATGGAGAGATCACAGCTCTGATACTATAGACATGTGGTTAGAATGTTTCAGGAAAGAATCTTTGAATTGAGCGATCACAGCACTAATACTATAGATATGTGTTTAGAATGTCTCAGGAAAGAATCTCTAAATTGAGAGATCACAGCTCTGATACTACAGACATGTGGTTAGAATGTCTCAGGAAAGAATCTTTGAATTGAGAGATCACAGCTCTAATACTATAGATATGTGGTTAGAATGTCTCAGGAAAGAATCTCTAAATTGAGAGATCACAGCTCTGATACTACAGACATGTGGTTAGAATGTCTCAGGAAAGAATCTCTAAATTGAGAGATCACAGCTCTGATATTATAGACATGTGGTTAGAATGTCGCAGGTAAGAATCTCTGAATTGAGAGATCACAGCTCTGCTACTACAGACATGTCGTTAGAATGTCTCAAGAAAGAGTCCCTGGATTGAGAGATCACAGCTCTGATACTACAGACATGCGGTTAGAATGTCTCAGGAAAGAATCTCTGAATTGAGAGATCTAAGCTCTGATACTATAGACATGTGGTTAGAATGTCTCATGAAGGAATCTCTGAATTGAGAGATCACAGCTCTGATACTACAGACATGTGGTTAGAATATCTCTGGAAAGAATCTTTGAATTGAGAGATCACAGCTCTAATACTATAGATATGTGGTTAGAATGTCTCAGGAAAGAATCTCTAAATTGAGAGATCACAGCTCTGATACTACAGACATGAGGTTAGAATGTCTCAAGAAAGAATCTCTGAATTGAGAGATCACAGCTCTGATGCTATAGACATGTGGTTAGAATGCCTCAGGAAAGAATCTCTAAATTGAGAGATCACAGCTCTGATACTATAGAAATGTTGTTAGAATGTCTGAGAAAAGAATCTCTGAATTGAGAGATCACAACGCTGATACTACAGATTGGTAGCGGGAATGTCTCAGGAAAGAATCTCTGAATTGAGAGATCACAGCTCTGATACTACAGACATGTGGTAAGAATATCTCTGGAAAGAATCTTTGAATTGAGAGATCACAGCTCTAATACTATAGATATGTGTTTAGAATGTCTCAGGAAAGAATCTCTGGATTGAGAGATCACAGCTCTAATACTGAAGACATGTGATTAGAATGTCTCAGGAAAGAATCTCTAAATTGAGAGATCACAGCTCTGATACTACAGACATGTGGTTAGAATGTCTCAGGAAAGAATTTTTGAATTGAGAGATCACAGCTCTGATACTACAGACATGTGGTTAGCATGTCTCAGGAAAGAATCTCTGAATTGAGAGATCACCGCTCTGATAAAATAGACATGTGGTTAGAATGTCTCAGGAAAGAATCTCTGAATTAATAGATCACAGCTCTGATACTACAGACATGTGGTTAGAATGTCACAGGAAAGAATCTCTGAATTGAGAGATCACAGCTCTGATACTACAGACATGTGGTTTGAATGTCTCAGGAAAGAATCTCTGAATTGAGAGATCAAACCTCTGATACTACAGACATGTGGTTAGAGCGTCTCAGGAAAGAATCTCTGAATTGAGAGATCACAGCTCTGATACTACAGACATGTGGTAAGAATATCTCTGTAAAGAATCTTTGAATTGAGAGATCACAGCTCTAATACCATAGATATGTGGTTATAATGTCTCAGGAAAGAATCTCTAAATTGAGAGATCACAGCTCTGATACTATAAAAATGTGGTTAGAATGTCTGAGAAAAGAATCTCTGAATTGAAAGATCACAACGCTGATACTACAGATTGGTGGCGGGAATGTCTCAGGAAAGAATCTCTGAATTGAGAGATCACAGCTCTGATACTACAGACATGTGGTTAGAATGTCTCAGGAAAGAATCTCTGAATTGAGAGATCACAGCTCTGATACTATAGACATGTGGTTAGAATGTCGCAGGAAAGGATCTCTGAATTGAGAGATCACAGCTCTGATACTACAGACATGTGGTAAGAATATCTCTGGAAAGAATCTTTGAAATGAGAGATCACAGCTCTAATACTATAGATATGTGGTTAGAATGTCTCAGGAAAGAATCTCTAAATTGAGAGATCACAGCTCTGATACTCTAGATATGTGGTTAGAATGTCTCAAGAAAGAGTCTCTGGATTGAGAGATCACAGCTCTGATACTACAGACATGCGGTTAGAATGTCTCAGGAAAGAATCTCTGAATTGAGAGATCTAAGCTCTGATACTATAGACATGTGGTTAGAATGTCTCATGAAGGAATCTCTGAATTGAGAGATCACAGCTCTGATACTACAGACATGTGGTTAGAATATCTCTGGAAAGAATCTTTGAATTGAGAGATCACAGCTCTAATACTATAGATATGTGGTTAGAATGTCTCAGGAAAGAATCTCTAAATTGAGAGATCACAGCTCTGATATTACAGACATGAGGTTAGAATGTCTCAAGAAAGAATCTCTGAATTGAGAGATCACAGCTCTGATGCTATAGACATGTGGTTAGAATGCCTCAGGAAAGAATCTCTAAATTGAGAGATCACAGCTATGATACTATAGAAATGTGGTTAGAATGTCTGAGAAAAGAATCTCTGAATTGAGAGATCACAACGCTGATACTACAGATTGGTGGCGGGAATGTCTCAGGAAAGAATCTCTGAATTGAGAGATCAGAGCTCTGATACTACTGACATGTGGTAAGAATATCTCTGGAAAGAATCTTTGAATTGAGAGATCACAGTTCTAATACTATAGATATGTGTTTAGAATGTCTCAGGAAAGAATCTCTGGATTGAGAGATCACAGCTCTAATACTGAAGACATGTGGTTAGAATGTCTCAGGAAAGAATCTCTAAGTTGAGAGATCACAGCTCTGATACTACAGACGTGTGGTTAGAATGTCTCAGGAAAGAATCTCTGAATTGAGAGATCACAGCACTGATACTACAGACATGTGGTTAGCATGTCTCAGGAAAGAATCTCTGAATTGAGAGATCACACATCTGATACTACAGACATGTGGTTAGAATGTCTCAGGAAAGAATCTCTGAATGGAGAGATCACAGCTCTGATACTATAGACATGTGGTTAGAATGTTTCAGGAAAGAATCTTTGAATTGAGCGATCACAGCACTAATACTATAGATATGTGTTTAGAATGTCTCAGGAAAGAATCTCTAAATTGAGAGATCACAGCTCTGATACTACAGACATGTGGTTAGAATGTCTCAGGAAAGAATCTTTGAATTGAGAGATCACAGCTCTAATACTATAGATATGTGGTTAGAATGTCTCAGGAAAGAATCTCTAAATTGAGAGATCACAGCTCTGATACTACAGACATGTGGTTAGAATGTCTCAGGAAAGAATCTCTAAATTGAGAGATCACAGCTCTGATATTATAGACATGTGGTTAGAATGTCGCAGGTAAGAATCTCTGAATTGAGAGATCACAGCTCTGCTACTACAGACATGTCGTTAGAATGTCTCAAGAAAGAGTCTCTGGATTGAGAGATCACAGCTCTGATACTACAGACATGCGGTTAGAATGTCTCAGGAAAGAATCTCTGAATTGAGAGATCTAAGCTCTGATACTATAGACATGTGGTTAGAATGTCTCATGAAGGAATCTCTGAATTGAGAGATCACAGCTCTGATACTACAGACATGTGGTTAGAATATCTCTGGAAAGAATCTTTGAATTGAGAGATCACAGCTCTAATACTATAGATATGTGGTTAGAATGTCTCAGGAAAGAATCTCTAAATTGAGAGATCACAGCTCTGATACTACAGACATGAGGTTAGAATGTCTCAAGAAAGAATCTCTGAATTGAGAGATCACAGCTCTGATGCTATAGACATGTGGTTAGAATGCCTCAGGAAAGAATCTCTAAATTGAGAGATCACAGCTCTGATACTATAGAAATGTTGTTAGAATGTCTGAGAAAAGAATCTCTGAATTGAGAGATCACAACGCTGATACTACAGATTGGTAGCGGGAATGTCTCAGGAAAGAATCTCTGAATTGAGAGATCACAGCTCTGATACTACAGACATGTGGTAAGAATATCTCTGGAAAGAATCTTTGAATTGAGAGATCACAGCTCTAATACTATAGATATGTGTTTAGAATGTCTCAGGAAAGAATCTCTGGATTGAGAGATCACAGCTCTAATACTGAAGACATGTGATTAGAATGTCTCAGGAAAGAATCTCTAAATTGAGAGATCACAGCTCTGATACTACAGACATGTGGTTAGAATGTCTCAGGAAAGAATTTTTGAATTGAGAGATCACAGCTCTGATACTACAGACATGTGGTTAGCATGTCTCAGGAAAGAATCTCTGAATTGAGAGATCACCGCTCTGATAAAATAGACATGTGTTTAGAATGTCTCAGGAAAGAATCTCTGAATTAATAGATCACAGCTCTGATACTACAGACATGTGGTTAGAATGTCACAGGAAAGAATCTCTGAATTGAGAGATCACAGCTCTGATACTACAGACATGTGGTTTGAATGTCTCAGGAAAGAATCTCTGAATTGAGAGATCAAACCTCTGATACTACAGACATGTGGTTAGAGCATCTCAGGAAAGAATCTCTGAATTGAGAGATCACAGCTCTGATACTACAGACATGTGGTAAGAATATCTCTGTAAAGAATCTTTGAATTGAGAGATCACAGCTCTAATACCATAGATATGTGGTTATAATGTCTCAGGAAAGAATCTCTAAATTGAGAGATCACAGCTCTGATACTATAAAAATGTGGTTAGAATGTCTGAGAAAAGAATCTCTGAATTGAAAGATCACAACGCTGATACTACAGATTGGTGGCGGGAATGTCTCAGGAAAGAATCTCTGAATTGAGAGATCACAGCTCTGATACTACAGACATGTGGTTAGAATGTCTCAGGAAAGAATCTCTGAATTGAGAGATCACAGCTCTGATACTATAGACATGTGGTTAGAATGTCGCAGGAAAGGATCTCTGAATTGAGAGATCACAGCTCTGATACTACAGACATGTGGTAAGAATATCTCTGGAAAGAATCTTTGAAATGAGAGATCACAGCTCTAATACTATAGATATGTGGTTAGAATGTCTCAGGAAAGAATCTCTAAATTGAGAGATCACAGCTCTGATACTCTAGATATGTGGTTAGAATGTCTCAAGAAAGAGTCTCTGGATTGAGAGATCACAGCTCTGATACTACAGACATGCGGTTAGAATGTCTCAGGAAAGAATCTCTGAATTGAGAGATCTAAGCTCTGATACTATAGACATGTGGTTAGAATGTCTCATGAAGGAATCTCTGAATTGAGAGATCACAGCTCTGATACTACAGACATGTGGTTAGAATATCTCTGGAAAGAATCTTTGAATTGAGAGATCACAGCTCTAATACTATAGATATGTGGTTAGAATGTCTCAGGAAAGAATCTCTAAATTGAGAGATCACAGCTCTGATATTACAGACATGAGGTTAGAATGTCTCAAGAAAGAATCTCTGAATTGAGAGATCACAGCTCTGATGCTATAGACATGTGGTTAGAATGCCTCAGGAAAGAATCTCTAAATTGAGAGATCACAGCTATGATACTATAGAAATGTGGTTAGAATGTCTGAGAAAAGAATCTCTGAATTGAGAGATCACAACGCTGATACTACAGATTGGTGGCGGGAATGTCTCAGGAAAGAATCTCTGAATTGAGAGATCAGAGCTCTGATACTACTGACATGTGGTAAGAATATCTCTGAAAAGAATCTTTGAATTGAGAGATCACAGTTCTAATACTATAGATATGTGTTTAGAATGTCTCAGGAAAGAATCTCTGGATTGAGAGATCACAGCTCTAATACTGAAGACATGTGGTTAGAATGTCTCAGGAAAGAATCTCTAAGTTGAGAGATCACAGCTCTGATACTACAGACGTGTGGTTAGAATGTCTCAGGAAAGAATCTCTGAATTGAGAGATCACAGCACTGATACTACAGACATGTGGTTAGCATGTCTCAGGAAAGAATCTCTGAATTGAGAGATCACACATCTGATACTACAGACATGTGGTTAGAATGTCTCAGGAAAGAATCTCTGAATGGAGAGATCACAGCTCTGATACTATAGACATGTGGTTAGAATGTTTCAGGAAAGAATCTTTGAATTGAGCGATCACAGCACTAATACTATAGATATGTGTTTAGAATGTCTCAGGAAAGAATCTCTAAATTGAGAGATCACAGCTCTGATACTACAGACATGTGGTTAGAATGTCTCAGGAAAGAATCTTTGAATTGAGAGATCACAGCTCTAATACTATAGATATGTGGTTAGAATGTCTCAGGAAAGAATCTCTAAATTGAGAGATCACAGCTCTGATACTACAGACATGTGGTTAGAATGTCTCAGGAAAGAATCTCTAAATTGAGAGATCACAGCTCTGATATTATAGACATGTGGTTAGAATGTCGCAGGTAAGAATCTCTGAATTGAGAGATCACAGCTCTGCTACTACAGACATGTCGTTAGAATGTCTCAAGAAAGAGTCTCTGGATTGAGAGATCACAGCTCTGATACTACAGACTTGCGGTTAGAATGTCTCAGGAAAGAATCTCTGAATTGAGAGATCTAAGCTCTGATACTATAGACATGTGGTTAGAATGTCTCATGAAGGAATCTCTGAATTGAGAGATCACAGCTCTGATACTACAGACATGTGGTTAGAATATCTCTGGAAAGAATCTTTGAATTGAGAGATCACAGCTCTAATACTATAGATATGTGGTTAGAATGTCTCAGGAAAGAATCTCTAAATTGAGAGATCACAGCTCTGATACTACAGACATGAGGTTAGAATGTCTCAAGAAAGAATCTCTGAATTGAGAGATCACAGCTCTGATGCTATAGACATGTGGTTAGAATGCCTCAGGAAAGAATCTCTAAATTGAGAGATCACAGCTCTGATACTATAGAAATGTTGTTAGAATGTCTGAGAAAAGAATCTCTGAATTGAGAGATCACAACGCTGATACTACAGATTGGTAGCGGGAATGTCTCAGGAAAGAATCTCTGAATTGAGAGATCACAGCTCTGATACTACAGACATGTGGTAAGAATATCTCTGGAAAGAATCTTTGAATTGAGAGATCACAGCTCTAATACTATAGATATGTGTTTAGAATGTCTCAGGAAAGAATCTCTGGATTGAGAGATCACAGCTCTAATACTGAAGACATGTGATTAGAATGTCTCAGGAAAGAATCTCTAAATTGAGAGATCACAGCTCTGATACTACAGACATGTGGTTAGAATGTCTCAGGAAAGAATTTTTGAATTGAGAGATCACAGCTCTGATACTACAGACATGTGGTTAGCATGTCTCAGGAAAGAATCTCTGAATTGAGAGATCACCGCTCTGATAAAATAGACATGTGGTTAGAATGTCTCAGGAAAGAATCTCTGAATTAATAGATCACAGCTCTGATACTACAGACATGTGGTTAGAATGTCACAGGAAAGAATCTCTGAATTGAGAGATCACAGCTCTGATACTACAGACATGTGGTTTGAATGTCTCAGGAAAGAATCTCTGAATTGAGAGATCAAACCTCTGATACTACAGACATGTGGTTAGAGCGTCTCAGGAAAGAATCTCTGAATTGAGAGATCACAGCTCTGATACTACAGACATGTGGTAAGAATATCTCTGTAAAGAATCTTTGAATTGAGAGATCACAGCTCTAATACCATAGATATGTGGTTATAATGTCTCAGGAAAGAATCTCTAAATTGAGAGATCACAGCTCTGATACTATAAAAATGTGGTTAGAATGTCTGAGAAAAGAATCTCTGAATTGAAAGATCACAACGCTGATACTACAGATTGGTGGCGGGAATGTCTCAGGAAAGAATCTCTGAATTGAGAGATCACAGCTCTGATACTACAGACATGTGGTTAGAATGTCTCAGGAAAGAATCTCTGAATTGAGAGATCACAGCTCTGATACTATAGACATGTGGTTAGAATGTCGCAGGAAAGGATCTCTGAATTGAGAGATCACAGCTCTGATACTACAGACATGTGGTAAGAATATCTCTGGAAAGAATCTTTGAAATGAGAGATCACAGCTCTAATACTATAGATATGTGGTTAGAATGTCTCAGGAAAGAATCTCTAAATTGAGAGATCACAGCTCTGATACTCTAGATATGTGGTTAGAATGTCTCAGGAAAGAATCTCTGGATTGAGAGATCACAGCTCTGATACTACAGACATGTGGTTAGAATGTCTCAGGAAAGAATCTCTGAATTGAGAGATCACAGCTCTGATACTACAGACATGTGGTTAACATGTCTCAGGAAAGAATCTCTGAATTGAGAGATCACACCTCTTATACTACAGACATGTGGTTAGAATGTCTCAGGAAAGAATCTCTGAATTGAAAGATCACAGCTCTGATACTATAGACATGTGGTTAGAATGTCTCAGGAAAGAATCTCTAAATTGAGAGATCACAGCTCTGATACTACAGACATGTGGTTAGAATGTCTCAGGAAAGAATCTCTGAATTGAGAGATCACAGCTCTGATAATATAGAAATGTGGTTAGAACGTCTGAGAAAAGAATCTCTGAATTGAGAGATCACAACGCTGATACTACAGATTGGTGGGGGGAATGTCTCAGGAAAGAATCTCTGAATTGAGAGATCACAGCTCTGATACTACAGACATGTGTTAAGAATATCTCTGTAAAGAATCTTTGAATTGAGAGATCACAGCTCTAATACCATAGATATGTGGTTAGAATGGGTCAGGAAAGAATCTCTGGATTGAGAGATCACAGCTCTAATACTGAAGACATGTGGTTAGAATGCCTCAGGAGAAGAATCTCTAACTTGAGAGATCACAGCTTTGATACTACAGACATGTGGTTAGAATGTCTCAGGAAAGAATCTCTGAATTGAGAGATCACAGCTCTGATACTATAGAAATGTGGTTAGAATGTCTGAGAAAATAATCTCTGAATTGAGAGATCACAACGCTGATACTACAGATTGGTGGCGGGAATGTCTCAGGAAAGAATCTCTGAATTGAGAGATCAGAGCTCTGATATTATAGACATGTGGTTAGAATGTCGCAGGTAAGAATCTCTGAATTGAGAGATCACAGCTCTGATACTACAGACATGTCGTTAGAATGTCTCAAGAAAGAGTCTCTGGATTGAGAGATCACAGCTCTGATACTACAGACATGCGGTTAGAATGTCTCAGGAAAGAATCTCTGAATTGAGAGATCTAAGCTCTGATACGATAGACATGTGGTTAGAATGTCTCATGAAGGAATCTCTGAATTGAGAGATCACAGCTCTGATACTACAGACATGTGGTTAGAATATCTCTGGAAAGAATCTTTGAATTGAGAGATCACAGCTCTAATACTATAGATATGTGGTTAGAATGTCTCAGGAAAGAATCTCTAAATTGAGAGATCACAGCTCTGATACTACAGACATGAGGTTAGAATGTCTCAAGAAAGAATCTCTGAATTGAGAGATCACAGCTCTGATGCTATAGACATGTGGTTAGAATGCCTCAGGAAAGAATCTCTAAATTGAGAGATCACAGCTCTGATACTATAGAAATGTTGTTAGAATGTCTGAGAAAAGAATCTCTGAATTGAGAGATCACAACGCTGATACTACAGATTGGTGGCGGGAATGTCTCAGGAAAGAATCTCTGAATTGAGAGATCACAGCTCTGATACTACAGACGTGTGGTTTGAATGTCTCAGGAAAGAATCTCCGAATTGAGAGATCAAACCTCTGATACTACAGACATGTGGTTAGAGCGTCTCAGGAAAGAATCTCTGAATTGAGAGATCACAGCTCTGATACTACAGACATGTGGTAAGAATATCTCTGTAAAGAATCTTTGAATTGAGAGATCACAGCTCTAATACCATAGATATGTGGTTAGAATGTCTCAGGAAAGAATCTCTGGATTGAGAGATCGCAGCTCTGATGCTATAGACATGTGGTTAGAATGCCTCAGGAAAGAATCTCTAAATTGAGAGATCACAGCTCTGATACTATAAAAATGTGGTTAGAATGTCTGAGAAAAGAATCTCTGAATTGAAAGATCACAACGCTGATACTACAGATTGGTGGCGGGAATGTCTCAGGAAAGAATCTCTGAATTGAGAGATCACAGCTCTGATACTACAGACATGTGGTTAGAATGTCTCAGGAAAGAATCTCTGAATTGAGAGATCACAGCTCTGATACTATAGACATGTGGTTAGAATGTCGCAGGAAAGGATCTCTGAATTGAGAGATCACAGCTCTGATACTACAGACATGTGGTAAGAATATCTCTGGAAAGAATCTTTGAAATGAGAGATCACAGCTCTAATACAATAGATATGTGGTTAGAATGTCTCAGGAAAGAATCTCTAAATTGAGAGATCACAGCTCTGATACTCTAGATATGTGGTTAGAATGTCTCAGGAAAGAATCTCTGGATTGAGAGATCACAGCTCTGATACTACAGACATGTGGTTAGAATGTCTCAGGAAAGAATCTCTGAATTGAGAGATCACAGCTCTGATACTACAGACATGTGTTTAACATGTCTCAGGAAAGAATCTCTGAATTGAGAGATCACACCCCTTATACTACAGACATGTGGTTAGAATGTCTCAGGAAAGAATCTCTGAATTGAGAGATCACAGCTCTGATACTATAGACATGTGGTTAGAATGTCTCAGGAAAGAATCTCTAAATTGAGAGATCACAGCTCTGATACTACAGACATGTGGTTAGAATGTCTCAGGAAAGAATCTCTGAATTGAGAGATCACAGCTCTGATAATATAGAAATGTGGTTAGAACGTCTGAGAAAAGAATCTCTGAATTGAGAGATCACAACGCTGATACTACAGATATGTGGGGGGAATGTCTCAGGAAAGAATCTCTGAATTGAGAGATCACAGCTCTGATACTACAGACATGTGGTAAGAATATCTCTGTAAAGAATCTTTGAATTGAGAGATCACAGCTCTAATACCATAGATATGTGGTTAGAATGGGTCAGGAAAGAATCTCTGGATTGAGAGATCACAGCTCTAATACTGAAGACATGTGGTTAGAATGCCTCAGGAGAAGAATCTCTAACTTGAGAGATCACAGCTTTGATACTACAGACATGTGGTTAGAATGTCTCAGGAAAGAATCTCTGAATTGAGAGATCACAGCTCTGATACTATAGAAATGTGGTTAGAATGTCTGAGAAAATAATCTCTGAATTGAGAGATCACAACGCTGATACTACAGATTGGTGGCGGGAATGTCTCAGGAAAGAATCTCTGAATTGAGAGATCAGAGCTCTGATATTATAGACATGTGGTTAGAATGTCGCAGGTAAGAATCTCTGAATTGAGAGATCACAGCTCTGATACTACAGACATGTCGTTAGAATGTCTCAAGAAAGAATCTCTGAATTGAGAGATCACAGCTCTGATACTATAGACATGTGGTTAGAATGTCGCAGGAAAGGATCTCTGAATTGAGAGATCACAGCTCTGATACTACAGACATGTGGTAAGAATATCTCTGGAAAGAATCTTTGAAATGAGAGATCACAGCTCTAATACTATAGATATGTGGTTAGAATGTCTCAGGAAAGAATCTCTAAATTGAGAGATCACAGCTCTGATACTCTAGATATGTGGTTAGAATGTCTCAGGAAAGAATCTCTGGATTGAGAGATCACAGCTCTGATACTACAGACATGTGGTTAGAATGTCTCAGGAAAGAATCTCTGAATTGAGAGATCACAGCTCTGATACTACAGACATGTGGTTAACATGTCTCAGGAAAGAATCTCTGAATTGAGAGATCACACCTCTTATACTACAGACATGTGGTTAGAATGTCTCAGGAAAGAATCTCTGAATTGAGAGATCACAGCTCTGATACTATAGACATGTGGTTAGAATGTCTCAGGAAAGAATCTCTAAATTGAGAGATCACAGCTCTGATACTACAGACATGTGGTTAGAATGTCTCAGGAAAGAATCTCTGAATTGAGAGATCACAGCTCTGATAATATAGAAATGTGGTTAGAACGTCTGAGAAAAGAATCTCTGAATTGAGAGATCACAACGCTGATACTACAGATTGGTGGGGGGAATGTCTCAGGAAAGAATCTCTGAATTGAGAGATCACAGCTCTGATACTACAGACATGTGGTAAGAATATCTCTGTAAAGAATCTTTGAATTGAGAGATCACAGCTCTAATACCATAGATATGTGGTTAGAATGGGTCAGGAAAGAATCTCTGGATTGAGAGATCACAGCTCTAATACTGAAGACATGTGGTTAGAATGCCTCAGGAGAAGAATCTCTAACTTGTGAGATCACAGCTTTGATACTACAGACATGTGGTTAGAATGTCTCAGGAAAGAATCTCTGAATTGAGAGATCACAGCTCTGATACTATAGAAATGTGGTTAGAATGTCTGAGAAAATAATCTCTGAATTGAGAGATCACAACGCTGATACTACAGATTGGTGGCGGGAATGTCTCAGGAAAGAATCTCTGAATTGAGAGATCAGAGCTCTGATATTATAGACATGTGGTTAGAATGTCGCAGGTAAGAATCTCTGAATTGAGAGATCACAGCTCTGATACTACAGACATGTCGTTAGAATGTCTCAAGAAAGAGTCTCTGGATTGAGAGATCACAGCTCTGATACTACAGACATGCGGTTAGAATGTCTCAGGAAAGAATCTCTGAATTGAGAGATCTAAGCTCTGATACGATAGACATGTGGTTAGAATGTCTCATGAAGGAATCTCTGAATTGAGAGATCACAGCTCTGATACTACAGACATGTGGTTAGAATATCTCTGGAAAGAATCTTTGAATTGAGAGATCACAGCTCTAATACTATAGATATGTGGTTAGAATGTCTCAGGAAAGAATCTCTAAATTGAGAGATCACAGCTCTGATACTACAGACATGAGGTTAGAATGTCTCAAGAAAGAATCTCTGAATTGAGAGATCACAGCTCTGATACTATAGAAATGTTGTTAGAATGTCTGAGAAAAGAATCTCTGAATTGAGAGATCACAACGCTGATACTACAGATTGGTGGCGGGAATGTCTCAGGAAAGAATCTCTGAATTGAGAGATCACAGCTCTGATACTACAGACGTGTGGTTTGAATGTCTCAGGAAAGAATCTCCGAATTGAGAGATCAAACCTCTGATACTACAGACATGTGGTTAGAGCGTCTCAGGAAAGAATCTCTGAATTGAGAGATCACAGCTCTGATACTACAGACATGTGGTAAGAATATCTCTGTAAAGAATCTTTGAATTGAGAGATCACAGCTCTAATACCATAGATATGTGGTTAGAATGTCTCAGGAAAGAATCTCTGGATTGAGAGATCGCAGCTCTGATGCTATAGACATGTGGTTAGAATGCCTCAGGAAAGAATCTCTAAATTGAGAGATCACAGCTCTGATACTATAAAAATGTGGTTAGAATGTCTGAGAAAAGAATCTCTGAATTGAAAGATCACAACGCTGATACTACAGATTGGTGGCGGGAATGTCTCAGGTAAGAATCTCTGAATTGAGAGATCACAGCTCTGATACTACAGACATGTGGTTAGAATGTCTCAGGAAAGAATCTCTGAATTGTGAGATCACAGCTCTGATACTATAGACATGTGGTTAGAATGTCGCAGGAAAGGATCTCTGAATTGAGAGATCACAGCTCTGATACTACAGACATGTGGTAAGAATATCTCTGGAAAGAATCTTTGAAATGAGAGATCACAGATCTAATACTATAGATATGTGGTTAGAATGTCTCAGGAAAGAATCTCTAAATTGAGAGATCACAGCTCTGATACTCTAGATATGTGGTTAGAATGTCTCAGGAAAGAATCTCTGGATTGAGAGATCACAGCTCTGATACTACAGACATGTGGTTAGAATGTCTCAGGAAAGAATCTCTGAATTGAGAGATCACAGCTCTGATACTACAGACATGTGGTTAACATGTCTCAGGAAAGAATCTCTGAATTGAGAGATCACACCTCTTATACTACAGACATGTGGTTAGAATGTCTCAGGAAAGAATCTCAGAATTGAGAGATCACAGCTCTGATACTATAGACATGTGGTTAGAATGTCTCAGGAAAGAATCTCTAAATTGAGAGATCACAGCTCTGATACTACAGACATGTGGTTAGAATGTCTCAGGAAAGAATCTCTGAATTGAGAGATCACAGCTCTGATAATATAGAAATGTGGTTAGAACGTCTGAGAAAAGAATCTCTGAATTGAGAGATCACAACGCTGATACTACAGATTGGTGGGGGGAATGTCTCAGGAAAGAATCTCTGAATTGAGAGATCACAGCTCTGATACTACAGACATGTGGTAAGAATATCTCTGTAAAGAATCTTTGAATTGAGAGATCACAGCTCTAATACCATAGATATGTGGTTAGAATGGGTCAGGAAAGAATCTCTGGATTGAGAGATCACAGCTCTAATACTAAAGACATGTGGTTAGAATGCCTCAGGAGAAGAATCTCTAACTTGAGAGATCACAGCTTTGATACTACAGACATGTGGTTAGAATGTCTCAGGAAAGAATCTCTGAATTGAGAGATCACAGCTCTGATACTATAGAAATGTGGTTAGAATGTCTGAGAAAATAATCTCTGAATTGAGAGATCACAACGCTGATACTACAGATTGGTGGCGGGAATGTCTCAGGAAAGAATCTCTGAATTGAGAGATCAGAGCTCTGATACTACTGACATGTGGTAAGAATATCTCTGGAAAGAATCTTTGAATTGAGAGATCACAGCTCTAATACTATAGATATGTGCTTAGAATGTCTCAGGAAAGAATCTCTGGATTGAGAGATCCCAGCTCTGATACTACAGACATGTGGTTAGAATGTCTCAGGAAAGAATCTCTGAATTGAGAGATCACAGCTCTGATACTATAGACATGTGTTTAGAATGTCTCAGGAAAGAATCTCTGAATTGAGAGATCACAGCTCTGATACTACAGACATGTGGTAAGAATATCTCTGGAAAGAATCTTTGAATTGAGAGATCACAGCTCTAATACTATAGATATGTGGTTAGAATGTCTCAGGAAAGAATCTCTAAATTGAGAGATCACAGCTCTGATACTACAGACATGTGGTTAGATTGTCTCAGGAAAGAATCTCTGAATTGAGAGATCACAGCTCTGATACTACAGACATGTGGTTAGAATGTCTCAGGAAAGAATCTCTGAATTGAGAGATCACAGCTCTGATGCTATAGACATGTGGTTAGAATGCCTCAGGAAAGAATCTCTAAATTGAGAGATCACAGCTCTGATACTATAAAAATGTGGTTAGAATGTCTGAGAAAAGAATCTCTGAATTGAGAGAACACAACGCTGATACTACATATTGGTGGCGGGAATGTCTCAGGAAAGAATCTCTGAATTGAGAGATCACAGCTCTGATACTATAGACATGTGGTTAACATGTCTCAGGAAAGAATCTCTGAATTGAGATATCACAGCTCTGATACTACAGACATGTGGTTAGAATATCTCTGGAAAGAATCTTTGAATTGAGAGATGACAGCTCTAATACTATAGATATGTGGGTAGAATGTCTCAGAAAAGAATCTCTAAATTGAGAGATCACAGCTCTGATACTACAGACATGTGGTTAGAATGTCTCAGGAAAGAATCTCTGAATTGAGAGATCACAGCTCTGATGCTATAGACATGTGGTTAGAATGCCTCAGGAAAGAATCTCTAAATTGAGAGATCACAGCTATGATACTATAGAAATGTGGTTAGAATGTCTGAGAAAAGAATCTCTGAATTGAGAGATCACAACGCTGATACTACAGATTGTTGGCGGGAATGTCTCAGGAAAGAATCTCTGAATTGAGAGATCAGAGCACTGATACTACTGACATGTGTTAAGAATATCTCTGGAAAGAATCTTTGAATTGAGAGATCACAGCTCTAATACTATAGATATGTGGTTAGAATGTCTCAGGAAAGAATCTCTGGATTGAGAGATCACAGCTCTAATACTGAAGACATGTGGTTAGAATGTCTCAGGAAAGAATCTCTAAGTTGAGAGATCACAGCTCTGATACTACAGACGTGTGGTTAGAATGTCTCAGGAAAGAATCTCTGAATTGAGAGATCACAGCACTGATACTACAGACATGTGGTTAGCATGTCTCAGGAAAGAATCTCTGAATTGAGAGATCACACCTCTGATACTACAGACATGTGATTAGAATGTCTCAGGAAAGAATCTCTGAATTGAGAGATCACAGCTCTGATACTATAGACATGTGGTTAGAATGTTTCAGGAAAGAATCTTTGAATTGAGAGATCACAGCTCTAATACTATAAATATGTGTTTAGAATGACTCAGGAAAGAATTTCTAAATTGAGATATCACAGCTCTGATACTACAGACATGTGGTTAGAATGTCTCAGGAAAGAATCTTTGAATTGAGAGATCACAGCTCTAATACTATAGATATGGGGTTAGAATGTCTCAGGAAAGAATCTCTGAATTGAAAGATCACAGCTCTGATACTACAGACATGTGGTTAGAATGTCTCAGGAAAGAATCTCTAAATTGAGAGATCACAGCTCTGAAACTATAGACATGTGGTTAGAATGTCGCAGGTAAGAATCTCTGAATTGAGAGATCACAGCTCTGATACTACATACATGTGGTTAGAATGTCTCAAGAAAGAATCTCTGGATTGAGAGATCACAGCTCTGATACTACAGACATGTGGTTAGAATGTCTCAGGAAAGAATCTCTGAATTGAGAGATCACAGATCTGATACTATAGACATGTGGTTAGAATGTCTCATGAAGGAATCTCTGAATTGAGAGATCACGGCTCTGATCCTACAGACATGTGGTTAGAATATCTCTGGAAAGAATCTTTGAATTGAGAGATCACAGCTCTAATACTATAGATATGTGGTTAGAATGTCTCAGGAAATAATCTCTAAATTGAGAGATCACAGCTCTGATATTACAGACATGAGGTTAGAATGTCTCAAGAAAGAATCTCTGAATTGAGAGATCACAGCTCTGATGCTATAGACATGTGGTTAGAATGCCTCAGGAAAGAATCTCTAAATTGAGAGATCACAGCTATGATACTATAGAAATGTGGTTAGAATGTCTGAGAAAAGAATCTCTGAATTGAGAGATCACAACGCTGATACTACAGATTGGTGGCGGGAATGTCTCAGGAAAGAATCTCTGAATTGAGAGATCAGAGCTCTGATACTACTGACATGTGGTAAGAATATCTCTGGAAAGAATCTTTGAATTGAGAGATCACAGTTCTAATACTATAGATATGTGGTTAGAATGTCTCAGGAAAGAATCTCTGGATTGAGAGATCACAGCTCTAATACTGAAGACATGTGGTTAGAATGTCTCAGGAAAGAATCTCTAAGTTGAGAGATCACAGCTCTGATACTACAGACGTGTGGTTAGAATGTCTCAGGAAAGAATCTCTGAATTGAGAGATCACAGCACTGATACTACTGACATGTGGTTAGCATGTCTCAGGAAAGAATCTCTGAATTGAGAGATCACACCTCTGATACTACAGACATGTGGTTAGAATGTCTCAGGAAAGAATCTCTGAATGGAGAGATCACAGCTCTGATACTATAGACATGTGGTTAGAATGTTTCAGGAAAGAATCTTTGAATTGAGCGATCACAGCTCTAATACTATAGATATGTGTTTAGAATGTCTCAGGAAAGAATCTCTAAATTGAGAGATCACAGCTCTGATACTACAGACATGTGGTTAGAATGTCTCAGGAAAGAATCTTTGAATTGAGAGATCACAGCTCTAATACTATAGATATGTGGTTAGAATGTCTCAGGAAAGAATCTCTAAATTGAGAGATCACAGCTCTGATACTACAGACATGTGGTTAGAATGTCTCAGGAAAGAATCTCTAAATTGAGAGATCACAGCTCTGATATTATAGACATGTGGTTAGAATGTCGCAGGTAAGAATCTCTGAATTGAGAGATCACAGCTCTGATACTACAGACATTTCGTTAGAATGTCTCAAGAAAGAGTCTCTGGATTGAGAGATCACAGCTCTGATACTACAGACATGCGGTTAGAATGTCTCAGGAAATAATCTCTGAATTGAGAGATCTAAGCTCTGATACTATAGACATGTGGTTAGAATGTCTCATGAAGGAATCTCTGAATTGAGAGATCACATCTCTGATACTACAGACATGTGGTTAGAATATCTCTGGAAAGAATCTTTGAATTGAGAGATCACAGCTCTAATACTATAGATATGTGGTTAGAATGTCTCAGGAAAGAATCTCTAAATTGAGAGATCACAGCTCTGATACTACAGACATGAGGTTAGAATGTCTCAAGAAAGAATCTCTGAATTGAGAGATCACAGCTCTGATACTATAGAAATGTTGTTAGAATGTCTGAGAAAAGAATCTCTGAATTGAGAGATCACAACGCTGATACTACAGATTGGTGGCGGGAATGTCTCAGGAAAGAATCTCTGAATTGAGAGATCACAGCTCTGATACTACAGACATGTGGTAAGAATATCTCTGGAAAGAATCTTTGAATTGAGAGATCACAGCTCTATTACTATAGATATGTGTTTAGAATGTCTCAGGAAAGAATCTCTGGATTGAGAGATCACAGCTCTAATACTGAAGACATGTGATTAGAATGTCTCAGGAAAGAATCTCTAAATTGAGAGATCACAGCTCTGATACTACAGACATGTGGTTAGAATGTCTCAGGAAAGAATTTTTGAATTGAGAGATCACAGCTCTGATACTACAGACATGTGGTTAGCATGTCTCAGGAAAGAATCTATGAATTGAGAGATCACATCTCTGATACTATAGACATGTGGTTAGAATGTCTCAGGAAAGAATCTCTGAATTGAGAGATCACCGCTCTGATACAATAGACATGTGGTTAGAATGTCTCAGGAAAGAATCTCTGAATTAATAGATCACAGCTCTGATACTACAGACATGTGGTTAGAATGTCACAGGAAAGAATCTCTGAATTGAGAGATCACAGCTCTGATACTACAGACATGTGGTTTGAATGTCTCAGGAAAGAATCTCTGAATTGAGAGATCAAACCTCTGATACTACAGACATGTGGTTAGAGCGTCTCAGGAAAGAATCTCTGAATTGAGAGATCACAGCTCTGATAATATAGACATGGGGTTAGAATGTCTCAGGAAAGAATCTCTGAATTAAGAGATCACACTCTGATACTACAGACATGTGGTTAGAATGTCGCAGGAAAGAATCTCTGAATTAAGAGATCACACTCTGATACTACAGACATGTGGTTAGAATGTCGCAGGAAAGAATCTCTGAATTGAGAGATCACAGCTCTGATACTACAGACATGTGGTTAGAATGTCTCAGGAAAGAATCTCTGGATTGAGAGATGACAGCTCTAATACTGATGACATGTGATTAGAATGTCTCAGGAAAGAATCTCTGAATTGAGAGATCAAACCTCTGATACTACAGACATGTGGTTAGAGCGTCTCAGGAAAGAATCTCTGAATTGAGAGATCACAGCTCTGATAATATAGACATGGGGTTAGAATGTCTCAGGAAAGAATCTCTGAATTAAGAGATCACACTCTGATACTACAGACATGTGGTTAGAATGTCTCAGGAAAGAATTTTTGAATTGAGAGATCACAGCTCTGATACTACAGACATGTGGTTAGCATGTCTCAGGAAAGAATCTCTAAATTGAGAGATCACAGCTCTGATACTACAAACATGTGGTAAGAATGTCTCAAGAAAGAATCTCTGGATTGAGAGATCACCGCTCTGATACTACAGACATGTGGTTAGAATGTCTCAGGAAAGAATCTCTGAATTAAGAGATCACAGCTCTGATACTACAGACTTGTGGTTAGAATGTCGCAGGAAAGAATCTCTGAATTGAGAGATCACAGCTCTGATACTACAAACATGTGGTAAGAATGTCTCAAGAAAGAATCTCTGGATTGAGAGATCACAGCTCTGATACTACAGACATGTGGTTAGAATGTCTCAGGAAAGAATCTCTGAATTGAGAGATCAAAGCTCTGATACTACAGACATGTTGTTAGAACGTCTCAGGAAAGAATCTCTGAATTGAGAGATCACAGCTCTGATACTATAGACATGTGGTTAGAATGTCTCAGGAAAGAATCTCTGAATTGAGAGATCACAGCTTTGATACTACAGACATGTGGTAAGAATATCTCTGTAAAGAATCTTTGAATTGAGAGATCACAGCTCTAATACCATAGATATGTGGTTAGAATGTCTCAGGAAAGAATCTCTGGATTGAGAGATCGCAGCTCTGATGCTATAGACATGTGGTTAGAATGCCTCAGGAAAGAATCTCTAAATTGAGAGATCACAGCTCTGATACTATAAAAATGTGGTTAGAATGTCTGAGAAAAGAATCTCTGAATTGAAAGATCACAACGCTGATACTACAGATTGGTGGCGGGAATGTCTCAGGAAAGAATCTCTGAATTGAGAGATCACAGCTCTGATACTACAGACATGTGGTTAGAATGTCTCAGGAAAGAATCTCTGAATTGAGAGATCACAGCTCTGATACTATAGACATGTGGTTAGAATGTCGCAGGAAAGGATCTCTGAATTGAGAGATCACAGCTCTGATACTACAGACATGTGGTAAGAATATCTCTGGAAAGAATCTTTGAATTGAGAGATCACAGCTCTAATACTATAGATATGTGGTTAGAATGTCTCAGGAAAGAATCTCTAAATTGAGAGATCACAGCTCTGATACTCTAGATATGTGGTTAGAATGTCTCAGAAAAGAATCTCTGGATTGAGAGATCACAGCTCTGATACTACAGACATGTGGTTAGAATGTCTCAGGAAAGAATCTCTGAATTGAGAGATCACAGCTCTGATACTACAGACATGTGTTTAACATGTCTCAGGAAAGAATCTCTGAATTGAGAGATCACACCTCTTATACTACAGACATGTGGTTAGAATGTCTCAGGAAAGAATCTCTGAATTGAGAGATCACAGCTCTGATACTATAGACATGTGGTTAGAATGTCTCAGGAAAGAATCTCTAAATTGAGAGATCACAGCTCTGATACTACAGACATGTGGTTAGAATGTTTCAGGAAAGAATCTCTGAATTGAGAGATCACAGCTCTGATAATATAGAAATGTGGTTAGAACGTCTGAGAAAAGAATCTCTGAATTGAGAGATCACAACGCTGATACTACAGCTAGGTGGGGGGAATGTCTCAGGAAAGAATCTCTGAATTGAGAGATCACAGCTCTGATACTACAGACATGTGGTAAGAATATCTCTGTAAAGAATCTTTGAATTGAGAGATCACAGCTCTAATACCATAGATATGTGGTTAGAATGTCTCAGGAAAGAATCTCTGGATTGAGAGATCACTGCTCTAATACTGAAGACATGTGGTTAGAATGCCTCAGGAGAAGAATCTCTAACTTGAGAGATCACAGCTTTGATACTACAGACATGTGGTTAGAATGTCTCAGGAAAGAATCTCTGAATTGAGAGATCACAGCTCTGATACAATAGAAATGTGGTTAGAATGTCTGAGAAAATAATCTCTGAATTGAGAGATCACAACGCTGATACTACAGATTCGTGTCGGGAATGTCTCAGGAAAGAATCTCTGAATTGAGAGATCAGAGCTCTGATACTACTGACATGTGGTAAGAATATCTCTGGAAAGAATCTTTGAATTGAGAGATCACAGCTCTAATACTATAGATATGTGGTTAGAATGTCTGAGGAAAGAATCTCTAAATTGAGAGATCACAGCTCTGATACTACAGACATGTGGTTAGATTGTCTCAGGAAAGAATCTCTGAATTGAGAGATCACAGCTCTGATGCAATAGACATGTGGTTAGAATGCCTCAGGAAAGAATCTCTAAATTGAGAGATCACAGCTCTGATACTATAGATATGTGGTTAGAATGTCTCAGGAAGGAATCTCTGGATTGAGAGATCACAGCTCTAATACTGAAGACTTGTGGTTAGAATGTCTGAGAAAAGAATGTCTGAATTGAGAGATCACAACGCTGATACTACAGATTGGTGGCGGGAATGTCTCAGGAAAGAATCTCTGAATTGAGAGATCACAGCTCTGATACTACAGATATGTGGTTAGAATGTCTCAGGAAGGAATCTCTGGATTGAGAGATCACAGCACTAATACTGAAGACATGTGGTTAGAATGTCTCAGGAAAGAATCTCTAAATTGAGAGATCACAGCTCTGATACTACAGACATGTGTTTAGAATGTCTCAGGAAAGAATCTCTGAATTGAGAGATCACAGCTCTGATAATACAGACATGTGGTTAGCATGTCTCAGGAAAGAATCTCTGAATTGAGAGATCACACCTCTGATACTACAGACATGTGGTTAGAATGTCTCAGGAAAGAATCTCTGAATTGAGAGATCACAGCTCTGATACTATAGACATGTGGTTAGAATGTCTCAGGAAAGAATCTCTGAATTAAGAGATCACAGCTCTGATACTACAGACATGTGGTTAGAATGTCGCAGGAAAGAATCTCTGAATTGAGAGATCACAGCTGTGATACTACAGACATGTGGTTAGAATGTCTCAGGAAAGAATCTCTGAATTGAGAGATCACAGCTCTGATGCTATAGACATGTGGTTAGAATGCCTCAGGAAAGAATCTCTAAATTGAGAGATCACAGCTCTGATACTATAGACATGTGGTTAGAATGTCGCAGGTAAGAATCTCTGAATTGAGAGATCACAGCTCTGATACTATAAAAATGGGGTTAGAATGTCTGAGAAAAGAATCTCTGAATTGAGAGATCACAACGCTGATACTAAAGATTGTTGGCGGGAATGTTTCAGGAAAGAATCTCTGAATTGAGAGATCACAGCTCTGATACTATAGACATGTGGTTAGAATGTCTCAGGAAAGAATCTCTGAGTTGAGAGATCACAGCTCTGATACTATAGACATGTGGTTAGAATGTCTCAGGAAAGAATCTCTGAATTGAAATATCACAGCTCTGATACTACAGACATGTGGTTAGAATGTCTCAGGAAAGAATCTCTGAATTGAGAGATCACACCTCTGATACTACAGACATGTGGTTAGAATGTCTCAGGAAAGAATCTCTGAATTGAGAGATCACAGCTCTGATACTACAGACATGTGGTTAGAATGCCTCAGGAAAGAATCTCTGAATTGAGAGATCACAGCTCTGATACTACAGATTGGTGGCGGGAATGTCTCAGGAAAGAATCTCTGAATTGAGAGATCACAGCTCTGATACTACTGACATGTGGTAAGAATATCTCTGGAAAGAATCTTTGAATTGAGAGATCACAGCTCTAAAACTACAGACATGTGGTTAGCATGTCTCAGGGAAGAATCTCTGAATTGAGAGATCACAGCTCTGATACTATAGACATGTGGTTAGAATGTCTCAGGAAAGAATCTCTGAATTGAGAGATCACAGCTCTGATACTACAGACATGTGGTAAGAATATCTCTGGAAATAATCTTTGAATTGAGAGATCACAGCTCTGATACTATAGACATGTGGTTAGAATGTCTCAGAAAAGAATCTCTGAATTGAGAGATCACAGCTCTGATACTACAGACATGTGGTTAGCATGTCTCAGGAAAGAATCTCTGAATTGAGAGGTCACACCTCTGATACTACAGACATGTGGTTAGAAGGTCTCAGGAAAGAATCTCTGAATTGAGAGATCACAGCTCTGATACTATAGACATGTGGTTAGAATGTCTCAGGAAAGAATCTCTGAATTAAGAGATCACAGCTCTGATACTACAGACATGTGGTTAGAATGTCGCAGGAAAGAATCTCTGAATTGAGAGATCACAACTCTGATACTACAGACATGTGGTTAGAATGTCTCAGGAAAGAATCTCTGAATTGAGAGATCACAGCTCTGATGCTATAGACATGTGGTTAGAATGCCTCAGGAAAGAATCTCTAAATTGAGAGATCACAGCTCTGATACTATAAAAATGTGGTTAGAATGTCTGAGAAAAGAATCTCTGAATTGAGAGATCACAGCTCTGATACTACAGACATGTGGTTAGAATGTCTCAGGAAAGAATCTCTGAATTGAGAGATCACAGCTCTGATACTATAGACATGTGGTTAGAATGTCTCAGGAAAGAATCTCTGAATTGAGTGATCACAGCTCAGATACTATAGACATGTGGTTAGAATGTCTCAGGAAAGAATCTCTAAATTGAGAGATCACAGCTCTGATACTATAAAAATGTGGTTAGAATCTCTGAGAAAAGAATCTCTGAATTGAGAGATCACAACGCTGATACTACAGATTGGTGGCAGGAATGTTTCAGGAAAGAATCTCTGAATTGAGAGATCACAGCTCTGATACTATAGACATGTGGTTAGAATGTCTCAGGAAAGAATCTCTGAGTTGAGAGATCACAGCTCTGATACTATAGATATGTGGTTAGAATGTCTCAGGAAAGAATCTCTGAATTGAAATATCACAGCTCTGATACTACAGACATGTGGTTAGAATATCTCAGGAAAGAATCTCTGAATTGAGAGATCACAGCTCTGATACTACAGACATGTGGTTAGAATGCCTCAGGAAAGAATCTCTAAATTGAGAGATCACAGCTCTGATACTACAGATTGGTGGCGGGAATGTCTCAGGAAAGAATCTCTGAATTGAGAGATCACAGCTCTGATACTACTGACATGTGGTAAGAATATCTCTGGAAAGAATCTTTGAATTGAGAGATCACAGCTCTAATACTACAGACATGTGGTTAGCATGTCTCAGGAAAGAATCTCTGAATTGAGAGATCACAGCTCTGATACTATAGACATGTGGTTAGAATGTCTCAGGAAAGAATCTCTGAATTGAGAGATCACACCTCTGATACTACAGACATGTGGTAAGAATATCTCTGGAAAGAATCTTTGAATTGAGAGATCACAGCTCTAATACTATAGATATGTGGTTAGAATGTCTCAGGAAAGAATCTCTAAATTGAGAGATCACAGCTCTGATACTACAGACATGTGGTTAGAATGTCTGAGGAAAGAATCTCTGAATTGAGAGATCACAGCTCTGATACTACAGACATGTGGTTAGAATGTCTCAGGAAAGAATCTCTGAATTGAGAGATCACAGCTCTGATACTATAGATATGTGGTTAGAATGTCTCAGGAAAGAATCTCTGAATTGAGAGATCACAGCTCTGATACTACAGACATGTGGTTAGCATGTCTCAGCAAAGAATCTCTGAATTGAGAGGTCACACCTCTGATACTACAGACATGTGGTTAGAATGTCTCAGGAAAGAATCTCTAAATTGAGAGATCACAGCTCTGATACTATAGACATGTGGTTAGAATGTCTCAGGAAAGAATCTCTGAATTAAGAGATCACAGCTCTGATACTACAGACATGTGGTTAGAATGTCGCAGGAAAGAATCTCTGAATTGAGAGATCACAGCTCTGATACTACAGACATGTGGTTAGAATGTCTCAGGAAAGAATCTCTGAATTGAGAGATCACAGCTCTGATGCTATAGACATGTGGTTAGAATGCCTCAGGAAAGAATCTCTAAATTGAGAGATCACAGCTCTGATACTATAAAAATGTGGTTAGAATGTCTGAGAAAAGAATCTCTGAATTGAGAGATCACAGCTCTGATACTACAGACATGTGGTTAGAATGTCTGAGGAAAGAATCTCTGAATTGAGAGATCACAGCTCTGATACTACAGACATGTGGTTAGAATGTCTCAGGAAAGAATCTCTGAATTGAGAGATCACAGCTCTGATACTATAGACATGTGGTTAGAATGTCTCAGGAAAGAATCTCTGAATTGAGAGATCACAGCTCTGATACTACAGACATGTGGTTAGCATGTCTCAGGAAAGAATCTCTGAATTGAGAGGTCACACATCTGATACTACAGACATGTGGTTAGAATGTCTCAGGAAAGAATCTCTGAATTGAGTGATCACAGCTCTGACACTATAGACATGTGGTTAGAATGTCTCAGGAAAGAATCTCTGAATTAAGAGATCACAGCTCTGATACTACAGACATGTGGTTAGAATGTCGCAGGAAAGAATCTCTGAATTGCGAGATCACAGCTCTGATACTACAGACATGTGGTTAGAATGTCTCAGGAAAGAATCTCTGAATTGAGAGATCACAGCTTTGATGCTATAGACATGTGGTTAGAATGCCTCAGGAAAGAATCTCTAAATTGAGAGATCACAGCTCTGATACTATAAAAATGTGGTTAGAATGTCTGAGAAAATAATCTCTGAATTGAGAGATCACAACGCTGATACTACAGATTGGTGGCGGCTATGTTTCAGGAAATTAATCTCTGAATTGAGAGTTCACAGCTCTGATACTATAGACATGTGGTTAGAATGTCTCAGGAAAGAATCTCTGAGTTGAGAGATCACAGCTCTGATACTATAGACATGTGGTTAGAATGTCTGAGGAAAGAATCTCTGAATTGAGTGATCACAGCTTTGATACTACAGACATGTGGTTAGAATGTCTCAGGAAAGAATCTCTGAATTGAGAGATCACACCTCTGATACTACAGACATGTGGTTAGAATGTCTCAGGAAAGAATCTCTGAATTGAGAGATCACAGCTCTGATACTACAGACATGTGGTTAGAATGCCTCAGGAAAGAATCTCTAAATTGAGTGATCACAGCTCTGATACTACAGATTGGTGGCGGGAATGTCTCAGGAAAGAATCTCTGAATTGAGAGATCACAGCTCTGATACTACTGACATGTGGTAAGAATATCTCTGGAAAGAATCTTTGAATTGAGAGATCACAGCTCTAATACTACAGACATGTGGTTAGCATGTCTCAGGAAAGAATCTCTGAATTGAGAGATCACAGCTCTGATACTATAGACATGTGGTTAGAATGTCTCAGGAAAGAATCTCTGAATTGAGAGATCACAGCTCTGATACTACAGACATGTGGTAAGAATATCTCTGGAAAGAATCTTTGAATTGAGAGATCACAGCTCTAATACTATAGATATGTGGTTAGAATGTCTCAGGAAAGAATCTCTAAATTGAGAGATCACAGCTCTGATACTACAGACATGTGGTTAGAATTTCTGAGGAAAGAATCTCTGAATTGAGAGATCACAGCTCTGATACTACAGACATGGGGTTAGAATGTCTCAGGAAAGAATCTCTGAATTGAGAGATCACAGCTCTGATACTATAGACATGTGGTTAGAATGTCGCAGGAAAGAATCTCTGAATTGAGAGATCACAGCTCTGATACTACAGACATGTGGTTAGAATGTCTCAAGAAAGAATCTCTGGATTCAGAGATCACAGATCTGATACTACAGACATGTGGTTAGAATGTCTCAGGAAAGAATCTCTGAATTGAGAGATCACAGCTCTGATACTATAGACATGTGGTTAGAATGTCTCATGAAGGAATCTCTGAATTGAGAGATCACAACGCTGATACTACAGATTGGTGGCGGGAATGTCTCAGGAAAGAATCTCTGAATTGAGAGATCACAGCTCTGATACTACAGACATGTGGTAAGAATATCTCTGGAAAGAATCTTTGAATTGAGAGATCACAGCTCTACAACTATAGATATGTGGTTAGAATATCTCTGGAAAGAATCTTTGAATTGAGAGATCACAGATCTAATACTATAGATATGTGATTAGAATGTCTCAGGAAAGAATCTCTGAATTGAGAGATCACAGCTCTGATACTACAGACATGTGGTAAGAATATCTCTGGAAAGAATCTTTGAATTGAGAGATCACAGCTCTAATACTATAGATATGTGGTTAGAATGTCTCAGGAAAGAATCTCTGAATTGAGAGATCACAGCTCTGATACTATAGACATGTGGTTAGAATGTCTCAGAAAAGAATCTCTGAATTGAGAGATCACAGCTCTGATACTACAGACATGTGGTTAGCATGTCTCAGGAAAGAATCTCTGAATTGAGAGGTCACACCTCTGATACTACAGACATGTGGTTAGAAGGTCTCAGGAAAGAATCTCTGAATTGAGAGATCACAGCTCTGATACTATAGACATGTGGTTAGAATGTCTCAGGAAAGAATCTCTGAATTAAGAGATCACAGCTCTGATACTACAGACATGTGGTTAGAATGTCGCAGGAAAGAATCTCTGAATTGAGAGATCACAGCTCTGATACTACAGACATGTGGTTAGAATGTCTCAGGAAAGAATCTCTGAATTGAGAGATCACAACGCTGATACTACAGATTGGTGGCGGGAATGTTTCAGGAAAAAATCTCTGAATTGAGAGATCACAGCTCTGATACTATAGACATGTGGTTAGAATGTCTCAGGAAAGAATCTCTGAGTTGAGAGATCACAGCTCTGATACTATAGACATGTGGTTAGAATATCTCAGGAAAGAATCTCTGAATTGAAATATCACAGCTCTGATACTACAGACATGTGGTTAGAATGTCTCAGGAAAGAATCTCTGAATTGAGAGATCACACCTCTGATACTACAGACATGTGGTTAGAATGTCTCAGGAAAGAATCTCTGAATTGAGAGATCACAGGTCTGATACTACAGACATGTGGTTAGAATGCCTCAGGAAAGAATCTCTGAATTGAGAGATCACAGCTCTGATACTACAGATTGGTGGCGGGAATGTCTCAGGAAAGAATCTCTGAATTGAGAGATCACAGCTCTGATACTACTGACATGTGGTAAGAATATCTCTGGAAAGAATCTTTGAATTGAGAGATCACAGCTCTAATACTATAGACATGTGGTTAGCATGTCTCAGGGAAGAATCTCTGAATTGAGAGATCACAGATCTGATACTATAGACATGTGGTTAGAATGTCTCAGGAAAGAATCTCTGAATTGAGAGATCACAGCTCTGATACTACAGACATGTGGTAAGAATATCTCTGGAAATAATCTTTGAATTGAGAGATCACAGCTCTAATACTATATATATGTGGTTAGAATGTCTCAGGAAAGAATCTCTAAATTGAGAGATCACAGCTCTGATACTACAGACATGTGGTTAGAATGTCTCAGGAAAGAATCTCTGAATTGAGAGATCACACCTCTGATACTACAGACATGTGGTTAGAATGTCTCAGGAAAGAATCTCTGAATTGAGAGATCACAGCTCTGATACTACAGACATGTGGTTAGAATGCCTCAGGAAAGAATCTCTGAATTGAGAGATCACAGCTCTGATACTACAGATTGGTGGCGGGAATGTCTCAGGAAAGAATCTCTGAATTGAGAGATCACAGCTCTGATACTACTGACATGTGGTAAGAATATCTCTGGAAAGAATCTTTGAATTGAGAGATCACAGCTCTAATACTATAGACATGTGTTTAGCATGTCTCAGGGAAGAATCTCTGAATTGAGAGATCACAGATCTGATACTATAGACATGTGGTTAGAATGTCTCAGGAAAGAATCTCTGAATTGAGAGATCACAGCTCTGATACTACAGACATGTGGTAAGAATATCTCTGGAAATAATCTTTGAATTGAGAGATCACAGCTCTAATACTATATATATGTGGTTAGAATGTCTCAGGAAAGAATCTCTAAATTGAGAGATCACAGCTCTGATACTACAGACATGTGGTTAGAATGTCTCAGGAAAGAATCTCTGAATTGAGAGATCACAGCTCTGATACTATAGACATGTGGTTAGAATGTCTCAGAAAAGAATCTCTGAATTGAGAGATCACAGCTCTGATACTACAGACATGTGGTTAGCATGTCTCAGGAAAGAATCTCTGAATTGAGAGATCACAGCTCTGATACTACAGACATGTGGTAAGAATATCTCTGTAAATAATCTTTGAATTGAGAGATCACAGCTCTAATACTATAGATATGTGGTTAGAATGTCTCAGGAAAGAATCTCTAAATTGAGAGATCACAGCTCTGATACTACAGACATGTGGTTAGAATGTCTGAGGAAAGAATCTCTGAATTGAGAGATCACAGCTCTGATACTACAGACAGGTGGTTAGAATGTCTCAGGAAAGAATCTCTGAATTGAGAGATCACAGCTCTGATACTCTAGACATGTGGTTAGAATGTCTCAGGAAAGAATCTCTGAATTGAGAGATCACAGCTCTGATGCTATAGACATGTGGTTAGAATGCCTCAGGAAAGAATCTCTAAATTGAGAGATCACAGCTCTGATACTATAAAAATGTGGTTAGAATGTCTGAGAAAAGAATCTCTGAATTGAGAGATCACAGCTCTGATACTACAGACATGTGGTTAGAATGTCTGAGGAAAGAATCTCTGAATTGAGAGATCACAGCTCTGACACTATAGACATGTGGTTAGAATGTCTCAGCAAAGAATCTCTGAATTAAGAGATCACAGCTCTGATACTACAGACATGTGGTTAGAATGTCGCAGGAAAGAATCTCTGAATTGCGAGATCACAGCTCTGATACTAAAGACATGTGGTTAGAATGTCTCAGGAAAGAATCTCTGAATTGAGAGATCACAGCTCTGATGCTATAGACATGTGGTTAGAATGCCTCAGGAAAGAATCTCTAAATTGAGAGATCACAGCTCTGATACTATAAAAATGTGGTTAGAATGTCTGAGAAAATAATCTCTGAATTGAGAGATCACAACGCTGATACTACAGACATGTGGTTAGAATGCCTCAGGAAAGAATCTCTGAATTGAGAGATCACAGCTCTGATACTACAGATTGGTGGCGGGAATGTCTCAGGAAAGAATCTCTGAATTGAGAGATCACAGCTCTGATACTACTGACATGTGGTAAGAATATCTCTGGAAAGAATCTTTGAATTGAGAGATCACAGCTCTAATACTACAGACATGTGGTTACGATGTCTCAGGGAAGAATCTCTGAATTGAGAGATCACAGCTCTGATACTATAGACATGTGGTTAGAATGTCTCAGGAAAGAATCTCTGAATTGAGAGATCACAGCTCTGATACTACAGACATGTGGTAAGAATATCTCTGGAAATAATCTTTGAATTCAGAGATGACAGCTCTAATACTATATATATGTGGTTAGAATGTCTCAGGAAAGAATCTCTAAATTGAGAGATCACAGCTCTGATACTACAGACATGTGGTTAGAATGTCTCAGGAAAGAATCTCTGAATTGAGAGATCACAGCTCTGATACTATAGACATGTGGTTAGAATGTCTCAGAAAAGAATCTCTGAATTGAGAGATCACAGCTCTGATACTACAGACATGTGGTTAGCATGTCTCAGGAAAGAATCTCTGAATTGAGAGGTCACACCTCTGATACTACAGACATGTGGTTAGAAGGTCTCAGGAAAGAATCTCTGAATTGAGAGATCACAGCTCTGATACTATAGACATGTGGTTAGAATGTCTCAGGAAAGAATCTCTGAATTAAGAGATCACAGCTCTGATACTACAGACATGTGGTTAGAATGTCGCAGGAAAGAATCTCTGAATTGAGAGATCACAGCTCTGATACTACAGACATGTGGTTAGAATGTCTCAGGAAAGAATCTCTGAATTGAGAGATCACAGCTCTGATGCTATAGACATGTGGTTAGAATGCCTCAGGAAAGAATCTCTAAATTGAGAGATCACAGCTCTGATACTATAAAAATGTGGTTAGAATGTCTGAGAAAAGAATCTCTGAATTGAGAGATCACAGCTCTGATACTACAGACATGTGGTTAGAATGTCTGAGGAAAGAATCTCTGAATTGAGAGATCACAGCTCTGATACTACAGACATGTGGTTAGAATGTCTCAGGAAAGAATCTCTGAATTGAGAGATCACAGCTCTGATACTATAGACATGTGGTTAGAATGTCTCAGGAAAGAATCTCTGAATTGAGAGATCACAGCTCTGATACTACAGACATGTGGTTAGCATGTCTCAGGAAAGAATCTCTGAATTGAGAGGTCACACCTCTGATACTACAGACATGTGGTTAGAATGTCTCAGGAAAGAATCTCTGAATTGAGTGATCACAGCTCAGATACTATAGACATGTGGTTAGAATGTCTCAGGAAAGAATCTCTGAATTAAGAGATCACAGCTCTGATACTACAGACATGTGGTTAGAATGTCGCAGGAAAGAATCTCTGAATTGCGAGATCACAGCTCTGATACTACAGACATGTGGTTAGAATGTCTCAGGAAAGAATCTCCGAATTGAGAGATCACAGCTCTGATGCTATAGACATGTGGTTAGAATGCCTCAGGAAAGAATCTCTAAATTGAGAGATCACAGCTCTGATACTACAGACATGTGGTTAGAATTTCTGAGGAAAGAATCTCTGAATTGAGAGATCACAGCTCTGATACTACAGACATGTGGTTAGAATGTCTCAGGAAAGAATCTCTGAATTGAGAGATCACAGCTCTGATACTATAGACATGTGGTTAGAATGTCGCAGGAAAGAATCTCTGAATTGAGAGATCACAGCTCTGATACTACAGACATGTGGTTAGAATGTCTCAAGAAAGAATCTCTGGATTGAGAGATCACAGATCTGATACTACAGACATGTGGTTAGAATGTCTCAGGAAAGAATCTCTGAATTGAGAGATCACAGCTCTGATACTATAGACATGTGGTTAGAATGTCTCATGAAGGAATCTCTGAATTGAGAGATCACAACGCTGATACTACAGATTGGTGGCGGGAATGTCTCAGGAAAGAATCTCTGAATTGAGAGATCACAGCTCTGATACTACAGACATGTGGTAAGAATATCTCTGGAAAGAATCTTTGAATTGAGAGATCACAGCTCTACAACTATAGATATGTGGTTAGAATATCTCTGGAAAGAATCTTTGAATTGAGAGATCACAGCTCTAATACTATAGATATGTGGTTAGAATTTCTCAGGAAAGAATCTCTGAATTGAGAGATCACAGCTCTGATACTATAGACATGTGGTTAGAATGTCTCAGAAAAGAATCTCTGAATTGAGAGATCACAGCTCTGATACTACAGACATGTGGTTAGCATGTCTCAGGAAAGAATCTCTGAATTGAGAGGTCACACCTCTGATACTACAGACATGTGGTTAGAAGGTCTCAGGAAAGAATCTCTGAATTGAGAGATCACACCTCTGATACTATAGACATGTGGTTAGAATGTCGCAGGAAAGAATCTCTGAATTGAGAGATCACAGCTCTGATACTACAGACATGTGGTTAGAATGTCTCAGGAAAGAATCTCTGAATTGAGAGATCACAACGCTGATACTACAGATTGGTGGCGGGAATGTTTCAGGAAAGAATCTCTGAATTGAGAGATCACAGCTCTGATACTATAGACATGTGGTTAGAATGTCTCAGGAAAGAATCTCTGAGTTGAGAGATCACAGCTCTGATACTATAGACATGTGGTTAGAATATCTCAGGAAAGAATCTCTGAATTGAAATATCACAGCTCTGATACTACAGACATGTGGTTAGAATGTCTCAGGAAAGAATCTCTGAATTGAGAGATCACACCTCTGATACTACAGACATGTGGTTAGAATGTCTCAGGAAAGAATCTCTGAATTGAGAGATCACAGCTCTGATACTACAGACATGTGGTTAGAATGCCTCAGGAAAGAATCTCTGAATTGAGAGATCACAGCTCTGATACTACAGATTGGTGGCGGGAATGTCTCAGGAAAGAATCTCTGAATTGAGAGATCACAGCTCTGATACTACTGACATGTGGTAAGAATATCTCTGGAAAGAATCTTTGAATTGAGAGATCACAGCTCTAATACTATAGACATGTGGTTAGCATGTCTCAGGGAAGAATCTCTGAAATGAGAGATCACACCTCTGATACTATAGACATGTGGTTAGAATGTCTCAGGAAAGAATCTCTGAATTGAGAGATCACAGCTCTGATACTACAGACATGTGGTAAGAATATCTCTGGAAATAATCTTTGAATTGAGAGATCACAGCTCTAATACTATATATATGTGGTTAGAATGTCTCAGGAAAGAATCTCTAAATTGAGAGATCACAGCTCTGATACTACAGACATGTGGTTAGAATGTCTCAGGAAAGAATCTCTGAATTGAGAGATCACAGCTCTGATACTATAGACATGTGGTTAGAATGTCTCAGAAAAGAATCTCTGAATTGAGAGATCACAGCTCTGATACTACAGACATGTGGTTAGCATGTCTCAGGAAAGAATCTCTGAATTGAGAGATCACAGCTCTGATACTACAGACATGTGGTAAGAATATCTCTGGAAATAATCTTTGAATTGAGAGATCACAGCTCTAATACTATAGATATGTGGTTAGAATGTCTCAGGAAAGAATCTCTAAATTGAGAGATCACAGCTCTGATACTACAGACATGTGGTTAGAATGTCTGAGGAAAGAATCTCTGAATTGAGAGATCACAGCTCTGATACTACAGACATGTGGTTAGAATGTCTCAGGAAAGAATCTCTGAATTGAGAGATCACAGCTCTGATACTCTAGACATGTGGTTAGAATGTCTCAGGAAAGAATCTCTGAATTGAGAGATCACAGCTCTGATGCTATAGACATGTGGTTAGAATGCCTCAGGAAAGAATCTCTAAATTGAGAGATCACAGCTCTGATACTATAAAAATGTGGTTAGAATGTCTGAGAAAAGAATCTCTGAATTGAGAGATCACAGCTCTGATACTACAGACATGTGGTTAGAATGTCTGAGGAAAGAATCTCTGAATTGAGAGATCACAGCTCTGATACTACAGACATGTGGTTAGAATGTCTCAGGAAAGAATCTCTGAATTGAGAGATCACAGCTCTGATACTATAGACATGTGGTTAGAATGTCTCAGGAAAGAATCTCTGAATTGAGAGATCACAGCTCTGATACTACAGACATGTGGTTAGAATGTCTCAGGAAAGAATCTCTGAATTGAGAGGTCACACCTCTGATACTACAGACATGTGGTTAGAATGTCTCAGGAAAGAATCTCTGAATTGAGTGATCACAGCTCTGACACTATAGACATGTGGTTAGAATGTCTCAGGAAAGAATCTCTGAATTAAGAGATCACAGCTCTGATACTACAGACATGTGGTTAGAATGTCGCAGGAAAGAATCTCTGAATTGCGAGATCACAGCTCTGATACTACAGACATGTGGTTAGAATGTCTCAGGAAAGAATCTCTGAATTGAGAGATCACAGCTCTGATGCTATAGACATGTGGTTAGAATGCCTCAGGAAAGAATCTCTAAATTGAGAGATCACAGCTCTGATACTATAAAAATGTGGTTAGAATGTCTGAGAAAATAATCTCTGAATTGAGAGATCACAACGCTGATACTACAGATTGGTGGCGGGAATGTTTCAGGAAAGAATCTCTGAATTGAGAGTTCACAGCTCTGATACTATAGACATGTGGTTAGAATGTCTCAGGAAAGAATCTCTGAGTTGAGAGATCACAGCTCTGATACTACTGACATGTGGTAAGAATATCTCTGGAAAGAATCTTTGAATTGAGAGATCACAGCTCTAATACTACAGACATGTGGTTAGCATGTCTCAGGAAAGAATCTCTGAATTGAGAGATCACAGCTCTGATACTATAGACATGTGGTTAGAATGTCTCAGGAAAGAATCTCTGAATTGAGAGATCACAGCTCTGATACTACAGACATGTGGTAAGAATATCTCTGGAAAGAATCTTTGAATTGAGAGATCACAGCTCTAATACTATAGATATGTGGTTAGAATGTCTCAGGAAAGAATCTCTAAATTGAGAGATCACAGATCTGATACTACAGACATGTGGTTAGAATTTCTGAGGAAAGAATCTCTGAATTGAGAGATCACAGCTCTGATACTACAGACATGTGGTTAGAATGTCTCAGGAAAGAATCTCTGAATTGAGAGATCACAGCTCTGATACTATAGATATGTGTTTAGGATGTCGCAGCAAAGAATCTCTGAATTGAGAGATCACAGCTCTGATACTACAGACATGTGGTTAGAATGTCTCAAGAAAGAATCTCTGGATTGAGAGATCACAGATCTGATACTACAGACATGTGGTTAGAATGTCTCAGGAAAGAATCTCTGAATCGAGAGATCACAGCTCTGATACTATAGACATGTGGTTAGAATGTCTCATGAAGGAATCTCTGAATTGAGAGATCACAACGCTGATACTACAGATTGGTGGCGGGAATGTCTCAGGAAAGAATCTCTGAATTGAGAGATCACAGCTCTGATACTACAGACATGTGGTAAGAATATCTCTGGAAAGAATCTTTGAATTGAGAGATCACAGCTCTACAACTATAGATATGTGGTTAGAATATCTCTGGAAAGAATCTTTGAATTGAGAGATCACAGATCTAATACTATAGATATGTGGTTAGAATGTCTCAGGAAAGAATCTCTGAATTGAGAGATCACAGCTCTGATACTACAGACATGTGGTAAGAATATCTCTGGAAAGAATCTTTGAATTGAGAGATCACAGCACTAATACTATAGATATGTGGTTAGAATGTTTCAGGAAAGAATCTCTGAATTGAGAGATCACAGCTCTGATACTATAGACATGTGGTTAGAATGTCTCAGAAAAGAATCTCTGAATTGAGAGATCACAGCTCTGATACTACAGACATGTGGTTAGCATGTCTCAGGAAAGAATCTCTGAATTGAGAGGTCACACCTCTGATACTACAGACATGTGGTTAGAAGGTCTCAGGAAAGAATCTCTGAATTGAGAGATCACAGCTCTGATACTATAGACATGTGGTTAGAATGTCTCAGGAAAGAATCTCTGAATTAAGAGATCACAGCTCTGATACTACAGACATGTGGTTAGAATGTCGCAGGAAAGAATCTCTGAATTGAGAGATCACAGCTCTGATACTACAGACATGTGGTTAGAATGTCTCAGGAAAGAATCTCTGAATTGAGAGATCACAACGCTGATACTACAGATTGGTGGCGGGAATGTTTCAGGAAAGAATCTCTGAATTGAGAGATCACAGCTCTGATACTATAGACATGTGGTTAGAATGTCTCAGGAAAGAATCTCTGAATTGAGAGATCACAGCTCTGATACTACAGACATGTGGTTAGAATGCCTCAGGAAAGAATCTCTGAATTGAGAGATCACAGCTCTGATACTACAGATTGGTGGCGGGAATGTCTCAGGAAAGAATCTCTGAATTGAGAGATCACAGCTCTGATACTACTGACATGTGGTAAGAATATCTCTGGAAAGAATCTTTGAATTGAGAGATCACAGCTCTAATACTACAGACATGTGGTTAGCATGTCTCAGGGAAGAATCTCTGAATTGAGAGATCACAGCTCTGATACTATAGACATGTGGTTAGAATGTCTCAGGAAAGAATCTCTGAATTGAGAGATCACAGCTCTGATACTACAGACATGTGGTAAGAATATCTCTGGAAATAATCTTTGAATTGAGAGATCACAGCTCTAATACTATATATATGTGGTTAGAATGTCTCAGGAAAGAATCTCTAAATTGAGAGATCACAGCTCTGATACTACAGACATGTGGTTAGAATGTCTCAGGAAAGAATCTCTGAATTGAGAGATCACAGCTCTGATACTATAGACATGTGGTTAGAATGTCTCAGAAAAGAATCTCTGAATTGAGAGATCACAGCTCTGATACTACAGACATGTGGTTAGCATGTCTCAGGAAAGAATCTCTGAATTGAGAGGTCACACCTCTGATACTACAGACATGTGGTTAGAAGGTCTCAGGAAAGAATCTCTGAATTGAGAGATCACAGCTCTGATACTATAGACATGTGGTTAGAATGTCTCAGGAAAGAATCTCTGAATTAAGAGATCACAGCTCTGATACTACAGATATGTGGTTAGAATGTCTCAGGAAAGAATCTCTGAATTGAGAGATCACAGCTCTGATACTACAGACATGTGGTTAGAATGTCTCAGGAAAGAATCTCTGAATTGAGAGATCACAGCTCTGATGCTATAGACATGTGGTTAGAATGCCTCAGGAAAGAATCTCTAAATTGAGAGATCACAGCTCTGATACTATAAAAATGTGGTTAGAATGTCTGAGAAAAGAATCTCTGAATTGAGAGATCACAGCTCTGATACTACAGACATGTGGTTAGAATGTCTGAGGAAAGAATCTCTGAATTGAGAGATCACAGCTCTGATACTACAGACATGTGGTTAGAATGTCTCAGGAAAGAATCTCTGAATTGAGAGATCACAGCTCTGATACTATAGACATGTGGTTAGAATGTCTCAGGAAAGAATCTCTGAATTGAGAGATCACAGCTCTGATACTACAGACATGTGGTTAGCATGTCTCAGGAAAGAATCTCTGAATTGAGAGGTCACACCTCTGATACTACAGACATGTGGTTAGAATGTCTCAGGAAAGAATCTCTGAATTGAGTGATCACAGCTCAGATACTATAGACATGTGGTTAGAATGTCTCAGGAAAGAATCTCTGAATTAAGAGATCACAGCTCTGATACTACAGACATGTGGTTAGAATGTCGCAGGAAAGAATCTCTGAATTGTGAGATCACAGCTCTGATACTACAGACATGTGGTTAGAATGTCTCAGGAAAGAATCTCTAAATTGAGAGATCACAGCTCTGATGCTATAGACATGTGGTTAGAATGCCTCAGGAAAGAATCTCTAAATTGAGAGATCACAGCTCTGATACTATAAAAATGTGGTTAGAATCTCTGAGAAAAGAATCTCTGAATTGAGAGATCACAACGCTGATACTACAGATTGGTGGCGGGAATGTTTCAGGAAAGAATCTCTGAATTGAGAGATCACAGCTCTGATACTATAGACATGTGGTTAGAATGTCTCAGGAAAGAATCTCTGAGTTGAGAGATCACAGCTCTGATACTATAGACATGTGGTTAGAATGTCTCAGGAAAGAATCTCTGAATTGAAATATCACAGCTCTGATACTACAGACATGTGGTTAGAATGTCTCAGGAAAGAATCTCTGAATTGAGAGATCACACGTCTGATACTACAGACATGTGGTTAGAATGTCTCAGGAAAGAATCTCTGAATTGAGAGATCACAGCTCTGATACTACAGACATGTGGTTAGAATGCCTCAGGAAAGAATCTCTAAATTGAGAGATCACAGCTCTGATACTACAGTTTGGTGGCGGGAATGTCTCAGGAAAGAATCTCTGAATTGAGAGATCACAGCTCTGATACTACTGACATGTGGTAAGAATATCTCTGGAAAGAATCTTTGAATTGAGAGATCACAGCTCTAATACTACAGACATGTGGTTAGCATGTCTCAGGAAAGAATCTCTGAATTGAGAGATCACAGCTCTGATACTATAGACATGTGGTTAGAATGTCTCAGGAAAGAATCTCTGAATTGAGAGATCACACCTCTGATACTACAGACATGTGGTAAGAATATCTCTGGAAAGAATCTTTGAATTGAGAGATCACAGCTCTAATACTATAGATATGTGGTTAGAATGTCTCAGGAAAGAATCTCTAAATTGAGAGATCACAGCTCTGATACTACAGACATGTGGATAGAATGTCTGAGGAAAGAATCTCTGAATTGAGAGATCACAGCTCTGATACTACAGACATGTGGTTAGAATGTCTCAGGAAAGAATCTCTGAATTGAGAGATCACAGCTCTGATACTATAGATATGTGGTTAGAATGTCTCAGGAAAGAATCTCTGAATTGAGAGATCACAGCTCTGATACTACAGACATGTGGTAAGAATATCTCTGGAAATAATCTTTGAATTGAGAGATCACAGCTCTAATACTATAGATATGTGGTTAGAATGTCTCAGGAAAGAATCTCTAAATTGAGAGATCACAGCTCTGATACTACAGACATGTGGTTAGAATGTCTGAGGAAAGAATCTCTGAATTGAGAGATCACAGCTCTGATACTACAGACATGTGGTTAGAATGTCTCAGGAAAGAATCTCTGAATTGAGAGATCACAGCTCTGATACTCTAGACATGTGGTTAGAATGTCTCAGGAAAGAATCTCTGAATTGAGAGATCACAGCTCTGATACTACAGACATGTGGTTAGCATGTCTCAGGAAAGAATCTCTGAATTGAGAGGTCACACCTCTGATACTACAGACATGTGGTTAGAATGTCTCAGGAAAGAATCTCTGAATTGAGAGATCACAGCTCTGATACTATAGACATGTGGTTAGAATGTCTCAGGAAAGAATCTCTGAATTAAGAGATCACAGCTCTGATACTACAGACATGTGGTTAGAATGTCGCAGGAAAGAATCTCTGAATTGAGAGATCACAGCTCTGATACTACAGACATGTGGTTAGAATGTCTCAGGAAAGAATCTCTGAATTGAGAGATCACAGCTCTGATGCTATAGACATGTGGTTAGAATGCCTCAGGAAAGAATCTCTAAATTGAGAGATCACAGCTCTGATACTAAAAAAATGTGGTTAGAATGTCTGAGAAAAGAATCTCTGAATTGAGAGATCACAGCTCTGATACTACAGACATGTGGTTAGAATGTCTCAGGAAAGAATCTCTGAATTGAGAGATCACAGCTCTGATACTACAGACATGTGGTTAGCATGTCTCAGGAAAGAATCTCTGAATTGAGAGGTCACACCTCTGATACTACAGACATGTGGTTAGAAGGTCTCAGGAAAGAATCTCTGAATTGAGAGATCACAGCTCTGATACTATAGACATGTGGTTAGAATGTCTCAGGAAAGAATCTCTGAATTAAGAGATCACAGCTCTGATACTACAGATATGTGGTTAGAATGTCGCAGGAAAGAATCTCTGAATTGAGAGATCACAGCTCTGATACTACAGACATGTGGTTAGAATGTCTCAGGAAAGAATCTCTGAATTGAGAGATCACAGCTCTGATGCTATAGACATGTGGTTAGAATGCCTCAGGAAAGAATCTCTAAATTGAGAGATCACAGCTCTGATACTATAAAAATGTGGTTAGAATGTCTGAGAAAAGAATCTCTGAATTGAGAGATCACAGCTCTGATACTACAGACATGTGGTTAGAATGTCTGAGGAAAGAATCTCTGAATTGAGAGATCACAGCTCTGATACTACAGACATGTGGTTAGAATGTCTCAGGAAAGAATCTCTGAATTGAGAGATCACAGCTCTGATACTATAGACATGTGGTTAGAATGTCTCAGGAAAGAATCTCTGAATTGAGAGATCACAGCTCTGATACTACAGACATGTGGTTAGCATGTCTCAGGAAAGAATCTCTGAATTGAGAGGTCACACCTCTGATACTACAGACATGTGGTTAGAATGTCTCAGGAAAGAATCTCTGAATTGAGTGATCACAGCTCAGATACTATAGACATGTGGTTAGAATGTCTCAGGAAAGAATCTCTGAATTAAGAGATCACAGCTCTGATACTACAGACATGTGGTTAGAATGTCGCAGGAAAGAATCTCTGAATTGTGAGATCACAGCTCTGATACTACAGACATGTGGTTAGAATGTCTCAGGAAAGAATCTCTAAATTGAGAGATCACAGCTCTGATGCTATAGACATGTGGTTAGAATGCCTCAGGAAAGAATCTCTAAATTGAGAGATCACAGCTCTGATACTATAAAAATGTGGTTAGAATCTCTGAGAAAAGAATCTCTGAATTGAGAGATCACAACGCTGATACTACAGATTGGTGGCGGGAATGTTTCAGGAAAGAATCTCTGAATTGAGAGATCACAGCTCTGATACTATAGACATGTGGTTAGAATGTCTCAGGAAAGAATCTCTGAGTTGAGAGATCACAGCTCTGATACTATAGACATGTGGTTAGAATGTCTCAGGAAAGAATCTCTGAATTGAAATATCACAGCTCTGAT
Organism: Eledone cirrhosa; assembly: GCA_964016885.1. Lineage (NCBI taxonomy): Eukaryota > Metazoa > Mollusca > Cephalopoda > Octopoda > Eledonidae > Eledone > Eledone cirrhosa. The sequence goes on along the minus strand of OZ024757.1, from coordinate 3,140,184 downwards.
ACTACAGACATGTGGTTAGAATGTCTCAGGAAAGAATCTCTGAATTGAGAGATCACACGTCTGATACTACAGACATGTGGTTAGAATGTCTCAGGAAAGAATCTCTGAATTGAGAGATCACAGCTCTGATACTACAGACATGTGGTTAGAATGCCTCAGGAAAGAATCTCTAAATTGAGAGATCACAGCTCTGATACTACAGTTTGGTGGCGGGAATGTCTCAGGAAAGAATCTCTGAATTGAGAGATCACAGCTCTGATACTACTGACATGTGGTAAGAATATCTCTGGAAAGAATCTTTGAATTGGGAGATCACAGCTCTAATACTACAGACATGTGGTTAGCATGTCTCAGGAAAGAATCTCTGAATTGAGAGATCACAGCTCTGATACTATAGACATGTGGTTAGAATGTCTCAGGAAAGAATCTCTGAATTGAGAGATCACACCTCTGATACTACAGACATGTGGTAAGAATATCTCTGGAAAGAATCTTTGAATTGAGAGATCACAGCTCTAATACTATAGATATGTGGTTAGAATGTCTCAGGAAAGAATCTCTAAATTGAGAGATCACAGCTCTGATACTACAGACATGTGGATAGAATGTCTGAGGAAAGAATCTCTGAATTGAGAGATCACAGCTCTGATACTACAGACATGTGGTTAGAATGTCTCAGGAAAGAATCTCTGAATTGAGAGATCACAGCTCTGATACTATAGATATGTGGTTAGAATGTCTCAGGAAAGAATCTCTGAATTGAGAGATCACAGCTCTGATACTACAGACATGTGGTAAGAATATCTCTGGAAATAATCTTTGAATTGAGAGATCACAGCTCTAATACTATAGATATGTGGTTAGAATGTCTCAGGAAAGAATCTCTAAATTGAGAGATCACAGCTCTGATACTACAGACATGTGGTTAGAATGTCTGAGGAAAGAATCTCTGAATTGAGAGATCACAGCTCTGATACTACAGACATGTGGTTAGAATGTCTCAGGAAAGAATCTCTGAATTGAGAGATCACAGCTCTGATACTCTAGACATGTGGTTAGAATGTCTCAGGAAAGAATCTCTGAATTGAGAGATCACAGCTCTGATACTACAGACATGTGGTTAGCATGTCTCAGGAAAGAATCTCTGAATTGAGAGGTCACACCTCTGATACTACAGACATGTGGTTAGAATGTCTCAGGAAAGAATCTCTGAATTGAGAGATCACAGCTCTGATACTATAGACATGTGGTTAGAATGTCTCAGGAAAGAATCTCTGAATTGAGAGATCACAGCTCTGATACTACAGACATGTGGTTAGAATGCCTCAGGAAAGAATCTCTAAATTGAGAGATCACAGCTCTGATACTACAGTTTGGTGGCTGGAATGTCTCAGGAAAGAATCTCTGAATTGAGAGATCACAGCTCTGATACTACTGACATGTGGTAAGAATATCTCTGGAAAGAATCTTTGAATTGGGAGATCACAGCTCTAATACTACAGACATGTGGTTAGCATGTCTCAGGAAAGAATCTCTGAATTGAGAGATCACAGCTCTGATACTATAGACATGTGGTTAGAATGTCTCAGGAAAGAATCTCTGAATTGAGAGATCACACCTCTGATACTACAGACATGTGGTAAGAATATCTCTGGAAAGAATCTTTGAATTGAGAGATCACAGCTCTAATACTATAGATATGTGGTTAGAATGTCTCAGGAAAGAATCTCTAAATTGAGAGATCACAGCTCTGATACTACAGACATGTGGATAGAATGTCTGAGGAAAGAATCTCTGAATTGAGAGATCACAGCTCTGATACTACAGACATGTGGTTAGAATGTCTCAGGAAAGAATCTCTGAATTGAGAGATCACAGCTCTGATACTATAGATATGTGGTTAGAATGTCTCAGGAAAGAATCTCTGAATTGAGAGATCACAGCTCTGATACTACAGACATGTGGTAAGAATATCTCTGGAAATAATCTTTGAATTGAGAGATCACAGCTCTAATACTATAGATATGTGGTTAGAATGTCTCAGGAAAGAATCTCTAAATTGAGAGATCACAGCTCTGATACTACAGACATGTGGTTAGAATGTCTGAGGAAAGAATCTCTGAATTGAGAGATCACAGCTCTGATACTACAGACATGTGGTTAGAATGTCTCAGGAAAGAATCTCTGAATTGAGAGATCACAGCTCTGATACTCTAGACATGTGGTTAGAATGTCTCAGGAAAGAATCTCTGAATTGAGAGATCACAGCTCTGATACTACAGACATGTGGTTAGCATGTCTCAGGAAAGAATCTCTGAATTGAGAGGTCACACCTCTGATACTACAGACATGTGGTTAGAATGTCTCAGGAAAGAATCTCTGAATTGAGAGATCACAGCTCTGATACTATAGACATGTGGTTAGAATGTCTCAGGAAAGAATCTCTGAATTAAGAGATCACAGCTCTGATACTACAGACATGTGGTTAGAATGTCGCAGGAAAGAATCTCTGAATTGAGAGATCACAGCTCTGATACTACAGACGTGTGGTTAGAATGTCTCAGGAAAGAATCTCTGAATTGAGAGATCACAGCTCTGATGCTATAGACATGTGGTTAGAATGCCTCAGGAAAGAATCTCTAAATTGAGAGATCACAGCTCTGATACTAAAAAAATGTGGTTAGAATGTCTGAGAAAAGAATCTCTGAATTGAGAGATCACAGCTCTGATACTACAGACATGTGGTTAGAATGTCTGAGGAAAGAATCTCTGAATTGAGAGATCACAGCTCTGATACTACAGACATGTGGTTAGAATGTCTCAGGAAAGAATCTCTGAATTGAGAGATCACAGCTCTGATACTATAGACATGTGGTTAGAATGTCTCAGGAAAGAATCTCTGAATTGAGAGATCACAGCTCTGATACTACAGACATGTGGTTAGCATGTCTCAGGAAAGAATCTCTGAATTGAGAGGTCACACCTCTGATACTACAGACATGTGGTTAGAATGTCACAGGAAAGAATCTCTGAATTGAGTGATCACAGCTCTGACACTAGAGACATGTGGTTAGAATGTCTCAGGAAAGAATCTCTGAATTAAGAGATCACAACTCTGATACTACAGACATGTGGTTAGAATGTCGCAGGAAAGAATCTCTGAATTGCGAGATCACAGCTCTGATACTACAGACGTGGTTAGAATGTCTCAGGAAAGAATCTCTGAATTGAGAGATCACAGCTCTGATGCTATAGACATGTGGTTAGAATGCATCAGGAAAGAATCTCTAAATTGAGAGATCACAGCTCTGATACTATAAAAATGTGGTTAGAATGTCTGAGAAAATAATCTCTGAATTGAGAGATCACAACGCTGATACTACAGATTGGTGGCGGGAATGTTTCAGGAAAGAATCTCTGAATTGAGAGTTCACAGCTCTGATACTATAGACATGTGGTTAGAATGTCTCAGGAAAGAATCTCTGAGTTGAGAGATCACAGCTCTGATACTATAGACATGTGGTTAGAATGTCTCAGGAAAGAATCTCTGAATTGAAATATCACAGCTCTGATACTACAGACATGTGGTTAGAATGTCTCAGGAAAGAATCTCTGAATTGAGAGATCACACCTCTGATACTACAGACATGTGGTTAGAATGTCTCAGGAAAGAATCTCTGAATTGAGAGATCACAGCTCTGATACTACAGACATGTGGTTAGAATGCCTCAGGAAAGAATCTCTAAATTGAGAGATCACAGCTCTGATACTACAGATTGGTGGCGGGAATGTCTCAGGAAAGAATCTCTGAATTGAGAGATCACAGCTCTGATACTACTGACATGTGGTAAGAATATCTCTGGAAAGAATCTTTGAATTTTAGAGATCACAGCTCTAATACTACAGACATGTGGTTAGCATGTCTCAGGAAAGAATCTCTGAATTGAGAGATCACAGCTCTGATACTATAGACATGTGGTTAGAATGTCTCAGGAAAGAATCTCTGAATTGAGAGATCACAGCTCTGATACTACAGACATGTGGTAAGAATATCTCTGGAAAGAATCTTTGAATTGAGAGATCACAGCTCTAATACTATAGATATGTGGTTAGAATGTCTCAGGAAAGAATCTCTAAATTGAGAGATCACAGCTCTGATACTACAGACATGTGGTTAGAATTTCTGAGGAAAGAATCTCTGAATTGAGAGATCACAGCTCTGATACTACAGACATGTGGTTAGAATGTCTCAGGAAAGAATCTCTGAATTGAGAGATCACAGCTCTGATACTATAGACATGTGGTTAGAATGTCGCAGGAAAGAATCTCTGAATTGAGAGATCACAGCTCTGATACTACAGACATGTGGTTAGAATGTCTCAAGAAAGAATCTCTGGATTGAGAGATCACAGATCTGATACTACAGACATGTGGTTAGAATGTCGCAGGAAAGAATCTCTGAATTGAGAGATCACAGCTCTGATACTACAGACATGTGGTTAGAATGTCTCAGGAAAGAATCTCTGAATTGAGAGATCACAGCTCTGATGCTATAGACATGTGGTTAGAATGCCTCAGGAAAGAATCTCTAAATTGAGAGATCACAGCTCTGATACTATAAAAATGTGGTTAGAATGTCTGAGAAAAGAATCTCTGAATTGAGAGATCACAGCTCTGATACTACAGACATGTGGTTAGAATGTCTGAGGAAAGAATCTCTGAATTGAGAGATCACAGCTCTGATACTACAGACATGTGGTTAGAATGTCTCAGGAAAGAATCTCTGAATTGAGAGATCACAGCTCTGATACTATAGACATGTGGTTAGAATGTCTCAGGAAAGAATCTCTGAATTGAGAGATCACAGCTCTGATACTACAGACATGTGTTTAGCATGTCTCAGGAAAGAATCTCTGAATTGAGAGGTCACACCTCTGATACTACAGACATGTGGTTAGAATGTCTCAGGAAAGAATCTCTGAATTGAGTGATCACAGCTCAGATACTATAGACATGTGGTTAGAATGTCTCAGGAAAGAATCTCTGAATTGCGAGGTCACAGCTCTGATACTACAGACATGTGGTTAGAATGTCGCAGGAAAGAATCTCTGAATTGAGTGATCACAGCTCTGACACTATAGACATGTGGTTAGAATGTCTCAGGAAAGAATCTCTGAATTAAGAGATCACAGCTCTGATACTACAGACATGTGGTTAGAATGTCGCAGGAAAGAATCTCTGAATTGCGAGATCACAGCTCTGATACTACAGACGTGGTTAGAATGTCTCAGGAAAGAATCTCTGAATTGAGAGATCACAGCTCTGATGCTATAGACATGTGGTTAGAATGCATCAGGAAAGAATCTCTAAATTGAGAGATCACAGCTCTGATACTATAAAAATGTGGTTAGAATGTCTGAGAAAATAATCTCTGAATTGAGAGATCACAACGCTGATACTACAGATTGGTGGCGGGAATGTTTCAGGAAAGAATCTCTGAATTGAGAGTTCACAGCTCTGATACTATAGACATGTGGTTAGAATGTCTCAGGAAAGAATCTCTGAGTTGAGAGATCACAGCTCTGATACTATAGACATGTGGTTAGAATGTCTCAGGAAAGAATCTCTGAATTGAAATATCACAGCTCTGATACTACAGACATGTGGTTAGAATGTCTCAGGAAAGAATCTCTGAATTGAGAGATCACACCTCTGATACTACAGACATGTGGTTAGAATGTCTCAGGAAAGAATCTCTGAATTGAGAGATCACAGCTCTGATACTACAGACATGTGGTTAGAATGCCTCAGGAAAGAATCTCTAAATTGAGAGATCACAGCTCTGATACTACAGATTGGTGGCGGGAATGTCTCAGGAAAGAATCTCTGAATTGAGAGATCACAGCTCTGATACTACTGACATGTGGTAAGAATATCTCTGGAAAGAATCTTTGAATTTTAGAGATCACAGCTCTAATACTACAGACATGTGGTTAGCATGTCTCAGGAAAGAATCTCTGAATTGAGAGATCACAGCTCTGATACTATAGACATGTGGTTAGAATGTCTCAGGAAAGAATCTCTGAATTGAGAGATCACAGCTCTGATACTACAGACATGTGGTAAGAATATCTCTGGAAAGAATCTTTGAATTGAGAGATCACAGCTCTAATACTATAGATATGTGGTTAGAATGTCTCAGGAAAGAATCTCTAAATTGAGAGATCACAGCTCTGATACTACAGACATGTGGTTAGAATTTCTGAGGAAAGAATCTCTGAATTGAGAGATCACAGCTCTGATACTACAGACATGTGGTTAGAATGTCTCAGGAAAGAATCTCTGAATTGAGAGATCACAGCTCTGATACTATAGACATGTGGTTAGAATGTCGCAGGAAAGAATCTCTGAATTGAGAGATCACAGCTCTGATACTACAGACATGTGGTTAGAATGTCTCAAGAAAGAATCTCTGGATTGAGAGATCACAGATCTGATACTACAGACATGTGGTTAGAATGTCGCAGGAAAGAATCTCTGAATTGAGAGATCACAGCTCTGATACTACAGACATGTGGTTAGAATGTCTCAGGAAAGAATCTCTGAATTGAGAGATCACAGCTCTGATGCTATAGACATGTGGTTAGAATGCCTCAGGAAAGAATCTCTAAATTGAGAGATCACAGCTCTGATACTATAAAAATGTGGTTAGAATGTCTGAGAAAAGAATCTCTGAATTGAGAGATCACAGCTCTGATACTACAGACATGTGGTTAGAATGTCTGAGGAAAGAATCTCTGAATTGAGAGATCACAGCTCTGATACTACAGACATGTGGTTAGAATGTCTCAGGAAAGAATCTCTGAATTGAGAGATCACAGCTCTGATACTATAGACATGTGGTTAGAATGTCTCAGGAAAGAATCTCTGAATTGAGAGATCACAGCTCTGATACTACAGACATGTGTTTAGCATGTCTCAGGAAAGAATCTCTGAGATGAGAGGTCACACCTCTGATACTACAGACATGTGGTTAGAATGTCTCAGGAAAGAATCTCTGAATTGAGTGATCACAGCTCAGATACTATAGACATGTGGTTAGAATGTCTCAGGAAAGAATCTCTGAATTGCGAGGTCACAGCTCTGATACTACAGACATGTGGTTAGAATGTCGCAGGAAAGAATCTCTGAATTGCGAGATCACAGCTCTGATACTACAGACATGTGTTTAGAATGTCTCAGGAAAGAATCTCTGAATTGAGAGATCACAGCTCTGATGCTATAGACATGTGGTTAGAATGCCTCAGGAAAGAATCTCTAAATTGAGAGATCACAGCTCTGATACTATAAAAATGTGTTAGAATCTCTGAGAAAAGAATCTCTGAATTGAGAGATCACAAAGCTGATACTACAGATTGGTGGCGGGAATGTTTCAGGAAAGAATCTCTGAATTGAGAGATCACAGCTCTGATACTATAGACATGTGGTTAGAATGTCTCAGGAAAGAATCTCTGAGTTGAGAGATCACAGCTCTGATACTATAGACATGTGGTTAGAATGTCTCAGGAAAGAATCTCTGAATTGAAATATCACAGCTCTGATACTACAGACATGTGGTTAGAATGTCTCAGGAAAGAATCTCTGAATTGAGAGATCACACGTCTGATACTACAGACATGTGGTTAGAATGTCTCAGGAAAGAATCTCTGAATTGAGAGATCACAGCTCTGATACTACAGACATGTGGTTAGAATGCCTCAGGAAAGAATCTCTAAATTGAGAGATCACAGCTCTGATACTACAGATTGGTGGCGGGAATGTCTCAGGAAAGAATCTCTGAATTTAGAGATCACAGCTCTGATACTACTGACATGTGGTAAGAATATCTCTGGAAAGAATCTTTGAATTGAGAGATCACAGCTCTAATACTACAGACATGTGGTTAGCATGTCTCAGGAAAGAATCTCTGAATTGAGAGATCACAGCTCTGATACTATAGACATGTGGTTAGAATGTCTCAGGAAAGAATCTCTGAATTGAGAGATCACACCTCTGATACTACAGACATGTGGTAAGAATATCTCTGGAAAGAATCTTTGAATTGAGAGATCACAGCTCTAATACTATAGATATGTGGTTAGAATGTCTCAGGAAAGAATCTCTAAATTGAGAGATCACAGCTCTGATACTAGAGACATGTGGTTAGAATGTCTGAGGAAAGAATCTCTGAATTGAGAGATCACAGCTCTGATACTACAGACATGTGGTTAGAATGTCTCAGGAAAGAATCTCTGAATTGAGAGATCACAGCTCTGATACTATAGATATGTGGTTAGAATGTCTCAGGAAAGAATCTCTGAATTGAGAGATCACAGCCCTGATACTACAGACATGTGGTAAGAATATCTCTGGAAATAATCTTTGAATTGAGAGATCACAGCTCTAATACTATAGATATGTGGTTAGAATGTCTCAGGAAAGAATCTCTAAATTGAGAGATCACAGCTCTGATACTACAGACATGTGGTTAGAATGTCTGAGGAAAGAATCTCTGAATTGAGAGATCACAGCTCTGATACTACAGACATGTGGTTAGAATGTCTCAGGAAAGAATCTCTGAATTGAGAGATCACAGCTCTGATACTCTAGACATGTGGTTAGAATGTCTCAGGAAAGAATCTCTGAATTGAGAGATCACAGCTCTGATACTACAGACATGTGGTTAGCATGTCTCAGGAAAGAATCTCTGAATTGAGAGGTCACACCTCTGATACTACAGACATGTGGTTAGAATGTCTCAGGAAAGAATCTCTGAATTGAGAGATCACAGCTCTGATACTATAGACATGTGGTTAGAATGTCTCAGGAAAGAATCTCTGAATTAAGAGATCACAGCTCTGATACTACAGACATGTGGTTAGAATGTCGCAGGAAAGAATCTCTGAATTGAGAGATCACAGCTCTGATACTACAGACATGTGGTTAGAATGTCTCAGGAAAGAATCTCTGAATTGAGAGATCACAGCTCTGATGCTATAGACATGTGGTTAGAATGCCTCAGGAAAGAATCTCTAAATTGAGAGATCACAGCTCTGATACTAAAAAAATGTGGTTAGAATGTCTGAGAAAAGAATCTCTGAATTGAGAGATCACAGCTCTGATACTACAGACATGTGGTTAGAATGTCTGAGGAAAGAATCTCTGAATTGAGAGATCACAGCTCTGATACTACAGACATGTGGTTAGAACGTCTCAGGAAAGAATCTCTGAATTGAGAGATCACAGCTCTGATACTATAGACATGTGGTTAGAATGTCTCAGGAAAGAATCTCTGAATTGAGAGATCACAGCTCTGATACTACAGACATGTGGTTAGCATGTCTCAGGAAAGAATCTCTGAATTGAGAGGTCACACCTCTGATACTACAGACATGTGGTTAGAATGTCTCAGGAAAGAATCTCTGAATTGAGTGATCACAGCTCTGACACTATAGACATGTGGTTAGAATGTCTCAGGAAAGAATCTCTGAATTAAGAGATCACAGCTCTGATACTACAGACATGTGGTTAGAATGTCGCAGGAAAGAATCTCTGAATTGCGAGATCACAGCTCTGATACTACAGACGTGGTTAGAATGTCTCAGGAAAGAATCTCTGAATTGAGAGATCACAGCTCTGAGGCTATAGACATGTGGTTAGAATGCCTCAGGAAAGAATCTCTAAATTGAGAGATCACAGCTCTGATACTATAAAAATGTGGTTAGAATGTCTGAGAAAATAATCTCTGAATTGAGAGATCACAACGCTGATACTACAGATTGGTGGCGGGAATGTTTCAGGAAAGAATCTCTGAATTGAGAGTTCACAGCTCTGATACTATAGACATGTGGTTAGAATGTCTCAGGAAAGAATCTCTGAGTTGAGAGATCACAGCTCTGATACTATAGACATGTGGTTAGAATGTCTCAGGAAAGAATCTCTGAATTGAAATATCACAGCTCTGATACTACAGACATGTGGTTAGAATGTCTCAGGAAAGAATCTCTGAATTGAGAGATCACACCTCTGATACTACAGACATGTGGTTAGAATGTCTCAGGAAAGAATCTCTGAATTGAGAGATCACAGCTCTGATACTACAGACATGTGGTTAGAATGCCTCAGGAAAGAATCTCTAAATTGAGAGATCACAGCTCTGATACTACAGATTGGTGGCGGGAATGTCTCAGGAAAGAATCTCTGAATTGAGAGATCACAGCTCTGATACTACTGACATGTGGTAAGAATATCTCTGGAAAGAATCTTTGAATTTTAGAGATCACAGCTCTAATACTACAGACATGTGGTTAGCATGTCTCAGGAAAGAATCTCTGAATTGAGAGATCACAGCTCTGATACTATAGACATGTGGTTAGAATGTCTCAGGAAAGAATCTCTGAATTGAGAGATCACAGCTCTGATACTACAGACATGTGGTAAGAATATCTCTGGAAAGAATCTTTGAATTGAGAGATCACAGCTCTAATACTATAGATATGTGGTTAGAATGTCTCAGGAAAGAATCTCTAAATTGAGAGATCACAGCTCTGATACTACAGACATGTGGTTAGAATTTCTGAGGAAAGAATCTCTGAATTGAGAGATCACAGCTCTGATACTACAGACATGTGGTTAGAATGTCTCAGGAAAGAATCTCTGAATTGAGAGATCACAGCTCTGATACTATAGACATGTGGTTAGAATGTCGCAGGAAAGAATCTCTGAATTGAGAGATCACAGCTCTGATACTACAGACATGTGGTTAGAATGTCTCAAGAAAGAATCTCTGGATTGAGAGATCACAGATCTGATACTACAGACATGTGGTTAGAATGTCGCAGGAAAGAATCTCTGAATTGAGATATCACAGCTCTGATACTACAGACATGTGGTTAGAATGTCTCAGGAAAGAATCTCTGAATTGAGAGATCACAGCTCTGATGCTATAGACATGTGGTTAGAATGCCTCAGGAAAGAATCTCTAAATTGAGAGATCACAGCTCTGATACTATAAAAATGTGGTTAGAATGTCTGAGAAAAGAATCTCTGAATTGAGAGATCACAGCTCTGATACTACAGACATGTGGTTAGAATGTCTGAGGAAAGAATCTCTGAATTGAGAGATCACAGCTCTGATACTACAGACATGTGGTTAGAATGTCTCAGGAAAGAATCTCTGAATTGAGAGATCACAGCTCTGATACTATAGACATGTGGTTAGAATGTCTCAGGAAAGAATCTCTGAATTGAGAGATCACAGCTCTGATACTACAGACATGTGTTTAGCATGTCTCAGGAAAGAATCTCTGAATTGAGAGGTCACACCTCTGATACTACAGACATGTGGTTAGAATGTCTCAGGAAAGAATCTCTGAATTGAGTGATCACAGCTCAGATACTATAGACATGTGGTTAGAATGTCTCAGGAAAGAATCTCTGAATTGCGAGGTCACAGCTCTGATACTACAGACATGTGGTTAGAATGTCGCAGGAAAGAATCTCTGAATTGCGAGATCACAGCTCTGATACTACAGACATGTGTTTAGAATGTCTCAGGAAAGAATCTCTGAATTGAGAGATCACAGCTCTGATGCTATAGACATGTGGTTAGAATGCCTCAGGAAAGAATCTCTAAATTGAGAGATCACAGCTCTGATACTATAAAAATGTGTTAGAATCTCTGAGAAAAGAATCTCTGAATTGAGAGATCACAAAGCTGATACTACAGATTGGTGGCGGGAATGTTTCAGGAAAGAATCTCTGAATTGAGAGATCACAGCTCTGATACTATAGACATGTGGTTAGAATGTCTCAGGAAAGAATCTCTGAGTTGAGAGATCACAGCTCTGATACTATAGACATGTGGTTAGAATGTCTCAGGAAAGAATCTCTGAATTGAAATATCACAGCTCTGATACTACAGACATGTGGTTAGAATGTCTCAGGAAAGAATCTCTGAATTGAGAGATCACACGTCTGATACTACAGACATGTGGTTAGAATGTCTCAGGAAAGAATCTCTGAATTGAGAGATCACAGCTCTGATACTACAGACATGTGGTTAGAATGCCTCAGGAAAGAATCTCTAAATTGAGAGATCACAGCTCTGATACTACAGATTGGTGGCGGGAATGTCTCAGGAAAGAATCTCTGAATTTAGAGATCACAGCTCTGATACTACTGACATGTGGTAAGAATATCTCTGGAAAGAATCTTTGAATTGAGAGATCACAGCTCTAATACTACAGACATGTGGTTAGCATGTCTCAGGAAAGAATCTCTGAATTGAGAGATCACAGCTCTGATACTATAGACATGTGGTTAGAATGTCTCAGGAAAGAATCTCTGAATTGAGAGATCACACCTCTGATACTACAGACATGTGGTAAGAATATCTCTGGAAAGAATCTTTGAATTGAGAGATCACAGCTCTAATACTATAGATATGTGGTTAGAATGTCTCAGGAAAGAATCTCTAAATTGAGAGATCACAGCTCTGATACTAGAGACATGTGGTTAGAATGTCTGAGGAAAGAATCTCTGAATTGAGAGATCACAGCTCTGATACTACAGACATGTGGTTAGAATGTCTCAGGAAAGAATCTCTGAATTGAGAGATCACAGCTCTGATACTATAGATATGTGGTTAGAATGTCTCAGGAAAGAATCTCTGAATTGAGAGATCACAGCTCTGATACTACAGACATGTGGTAAGAATATCTCTGGAAATAATCTTTGAATTGAGAGATCACAGCTCTAATACTATAGATATGTGGTTAGAATGTCTCAGGAAAGAATCTCTAAATTGAGAGATCACAGCTCTGATACTACAGACATGTGGTTAGAATGTCTGAGGAAAGAATCTCTGAATTGAGAGATCACAGCTCTGATACTACAGACATGTGGTTAGAATGTCTCAGGAAAGAATCTCTGAATTGAGAGATCACAGCTCTGATACTCTAGACATGTGGTTAGAATGTCTCAGGAAAGAATCTCTGAATTGAGAGATCACAGCTCTGATACTACAGACATGTGGTTAGCATGTCTCAGGAAAGAATCTCTGAATTGAGAGGTCACACCTCTGATACTACAGACATGTGGTTAGAATGTCTCAGGAAAGAATCTCTGAATTGAGAGATCACAGCTCTGATACTATAGACATGTGGTTAGAATGTCTCAGGAAAGAATCTCTGAATTAAGAGATCACAGCTCTGATACTACAGACATGTGGTTAGAATGTCGCAGGAAAGAATCTCTGAATTGAGAGATCACAGCTCTGATACTACAGACATGTGGTTAGAATGTCTCAGGAAAGAATCTCTGAATTGAGAGATCACAGCTCTGATGCTATAGACATGTGGTTAGAATGCCTCAGGAAAGAATCTCTAAATTGAGAGATCACAGCTCTGATACTAAAAAAATGTGGTTAGAATGTCTGAGAAAAGAATCTCTGAATTGAGAGATCACAGCTCTGATACTACAGACATGTGGTTAGAATGTCTGAGGAAAGAATCTCTGAATTGAGAGATCACAGCTCTGATACTACAGACATGTGGTTAGAACGTCTCAGGAAAGAATCTCTGAATTGAGAGATCACAGCTCTGATACTATAGACATGTGGTTAGAATGTCTCAGGAAAGAATCTCTGAATTGAGAGATCACAGCTCTGATACTACAGACATGTGGTTAGCATGTCTCAGGAAAGAATCTCTGAATTGAGAGGTCACACCTCTGATACTACAGACATGTGGTTAGAATGTCTCAGGAAAGAATCTCTGAATTGAGTGATCACAGCTCTGACACTATAGACATGTGGTTAGAATGTCTCAGGAAAGAATCTCTGAATTAAGAGATCACAGCTCTGATACTACAGACATGTGGTTAGAATGTCGCAGGAAAGAATCTCTGAATTGCGAGATCACAGCTCTGATACTACAGACGTGGTTAGAATGTCTCAGGAAAGAATCTCTGAATTGAGAGATCACAGCTCTGAGGCTATAGACATGTGGTTAGAATGCCTCAGGAAAGAATCTCTAAATTGAGAGATCACAGCTCTGATACTATAAAAATGTGGTTAGAATGTCTGAGAAAATAATCTCTGAATTGAGAGATCACAACGCTGATACTACAGATTGGTGGCGGGAATGTTTCAGGAAAGAATCTCTGAATTGAGAGTTCACAGCTCTGATACTATAGACATGTGGTTAGAATGTCTCAGGAAAGAATCTCTGAGTTGAGAGATCACAGCTCTGATACTATAGACATGTGGTTAGAATGTCTCAGGAAAGAATCTCTGAATTGAAATATCACAGCTCTGATACTACAGACATGTGGTTAGAATGTCTCAGGAAAGAATCTCTGAATTGAGAGATCACACCTCTGATACTACAGACATGTGGTTAGAATGTCTCAGGAAAGAATCTCTGAATTGAGAGATCACAGCTCTGATACTACAGACATGTGGTTAGAATGCCTCAGGAAAGAATCTCTAAATTGAGAGATCACAGCTCTGATACTACAGATTGGTGGCGGGAATGTCTCAGGAAAGAATCTCTGAATTGAGAGATCACAGCTCTGATACTACTGACATGTGGTAAGAATATCTCTGGAAAGAATCTTTGAATTGAGAGATCACAGCTCTAATACTACAGACATGTGGTTAGCATGTCTCAGGAAAGAATCTCTGAATTGAGAGATCACAGCTCTGATACTATAGACATGTGGTTAGAATGTCTCAGGAAAGAATCTCTGAATTGAGAGATCACAGCTCTGATACTACAGACATGTGGTAAGAATATCTCTGGAAAGAATCTTTGAATTGAGAGATCACAGCTCTAATACTATAGATATGTGGTTAGAATGTCTCAGGAAAGAATCTCTAAATTGAGAGATCACAGCTCTGATACTACAGACATGTGGTTAGAATTTCTGAGGAAAGAATCTCTGAATTGAGAGATCACAGCTCTGATACTACAGACATGTGGTTAGAATGTCTCAGGAAAGAATCTCTGAATTGAGAGATCACAGCTCTGATACTATAGACATGTGGTTAGAATGTCGCAGGAAAGAATCTCTGAATTGAGAGATCACAGCTCTGATACTACAGACATGTGGTTAGAATGTCTCAAGAAAGAATCTCTGGATTGAGAGATCACAGATCTGATACTACAGACATGTGGTTAAAATGTCTCAGGAAAGAATCTCTGAATTGAGAGATCACAGCTCTGATACTATAGACATGTGGTTAGAATGTCTCATGAAGGAATCTCTGAATTGAGAGATCACAACGCTGATACTACAGATTGGTGGCGGGAATGTCTCAGGAAAGAATCTCTGAATTGAGAGATCACAGCTCTGATACTACAGACATGTGGTAAGAATATCTCTGGAAAGAATCTTTGAATTGAGAGATCACAGCTCTACAACTATAGATATGTGGTTAGAATATCTCTGGAAAGAATCTTTGAATTGAGAGATCACAGATCTAATACTATAGATATGTGATTAGAATGTCTCAGGAAAGAATCTCTGAATTGAGAGATCACAGCTCTAATACTACAGACATGTGGTAAGAATATCTCTGGAAAGAATCTTTGAATTGAGAGATCACAGCTCTAATACTATAGATATGTGGTTTGAATGTCTCAGGAAAGAATCTCTGAATTGAGAGATCACAGCTCTGATACTATAGACATGTGGTTAGAATGTCTCAGAAAAGAATCTCTGAATTGAGAGATCACAGCTCTGATACTACAGACATGTGGTTAGCATGTCTCAGGAAAGAATCTCTGAATTGAGAGGTCACACCTCTGATACTACAGACATGTGGTTAGAAGGTCTCAGGAAAGAATCTCTGAATTGAGAGATCACAGCTCTGATACTATAGACATGTGGTTAGAATGTCTCAGGAAAGAATCTCTGAATTAAGAGATCACAGCTCTGATACTACAGACATGTGGTTAGAATGTCGCAGGAAAGAATCTCTGAATTGAGAGATCACAGCTCTGATACTACAGACATGTGGTTAGAATGTCTCAGGAAAGAATCTCTGAATTGAGAGATCACAGCTCTGATGCTATAGACATGTGGTTAGAATGTCTCAGGAAAGAATCTCTGAATTGAAATATCACAGCTCTGATACTACAGACATGTGGTTAGAATGTCTCAGGAAAGAATCTCTGAATTGAGAGATCACACCTCTGATACTACAGACATGTGGTTAGAATGTCTCAGGAAAGAATCTCTGAATTGAGAGATCACAGCTCTGATACTACAGACATGTGGTTAGAATGTCTCAGGAAAGAATCTCTGAATTGAGAGATCACAGCTCTGATACTACAGACATGTGGTAAGAATATCTCTGGAAAGAATCTTTGAATTGAGAGATCACAGCTCTAATACTATAGATATGTGGTTAGAATGTCTCAGGAAAGAATCTCTAAATTGAGAGATCACAGCTCTGATACTACAGACATGTGGTTAGAATTTCTGAGGAAAGAATCTCTGAATTGAGAGATCACAGCTCTGATACTATAGACATGTGGTTAGAATGTCGCAGGAAAGAATCTCTGAATTGAGAGATCACAGCTCTGATACTACAGACATGTGGTTAGAATGTCTCAAGAAAGAATCTCTGGATTGAGAGATCACAGATCTGATACTACAGACATGTGGTTAGAATGTCGCAGGAAAGAATCTCTGAATTGAGAGATCACAGCTCTGATACTACAGACATGTGGTTAGAATGTCTCAGGAAAGAATCTCTGAATTGAGAGATCACAGCTCTGATGCTATAGACATGTGGTTAGAATGCCTCAGGAAAGAATCTCTAAATTGAGAGATCACAGCTCTGATACTATAAAAATGTGGTTAGAATGTCTGAGAAAAGAATCTCTGAATTGAGAGATCACAGCTCTGATACTACAGACATGTGGTTAGAATGTCTGAGGAAAGAATCTCTGAATTGAGAGATCACAGCTCTGATACTACAGACATGTGGTTAGAATGTCTCAGGAAAGAATCTCTGAATTGAGAGATCACAGCTCTGATACTATAGACATGTGGTTAGAATGTCTCAGGAAAGAATCTCTGAATTGAGAGATCACAGCTCTGATACTACAGACATGTGTTTAGCATGTCTCAGGAAAGAATCTCTGAATTGAGAGGTCACACCTCTGATACTACAGACATGTGGTTAGAATGTCTCAGGAAAGAATCTCTGAATTGAGTGATCACACCTCAGATACTATAGACATGTGGTTAGAATGTCTCAGGAAAGAATCTCTGAATTGCGAGATCACAGCTCTGATACTACAGACATGTGGTTAGAATGTCGCAGGAAAGAATCTCTGAATTGCGAGATCACAGCTCTGATACTACAGACATGTGTTTAGAATGTCTCAGGAAAGAATCTCTGAATTGAGAGATCACAGCTCTGATGCTATAGACATGTGGTTAGAATGCCTCAGGAAAGAATCTCTAAATTGAGAGATCACAGCTCTGATGCTATAGACATGTGGTTAGAATGTCTCAGGAAAGAATCTCTGAATTGAAATATCACAGCTCTGATACTACAGACATGTGGTTAGAATGTCTCAGGAAAGAATCTCTGAATTGAGAGATCACACCTCTGATACTACAGACATGTGGTTAGAATGTCTCAGGAAAGAATCTCTGAATTGAGAGATCACAGCTCTGATACTACAGACATGTGGTTAGAATGTCTCAGGAAAGAATCTCTGAATTGAGAGATCACAGCTCTGATACTACAGACATGTGGTAAGAATATCTCTGGAAAGAATCTTTGAATTGAGAGATCACAGCTCTAATACTATAGATATGTGGTTAGAATGTCTCAGGAAAGAATCTCTAAATTGAGAGATCACAGCTCTGATACTACAGACATGTGGTTAGAATTTCTGAGGAAAGAATCTCTGAATTGAGAGATCAGAGCTCTGATACTACAGACATGTGGTTAGAATGTCTCAGGAAAGAATCTCTGAATTGAGAGATCACAGCTCTGATACTATAGACATGTGGTTAGAATGTCGCAGGAAAGAATCTCTGAATTGAGAGATCACAGCTCTGATACTACAGACATGTGGTTAGAATGTCTCAAGAAAGAATCTCTGGATTGAGAGATCACAGATCTGATACTACAGACATGTGGTTAGAATGTCGCAGGAAAGAATCTCTGAATTGAGAGATCACAGCTCTGATACTACAGACATGTGGTTAGAATGTCTCAGGAAAGAATCTCTGAATTGAGAGATCACAGCTCTCATGCTATAGACATGTGGTTAGAATGCCTCAGGAAAGAATCTCTAAATTGAGAGATCACAGCTCTGATACTATAAAAATGTGGTTAGAATGTCTGAGGAAAGAATCTCTGAATTGAGAGATCACAGATCGAATACTATAGATATGTGATTAGAATGTCTCAGGAAAGAATCTCTGAATTGAGAGATCACAGCTCTGATGCTATAGACATGTGGTTAGAATGCCTCAGGAAAAAATCTCTAAATTGAGAGATCACAGCTCTGATGCTATAGACATGTGGTTAGAATGTCTCAGGAAAGAATCTCTGAATTGAAATATCACAGCTCTGATACTATAGACATGTGGTTAGAATGTCTCAGAAAAGAATCTCTGAATTGAGAGATCACAGCTCTGATACTACAGACATGTGGTTAGCATGTCTCAGGAAAGAATCTCTGAATTGAGAGGTCACACCTCTGATACTACAGACATGTGGTTAGAAGGTCTCAGGAAAGAATCTCTGAATTGAGAGATCACAGCTCTGATACTATAGACATGTGGTTAGAATGTCTCAGGAAAGAATCTCTGAATTAAGAGATCACAGCTCTGATACTACAGACATATGGTTAGAATGTCGCAGGAAAGAATCTCTGAATTGAGAGATCACAGCTCTGATACTACAGACATGTGGTTAGAATGTCTCAGGAAAGAATCTCTGAATTGAGAGATCACAGCTCTGATGCTATAGACATGTGGTTAGAATGTCTCAGGAAAGAATCTCTGAATTGAAATATCACAGCTCTGATACTACAGACATGTGGTTAGAATGTCTCAGGAAAGAATCTCTGAATTGAGAGATCACACCTCTGATACTACAGACATGTGGTTAGAATGTCTCAGGAAAGAATCTCTGAATTGAGAGATCACAGCTCTGATACTACAGACATGTGGTTAGAATGTCTCAGGAAAGAATCTCTGAATTGAGAGATCACAGCTCTGATACTACAGACATGTGGTAAGAATATCTCTGGAAAGAATCTTTGAATTGAGAGATCACAGCTCTAATACTATAGATATGTGGTTAGAATGTCTCAGGAAAGAATCTCTAAATTGAGAGATCACAGCTCTGATACTACAGACATGTGGTTAGAATTTCTGAGGAAAGAATCTCTGAATTGAGAGATCACAGCTCTGATACTATAGACATGTGGTTAGAATGTCGCAGGAAAGAATCTCTGAATTGAGAGATCACAGCTCTGATACTACAGACATGTGGTTAGAATGTCTCAAGAAAGAATCTCTGGATTGAGAGATCACAGATCTGATACTACAGACATGTGGTTAGAATGTCGCAGGAAAGAATCTCTGAATTGAGAGATCACAGCTCTGATACTACAGACATGTGGTTAGAATGTCTCAGGAAAGAATCTCTGAATTGAGAGATCACAGCTCTGATGCTATAGACATGTGGTTAGAATGCCTCAGGAAAGAATCTCTAAATTGAGAGATCACAGCTCTGATACTATAAAAATGTGGTTAGAATGTCTGAGAAAAGAATCTCTGAATTGAGAGATCACAGCTCTGATACTACAGACATGTGGTTAGAATGTCTGAGGAAAGAATCTCTGAATTGAGAGATCACAGCTCTGATACTACAGACATGTGGTTAGAATGTCTCAGGAAAGAATCTCTGAATTGAGAGATCACAGCTCTGATACTATAGACATGTGGTTAGAATGTCTCAGGAAAGAATCTCTGAATTGAGAGATCACAGCTCTGATACTACAGACATGTGTTTAGCATGTCTCAGGAAAGAATCTCTGAATTGAGAGGTCACACCTCTAATACTACAGACATGTGGTTAGAATGTCTCAGGAAAGAATCTCTGAATTGAGTGATCACACCTCAGATACTATAGACATGTGGTTAGAATGTCTCAGGAAAGAATCTCTGAATTGCGAGATCACAGCTCTGATACTACAGACATGTGGTTAGAATGTCGCAGGAAAGAATCTCTGAATTGCGAGATCACAGCTCTGATACTACAGACATGTGTTTAGAATGTCTCAGGAAAGAATCTCTGAATTGAGAGATCACAGCTCTGATGCTATAGACATGTGGTTAGAATGCCTCAGGAAAGAATCTCTAAATTGAGAGATCACAGCTCTGATGCTATAGACATGTGGTTAGAATGTCTCAGGAAAGAATCTCTGAATTGAGAGATCACAGCTCTGATACTATAGACATGTGGTTAGAATGTCTCAGGAAAGAATCTCTGAATTGAGAGAACACAGCTCTGATACTACAGACATGTGTTTAGCATGTCTCAGGAAAGAATCTCTGAATTGAGAGGTCACACCTCTGATACTACAGACATGTGGTTAGAATGTCTCAGGAAAGAATCTCTGAATTGAGTGATCACAGCTCAGATACTATAGACATGTGGTTAGAATGTCTCAGGAAAGAATCTCTGAATTGCGAGATCACAGCTCTGATACTACAGACATGTGGTTAGAATGTCGCAGGAAAGAATCTCTGAATTGGGAGATCACAGCTCTGATACTACAGACATGTGTTTAGAATGTCTCAGGAAAGAATCTCTGAATTGAGAGATCACAGCTCTGATGCTATAGACATGTGGTTAGAATGCCTCAGGAAAGAATCTCTAAATTGAGAGATCACAGCTCTGATACTATAAAAATGTGGTTAGAATCTCTGAGAAAAGAATCTCTGAATTGAGAGATCACAACGCTGATACTACAGATTGGTGGCGGGAATGTTTCAGGAAAGAATCTCTGAATTGAGAGATCACAGCTCTGATACTATAGACATGTGGTTAGAATGTCTCAGGAAAGAATCTCTGAGTTGAGAGATCACAGCTCTGATACTATAGACATGTGGTTAGAATGTCTCAGGAAAGAATCTCTGAATTGAAATATCACAGCTCTGATACTACAGACATGTGGTTAGAATGTCTCAGGAAAGAATCTCTGAATTGAGAGATCACACGTCTGATACTACAGACATGTGGTTAGAATGTCTCAGGAAAGAATCTCTGAATTGAGAGATCACAGCTCTGATACTACAGACATGTGGTTAGAATGCCTCAGGAAAGAATCTCTAAGTTGAGAGATCACAGCTCTGATACTACAGATTGGTGGCGGGAATGTCTCAGGAAAGAATCTCTGAATTGAGAGATCACAGCTCTGATACTACTGACATGTGGTAAGAATATCTCTGGAAAGAATCTTTGAATTGAGAGATCACAGCTCTAATACTACAGACATGTGGTTAGCATGTCTCAGGAAAGAATCTCTGAATTGAGAGATCACAGCTCTGATACTATAGACATGTGGTTAGAATGTCTCAGGAAAGAATCTCTGAATTGAGAGATCACACCTCTGATACTACAGACATGTGGTAAGAATATCTCTGGAAAGAATCTTTGAATTGAGAGATCACAGCTCTAATACTATAGATATGTGGTTAGAATGTCTCAGGAAAGAATCTCTAAATTGAGAGATCACAGCTCTGATACTACAGACATGTGGTTAGAATGTCTGAGGAAAGAATCTCTGAATTGAGAGATCACAGCTCTGATACTACAGACATGTGGTTAGAATGTCTCAGGAAAGAATCTCTGAATTGAGAGATCACAGCTCTGATACTATAGATTTGTGGTTAGAATGTCTCAGGAAAGAATCTCTGAATTGAGAGATCACAGCTCTGATACTACAGACATGTGGTAAGAATATCTCTGGAAATAATCTTTGAATTGAGAGATCACAGCTCTAATACTATAGATATGTGGTTAGAATGTCTCAGGAAAGAATCTCTAAATTGAGAGATCACAGCTCTGATACTACAGACATGTGGTTAGAATGTCTGAGGAAAGAATCTCTGAATTGAGAGATCACAGCTCTGATACTACAGACATGTGGTTAGAATGTCTCAGGAAAGAATCTCTGAATTGAGAGATCACAGCTCTGATACTCTAGACATGTGGTTAGAATGTCTCAGGAAAGAATCTCTGAATTGAGAGATCACAGCTCTGATACTACAGACATGTGGTTAGCATGTCTCAGGAAAGAATCTCTGAATTGAGAGGTCACACCTCTGATACTACAGACATGTGGTTAGAATGTCTCAGGAAAGAATCTCTGAATTGAGAGATCACAGCTCTGATACTATAGACATGTGGTTAGAATGTCTCAGGAAAGAATCTCTGAATTAAGAGATCACAGCTCTGATACTACAGACATGTGGTTAGAATGTCGCAGGAAAGAATCTCTGAATTGAGAGATCACAGCTCTGATACTACAGACATGTGGTTAGAATGTCTCAGGAAAGAATCTCTGAATTGAGAGATCACAGCTCTGATGCTATAGACATGTGGTTAGAATGCCTCAGGAAAGAATCTCTAAATTGAGAGATCACAGCTCTGATACTAAAAAAATGTGGTTAGAATGTCTGAGAAAAGAATCTCTGAATTGAGAGATCACAGCTCTGATACTACAGACATGTGTTTAGAATGTCTGAGGAAAGAATCTCTGAATTGAGAGATCACAGCTCTGATACTACAGACATGTGGTTAGAACGTCTCAGGAAAGAATCTCTGAATTGAGAGATCACAGCTCTGATACTATAGACATGTGGTTAGAACGTCTCAGGAAAGAATCTCTGAATTGAGAGATCACAGCTCTGATACTACAGACATGTGGTTAGCATGTCTCAGGAAAGAATCTCTGAATTGAGAGGTCACACCTCTGATAATACAGACATGTGGTTAGAATGTCTCAGGAAAGAATCTCTGAATTGAGTGATCACAGCTCTGACACTATAGACATGTGGTTAGAATGTCTCAGGAAAGAATCTCTGAATTAAGAGATCACAGCTCTGATACTACAGACATGTGGTTAGAATGTCGCAGGAAAGAATCTCTGAATTGCGAGATCACAGCTCTGATACTACAGACGTGGTTAGAATGTCTCAGGAAAGAATCTCTGAATTGAGAGATCACAGCTCTGATGCTATAGACATGTGGTTAGAATGCCTCAGGAAAGAATCTCTAAATTGAGAGATCACAGCTCTGATACTATAAAAATGTGGTTAGAATGTCTGAGAAAATAATCTCTGAATTGAGAGATCACAACGCTGATACTACAGATTGGTGGCGGGAATGTTTCAGGAAAGAATCTCTGAATTGAGAGTTCACAGCTCTGATACTATAGACATGTGGTTAGAATGTCTCAGGAAAGAATCTCTGAGTTGAGAGATCACAGCTCTGATACTATAGACATGTGGTTAGAATGTCTCAGGAAAGAATCTCTGAATTGAAATATCACAGCTCTGATACTACAGACATGTGGTTAGAATGTCTCAGGAAAGAATCTCTGAATTGAGAGATCACACCTCTGATACTACAGACATGTGGTTAGAATGTCTCAGGAAAGAATCTCTGAATTGAGAGATCACAGCTCTGATACTACAGACATGTGGTTAGAATGCCTCAGGAAAGAATCTCTAAATTGAGAGATCACAGCTCTGATACTACAGATTGGTGGCGGGAATGTCTCAGGAAAGAATCTCTGAATTGAGAGATCACAGCTCTGATACTACTGACATGTGGTAAGAATATCTCTGGAAAGAATCTTTGAATTGAGAGATCACAGCTCTAATACTACAGACATGTGGTAAGAATATCTCTGGAAAGAATCTTTGAATTGAGAGATCACAGCTCTAATACTATAGATATGTGGTTAGAATGTCTCAGGAAAGAATCTCTAAATTGAGAGATCACAGCTCTGATACTACAGACATGTGGTTAGAATTTCTGAGGAAAGAATCTCTGAATTGAGAGATCACAGCTCTGATACTACAGACATGTGGTTAGAATGTCTCAGGAAAGAATCTCTGAATTGAGAGATCACAGCTCTGATACTATAGACATGTGGTTAGAATGTCGCAGGAAAGAATCTCTGAATTGAGAGATCACAGCTCTGATACTACAGACATGTGGTTAGAATGTCTCAAGAAAGAATCTCTGGATTGAGAGATCACAGATCTGATACTACAGACATGTGGTTAGAATGTCTCAGGAAAGAATCTCTGAATTGAGAGATCACAGCTCTGATACTATAGACATGTGGTTAGAATGTCTCATGAAGGAATCTCTGAATTGAGAGATCACAACGCTGATACTACAGATTGGTGGCGGGAATGTCTCAGGAAAGAATCTCTGAATTGAGAGATCACAGCTCTGATACTACAGACATGTGGTAAGAATATCTCTGGAAAGAATCTTTGAATTGAGAGATCACAGCTCTACAACTATAGATATGTGGTTAGAATATCTCTGGAAAGAATCTTTGAATTGAGAGATCACAGATCTAATACTATAGATATGTGATTAGAATGTCTCAGGAAAGAATCTCTGAATTGAGAGATCACAGCTCTGATACTACAGACATGTGGTAAGAATATCTCTGGAAAGAATCTTTGAATTGAGAGATCACAGCTCTAATACTATAGATATGTGGTTTGAATGTCTCAGGAAAGAATCTCTGAATTGAGAGATCACAGCTCTGATACTATAGACATGTGGTTAGAATGTCTCAGAAAAGAATCTCTGAATTGAGAGATCACAGCTCTGATACTACAGACATGTGGTTAGCATGTCTCAGGAAAGAATCTCTGAATTGAGAGGTCACACCTCTGATACTACAGACATGTGGTTAGAAGGTCTCAGGAAAGAATCTCTGAATTGAGAGATCACAGCTCTGATACTATAGACATGTGGTTAGAATGTCTCAGGAAAGAATCTCTGAATTAAGAGATCACAGCTCTGATACTACAGACATGTGGTTAGAATGTCGCAGGAAAGAATCTCTGAATTGAGAGATCACAGCTCTGATACTACAGACATGTGGTTAGAATGCCTCAGGAAAGAATCTCTAAATTGAGAGATCACAGCTCTGATGCTATAGACATGTGGTTAGAATGTCTCAGGAAAGAATCTCTGAATTGAAATATCACAGCTCTGATACTACAGACATGTGGTTAGAATGCCTCAGGAAAGAATCTCTAAATTGAGAGATCACAGCTCTGATACTATAAAAATGTGGTTAGAATGTCTGAGAAAAGAATCTCTGAATTGAGAGATCACAGCTCTGATACTACAGACATGTGGTTAGAATGTCTGAGGAAAGAATCTCTGAATTGAGAGATCACAGCTCTGATACTACAGACATGTGGTTAGAATGTCTCAGGAAAGAATCTCTGAATTGAGAGATCACAGCTCTGATACTATAGACATGTGGTTAGAATGTCTCAGGAAAGAATCTCTGAATTGAGAGATCACAGCTCTGATACTACAGACATGTGGTTAGCATGTCTCAGGAAAGAATCTCTGAATTGAGAGGTCACACCTCTGATACTACAGACATGTGGTTAGAATGTCTCAGGAAAGAATCTCTGAATTGAGTGATCACAGCTCTGATACTATAGACATGTGGTTAGAATGTCTCAGGAAAGAATCTCTGAATTAAGAGATCACAGCTCTGATGCTATAGACATGTGGTTAGAATGCCTCAGGAAAGAATCTCTAAATTGAGAGATCACAGCTCTGATACTATAAAAATGTGGTTAGAATCTCTGAGAAAAGAATCTCTGAATTGAGAGATCACAACGCTGATACTACAGATTGGTGGCGGGAATGTTGCAGGAAAGAATCTCTGAATTGAGAGATCACAGCTCTGATACTATAGACATGTGGTTAGAATGTCTCAGGAAAGAATCTCTGAGTTGAGAGATCACAGCTCTGATACTATAGACATGTGGTTAGAATGTCTCAGGAAAGAATCTCTGAATTGAGAGATCACACGTCTGATACTACAGACATGTGGTTAGAATGTCTCAGGAAAGAATCTCTGAATTGAGAGATCACAGCTCTGATACTACAGACATGTGGTTAGAATGCCTCCAGAAAGAATCTCTAAATTGAGAGATCACAGCTCTGATACTACAGATTGGTGGCGGGAATGTCTCAGGAAAGAATCTCTGAATTGAGAGATCACAGCTCTGATACTACTGACATGTGGTAAGAATATCTCAGGAAAGAATCTTTGAATTGAGAGATCACAGCTCTAATACTATAGATATGTGGTTAGAATGTCTCAGGAAAGAATCTCTAAATTGAGAGATCACAGCTCTGATACTACAGACATGTGGTTAGAATGTCTCAGGAAAGAATCTCTGAATTGAGAGATCACAGCTCTGATACTATAGACATGTGGTTAGAATGTCTCAGGAAAGAATCTCTGAATTGAGAGATCACAGCTCTGATACTATAGACATGTGGTTAGAATGTCTCAGGAAAGAATCTCTGAATTGAGAGATCACACCTCTGATACTACAGACATGTGGTAAGAATATCTCTGGAAATAATCTTTGAATTGAGAGATCACAGCTCTAATACTATAGATATGTGGTTAGAATGTCTCAGGAAAGAATCTCTAAATTGAGAGATCACAGCTCTGATACTACAGACATGTGGTTAGAATGTCTGAGGAAAGAATCTCTGAATTGAGAGATCACAGCTCTGATACTACAGACATGTGGTTAGAATGTCTCAGGAAAGAATCTCTGAATTGAGAGATCACAGCTCTGATACTATAGACATGTGGTTAGAATGTCTCAGGAAAGAATCTCTGAATTGAGAGATCACAGCTCTGATACTATAGACATGTGGTTAGAATGTCTCAGGAAAGAATCTCTGAATTGAGAGATCACACCTCTGATACTACAGACATGTGGTAAGAATATCTCTGGAAAGAATCTTTGAATTGAGAGATCACAGCTCTAATACTATAGATATGTGGTTAGAATGTCTCAGGAAAGAATCTCTAAATTGAGAGATCACAGCTCTGATACTACAGACATGTGGTTAGAATGTCTGAGGAAAGAATCTCTGAATTGAGAGATCACAGCTCTGATACTACAGACATGTGGTTAGAATGTCTCAGGAAAGAATCTCTGAATTGAGAGATCACAGCTCTGATACTATAGATATGTGGTTAGAATGTCTCAGGAAAGAATCTCTGAATTGAGAGATCACAGCTCTGATACTACAGACATGTGGTAAGAATATCTCTGGAAATAATCTTTGAATTGAGAGATCACAGCTCTAATACTATAGATATGTGGTTAGAATGTCTCAGGAAAGAATCTCTAAATTGAGAGATCACAGCTCTGATACTACAGACATGTGGTTAGAATGTCTGAGGAAAGAATCTCTGAATTGAGAGATCACAGCTCTGATACTACAGACATGTGGTTAGAATGTCTCAGGAAAGAATCTCTGAATTGAGAGATCACAGCTCTGATACTATAGACATGTGGTTAGAATGTCTCAGGAAAGAATCTCTGAATTGAGAGATCACAGCTCTGATACTACAGACATGTGGTTAGCATGTCTCAGGAAAGAATCTCTGAATTGAGAGGTCACACCTCTGATACTACAGACATGTGGTTAGAATGTCTCAGGAAAGAATCTCTGAATTGAGAGATCACAGCTCTGATACTATAGACATGTGGTTAGAATGTTTCAGGAAAGAATCTCTGAATTAAGAGATCACAGCTCTGATACTACAGACATGTGGTTAGAATGTCGCAGGAAAGAATCTCTGAATTGAGAGATCACAGCTCTGATACTACAGACATGTGGTTAGAATGTCTCAGGAAAGAATCTCTGAATTGAGAGATCACAGCTCTGATGCTATAGACATGTGGTTAGAATGCCTCAGGAAAGAATCTCTAAATTGAGAGATCACAGCTCTGATACTATAAAAATGTGGTTAGAATGTCTGAGAAAAGAATCTCTGAATTGAGAGATCACAGCTCTGATACTACAGACATGTGGTTAGAATGTCTGAGGAAAGAATCTCTGAATTGAGAGATCACAGCTCTGATACTACAGACATGTGTTTAGAATGTCTCAGGAAAGAATCTCTGAATTGAGAGATCACAGCTCTGATACTATAGACATGTGGTTAGAATGTCTGAGGAAAGAATCTCTGAATTGAGAGATCACAGCTCTGATAGTACAGACATGTGGTTAGCATGTCTCAGGAAAGAATCTCTGAATTGAGAGGTCACACCTCTGATACTACAGACATGTGGTTAGAATGTCTCAGGAAAGAATCTCTGAATTGAGTGATCACAGCTCTGACACTATAGACATGTGGTTAGAATGTCTCAGGAAAGAATCTCTGAATTAAGAGATCACAGCTCTGATACTACAGACATGTGGTTAGAATGTCGCAGGAAAGAATCTCTGAATTGCGAGATCACAGCTCTGATACTACAGACATGTGGTTAGAATGTCTCAGGAAGGAATCTCTGAATTGAGAGATCACAGCTCTGATGCTATAGACATGTGGTTAGAATGCCTCAGGAAAGAATCTCTAAATTGAGAGATCACAGCTCTGATACTATAAAAATGTGGTTAGAATGTCTGAGAAAATAATCTCTGAATTGAGAGATCACAACGCTGATACTACAGATTGGTGGCGGGAATGTTTCAGGAAAGAATCTCTGAATTGAGAGTTCACAGCTCTGATATTATAGACATGTGGTTAGAATGTCTCAGGAAAGAATCTCTGAGTTGAGAGATCACAGCTCTAATACTATAGACATGTGGTTAGAATGTCTCAGGAAAGAATCTCTGAATTGAAATATCACAGCTCTGATACTACAGACATGTGGTTAGAATGTCTCAGGAAAGAATCTCTAAATTGAGAGATCACAGCTCTGATACTACAGATTGGTGGCGGGAATGTCTCAGGAAAGAATCTCTGAATTGAGAGATCACAGCTCTGATACTACTGACATGTGGTAAGAATATCTCTGGAAAGAATCTTTGAATTGAGAGATCACAGCTCTAATACTACAGACATGTGGTTAGCATGTCTCAGGAAAGAATCTCTGAATTGAGAGATCACAGCTCTGATACTATAGACATGTGGTTAGAATGTCTCAGGAAAGAATCTCTGAATTGAGAGATCACAGCTCTGATACTACAGACATGTGGTAAGAATATCTCTGGAAAGAATCTTTGAATTGAGAGATCACAGCTCTAATACTATAGATATGTGGTTAGAACGTCTCAGGAAAGAATCTCTAAATTGAGAGATCACAGCTCTGATACTACAGACATGTGGTTAGAATTTCTGAGGAAAGAATCTCTGAATTGAGAGATCACAAGGCTGATACTACAGATTGGTGGCGGGAATGTCTCAGGAAAGAATCTCTGAATTGAGAGATCACAGCTCTGATACTACAGACATGTGGAAAGAATATCTCTGGAAAGAATCTTTGAATTGAGAGATCACAGCTCTACAACTATAGATATGTGGTTAGAATATCTCTGGAAAGAATCTTTGAATTGAGAGATCACAGCTCTAATACTATAGATATGTGATTAGAATGTCTCAGGAAAGAATCTCTGAATTGAGAGATCACAGCTCTGATACTACAGACATGTGGTAAGAATATCTCTGGAAAGAATCTTTGAATTGAGAGATCACAGCTCTAATACTATAGATATGTGGTTAGAATGTCTCAGGAAAGAATCTCTAAATTGAGAGATCACAGCTCTGATACTACAGACATGTGGTTAGATTGTCTCAGAAAAGAATCTCTGAATTGAGAGATCACAGCTCTGATACTACAGACATGTGGTTAGAATGTCTCAGGAAAGAATCTCTGAATAGAGAGATCACAGCTCTGATACTATAGACATGTGGTTAAAATGTCGCAGGAAAGAATCTCTGAATTGAGAGATCACAGCTCTGATACTACAGACATGTGGTTAGAATGTCTCTGGAAAGAATCTTTGAATTGAGAGATCACAGCTCTAATACTATAGATATGTGGTTAGAATGTTTCAGGAAGGAATCTCTAAATTGAGAGATCACAGCTCTGATACTACAGACATGTGGTAAGAATGTCTCAGGAAAGAATCTCTGAATTGAGAGATCACAGCTCTGATGCAATAGACATGTGGTTAGAATGCCTCAGGAAAGAATCTCTGAATGGAGAGATCACAGCTCTGATACTATAGATATGTGGTTAGAATGTTTCAGGAAGAAATCTCTAAATTGAGAGATCACAGCTCTGATACTATAGATATGTGGTTAGAATGTCTCAGGAAGGAATCTCTGGATTGAGAGATCACAGCTCTAATACTGAAGACTTGTGGTTAGAATGTCTGAGAAAAGAATCTCTGAATTGAGAGATCACAACGCTGATACTACAGATTGGTGGCGGGAATGTCTCAGGAAAGAATCTCTGAATTGAGAGATCACAGCTCTGATACTACAGATATGTGGTAAGAATATCTCTGGAAAGAATCTTTGAATTGAGAGATCACAGCTCTAATACTAAAGATATGTGGTTAGAATGTCTCAGGAAGGAATCTCTGGATTGAGAGATCACAGCTCTAATACTGAAGACATGTGGTTAGAATGTCTCAGGAAAGAATCTCTAAATTGAGAGATCACAGCTCTGATACTTCAGACATGTGTTTAGAATGTCTCAGGAAAGAATCTCTGAATTGAGAGATAACAGCTCTGATACTACAGACATATGGTTAGCATGTCTCAGGAAAGAATCTCTGAATTGAGAGATCACACCTCTGATACTACAGACATGTGGTTAGAATGTCTCAGGAAAGAATCTCTGAATTGAGAGATCACAGCTCTGATACTATAGACATGTGGTTAGAATGTCTCAGGAAAGAATCTCTGAATTAAGAGATCACAGCTCTGATACTACAGACATGTGGTTAGAATGTCGCAGGAAAGAATCTCTGAATTGAGAGATCACAGCTGTGATACTACAGACATGTGGTTAGAATGTCTCAGGAAAGAATCTCTGAATTGAGAGATCACAGCTCTGATGCTATAGACATGTGGTTAGAATGCCTCAGGAAAGAATCTCTAAATTGAGAGATCACAGCTCTGATACTATAGACATGTGTTTAGAATGTCGCAGGTAAGAATCTCTGAATTGAGAGATCACAGCTCTGATACTATAAAAATGTGGTTAGAATGTCTGAGAAAAGAATCTCTGAATTGAGAGATCGCAACGCTGATACTACAGATTGGTGGCGGGAATGTTTCAGGAAAGAATCTCTGAATTGAGAGATCACAGCTCTGATACTATAGACATGTGGTTAGAATGTCTCAGGAAAGAATCTCTGAGTTGAGAGATCACAGCTCTGATACTATAGACATGGGGTTAGAATGTCTCAGGAAAGAATCTCTGAATTGAAATATCACAGCTCTGATACTACAGACATGTGGTTAGAATGTCTCAGGAAAGAATCTCTGAATTGAGAGATCACACCTCTGATACTACAGACATGTGGTTAGAATGTCTCAGGAAAGAATCTCTGAATTGAGAGATCACAGCTCTGATACTACAGACATGTGGTTAGAATACCTCAGGAAAGAATCTCTAAATTGAGAGATCACAGCTCTGATACTACAGATTGGTGGCGGGAATGTCTCAGGAAAGAATCTCTGAATTGAGAGATCACAGCTCTGATACTACTGACATGTGGTAAGAATATCTCTGGAAAGAATCTTTGAATTGAGAGATCACAGCTCTAATACTACAGACATGTGGTTAGCATGTCTCAGGAAAGAATCTCTGAATTGTGAGATCACAGCTCTGATACTATAGACATGTGGTTAGAATGTCTCAGGAAAGAATCTCTGAATTGAGAGATCACAGCTCTGATACTACAGACATGTGGTAAGAATATCTCTGGAAATAATCTTTGAATTGAGAGATCACAGCTCTAATACTATAGATATGTGGTTAGAATGTCTCAGGAAAGAATCTCTAAATTGAGAGATCACAGCTCTGATACTACAGATATGTGGTTAGAATGTCTGAGGAAAGAATCTCTGAATTGAGAGATCACAGCTCTGATACTACAGACATGTGGTTAGAATGTCTCAGGAAAGAATCTCTGAATTGAGACATCACAGCTCTGATACTATAGACATGTGGTTAGAATGTCTCAGGAAAGAATCTCTGAATTGAGAGATCACAGCTCTGATACTACAGACATGTGGTTAGCATGTCTCAGGAAAGAATCTCTGAATTGAGAGGTCACACCTCTGATACTACAGACATGTGGTTAGAATGTCTCAGGAAAGAATCTCTGAATTGAGAGATCACAGCTCTGATACTATAGACATGTGGTTAGAATGTCTCAGGAAAGAATCTCTGAATTAAGAGATCACAGCTCTGATACTACAGACATGTGGTTAGAATTTCGCAGGAAAAAATCTCTGAATTGAGAGATCACAGCTCTGATACTACAGACATGTGGTTAGAATGTCTCAGGAAAGAATCTCTGAATTGAGAGATCACAGCTCTGATGCTATAGACATGTGGTTAGAATGCCTCAGGAAAGAATCTCTAAATTGAGAGATCACAGCTCTGATACTATAAAAATGTGGTTAGAATGTCTGAGAAAAGAATCTCTGAATTGAGAGATCACAGCTCTGATACTACAGACATGTGGTTAGAATGTCTGAGGAAAGAATCTCTGAATTGAGAGATCACAGCTCTGATACTACAGACATGTGGTTAGAATGTCTCAGGAAAGAATCTCTGAATTGAGAGATCACAGCTCTGATACTATAGACATGTGGTTAGAATGTCTCAGGAAAGAATCTCTGAATTGAGAGATCACAGCTCTGATACTACAGACATGTGGTTAGCATGTCTCAGGAAAGAATCTCTGAATTGAGAGGTCACACCTCTGATACTACAGACATGTGGTTAGAATGTCTCAGGAAAGAATCTCTGAATTGAGAGATCACAGCTCTGATAATATAGACATGTGGTTAGAATGTCTCAGGAAAGAATCTCTGAATTAAGAGATCACAGCTCTGATACTACAGACATGTGGTTAGAATGTCGCAGGAAAGAATCTCTGAATTGAGAGATCACAGCTCTGATACTACAGACATGTGGTTAGAATGTCTCAGGAAAGAATCTCTGAATTGAGAGATCACAGCTCTGATGCTATAGACATGTGGTTAGAATGCCTCAGGAAAGAATCTCTAAATTGAGAGATCACAGCTCTGATACTATAAAAATGTGGTTAGAATGTCTGAGAAAAGAATCTCTGAATTGAGAGATCACAACGCTGATACTACAGATTGGTGGCGGGAATGTTTCAGGAAAGAATCTCTGAATTGAGAGATCACAGCTATGATACTATAGTCATGTGGTTAGAATGTCTCAGGAAAGAATCTCTGAGTTGAGAGATCACAGCTCTGATACTATAGACATGTGGTTAGAATGTCTCAGGAAAGAATCTCTGAATTGAAATATCACAGCTCTGATACTACAGACATGTGGTTAGAATGTCTCAGGAAAGAATCTCTGAATTGAGAGATCACACCTCTGATACTACAGACATGTGGTTAGAATGTCTCAGGAAAGAATCTCTGAATTGAGAGATCACAGCTCTGATACTATAGACATGTGGTTAGAATGTCTCAGGAAAGAATCTCTGAATTGAGAGATCACAGCTCTGATGCTATAGACATGTGGTTAGAATGCCTCAGGAAAGAATCTCTAAATTGAGAGATCACAGCTCTGATACTATAGACATGTGTTTAGAATGTCGCAGGTAAGAATCTCTGAATTGAGAGATCACAGCTCTGATACTATAAAAATGTGGTTAGAATGTCTGAGAAAAGAATCTCTGAATTGAGAGATCACAACGCTGATACTACAGATTGGTGGCGGGAATGTTTCAGGAAAGAATCTCTGAATTGAGAGATCACAGCTCTGATACTATAGACATGGGGTTAGAATGTCTCAGGAAAGAATCTCTGAATTGAAATATCACAGCTCTGATACTACAGACATGTGGTTAGAATGTCTCAGGAAAGAATCTCTGTATTGAGAGATCACACCTCTGATACTACAGACATGTGGTTAGAATGTCTCAGGAAAGAATCTCTGAATTGAGAGATCACAGCTCTGATACTACAGACATGTGGTTAGAATACCTCAGGAAAGAATCTCTAAATTAAGAGATCACAGCTCTGATACTACAGATTGGTGGCGGGAATGTCTCAGGAAAGAATCTCTGAATTGAGAGATCACAGCTCTGATACTACTGACATGTGGTAAGAATATCTCTGGAAAGAATCTTTGAATTGAGAGATCACAGCTCTAATACTACAGACATGTGGTTAGCATGTCTCAGGAAAGAATCTCTGAATTGTGAGATCACAGCTCTGATACTATAGACATGTGGTTAGAATGTCTCAGGAAAGAATCTCTGAATTGAGAGATCACAGCTCTGATACTACAGACATGTGGTAAGAATATCTCTGGAAATAATCTTTGAATTGAGAGATCACAGCTCTAATACTATAGATATGTGGTTAGAATGTCTCAGGAAAGAATCTCTAAATTGAGAGATCACAGCTCTGATACTACAGATATGTGGTTAGAATGTCTGAGGAAAGAATCTCTGAATTGAGAGATCACAGCTCTGATACTACAGACATGTGGTTAGAATGTCTCAGGAAAGAATCTCTGAATTGAGACATCACAGCTCTGATACTATAGACATGTGGTTAGAATGTCTCAGGAAAGAATCTCTGAATTGAGAGATCACAGCTCTGATACTACAGACATGTGGTTAGCATGTCTCAGGAAAGAATCTCTGAATTGAGAGGTCACACCTCTGATACTACAGACATGTGGTTAGAATGTCTCAGGAAAGAATCTCTGAATTGAGAGATCACAGCTCTGATAATATAGACATGTGGTTAGAATGTCTCAGGAAAGAATCTCTGAATTAAGAGATCACAGCTCTGATACTACAGACATGTGGTTAGAATTTCGCAGGAAAGAATCTCTGAATTGAGAGATCACAGCTCTGATACTACAGACATGTGGTTAGAATGTCTCAGGAAAGAATCTCTGAATTGAGAGATCACAGCTCTGATGCTATAGACATGTGGTTAGAATGCCTCAGGAAAGAATCTCTAAATTGAGAGATCACAGCTCTGATACTATAAAAATGTGGTTAGAATGTCTGAGAAAAGAATCTCTGAATTGAGAGATCACAGCTCTGATACTACAGACATGTGGTTAGAATGTCTGAGGAAAGAATCTCTGAATTGAGAGATCACAGCTCTGATACTACAGACATGTGGTTAGAATGTCTCAGGAAAGAATCTCTGAATTGAGAGATCACAGCTCTGATACTATAGACATGTGGTTAGAATGTCTCAGGAAAGAATCTCTGAATTGAGAGATCACAGCTCTGATACTACAGACATGTGGTTAGCATGTCTCAGGAAAGAATCTCTGAATTGAGAGGTCACACCTCTGATACTACAGACATGTGGTTAGAATGTCTCAGGAAAGAATCTCTGAATTGAGAGATCACAGCTCTGATAATATAGACATGTGGTTAGAATGTCTCAGGAAAGAATCTCTGAATTAAGAGATCACAGCTCTGATACTACAGACATGTGGTTAGAATGTCGCAGGAAAGAATCTCTGAATTGAGAGATCACAGCTCTGATACTACAGACATGTGGTTAGAATGTCTCAGGAAAGAATCTCTGAATTGAGAGATCACAGCTCTGATGCTATAGACATGTGGTTAGAATGCCTCAGGAAAGAATCTCTAAATTGAGAGATCACAGCTCTGATACTATAAAAATGTGGTTAGAATGTCTGAGAAAAGAATCTCTGAATTGAGAGATCACAACGCTGATACTACAGATTGGTGGCGGGAATGTTTCAGGAAAGAATCTCTGAATTGAGAGATCACAGCTATGATACTATAGTCATGTGGTTAGAATGTCTCAGGAAAGAATCTCTGAGTTGAGAGATCACAGCTCTGATACTATAGACATGTGGTTAGAATGTCTCAGGAAAGAATCTCTGAATTGAAATATCACAGCTCTGATACTACAGACATGTGGTTAGAATGTCTCAGGAAAGAATCTCTGAATTGAGAGATCACACCTCTGATACTACAGACATGTGGTTAGAATGTCTCAGGAAAGAATCTCTGAATTGAGAGATCACAGCTCTGATACTACAGACATGTGGTTAGAATGCCTCAGGAAAGAATCTCTAAATTGAGAGATCACAGCTCTGATACTACAGATTGGTGGCGGGAATGTCTCAGGAAAGAATCTCTGAATTGAGAGATCACAGCTCTGATACTACTGACATGTGGTAAGAATATCTCTGGAAAGAATCTTTGAATTGAGAGATCACAGCTCTAATACTACAGACATGTGGTTAGCATGTGTCAGGAAAGAATCTCTGAATTGAGAGATCACAGCTCTGATACTATAGACATGTGGTTAGAATGTCTCAGGAAAGAATCTCTGAATTGAGAGATCACAGCTCTGATACTACAGACATGTGGTAAGAATATCTCTGGAAAGAATCTTTGAATTGAGAGATCACAGCTCTAATACTATAGATATGTGGTTAGAATGTCTCAGGAAAGAATCTCTAAATTGAGAGATCACAGCTCTGATACTACAGACATGTGGTTAGAATGTCTGAGGAAAGAATCTCTGAATTGAGAGATCACAGCTCTGATACTACAGACATGTGGTTAGAATGTCTCAGGAAAGAATCTCTGAATTGAGAGATCACAGCTCTGATACTATAGACATGTGGTTAGAATGTCGCAGGAAAGAATCTCTGAATTGAGAGATCACAGCTCTGATACTACAGACATGTGGTTAGAATGTCTCATGAAGGAATCTCTGAATTGAGAGATCACAACGCTGATACTACAGATTGGTGGCGGGAATGTCTCAGGAAAGAATCTCTGAATTGAGAGATCACAGCTCTGATACTACAGACATGTGGTAAGAATATCTCTGGAAAGAATCTTTGAATTGAGAGATCACAGCTCTACAACTATAGATATGTGGTTAGAATATCTCTGGAAAGAATCTTTGAATTGAGAGATCACAGCTCTAATACTATAGATATGTGATTAGAATGTCTCAGGAAAGAATCTCTGGATTGAGAGATGACAGCTCTAATACTGAAGACATGTGGTTAGAATGTCTCAGGAAAGAATCTCTAAATTGAGAGATCACAGCTCTGATACTACAGACATGTGGTTAGAATGTCTCAGGAAAGAATCTCTGAATTGAGAGATCACAGCTCTGATACTACAGACATGTGGTTAGCATGTCTCAGGAAAGAATCTCTGAATTGAGAGATCACAGCTCTGATACTACAGACATGTGGTTAGAATGTCTCAGGAAAGAATCTCTGAATTGAGAGATCACGGCTCTGATACTATAGACATGTGGTTAGAATGTCTCAGGAAAGAATCTCTGAATTGAGAGATCACAGCTCTGATAATATAGTCATGTGGTTAGAATGTCTCAGGAAAGAATCTCTGAATTAAGAGATCACAGCTCTGATACTACAGACATGTGGTTAGAATGTCTCAGGAAAGAATCTCTGAATTGACAGATCACAGCTCTGATACTACAGACATGTGGTTAGAATGTCTCAGGAAAGAATCTCTGAATTGAGAGATCACAGCTCTGATGCTATAGACATGTGGTTAGAATGCCTCAGGAAAGAATCTCTAAATTGAGAGATCACAGCTCTGATACTATAAAAATGTGGTTAGAATGTCTGAGAAAAGAATCTCTGAATTGAGAGATCACAACGCTGATACTACAGATTGGTGGTGAGAATATTTCAGGAAAGAATCTCTGAATTGAGAGATCACAGCTCTGATACTATTGACATGTGGTTATAACGTCTCAGGAAAGAATCTCTGAAATGAGAGATCACAGCTCTGATACTACAGACATGTGGTAAGAATATTTCTGGAAAGAATCTTTGAATTGAGAGATCACAGCTCTAATACTATAGATATGTGGTTAGAATGTCTCAGGAAAGAATCTCTAAATTGAGAGATCACAGCTCTGATACTACAGACATGTGGTTAGAATGTCTGAGGAAAGAATCTCTGAATTGAGAGATCACAGCTCTGATACTACAGACATGTGGTTAGAATGTCTCAGGAAAGAATCTCTGAATTGAGAGATCACAGCTCTGATACTATAGACATGTGGTTAGAATGTCTCAGGAAAGAATCTCTGAATTGAGAGATCACACCTCTGATACTACAGACATGTGGTTAGAATGTCTCAGGAAAGAATCTCTGAATTGAGAGATCACAGCTCTGATACTACAGACATGTGGTTAGAATGTCTCAGGAAAGAATCTCTGAATTGAGAGATCACAGCTCTGAAGCTATAGACATGTGGTTAGAATGCCTCAGGAAAGAATCTCTAAATTGAGAGATCACAGCTCTGATACTATAAAAATGTGGTTAGAATGTCTGAGAAAAGAATCTCTGAATTGAGATATCACAACGCTGATACTACAGATTGGTGGCGGGAATGTTTCAGGAAAGAATCTCTGAATTGAGAGATCACAGCTCTGATACTATAGACATGTGGTTAGAATGTCTCAGGAAAGAATCTCTGAGTTGAGAGATCACAGCTCTGATACTATAGACATGTGGTTAGAATGTCTCAGGAAAGAATCTCTGAATTGAAATATCACAGCTCTGATACTACAGACATGTGGTTAGAATGTCTCAGGAAAGAATCTCTGAATTGAGAGATCACACCTCTGATACTACAGACATGTGGTTAGAATGTCTCAGGAAAGAATCTCTGAATTGAGAGATCACAGCTCTGATACTACAGACATGTGGTTAGAATGCCTCAGGAAAGAATCTCTAAATTGAGAGATCACAGATCTGATACTACAGATTGGTGGCGGGAATGTCTCAGGAAAGAATCTCTGAATTGAGAGATCACAGCTCTGATACTACAGACATGTGGTAAGAATATCTCTGGAAAGAATCTTTGAATTGAGAGATCACAGCTCTGATACTACAGACATGTGGTAAGAATATCTCTGGAAAGAATCTTTGAATTGAGAGATCGCAGCACTAATACTATAGATATGTGGTTAGAATGTCTCAAGAAAGAATCTCTAAATTGAGAGATCACAGCTCTGATACTACAGACATGTGGTTAGAATGTCTCAGGAAAAAATCTCTGAATGGAGAGATCATAGCTCTGATACTACAGACATGTGGTTAGAATGTCTCAGGAAAGAATCTCTGAATTGAGAGATCACAGCTCTGATACTATAGACATGTGGTTAGAATGACGCAGGTAAGAATCTCTGAATTGAGAGATCACAGTTCTGATACTACAGATTGGTGGCGGGAATGTCTCAGGAAAGAATCTCTGAATTGAGAGATCACAGCTCTGATACTACAGACATGTGGTAAGAATATCTCTGGAAAGAATCTTTGAATTGAGAAATCACAGCTCTAATACTATAGATATGTGATTAGAATGTCTCAAGAAAGAATCTCAGGATTGAGAGATCACAGCTCTAATACTGAAGACATGTGGTTAGAATGTCTCAGGAAAGAATCTCTAAATTGAAAGATCACAGCTCTGATACTACAGACATGTGGTTAGAATGTCTCAGGAAAGAATCTCTGAATTGAGAGATCACAGCTCTGATACTACAGACATGTGGTTAGCATGTCTCAGGAAAGAATCTCTGAATTGAGAGATCACAGCTCTGATACTATAGACATGTGGTTAGAATGTTTCAGGAAAGAATCTTTGAATTGAGAGATCACAGCTCTAATACTATAGATATGTGGTTAGAATGTCTCAGGAAAGAATCTCTAAATTGAGAGATCACAGCTCTGATACTACAGACATGTGGTTAGAATGTCTCAGGAAAGAATCTTTGAATTGAGAGATCACAGCACTAATACTATAGATATGTGTTTAGAATGTCTCAGGAAAGAATCTCTAAATTGAGAGATCGCAGCTCTGATACTACAGACATGTGGTTAGAATGTCTCAGGAAAAAATCTCTGAATGGAGAGATGACAGCTCTGATACTACAGACATGTGGTTAGAATGTCTCAGGAAAGAATCTCTGAATTGAGAGATCACAGCTCTGATACTATAGACATGTGGTTAGAATGACGCAGGTAAGAATCTCTGAATTGAGAGATCACAGTTCTGATACTACAGATTGGTGGCGGGAATGTCTCAGGAAAGAATCTCTGAATTGAGAGATCACAGCTCTGATACTACAGACATGTGGTAAGAATATCTCTGGAAAGAATCTTTGAATTGAGAGATCACAGCTCTAATACTATAGATATGTGATTAGAATGTCTCAGGAAAGAATCTCAGGATTGAGAGATCACAGCTCTAATACTGAAGACATGTGGTTAGAATGTCTCAGGAAAGAATCTCTAAATTGAGAGATCACAGCTCTGATACTACAGACATGTGGTTAGAATGTCTCAGGAAAGAATCTCTGAATTGAGAGATCACAGCTCTGATACTACAGACATGTGGTTAGCATGTCTCAGGAAAGAATCTCTGAATTGAGAGATCACAGCTCTGATACCATAGATATGTGGTTAGAATGTCTCAGGAAAGAATCTCTGGATTGAGAGATCACAGCTCTAATATTGAAGACATGTGGTTAGATTGTCACAGGAAAGAATCTCTGAATTGAGAGATCACAGCTCTGATACTACAGACATGAGGTTAGAATGTCTCAGGAAAGAATCTCTGAATTGAGAGATCAAACCTCTGATACTACAGACATGTGGTTAGAACGTCTCAGGAAAGAATCTCTGAATTAAGAGATCACACTCTGATACTACAGACATGTGGTTAGAATGTCGCAGGAAAGAATCTCTGAATTGAGAGATCACAGCTCTGATACTACAGACATGTGGTTAGAATGACTCAAGAAAAAATCTCTGGATTGAGAGATCACAGCTCTGATACTACAGACATGTGGTTAGAATGTCTCAGGAAAGAATCTCTGAATTGAGAGATCACAGCTCTGATACTATAGACATGTGGTTAGAATATCTCATGAAAGAATCTCTGAATTGAGAGATCACAGCTCTGATACTACAGACATGTGGTTAGAATATCTCTGGAAAGAATCTTTGAATTGAGAGATCACAGCACTAATACTATAGATATGTGGTTAGAATGTCTCAGGAAAGAATCTCTAATTTGAGAGATCACAGCTCTGATACTACTGACATGTGGTAAGAATATCTCTGGAAAGAATCTTTGAATTGAGAGATCACAGCTCTGATACTACAGACATGTGGTTAGAATGTCTCAGGAAAGAATCTTTGAATTGAGAGATCACAGCTCTGATACTACAGACATGTGGTTAGCATGTCTCAGGAAAGAATCTCTAAATTGAGAGATCACAGCTCTGATACTACAAACATGTGGTAAGAATGTCTCAAGAAAGAATCTCTGGATTGAGAGATCACAGCACTGATACTACAGACATGTGGTTAGAATGTCTCAGGAAAGAATCTCTGAATTAAGAGATCACAGCTCTGATACTACAGACATGTGTTTAGAATGTCGCAGGAAAGAATCTCTGAATTGAGAGATCACAGCTCTGATACTACAAACATGTGGTAAGAATGTCTCAAGAAAGAATCTCTGGATTGAGAGATCAAACCTCTGATACTACAGACATGTTGTTAGAACGTCTCAGGAAAGAATCTCTGAATTGAGAGATCACAGCTCTGATACTATAGACATGTGGTTAGAATGTCTCAGGAAAGAATCTCTGAATTGAGCGATCACAGCTCTGATACTACAGATTGGTGGCGGGAATGTCTCAGGAAGAATCTCTGAGTTGAGAGAACACAGCTCTGATACTATAGACATGTGGTTAGAATGTCTCAGGAAAGAATCTCTGAATTGAGAGATCAAACCTCTGATACTACAGACATGTGGTTAGAACGTCTCAGGAAAGAATCTCTGAATTGAGAGATCACAGCTCTGATGCTATAGAAATGTGGTTAGAATGTCTGAGAAAATAATCTCTGAATTGAGAGATCACAACGCTGATACTACAGATTAGTGGCGGGAATGTCTAGGAAAGAATCTCTGAATTGAGAGATCACAGCTCTGATACTATAGACATGGGGTTAGAATGTCTCTGAAAAGAATCTCTGAATTGTGAGATCACAGTTCTGATACCACAGTCCTGTGGTTAGAATGTCTCTGGAAAGAATCTCTGGATTGAGAGATCACAGCTCTGATACTACAGACATGTGGTTAGAACGTCTCAGGAAAGAATCTCTGAATTGAGAGATCACAGCTCTGATACTATAGACATGTGGTTAGAATGTCTCATGAAAGAATCTCTGAATTGAGAGATCACAGCTTTGATACTACAGACATGTGGTTAGAAAGTGTCAGGAAAGAATCTCTGAATGGAGAGATCACAGCTCTGATACTATAGACATGGGGTTAGAATGTCTCTGAAAAGAATCTCTGAATTGTGAGATCACAGTTCTGATACCACAGTCATGTGGTTAGAATGTCTCTGGAAAGAATCTGTGGATTGAGAGATCACAGCTCTGATACTACAGACATATGGTTAGAATGTCTCAGGAAAGAATCTCTGAATTGAGAGATCACAACGCTGATACTACAGATTGGTGCCGGGAATGTCTCAGGAAAGAATATCTGAATTGAGAGATCACAGCTCTGATACTATAGACATGTGGTTAGAATGTCTCAGAAAAGAATCTCTGAGTTGAGAGATCACAGCTCTGATATTATAGACATGTGGTTAGGATGTGTCAGGAAAGAATCTCTG
Organism: Eledone cirrhosa; assembly: GCA_964016885.1. Taxonomy (NCBI): domain Eukaryota; kingdom Metazoa; phylum Mollusca; class Cephalopoda; order Octopoda; family Eledonidae; genus Eledone; species Eledone cirrhosa. Next base: position 3,097,059 of record OZ024757.1, on the reverse strand, counting down.
AATTGAGAGATCACAGCTCTGATGCCACAGTCATGTGGTTAGAATGTCTCTGGAAAGAATCTGTGGATTGAGAGATCACAGCTCTGATACTACAGACATCTGGTTAGAATGTCTGAGGAAAGAATCTTTGAATTGGATATCACAGCTCTGATACTACAGACATGTGGTTAGAATGTCTCAGGAAAGAATCTCGGATTTGAGAGATCACAGCTCTGATACTACCGATATGTGGTTAGAAGGTCTCAGGAAAGAATTTCTGAATTGAGAGATCACAGCTCTGATACTATAGACATGTGCTTAGAATGTCTCAGGAAAGAATCTCTGAATTGAGATATCACAGCTCTGATAATATAGACATGTGTTTAGAATGTCTCAGGAAAGAAACTCTGAATTGAGAGATCAGAGCTCTGATACTACAGACATGTGGTTAGTATCTCTCAGGAAATAATCTCTGAATTGAGAGATCACAGCTCTGATACTACAGACATGTGGTTAGAATGTGTCAGGAAAGAATCTCTGAATGGAGAGATCACAGCTCCGATACTATAGACATGTGGTTAGAATGTCGCAGGAAAGAATCTCTGAATTGAGAGATCACAGCTCTGATACTACAGACATGTGGTTAGAATGTCTCAAGAAAGAATCTCTGGATTGAGAGATCACAGCTCTGATACTACAGACATGTGGTTAGAATGTCTCAGGAATGAATCACTGAATTGAGAGATCACACCTCTGATACTACAGACATGTGGTTAGAACGTCTCAAGAAATGATTTCTGGATTGAGAGATCACAGCTCTGATACTACAGAAATGTGGTTAGAATGTCTCAGGAAAGAATCTCTGAATTGAGAGATCACACATCTGATACTACAGACATGTGTTTAGAATGTCTCAGGAAAGAATCTCTGAATTGAGAGATCAGAGCTCTGATACTATAGACATGTGGTTAGATTGTCTCAGGAAAGAATCTCTGAATTGAGAGATCACAGCTCTGATACTACAGACATGTGGTTAGAATGTCTCAGGAAAGAATCTCTGAATTGAGAGATCACAACGCTGATACTACAGATTGGTGCCGGGAATGTCTCAGGAAAGAATATCTGAATTGAGAGATCACAGCTCTGATACTATAGACATGTGGTTAGAATGTCTCAGAAAAGAATCTCTGAGTTGAGAGATCACAGCTCTGATACTATAGACATGGGGTTAGAATGTCTCATGAAAGAATCTCTGAATTGAGAGATCACAGCTCTGATACTACAGACATGTGGTTAGAATGTGTCAGGAAAGAATCTCTGAATGGAGAGATCACAGCTCTGATACTATAGACATGTGGTTCGGATGTGTCAGGAAAGAATCTCTGAATTGAGAGATCACAGCTCTGATGCCACAGTCATGTGGTTAGAATGTCTCTGGAAAGAATCTGTGGATTGAGAGATCACAGCTCTGATACTACAGACATCTGGTTAGAATGTCTGAGGAAAGAATCTTTGAATTGGGATATCACAGCTCTGATACTACAGACATGTAGTTAGAATGTCTCAGGAAAGAATCTCGGATTTGAGAGATCACAGCTCTGATACTACCGATATGTGGTTAGAACGTCTCAGGAAAGAATTTCTGAATTGAGAGATCACAGCTCTGATACTATAGACATGTGGTTAGAATGTCTCAGGAAAGAATCTCTGAATTGAGATATCACAGCTCTGATAATATAGATATGTGTTTAGAATGTCTCAGGAAAGAATCTCTGAATTGAGAGATCAGAGCTCTGATACTATAGACATGTGGTTAGAATGTCTCAGGAAAGAATCGCTGAATTCAGAGATCACAGCTCTGATACTACAGACATGTAGTTAGAATGTCTCAGGAAAGATTCTCGGATTTGAGAGATCACAGCTCTGATACTACCGATATGTGGTTAGAACGTCTCAGGAAAGAATTTCTGAATTGAGAGATGACAGCTCTGATACTACAGACATGTGTTTAGAATGTCTCAGGAAATAATCTCTGAATTGAGAGATCACAGCTCTGATACTACAGACATGTGGTTAGAATGTCTCAGGAAAGAATCTCCGGATCACAGCTCTGATACTACAGACATGTGGTTAGGATGTGTCAGGAAAGAATCTCTGAATTGAGAGATCACAGCTCTGATACTACAGACATGTGGTTAGAATGTCTCAGGAAAGAATCTCTGAATTGAGAGATCACACCTCTGATACTACAGACATGTGGTTAGAATGTCTCAGGAACGAATCTCTGAATTGAGAGATCACAGCTCTGATACGACAGACATGTGGTAAGAATATCTCAGGAAAGAATCTCTGAATTGAGAGATCACAGCTCTGATACTACAGACATGGGGTTAGAATGTCTCAGGAAAGAATCTCTGGATTGAGAGAACACAGCTCTGATACTACAGACATGTGGTTAGAATGTCTCAGGAAACAATGTCTGAATTGATAGATCACAGCTTTGATACTACAGACATGTGGTTAGAATGTCTGAGGAAATAATCTCTGAATTGAGAGATCAGAGCTCTGATACTACAGACATGTGGTTAGAATGTCTCAGGAAAGAATCTCTGAATTGAGAGATCACAGCTCTGATACTAGAGACATGTGGTTAGAATGTCTCTGGAAGGAATCTCTGAATTGAGAGATCACAGCTCTGATACTATGGTCATGTGGTTAGAATGTCTCAGGAAAGAATCTCTGAATTGAGAGATTACAGCTCTGATACTACAGACATGTAGTTAGAATGTCTCAGGAAAGAATCTTTGAATTGAGGGATAACACCTCTGATACTACAGACATGTGGTTAGGATGTCTAAGGAAAGAATCTCTGAATTGTGAGATCACAGCTCTGATACTATAGACATGTGCTTAGAATGTCTCAGGAAAGAATCACAGAATTGAGAGATCAGAGCTCTGATACTATAGACATGTGGTTAGAATGTCTCAGGAAAGAATCTCTGTATTAAGAGATCACAGCTCTGATACTACCGATATGTGGTTAGAATGTCGCAGGAAAGAATCTCTGAATTGAGAGATCACAGCTCTGATACTACAGACATGTGGTTAGAACGTCTCAAGAAATAATTTCTGGATTGAGAGATCACAGCTCTGATACTACAGAAATGTGGTTAGAATGTCTCAGGAAAGAATCTCTGAATTGAGAGATCACACATCTGATACTACAGACATGTGTTTAGAATGTCTCAGGAAAGAATCTCTGAATTGAGAGATCAGATCTCTGATACTATAGACATGTGGTTAGATTGTCTCAGGAAAGAATCTCTGAATTGAGAGATCACAGCTCTGATACTACAGACATGTGGTAAGAACATCTCTGGAAAGAATCTTTGAATTGAGAGATCACAGCTCTAATACTATAGATATGGCGTTAGAATGTCTCAGGAAAGAATCTCTGGATTGAGAGATCACAGCTCTCATACTACAGACATGTGGTTAGAATGTCTCAGGAATGAATCTCTGAATTGAGAGATCACAACGCTGATACTACAGATTGGTGCCGGGAATGTCTCAGGAAAGAATATCTGAATTGAGAGATCACAGCTCTGATACTATAGACATGTGGTTAGAATGTCTCAGAAAAGAATCTCTGAGTTGAGAGATCACAGCTCTGATACTATAGACATGGGGTTAGAATGTCTCAGGAAAGCATCTCTGAATTGAGAGATCACAGCTCTGATACTACAGACATGTGGTTAGAATGTGTCAGGAAAGATTCTCTGAATGGAGAGATCCCAGCTCTGATACTATAGACATGTTGTTAGGATGTGTCAGGAAAGAATCTCTGAATTGAGAGATCACAGCTCTGATGCCACAGTCATGTGGTTAGAATGTCTCTGGAAAGAATCTGTGGATTGAGAGATCACAGCTCTGATACTACAGACATCTGGTTAGAATGTCTGAGGAAAGAATCTTTGATTTGGGATATCACAGCTCTGATACTACAGACATGTGATTAGAATGTCTCAGGAAAGAATCTCGGATTTGAGAGATCACAGCTCTGATACTACCGATATGTGGTTAGAACGTCTCAGGAAAGAATTTCTGAATTGAGAGATCACAGCTCTGATACTATAGACATGTGCTTAGAATGTCTCAGGAAAGAATCTCTGAATTGATATATCACAGCTCTGATAATATAGACATGTGTTTAGAATGTCTCAAGAAAGAATCTCTGGATTGAGAGATCACAGCTCTGATACTACAGACATGTGGTTAGAATGTCTCAGGAATGAATCTCTGAATTGAGAGATCACACCTCTGATACTACAGACATGTGGTTAGATTGTCTCAGGAAAGAATCTCTGAATTGAGAGATCACAGCTCTGATACTATAGACTTGTGGTTAGAACGTCTCAGGAAAGAATCTCTGAATTAAGAGATCACACTCTGATACTACAGACATGTGGTTAGAATGTCGCAGGAAAGAATCTCTGAATTGAGAGATCACAGCTCTGATACTACAGACATGTGGTTAGAATGACTCAAGAAAAAATCTCTGGATTGAGAGATCACAGCTCTGATACTACAGACATGTGGTTAGAATGTCTCAGGAAAGAATCTCTGAATTGAGAGATCACAGCTCTGATACTATAGACATGTGGTTAGAATATCTCATGAAAGAATCTCTGAATTGAGAGATCACAGCTCTGATACTACAGACATGTGTTTAGAATGTCTCAGGAAAGAATCTCTGAATTGAGAGATCAGAGCTCTGATACTATAGACATGTGGTTAGATTGTCTCAGGAAAGAATCTCTGAATTGAGAGATCACAGCTCTGATACTACAGACATGTGGTAAGAACATCTCTGGAAAGAATCTTTGAATTGAGAGATCACAGCTCTAATACTATAGATATGGCTTTAGAATGTCTCAGGAAAGAATCTCTGGATTGAGAGATCACAGCTCTAATACTGAAGACATGTGGTTAGAATGTCTCAGGAAAGAATCTCTAAATTGAGAGATCACAGCTCTGATACTACAGACATGTGGTTAGAATGTCGCAGGAAAGAATCTCTGAATTGAGAGATCACAGCTCTGATACTACAGACATGTGGTTAGAATGACTCAAGAAAAAATCTCTGGATTGAGAGATCACAGCTCTGATACTACAGACATGTGGTTAGAATGTCTCAGGAAAGAATCTCTGAATTGAGAGATCACAGCTCTGATACTATAGACATGTGGTTAGAATATCTCATGAAAGAATCTCTGAATTGAGAGATCACACATCTGATACTACAGACATGTGTTTAGAATGTCTCAGGAAAGAATCTCTGAATTGAGAGATCAGAGCTCTGATACTATAGACATGTGGTTAGATTGTCTCAGGAAAGAATCTCTGAATTGAGAGATCACAGCTCTGATACTACAGACATGTGGTAAGAACATCTCTGGAAAGAATCTTTGAATTGAGAGATCACAGCTCTAATACTATAGATATGGCTTTAGAATGTCTCAGGAAAGAATCTCTGGATTGAGAGATCACAGCTCTAATACTGAAGACATGTGGTTAGAATGTCTCAGGAAAGAATCTCTAAATTGAGAGATCACAGCTCTGATACTACAGACATGTGGTTAGAATGTCTCAGGAAAGAATCTCTGAATTGAGAGATCACAACGCTGATACTACAGATTGGTGCCGGGAATGTCTCAGGAAAGAATATCTGAATTGAGAGATCACAGCTCTGATACTATAGACATGTGGTTAGAATGTCTCAGAAAAGAATCTCTGAGTTGAGAGATCACAGCTCTGATACTACAAACATGTGGTAAGAATGTCTCAAGAAAGAATCTCTGGATTGAGAGATCACAGCACTGATACTACAGACATGTGGTTAGAATGTCTCAGGAAAGAATCTCTGAATTAAGAGATCACAGCTCTGATACTACAGACATGTGTTTAGAATGTCGCAGGAAAGAATCTCTGAATTGAGAGATCACAGCTCTGATACTACAAACATGTGGTAAGAATGTCTCAAGAAAGAATCTCTGGATTGAGAGATCAAACCTCTGATACTACAGACATGTTGTTAGAACGTCTCAGGAAAGAATCTCTGAATTGAGAGATCACAGCTCTGATACTATAGACATGTGGTTAGAATGTCTCAGGAAAGAATCTCTGAATTGAGCGATCACAGCTCTGATACTACAGATTGGTGGCGGGAATGTCTCAGGAAGAATCTCTGAGTTGAGAGAACACAGCTCTGATACTATAGACATGTGGTTAGAATGTCTCAGGAAAGAATCTCTGAATTGAGAGATCAAACCTCTGATACTACAGACATGTGGTTAGAACGTCTCAGGAAAGAATCTCTGAATTGAGAGATCACAGCTCTGATGCTATAGAAATGTGGTTAGAATGTCTGAGAAAATAATCTCTGAATTGAGAGATCACAACGCTGATACTACAGATTAGTGGCGGGAATGTCTAGGAAAGAATCTCTGAATTGAGAGATCACAGCTCTGATACTATAGACATGGGGTTAGAATGTCTCTGAAAAGAATCTCTGAATTGTGAGATCACAGTTCTGATACCACAGTCCTGTGGTTAGAATGTCTCTGGAAAGAATCTCTGGATTGAGAGATCACAGCTCTGATACTACAGACATGTGGTTAGAACGTCTCAGGAAAGAATCTCTGAATTGAGAGATCACAGCTCTGATACTATAGACATGTGGTTAGAATGTCTCATGAAAGAATCTCTGAATTGAGAGATCACAGCTTTGATACTACAGACATGTGGTTAGAAAGTGTCAGGAAAGAATCTCTGAATGGAGAGATCACAGCTCTGATACTATAGACATGGGGTTAGAATGTCTCTGAAAAGAATCTCTGAATTGTGAGATCACAGTTCTGATACCACAGTCATGTGGTTAGAATGTCTCTGGAAAGAATCTGTGGATTGAGAGATCACAGCTCTGATACTACAGACATATGGTTAGAATGTCTCAGGAAAGAATCTCTGAATTGAGAGATCACAACGCTGATACTACAGATTGGTGCCGGGAATGTCTCAGGAAAGAATATCTGAATTGAGAGATCACAGCTCTGATACTATAGACATGTGGTTAGAATGTCTCAGAAAAGAATCTCTGAGTTGAGAGATCACAGCTCTGATATTATAGACATGTGGTTAGGATGTGTCAGGAAAGAATCTCTGAATTGAGAGATCACAGCTCTGATGCCACAGTCATGTGGTTAGAATGTCTCTGGAAAGAATCTGTGGATTGAGAGATCACAGCTCTGATACTACAGACATCTGGTTAGAATGTCTGAGGAAAGAATCTTTGAATTGGATATCACAGCTCTGATACTACAGACATGTGGTTAGAATGTCTCAGGAAAGAATCTCGGATTTGAGAGATCACAGCTCTGATACTACCGATATGTGGTTAGAAGGTCTCAGGAAAGAATTTCTGAATTGAGAGATCACAGCTCTGATACTATAGACATGTGCTTAGAATGTCTCAGGAAAGAATCTCTGAATTGAGATATCACAGCTCTGATAATATAGACATGTGTTTAGAATGTCTCAGGAAAGAAACTCTGAATTGAGAGATCAGAGCTCTGATACTACAGACATGTGGTTAGTATCTCTCAGGAAATAATCTCTGAATTGAGAGATCACAGCTCTGATACTACAGACATGTGGTTAGAATGTGTCAGGAAAGAATCTCTGAATGGAGAGATCACAGCTCCGATACTATAGACATGTGGTTAGAATGTCGCAGGAAAGAATCTCTGAATTGAGAGATCACAGCTCTGATACTACAGACATGTGGTTAGAATGTCTCAAGAAAGAATCTCTGGATTGAGAGATCACAGCTCTGATACTACAGACATGTGGTTAGAATGTCTCAGGAATGAATCACTGAATTGAGAGATCACACCTCTGATACTACAGACATGTGGTTAGAACGTCTCAAGAAATGATTTCTGGATTGAGAGATCACAGCTCTGATACTACAGAAATGTGGTTAGAATGTCTCAGGAAAGAATCTCTGAATTGAGAGATCACACATCTGATACTACAGACATGTGTTTAGAATGTCTCAGGAAAGAATCTCTGAATTGAGAGATCAGAGCTCTGATACTATAGACATGTGGTTAGATTGTCTCAGGAAAGAATCTCTGAATTGAGAGATCACAGCTCTGATACTACAGACATGTGGTAAGAACATCTCTGGAAAGAATCTTTGAATTGAGAGATCACAGCTCTAATACTATAGATATGGCTTTAGAATGTCTCAGGAAAGAATCTCTGGATTGAGAGATCACAGCTCTAATACTGAAGACATGTGGTTAGAATGTCTCAGGAAAGAATCTCTAAATTGAGAGATCACAGCTCTGATACTACAGACATGTGGTTAGAATGTCTCAGGAAAGAATCTCTGAATTGAGAGATCACAACGCTGATACTACAGATTGGTGCCGGGAATGTCTCAGGAAAGAATATCTGAATTGAGAGATCACAGCTCTGATACTATAGACATGTGGTTAGAATGTCTCAGAAAAGAATCTCTGAGTTGAGAGATCACAGCTCTGATACTATAGACATGGGGTTAGAATGTCTCATGAAAGAATCTCTGAATTGAGAGATCACAGCTCTGATACTACAGACATGTGGTTAGAATGTGTCAGGAAAGAATCTCTGAATGGAGAGATCACAGCTCTGATACTATAGACATGTGGTTCGGATGTGTCAGGAAAGAATCTCTGAATTGAGAGATCACAGCTCTGATGCCACAGTCATGTGGTTAGAATGTCTCTGGAAAGAATCTGTGGATTGAGAGATCACAGCTCTGATACTACAGACATCTGGTTAGAATGTCTGAGGAAAGAATCTTTGAATTGGGATATCACAGCTCTGATACTACAGACATGTAGTTAGAATGTCTCAGGAAAGAATCTCGGATTTGAGAGATCACAGCTCTGATACTACCGATATGTGGTTAGAACGTCTCAGGAAAGAATTTCTGAATTGAGAGATCACAGCTCTGATACTATAGACATGTGGTTAGAATGTCTCAGGAAAGAATCTCTGAATTGAGATATCACAGCTCTGATAATATAGATATGTGTTTAGAATGTCTCAGGAAAGAATCTCTGAATTGAGAGATCAGAGCTCTGATACTATAGACATGTGGTTAGAATGTCTCAGGAAAGAATCGCTGAATTCAGAGATCACAGCTCTGATACTACAGACATGTAGTTAGAATGTCTCAGGAAAGATTCTCGGATTTGAGAGATCACAGCTCTGATACTACCGATATGTGGTTAGAACGTCTCAGGAAAGAATTTCTGAATTGAGAGATGACAGCTCTGATACTACAGACATGTGTTTAGAATGTCTCAGGAAATAATCTCTGAATTGAGAGATCACAGCTCTGATACTACAGACATGTGGTTAGAATGTCTCAGGAAAGAATCTCCGGATCACAGCTCTGATACTACAGACATGTGGTTAGGATGTGTCAGGAAAGAATCTCTGAATTGAGAGATCACAGCTCTGATACTACAGACATGTGGTTAGAATGTCTCAGGAAAGAATCTCTGAATTGAGAGATCACACCTCTGATACTACAGACATGTGGTTAGAATGTCTCAGGAACGAATCTCTGAATTGAGAGATCACAGCTCTGATACGACAGACATGTGGTAAGAATATCTCAGGAAAGAATCTCTGAATTGAGAGATCACAGCTCTGATACTACAGACATGGGGTTAGAATGTCTCAGGAAAGAATCTCTGGATTGAGAGAACACAGCTCTGATACTACAGACATGTGGTTAGAATGTCTCAGGAAACAATGTCTGAATTGATAGATCACAGCTTTGATACTACAGACATGTGGTTAGAATGTCTGAGGAAATAATCTCTGAATTGAGAGATCAGAGCTCTGATACTACAGACATGTGGTTAGAATGTCTCAGGAAAGAATCTCTGAATTGAGAGATCACAGCTCTGATACTAGAGACATGTGGTTAGAATGTCTCTGGAAGGAATCTCTGAATTGAGAGATCAGAGCTCTGATACTATAGACATGTGGTTAGAATGTCTCAGGAAAGAATCTCTGTATTAAGAGATCACAGCTCTGATACTACCGATATGTGGTTAGAATGTCGCAGGAAAGAATCTCTGAATTGAGAGATCACAGCTCTGATACTACAGACATGTGGTTAGAACGTCTCAAGAAATAATTTCTGGATTGAGAGATCACAGCTCTGATACTACAGAAATGTGGTTAGAATGTCTCAGGAAAGAATCTCTGAATTGAGAGATCACACATCTGATACTACAGACATGTGTTTAGAATGTCTCAGGAAAGAATCTCTGAATTGAGAGATCAGATCTCTGATACTATAGACATGTGGTTAGATTGTCTCGGGAAAGAATCTCTGAATTGAGAGATCACAGCTCTGATACTACAGACATGTGGTAAGAACATCTCTGGAAAGAATCTTTGAATTGAGAGATCACAGCTCTAATACTATAGATATGGCGTTAGAATGTCTCAGGAAAGAATCTCTGGATTGAGAGATCACAGCTCTCATACTACAGACATGTGGTTAGAATGTCTCAGGAATGAATCTCTGAATTGAGAGATCACAACGCTGATACTACAGACATGTGGTTAGAATGTCTCAGAAAAGAATCTCTGAGTTGAGAGATCACAGCTCTGATACTATAGACATGGGGTTAGAATGTCTCAGGAAAGCATCTCTGAATTGAGAGATCACAGCTCTGATACTACAGACATGTGGTTAGAATGTGTCAGGAAAGATTCTCTGAATGGAGAGATCCCAGCTCTGATACTATAGACATGTGGTTAGGATGTGTCAGGAAAGAATCTCTGAATTGAGAGATCACAGCTCTGATGCCACAGTCATGTGGTTAGAATGTCTCTGGAAAGAATCTGTGGATTGAGAGATCACAGCTCTGATACTACAGACATCTGGTTAGAATGTCTGAGGAAAGAATCTTTGATTTGGGATATCACAGCTCTGATACTACAGACATGTGATTAGAATGTCTCAGGAAAGAATCTCGGATTTGAGAGATCACAGCTCTGATACTACCGATATGTGGTTAGAACGTCTCAGGAAAGAATTTCTGAATTGAGAGATCACAGCTCTGATACTATAGACATGTGCTTAGAATGTCTCAGGAAAGAATCTCTGAATTGATATATCACAGCTCTGATAATATAGACATGTGTTTAGAATGTCTCAAGAAAGAATCTCTGGATTGAGAGATCACAGCTCTGATACTACAGACATGTGGTTAGAATGTCTCAGGAATGAATCTCTGAATTGAGAGATCACACCTCTGATACTACAGACATGTGGTTAGATTGTCTCAGGAAAGAATCTCTGAATTGAGAGATCACAGCTCTGATACTATAGACTTGTGGTTAGAATGTCTCAGGAAAGAATCTCTGAATTGAGAGATCACAGCTCTGATACTACAGACATGTGGTTAGAATGTCTCAGGAAAGAATCTCTGAATTGAGAGATAACACCTCTGATACTACAGACATGTGGTTAGGATGTCTAAGGAAAGAATCTCTGAATTGTGAGATCACAGCTCTGATACTATAGACATGTGCTTAGAATGTCTCAGGAAAGAATCACAGAATTGAGAGATCACAGCTCTTATACTATGGTCATGTGGTTAGAATGTCTCAGGAAAGAATCTCTGAATTGAGAAATTACAGCTCTGATACTACAGACATGTAGTTAGAATGTCTCAGGAAAGAATCTTTGAATTGAGGGATAACACCTCTGATACTACAGACATGTGGTTAGGATGTCTAAGGAATGAATCTCTGAATTGAGAGATCACAGCTCTGATACTACAGACATGTATTTAGAATGTCTCAGGAAAGAATCTCTGAATTGAGAGATCACAGCTCTGATACTACCGATATGTGGTTAGAACGTCTCAGGAAAGAATTTCTGAATTGAGAGATCACAGCTCTGATACTATAGACATTTGCTTAGAATGTCTCAGGAAAGAATCTCTGAATTGAGAGATCAGAGCTCTGATACTATAGACATGTGGTTAGATTGTCTCAGGAAAGAATCTCTGAATTGAGAGATCACAGCTCTGATACTACAGACATGTGGTAAGAACATCTCTGGAAAGAATCTTTGAATTGAGAGATCACAGCTCTAATACTATAGATATGGCGTTAGAATGTCTCAGGAAAGAATCTCTGGATTGAGAGATCACAGCTCTAATACTGAAGACATGTGGTTAGAATGTCTCAGGAAAGAATCTCTAAATTGAGAGATCACAGCTCTGATACTACAGACATGGTTAGAATGTCTCAGGAAAGAATCTCTGAATTGAGAGATCACAACGCTGATACTACAGATTGGTGCCGGGAATGTCTCAGGAAAGAATATCTGAATTGAGAGATCACAGCTCTGATACTATAGACATGTGGTTAGAATGTCTCAGAAAAGAATCTCTGAGTTGAGAGATCACAGCTCTGATACTATAGACATGGGGTTAGAATGTCTCAGGAAAGAATCTCTGAATTGAGAGATCACAGCTCTGATACTACAGACATGTGGTTAGAATGTGTCAGGAAAGAATCTCTGAATGGAGAAATCACAGCTCTGATATTATAGACATGTGGTTAGGATGTGTCAGGAAAGAATCTCTGAATTGAGAGATCACAGCTCTGATGCCACAGTCATGTGGTTAGAATGTCTCTGGAAAGAATCTGTGGATTGAGAGATCACAGCTCTGATACTACAGACATCTGGTTAGAATGTCTGAGGAAAGAATCTTTGAATTGGGATATCACAGCTCTGATACTACAGACATGTGGTTAGAATGTCTCAGGAAAGAATCTCGGATTTGAGAGATCACAGCCCTGATACTACCGATATGTGGTTAGAAGGTCTCAGGAAAGAATTTCTGAATGGAGAAATCACAGCTCTGATATTATAGACATGTGGTTAGGATGTGTCAGGAAAGAATCTCTGAATTGAGAGATCACAGCTCTGATGCCACAGTCATGTGGTTAGAATGTCTCAGGAAAGAATCTGTGAATTGAGATATCACAGCTCTGATAATATAGACATGTGTTTAGAATGTCTCTGGAAAGAAACTCTGAATTGAGAGATCACAGCTCTGATACTACAGACATGTGGTTAGTATGTCTCAGGAAAGAATCTCTGAATTGAGAGATCACAGCTCTGATACTACAGACATGTGGTTAGAATGTGTCAGGAAAGAATCTCTGAATGGAGAGATCACAGCTCCGATACTATAGACATGTGGTTAGAATGTCGCAGGAAAGAATCTCTGAATTGAGAGATCACAGCTCTGATACTACAGACATGTGGTTAGAATGTCTCAAGAAAGAATCTCTGGATTGAGAGATCACAGCTCTGATACTACAGACATGTGTTTAGAATGTCTCAGGAATGAATCACTGAATTGAGAGATCACACCTCTGATACTACAGACATGTGGTTAGAACGTCTCAAGAAATAATTTCTGGATTGAGAGATCACAGCTCTGATACTACAGAAATGTGGTTAGAATGTCTCAGGAAAGAATCTCTGAATTGAGAGATCACACATCTGATAATACAGACATGTGGTTAGATTGTCTCAGGAAAGAATCTCTGAATTGAGAGATCACAGCTCTGATACTATAGACTTGTGGTTAGAATGTCTCAGGAAAGAATCTCTGAATTGAGAGATCACAGCTCGGATACTACAGACATGTGGTTAGAATGTCTCAGGAAAGAATCTCTGAATTGAGAGATCACAGCTCTGATACCACAGACATGTGGTTAGAATGTCTCAAGAAAGAATTTCTGAATGGAGAGATCACAGCTCTGATACTAGAGACATGTGGTTAGAATGTCTCTGGAAGGTATCTCTGAATTGAGAGATCACAGCTCTGATACTATGGTCATGTGGTTAGAATGTCTCAGGAAAGAATCTCTGAATTGAGAGATTACAGCTCCGATACTACAGACATGTAGTTAGAATGTCTCAGGAAAGAATCTTTGAATTGAGGGATAACACCTCTGATACTACAGACATGTGGTTAGGATGTCTAAGGAATGAATCTCTGAATTGAGAGATCACAGCTCTGATACTACAGACATGTATTTAGAATGTCTCAGGAAAGAATCTCTGAATTGAGAGATCACAGTTCTGATACTATAGACATGTGCTTAGAATGTCTCAGGAAAGAATCTCTGAATTGAGAGATCAGAGCTCTGATACTATAGACATGTGGTTAGATTGTCTCAGGAAAGAATCTCTGAATTGAGAGATCACAGCTCTGATACTACAGACATGTGGTAAGAACATCTCTGGAAAGAATCTTTGAATTGAGAGATCACAGCTCTAATACTATAGATATGTCGTTAGAATGTCTCAGGAAAGAATCTCTGGATTGAGAGATCACAGCTCTAATACTGAAGACATGTGGTTAGAATGTCTCAGGAAAGAATCTCTAAATTGAGAGATCACAGCTCTGATACTACAGACATATGGTTAGAATGTCTCAGGAAAGAATCTCTGAATTGAGAGATCACAACGCTGATACTACAGATTGGTGCCGGGAATGTCTCAGGAAAGAATATCTGAATTGAGAGATCACAGCTCTGATACTATAGACATGTGGTTAGAATGTCTCAGAAAAGAATCTCTGAATTGAGAGATCACAGCTCTGATACTACAGACATGTGGTTAGAATGTGTCAGGAAAGAATCTCTGAATGGAGAGATCACAGCTCTGATATTATAGACATGTGGTTAGGATGTGTCAGGAAAGAATCTCTGAATTGAGAGATCACAGCTCTGATGCCACAGTCATGTGGTTAGAATGTCTCTGGAAAGAATCTGTGGATTGAGAGATCACAGCTCTGATACTACAGACATCTGGTTAGAATGTCTGAGGAAAGAATCTTTGAATTGGGATATCACGGCTCTGATACTACAGACATGTGGTTAGAATGTCTCAGGAAAGAATCTCGGATTTGAGAGATCACAGCTCTGATACTACCGATATGTGGTTAGAAGGTCTCAGGAAAGAATTTCTGAATTGAGAGATCACAGCTCTGATACTATAGACATGTGCTTAGAATGTCTCAGGAAAGAATCTCTGAATTGAGATATCACAGCTCTGATAATATAGACATGTGTTTAGAATGTCTCAGGAAAGAAACTCTGAATTGAGAGATCACAGCTCTGATACTACAGACATGTGGTTAGTATGTCTCAGGAAAGAATCTCTGAATTGAGAGATCACAGCTCTGATACTACAGACATGTGGTTAGAATGTGTCAGGAAAGAATCTCTGAATGGAGAGATCACAGCTCCGATACTATAGACATGTGGTTAGAATGTCGCAGGAAAGAATCTCTGAATTGAGAGATCACAGCTCTGATACTACAGACATGTGGTTAGAATGTCTCAAGAAAGAATCTCTGGATTGAGAGATCACAGCTCTGATACTACAGACATGTGGTTAGAATGTCTCAGGAATGAATCACTGAATTGAGAGATCACACCTCTGATACTACAGACATGTGGTTAGAACGTCTCAAGAAATAATTTCTGGATTGAGAGATCACAGCTCTGATACTACAGAAATGTGGTTAGAATGTCTCAGGAAAGAATCTCTGAATTGAGAGATCACACATCTGATACTACAGACATGTGTTTAGAATGTCTCAGGAAAGAATCTCTGAATTGAGAGATCAGAGCTCTGATACTATAGACATGTGGTTAGATTGTCTCAGGAAAGAATCTCTGAATTGAGAGATCACAGCTCTGATACTACAGACATGTGGTAAGAACATCTCTGGAAAGAACCTTTGAATTGAGAGATCACAGCTCTAATACTATAGATATGGCGTTAGAATGTCTCAGGAAAGAATCTTTGAATTGAGGGATAACACCTCTGATACTACAGACATGTGGTTAGGATGTCTAAGGAATGAATCTCTGAATTGAGAGATCACAGCTCTGATACTACAGACATGTATTTAGAATGTCTCAGGAAAGAATCTCTGAATTGAGAGATCACAGTTCTGATACTATAGACATGTGCTTAGAATGTCTCAGGAAAGAATCTCTGAATTGAGAGATCAGAGCTCTGATACTATAGACATGTGGTTAGATTGTCTCAGGAAAGAATCTCTGTATTGAGAGATCACAGCTCTGATACTACAGACATGTGGTAAGAACATCTCTGGAAAGAATCTTTGAATTGAGAGATCACAGCTCTAATACTATAGATATGGCGTTAGAATGTCTCAGGAAAGAATCTCTGGATTGAGAGATCACAGCTCTAATACTGAAGACATGTGGTTAGAATGTCTCAGGAAAGAATCTCTAAATTGAGAGATCACAGCTCTGATACTACAGACATATGGTTAGAATGTCTCAGGAAAGAATCTTTGAATTGAGAGATCACAACGCTGATACTACAGATTGGTGCCGGGAATGTCTCAGGAAAGAATATCTGAATTGAGAGATCACAGCTCTGATACTATAGACATGTGGTTAGAATGTCTCAGAAAAGAATCTCTGAGTTGAGAGATCACAGCTCTGATACTATAGACATGGGGTTAGAATGTCTCAGGAAAGAATCTCTGAATTGAGAGATCACAGCTCTGATACTACAGACATGTGGTTAGAATGTGTCAGGAAAGAATCTCTGAATGGAGAGATCACAGCTCTGATATTATAGACATGTGGTTAGGATGTGTCAGGAAAGAATCTCTGAATTGAGAGATCACAGCTCTGATGCCACAGTCATGTGGTTAGAATGTCTCTGGAAAGAATCTGTGGATTGAGAGATCACAGCTCTGATACTACAGACATCTGGTTAGAATGTCTGAGGAAAGAATCTTTGAATTGGGATATCACAGCTCTGATACTACCGATATGTGGTTAGAAGGTCTCAGGAAAGAATTTCTGAATTGAGAGATCACAGCTCTGATACTATAGACATGTGCTTAGAATGTCTCAGGAAAGAATCTCTGAATTGAGATATCACAGCTCTGATAATATAGACATGTGTTTAGAATGTCTCAGGAAAGAAACTCTGAATTGAGAGATCACAGCTCTGATACTACAGACATGTGGTTAGTATGTCTCAGGAAAGAATCTCTGAATTGAGAGATCACAGCTCTGATACTACAGACATGTGGTTAGAATGTGTCAGGAAAGAATCTCTGAGTGGAGAGATCACAGCTCCGATACTATAGACATGTGGTTAGAATGTCGCAGGAAAGAATCTCTGAATTGAGAGATCACAGCTCTGATACTACAGACATGTGGTTAGAATGTCTCAAGAAAGAATCTCTGGATTGAGAGATCACAGCTCTGATACGACAGTCATGTGGTTAGAATGTCTCAGGAATGAATCACTGAATTGAGAGATCACACCTCTGATACTACAGACATGTGGTTAGAACGTCTCAAGAAATAATTTCTGGATTGAGAGATCACAGCTCTGATACTACAGAAATGTGGTTAGAATGTCTCAGGAAAGAATCTCTGAATTGAGAGATCAGAGCTCTGATACTATAGACATGTGGTTAGATTGTCTCAGGAAAGAATCTCTGAATTGAAAGATCACAGCTCTGATACTACAGACATGTGGTAAGAACATCTCTGGAAAGAATCTTTGAATTGAGAGATCACAGCTCTAATACTATAGATATGGCGTTAGAATGTCTCAGGAAAGAATCTCTGGATTGAGAGATCACAGCTCTAATACTGAAGACATGTGGTTAGAATGTCTCAGGAAAGAATCTCTAAATTGAGAGATCACAGCTCTGATACTATAGACATGTGGTTAGAATGTGTCAGGAAAGAATCTCTGAATGGAGAGATCACAGCTCTGATACTATAGACATGTGGTTCGGATGTGTCAGGAAAGAATCTCTGAATTGAGAGATCACAGCTCTGATGCCACAGTCATGTGGTTAGAATGTCTCTGGAAAGAATCTGTGGATTGAGAGATCACAGCTCTGATACTACAGACATCTGGTTAGAATGTCTGAGGAAAGAATCTTTGAATTGGGATATCACAGCTCTGATACTACAGACATGTAGTTAGAATGTCTCAGGAAAGAATCTCGGATTTGAGAGATCACAGCTCTGATACTACCGATATGTGGTTAGAACGTCTCAGGAAAGAATTTCTGAATTGAGAGATCACAGCTCTGATACTATAGACATGTGCTTAGAATGTCTCAGGAAAGAATCTCTGAATTGAGATATCACAGCTCTGATAATATAGACATGTGTTTACATTGTCTCAGGAAAGAAACTCTGAATTGAGAGATCACAGCTCTGATACTACAGACATGTGGTTAGTATGTCTCAGGAAAGAATCTCTGAATTGAGAGATCACAGCTCTGATACTACAGACATGTGGTTAGAATGTGTCAGGAAAGAATCTCTGAATGGAGAGATCACAGCTCCGATACTATAGACATGTGGTTAGAATGTCTCAGGAAAGAATCTCTGAATTGAGAGATCACAGCTCTGATACTATAGACATGTGGTTAGAATGTCTCTGGAAGGAATCTCTGAATGGAGAGATCACAGCTCCGATACTATAGACATGTGGTTAGAATGTCGCAGGAAAGAATCTCTGAATTGAGAGATCACAGCTCTGATACTACAGACATGTGGTTAGAATGTCTCAAGAAAGAATCTCTAGATTGAGAGATCACAGCTCTGATACTACAGACATGTGGTTAGAACGTCTCAGGAACGAATCACTGAATTGAGAGATCACACCTCTCATACTACAGACATGTGGTTAGATTGTCTCAGGAAAGAATGTCTGAATTGAGAGATCACAGCTCTGATATTATAGACTTGTGGTTAGAATGTCTCAGGAAAGAATCTCTGAATTGAGAGATCACAGCTCTGATACTACAGACATGTGGTAAGAATATCTCTGGAAAGAATCTTTGAAATGAGAGATCACAGCTCTAATACTATAGATATGTGGTTAGAATGTCTCAGGAAAGAATCTCTGGATTGAGAGATCACAGCTCTAATACTGAAGACATGTCGTTAGAATGTCTCAGGAAAGAATCTCTAAATTGAAAGATCACAGCTCTGATACTACAGACATGTGGTTAGAATGTCTCAGGAAAGAATCTCTGAATTGGGAGATCACAGCTCTGATGCTATAGAAATGTGGTTAGAATGTCTGAGAAAAGAATCTCTGAATTGAGAGATCACAGCTCTGATACTACAGACATGTGGTTAGAATGTGTCAGGAAAGAATCTCTGAATGGAGTGATCACAGCTCTGATACTATAGACATGGGGTTAGAATGTCTCTGGAAAGAATCTCTGAATTGGGATATCACAGTTCTGATACTACAGACATGTGGTTAGGATGTCTCTGAAAATAATCTCTGAATTGAGAGATCACAGCTCTGCTACTATAGACATGTGGTTAGAATGTCTGAGGAAAGAATCTCTGAATTGAGTGATCACAGCTCTGATACTACAGATATGTGGTTAGAATGTCTCAGGAAAGAATCTCTAAATTGAGAGATCACAGCTCTGATACTATAGACATGTGTTTAGAATGTCTCAGGAAAGAATCTCTGAATTGAGAGATCAGAGCTCTGATACTACAGACATGTGGTTAGTATGTCTCTGGAAAGAATCTCTGAATTGAGAGATCACAGCTCTGATACTATAGACATGTGTTTAGAATGTCTCAGGAAAGAATCTCTGAATTGAGAGATCAGAGCTCTGATACTACAGACATGTGGTTAGTATGTCTCTGGAAAGAATCTCTGAATTAAGAGATCACAGCTCCGATAATATTGTCATGTGGTTAGAATGTCTCTGGAAAGAATCTCTGAATTGAGAGATCACACCTCTGATACTACAGACATGTGGTTAGATTGTCTCAGGAAAGAATCTCTGAATTGAGAGATCACAGCTCTGATATTATAGACTTGTGGTTAGAATGTCTCAGGAAAGAATCTCTGAATTGAGAGATCACAGCTCTGATACTACAGACATGTGGTTAGAATGTGTCAGGAAAGAATCTCTGAATGGAGTGATCACAGCTCTGATACTATAGACATGTGGTTAGAATGTCTCTGGAAAGAATCTCTGAATTGGGATATCACAGTTCTGATACTACAGACATGTGGTTAGGATATCTCTGAAAATAATCTCTGAATTGAGAGATCACAGCTCTGCTACTATAGACATGTGGTTAGAATGTCTGAGGAAAGAATCTCTGAATTGAGTGATCACAGCTCTGATACTACAGATATGTGGTTAGAATGTCTCAGGAAAGAATCTCTAAATTGAGAGATCACAGCTCTGATACTATAGACATGTGTTTAGAATGTCTCAGGAAAGAATCTCTGAATTGAGAGATCAGAACTCTGATACTACAGACATGTGGTTAGTATGTCTCTGGAAAGAATCTCTGAATTGAGAGATCACAGCTCTGATAATATTGTCATGTGGTTAGAATGTCTCTGGAAAGAATCTCTGAATTGAGAGATCACAGCTCTGATACTACAGACATGTGGTTAGAACGTCTCAAGAAAGAATCTCTGGATTGAGAGATCACAGTTCTGATACTACAGACATGTGGTTAGAATGTCTCAGAAAAGAATCTCTGAATTGAGAGATCACACATCTGATACTATAGACATGCGGTTAGACTGTCTCAGGAAAGAATCTCTGAATTGAGAGATCACAGCTCTGATACTACAGACATGTGGTAAGAATATCTCAGGAAAGAATCTCTGGATTGAGAGATCACAGCTCTAATACTGAAGACATGTGGTTAGAATGTCTCAGGAAAGAATCTCTAAATTGAGAGATCACAGCTCTGATACTTCAGACATGTGGTTACAATGTCTCAGGAAAGAATCTCTGATTTGAGAGATCACAACGCTGATACTACTGATTGGTGCCGGGAATGTCTCAGGAAAGAATATCTGAATTGAGAGATCACAGCTCTGATACTATAGACATGGGGTAAGAATGTCTCAGGAAAGAATCTCTGAATTGAGATATCACAGCTCTGATACTATAGACATGTGGTTAGAATGTGTCAGGAAAGAATCTCTGAATTGAGAGATCACAGCTCTGATA
Source organism: Eledone cirrhosa (assembly GCA_964016885.1). Taxonomy (NCBI): domain Eukaryota; kingdom Metazoa; phylum Mollusca; class Cephalopoda; order Octopoda; family Eledonidae; genus Eledone; species Eledone cirrhosa. The sequence continues at coordinate 3,075,868 of OZ024757.1, read as the reverse complement.
CCACAGTCATGTGGTTAGAATGTCTCTGGAAAGAATCTGTGGATTGAGAGATCACAGTTCTGATACTACAGACATCTGGTTAGAATGTCTGAGGAAAGAATCTTTGAATTGGGATATCACAGCTCTGATACTATAGACATGTGCTTAGAATGTCTCATGAAAGAATCTCTAAATTGAGATATCACAGCTCTGATAATATAGACATGTGTTTAGAATGTCTCAGGAAAGAAACTCTGAATTGAGAGATCAGAGCTCTGATACTACAGACATGTGGTTAGTATGTGTCAGGAAAGAATCTCTGAATGGAGAGATCACAGCTCTGATACTATAGACATGTGGTTAGAATGTCTCTGGAAAGAATCTCTGGATTGAGATATCACAGCTCTGACACTACAGATATGTGGTTAGAATGTCTCAGGAAAGAATCTCTAAATTGAGAGATCACAGCTCTGATACTACAGACATGTAGTTAGAATGTCTCAGGAAAGAATCTCGGATTTGAGAGATCACAGCTCTAATACTACCGATATGTGGTTAGAACGTCTCAGGAAATAATTTCTGAATTGAGAGATCACAGCTCTGATACTATAGACATGTGCTTAGAATGTCTCAGGAAAGAATCACTGAATTGAGAGATCACAGCTCTGATACTATAGACATGTGGTTAGAATGTCTCAGGAAAGAATCTCTGAATTAAGAGATCACAGCTCTGATACTACAGACATGTGGTTAGAATGTCGCAGGAAAGAATCTCTGAATTGAGAGATCACAGCTCTGATACTACAGACATGGGGTTAGAATGTCTCAGGAAAGAATCTCTGAATTGAGAGATCAGAGCTCTGATACTATAGACATGTGGTTAGATTGTCTCCGGAAATAATCTCTGAATTGAGAGATCACAGCTCTTATACTACAGACATGTGGTAAGAACATCTCTGGAAAGAATCTTTGAATTGAGAGTTCACAGCTCTAATACTATAGATATGGCGTTAGAATGTCTCAGGAAAGAATCTGTGGATTGAGAGATCACAGCTCTAATATTGAAGACATGTGGTTAGAATGTCTCAGGAAAGAATCTCTAAATTGAGAGATCACAGCTCTGATACTACAGACATGTGGTTAGAATGTCTCAGGAAAGAATCTCTGAATTGAGAGATCACAACGCTGATACTACAGATTGGTGCCGGGAATGTCTCAGGAAAGAATATCTGAATTGAGAGATCACAGCTCTGATACTATAGACATGTGGTTAGAATGTCTCAGAAAAGAATCTCTGAGTTGAGAGATCACAGCTCTGATACTATAGACATGGGGTTAGAATGTCTCAGGAAAGAATCTCTGAATTGAGAGATCACAGCTCTGATACTACAGACATGTGGTTAGAATGTGTCAGGAAAGAATCTCTGAATGGAGAGATCACAGCCCTGATACTATAGACATGTGCTTAGAATGTCTCAGGAAAGAATCACTGAATTGAGAGATCACAGCTCTGATACTATAGACATGTGGTTAGAATGTCTCAGGAAAGAATCTCTGAATTAAGAGATCACAGCTCTGATACTACAGACATGTGGGTAGAATGTCGCAGGAAAGAATCTCTGAATTGAGAGATCACAGCTCTGATACTACAGACATGGGGTTACAACGTCTCAAGAAATAATTTCTGGATTGAGAGATCACAGCTCTGATACTACAGACATGTGGTTAGAATGTCTCAGCAAAGAATCTCTGAATTGAGAGATCACACATCTGATACTACAGACATGTGTTTAGAATGTCTCAGGAAAGAATCTCTGAATTGAGAGATCAGAGCTTTGATACTATAGACATGTGGTTAGATTGTCTCAGGAAAGAATCTCTGAATTGAGAGATCACAGCTCTGATACTACAGACATGTGGTAAGAACATCTCTGGAAAGATTCTTTGAATTGACAGTTCACAGCTCTAATACTATAGATATGGCATTAGAATGTCTCAGGAAAGAATCTGTGGATTGAGAGATCACAGCTCTAATATTGAAGTCATGTGGTTAGAATGTCTCAGGAAAGAATCTCTGAATTGAGAGATCACAACGCTGATACTACAGATTGGTGCCGGGAATGTCTCAGGAAAGAATATCTGAATTGAGAGATCACAGCTCTGATACTATAGACATGTGGTTAGAATGTCTCAGAAAAGAATCTCTGAGTTGAGAGATCACAGCTCTGATAGTATAGACATGGGGTTAGAATGTCTCAGGAAAGAATCTCTGAATTGAGAGATCACAGCTCTGATACTACAGACATGTGGTTAGAATGTGTCAGGAAAGAATCTCTGAATGGAGAGATCACAGCTCTGATACTATAGACATGTGGTTAGAATGTCTCTGGAAAGAATCTCTGAATTGGGATATCACAGTTCTGATACTACAGACATGTGGTTAGGATATCTCTGAAAATAATCTCTGAATTGAGAGATCACAGCTCTGCTACTATAGACATGTGGTTAGAATGTCTGAGGAAAGAATCTCTGAATTGAGTGATCACAGCTCTGATACTACAGATATGTGGTTAGAATGTCTCAGGAAAGAATCTCTAAATTGAGAGATCACAGCTCTGATACTATAGACATGTGTTTAGAATGTCTCAGGAAAGAATCTCTGAATTGAGAGATCAGAGCTCTGATACTACAGACATGTGGTTAGTATGTCTCTGGAAAGAATCTCTGAATTGAGAGATCACAGCTCTGATAATATTGTCATGTGGTTAGAATGTCTCTGGAAAGAATCTCTGAATTGAGAGATCACAGCTCTGATACTACAGACATGTGGTTAGAACGTCTCAAGAAAGAATCTCTGGATTGAGAGATCCCAGTTCTGATACTACAGACATGTGGTTAGAATGTCTCAGAAAAGAATCTCTGAATTGAGAGATCACACATCTGATACTATAGACATGCGGTTAGACTGTCTCAGGAAAGAATCTCTGAATTGAGAGATCACAGCTCTGATACTACAGACATGTGGTAAGAATATCTCAGGAAAGAATCTCTGGATTGAGAGATCACAGCTCTAATACTGAAGACATGTGGTTAGAATGTCTCAGGAAAGAATCTCTAAATTGAGAGATCACAGCTCTGATACTTCAGACATGTGGTTACAATGTCTCAGGAAAGAATCTCTGATTTGAGAGATCACAACGCTGATACTACTGATTGGTGCCGGGAATGTCTCAGGAAAGAATATCTGAATTGAGAGATCACAGCTCTGATACTATAGACATGGGGTAAGAATGTCTCAGGAAAGAATCTCTGAATTGAGATATCACAGCTCTGATACTATAGACATGTGGTTAGAATGTGTCAGGAAAGAATCTCTGAATTGAGAGATCACAGCTCTGATACCACAGTCATGTGGTTAGAATGTCTCTGGAAAGAATCTGTGGATTGAGAGATCACAGTTCTGATACTACAGACATCTGGTTAGAATGTCTGAGGAAAGAATCTTTGAATTGGGATATCACAGCTCTGATACTATAGACATGTGCTTAGAATGTCTCATGAAAGAATCTCTAAATTGAGATATCACAGCTCTGATAATATAGACATGTGTTTAGAATGTCTCAGGAAAGAAACTCTGAATTGAGAGATCAGAGCTCTGATACTACAGACATGTGGTTAGTATGTGTCAGGAAAGAATCTCTGAATGGAGAGATCACAGCTCTGATACTATAGACATGTGGTTAGAATGTCTCTGGAAAGAATCTCTGGATTGAGATATCACAGCTCTGACACTACAGATATGTGGTTAGAATGTCTCAGGAAAGAATCTCTAAATTGAGAGATCACAGCTCTGATACTACAGACATGTAGTTAGAATGTCTCAGGAAAGAATCTCGGATTTGAGAGATCACAGCTCTAATACTACCGATATGTGGTTAGAACGTCTCAGGAAATAATTTCTGAATTGAGAGATCACAGCTCTGATACTATAGACATGTGCTTAGAATGTCTCAGGAAAGAATCACTGAATTGAGAGATCACAGCTCTGATACTATAGACATGTGGTTAGAATGTCTCAGGAAAGAATCTCTGAATTAAGAGATCACAGCTCTGATACTACAGACATGTGGTTAGAATGTCGCAGGAAAGAATCTCTGAATTGAGAGATCACAGCTCTTATACTACAGACATGGGGTTAGAATGTCTCAGGAAAGAATCTCTGAATTGAGAGATCAGAGCTCTGATACTATAGACATGTGGTTAGATTGTCTCCGGAAATAATCTCTGAATTGAGAGATCACAGCTCTTATACTACAGACATGTGGTAAGAACATCTCTGGAAAGAATCTTTGAATTGAGAGTTCACAGCTCTAATACTATAGATATGGCGTTAGAATGTCTCAGGAAAGAATCTGTGGATTGAGAGATCACAGCTCTAATATTGAAGACATGTGGTTAGAATGTCTCAGGAAAGAATCTCTAAATTGAGAGATCACAGCTCTGATACTACAGACATGTGGTTAGAATGTCTCAGGAAAGAATCTCTGAATTGAGAGATCACAACGCTGATACTACAGATTGGTGCCGGGAATGTCTCAGGAAAGAATATCTGAATTGAGAGATCACAGCTCTGATACTATAGACATGTGGTTAGAATGTCTCAGAAAAGAATCTCTGAGTTGAGAGATCATAGCTCTGATACTATAGACATGGGGTTAGAATGTCTCAGGAAAGAATCTCTGAATTGAGAGATCACAGCTCTGATACTACAGACATGTGGTTAGAATGTGTCAGGAAAGAATCTCTGAATGGAGAGATCACAGCCCTGATACTATAGACATGTGCTTAGAATGTCTCAGGAAAGAATCACTGAATTGAGAGATCACAGCTCTGATACTATAGACATGTGGTTAGAATGTCTCAGGAAAGAATCTCTGAATTAAGAGATCACAGCTCTGATACTACAGACATGTGGGTAGAATGTCGCAGGAAAGAATCTCTGAATTGAGAGATCACAGCTCTGATACTACAGACATGGGGTTACAACGTCTCAAGAAATAATTTCTGGATTGAGAGATCACAGCTCTGATACTACAGACATGTGGTTAGAATGTCTCAGCAAAGAATCTCTGAATTGAGAGATCACACATCTGATACTACAGACATGTGTTTAGAATGTCTCAGGAAAGAATCTCTGAATTGAGAGATCAGAGCTTTGATACTATAGACATGTGGTTAGATTGTCTCAGGAAAGAATCTCTGAATTGAGAGATCACAGCTCTGATACTACAGACATGTGGTAAGAACATCTCTGGAAAGATTCTTTGAATTGAGAGTTCACAGCTCTAATACTATAGATATGGCATTAGAATGTCTCAGGAAAGAATCTGTGGATTGAGAGATCACAGCTCTAATATTGAAGTCATGTGGTTAGAATGTCTCAGGAAAGAATCTCTGAATTGAGAGATCACAACGCTGATACTACAGATTGGTGCCGGGAATGTCTCAGGAAAGAATATCTGAATTGAGAGATCACAGCTCTGATACTATAGACATGTGGTTAGAATGTCTCAGAAAAGAATCTCTGAGTTGAGAGATCACAGCTCTGATAGTATAGACATGGGGTTAGAATGTCTCAGGAAAGAATCTCTGAATTGAGAGATCACAGCTCTGATACTACAGACATGTGGTTAGAATGTGTCAGGAAAGAATCTCTGAATGGAGAGATCACAGCTCTGATACTATAGACATGTGGTTAGGATGTGTCAGGAAAGAATCTCTGAATTGAGAGATCACAGCTCTGATACGACAGTCATGTGGTTAGAATGTCTCTGGAAAGAATATGTGGATTGAGAGATCACAGCTCTGATACTACAGTCATGTGGTTAGAATGTCTCTGGAAAGAATCTGTGGATTGAGAGATCACAGCTCTGATACTACAGACATCTGGTTAGAATGTCTGAGGAAAGAATCTTTAAATTGGGATATCACAGCTCTGATACTACAGACATGTGGTTAGAATGTCTCTGGAAGGAATCTCTAATTTGAGATATCACAGCTCTGACACTACAGATATGTGGTTAGAATGTCTCAGGAAAGAATCTCTAAATTGAGAGATCACAGCTCTGATACTACAGACATGTGGTTAGAATGTCTCAGGAAAGAATCTCTGAATTAAGAGATCACAGCTCTGATACTACAGACATGTGGTTAGAATGTCGCAGGAAAGAATCTCTGAATTGAGAGATCACAGCTCTGATACTACAGACATGGGGTTACAACGTCTCAAGAAATAATTTCTGGATTGAGAGATCACAGCTCTGATACTACAGACATGTGGTTAGAATGTCTCAGCAAAGAATCTCTGAATTGAGAGATCACACATCTGATACTACAGACATGTGTTTAGAATGTCTCAGGAAAGAATCTCTGAATTGAGAGATCAGAGCTCTGATACTATAGACATGTGGTTAGATTGTCTCAGGAAATAATCTCTGAATTGAGAGATCACAGCTCTGATACTACAGACATGTGGTTAGAATGTGTCAGGAAAGAATCTCTGAATGGAGAGATCACAGCTCTGATACTATAGACATGTGGTTAGGATGTGTCAGGAAAGAATCTCTGAATTGAGAGATCACAGCTCTGATACGACAGTCATGTGGTTAGAATGTCTCTGGAAAGAATCTGTGGATTGAGAGATCACAGCTCTGATACTACAGTCATGTGGTTAGAATGTCTCTGGAAGGAATCTCTAATTTGAGATATCACAGCTCTGACACTACAGATATGTGGTTAGAATGTCTCAGGAAAGAATCTCTAAATTGAGAAATCACGGCTCTGATACTACAGACATGTGGTTAGTATGTCTCAGGAAAGAATCTCTGAATTGAGTGATCACAGCTTTGATACTATAGACATGTGGCTAGAATGTGTCAGGAAAGAATCTCTGAATGGAGAGATCACAGCTCTGATACTATAGACACGTGGTTAGAATGTCTCTGGAAGGAATCTCTGAATTGAGAGATCACAGCTCCGATACTATGGTCATGTGGTTAGAATGTCTCAAGAAAGAATCTCTGAATTGAGAGATCACAGCTCTGATACTACAGACATGTGGTTAGAATGTCTCAGGAATGAATCTCTGAATTGAGAGATCACACCTCTGATACTACAGACATGTGGTTAGATTGTCTCAGGAAAGAATCTCTGAATTGAGAGATCACAGTTCTGATACTATAGACTTGTGTTTAGAATGTCTCAGGAAAGAATCTCTGAATTGAGAGATCACAGCTCTGATAACACAGTCAGGTGGTTAGAATGTCTCTGGAAAGAATCTGTGGATTGAGAGATCACAGCTCTGATAGTACAGACATCTGGTTAGAGTGTCTGAGGAAAGAATCTTTGAATTGGGATATCACAGCTCTGATACTACAGACATGTGTTTAGAATGTCTCTGGAAAGAATCTCTGGATTGAGATATGACAGCTCTGACACTACAGATATGTGTTTAGAACGTCTCAGGAAATAATTTCTGAATGGAGAGATCACAGCTCTGATACTATAGACATGTGCTTAGAATGTCTCAGGAAAGAATCACTGAATTGAGAGATAACAGCTCTGATACTATAGACATGTGGTTAGAATGTCTCAGGAAAGAATCTCTGAATTAAGAGATCACAGCTCTGATACTACAGATATGTGGTTAGAATGTCGCAGGAAAGAATCTCTGAATTGAGAGATCACAGCTCTGATACTACAGACATGGGGTTAGAACGTCTCAAGAAATAATTTCTGGATTGAGAGATCACAGCTCTGATACTACAGACATGTGGTTAGAATGTCTCAGGAAAGAATCTCTGAATTGAGAGATCACACATCTGATACTACAGACATGTGTTTAGAATGTCTCAGGAAAGAATCTCTGAATTGAGAGTTCACAGCTCTAATACTATAGATATGGCGTTAGAATGTCTCAGGAAAGAATCTGTGGATTGAGAGATCACAGCTCTAATATTGAAGACATGTGGTTAGAATGTCTCAGGAAAGAATCTCTAAATTGAGAGATCAAGGCTCTGATACTACAGACATGTGGTTAGAATGTCTTAGGAAAGAATCTCTGAATTGAGAGATCACAACGCTGATACTACAGATTGGTGCCGGGAATGTCTCAGTAAAGAATATCTGAATTGAGAGATCACAGCTCTGATACTATACACATATGGTTAGAATGTCTCAGAAAAGAATCTCTGAGTTGAGAGATCACAGCTCTGATACTATAGACATGGGGTTAGAATGTCTCAGGAAAGAATCTCTGAATTGAGATATCACAGCTCTGATACTCCAGACATGTGGTTAGAATGTGTCAGGAAAGAATCTCTGAATGGAGAGATCACAGCTCTGATACTATAGACATGTGGTTAGGATGTGTCAGGAAAGAATCTCTGAATTGAGAGATCACAGCTCTGATACGACAGTCATGTGGTTAGAATGTCTCTGGAAAGAATCTGTGGATTGAGAGATCACAGCTCTGATACTACAGTCATGTGGTTAGAATGTCTCTGGAAAGAATCTGTGGATTGAGAGATCACAGCTCTGATACTACAGACATCTGGTTAGAATGTCTGAGGAAAGAATCTTTGAATTGGGATATCACAGCTCTGATACTACAGACATGTGGTTAGAATGTCTCTGGAAGGAATCTCTGATTTGAGATATCACAGCTCTGACACTACAGACATGTGGTTAGTATGTCTCAGGAAAGAATCTCTGAATTGAGAGATCACAGCTCTGATACTACAGACATGTGGCTAGAATGTGTCAGGAAAGAATCTCTGAATGGAGAGATCACAGCTCCGATACTATGGTCATGTGGTTAGAATGTCTCAAGAAAGAATCTCTGGATTGAGAGATCACAGCTCTGATACTACAGACATGTGGTTAGAATGTCTCAGGAATGAATCTCTGAATTGAGAGATCACACCTCTGATACTACAGACATGTGGTTAGATTGTCTCAGGAAAGAATCTCTGAATTGAGAGATCACAGTTCTGATACTATAGACTTGTGTTTAGAATGTCTCAGGAAAGAATCTCTGAATTGAGAGATCACAGCTCTGATACCACAGTCAGGTGGTTAGAATGTCTCTGGAAAGAATCTGTGGATTGAGAGATCACAGCTCTGATAGTACAGACATCTGGTTAGAGTGTCTGAGGAAAGAATCTTTGAATTGGGATATCACAGCTCTGATACTACAGACATGTGTTTAGAATGTCTCTGGAAAGAATCTCTGGATTGAGATATGACAGCTCTGACACTACAGATATGTGTTTAGAACGTCTCAGGAAATAATTTCTGAATGGAGAGATCACAGCTCTGATACTATAGACATGTGCTTAGAATGTCTCAGGAAAGAATCACTGAATTGAGAGATAACAGCTCTGATACTATAGACATGTGGTTAGAATGTCTCAGGAAAGAATCTCTGAATTAAGAGATCACAGCTCTGATACTACAGATATGTGGTTAGAATGTCGCAGGAAAGAATCTCTGAATTGAGAGATCACAGCTCTGATACTACAGACATGGGGTTAGAACGTCTCAAGAAATAATTTCTGGATTGAGAGATCACAGCTCTGATACTACAGACATGTGGTTAGAATGTCTCAGGAAAGAATCTCTGAATTGAGAGATCACACATCTGATACTACAGACATGTGTTTAGAATGTCTCAGGAAAGAATCTCTGAATTGAGAGTTCACAGCTCTAATACTATAGATATGGCGTTAGAATGTCTCAGGAAAGAATCTGTGGATTGAGAGATCACAGCTCTAATATTGAAGACATGTGGTTAGAATGTCTCAGGAAAGAATCTCTAAATTGAGAGATCAAGGCTCTGATACTACAGACATGTGGTTAGAATGTCTCAGGAAAGAATCTCTGAATTGAGAGATCACAACGCTGATACTACAGATTGGTGCCGGGAATGTCTCAGTAAAGAATATCTGAATTGAGAGATCACAGCTCTGATACTATAGACATATGGTTAGAATGTCTCAGAAAAGAATCTCTGAGTTGAGAGATCACAGCTCTGATACTATAGACATGGGGTTAGAATGTCTCAGGAAAGAATCTCTGAATTGAGAGATCACAGCTCTGATACTCCAGATATGTGGTTAGAATGTGTCAGGAAAGAATCTCTGAATGGAGAGATCACAGCTCTGATACTATAGACATGTGGTTAGGATGTGTCAGGAAAGAATCTCTGAATTGAGAGATCACAGCTCTGATACGACAGTCATGTGGTTAGAATGTCTCTGGAAAGAATCTGTGGATTGAGAGATCACAGCTCTGATACTACAGTCATGTGGTTAGAATGTCTCTGGAAAGAATCTGTGGATTGAGAGATCACAGCTCTGATACTACAGACATCTGGTTAGAATGTCTGAGGAAAGAATCTTTGAATTGGGATATCACAGCTCTGATACTACAGACATGTGGTTAGAATGTCTCTGGAAGGAATCTCTGATTTGAGATATCACAGCTCTGACACTACAGACATGTGGTTAGTATGTCTCAGGAAAGAATCTCTGAATTGAGAGATCACAGCTCTGATACTACAGACATGTGGCTAGAATGTGTCAGGAAAGAATCTCTGAATGGAGAGATCACAGCTCTGATACTATAGACATGTGGTTAGAATGTCTCTGGAAGGAATCTCTGAATTGAGAGATCACAGCTCCGATACTATGGTCATGTGGTTAGAATGTCTCAAGAAAGAATCTCTGAATTGAGAGATCACAGCTCTGATACTACAGACATGTGGTTAGAATGTCGCAGGAAAGAATCTCTGAATTCAGAGATCACAGCTCTGATACTACAGACATGTGGTTAGAATGTCTCAAGAAAGAATCTCTGGATTGAGAGAACACAGCTCTGATACTACAGACATGTGGTTAGAATATCTCTGGAAAGAATCTTTGAATTGAGAGATCCCAGCTCTAATACTATAGATATGTGGTTAGAATGTCTCAGGAAAGAATCTCTGGATTGAGAGATCACAGCTCTAATACTGAAGACATGTGGTTAGAATGTCTCAGGAAAGAATCTTTAAATTGAAAGATCACAGCTCTGATACTACAGACATGTGTTTAGAATGTCTCAGGAAAGAATCTCTGAATTGGGAGATCACAGCTCTGATGCTATAGAAATGTGGTTAGAATGTCTGAGAAAAGAATCTCTGAATTGAGAGATCACAACGCTGATACTACAGATTCGTGGCGGGAATGTCTTAGGAAAGAATCTCTGAATTGAGAGATCACAGCTCTGATACTATAGACATGTGGTTAGAATGTCTCTGGAAAGAATCTCTGAATTGAGAGATCAGAGTTCTGATACCACAGTCATGTGGTTAGAATGTCTCTGGAAAGAATCTCTGGATTGAGAGATCACAGCTCTGATACTACAGACATCTGGTTAGAATGTCTGAGGAAAGAATCTTTGAATTGGGATATCACAGTTCTGATACTACAGACATGTGGTTAGGATGTCTCTGAAAAGAATCTCTGAATTGAGAGATCACAGCTCTGCTACTATAGACATGTGGTTAGAATGTCTGAGGAAAGAATCTCTGAATTGAGTGATCACACCTCTGATACTACAGACATGTGGTTAGATTGTCTCAGGAAAGAATCTCTGAATTGAGAGATCACAGCTCTGATACTACAGACATGTGGTTAGAATGTGTCAGGAAAGAATCTCTGAATGGAGAGATCACAGCTCTGATACTATGGTCATGTGGTTAGAATGTCTCAAGAAAGAATCTCTGAATTGAGAGATCACAGCTCTCATACTACAGACATGTGGTTAGAATGTCTCAGGAAAGAATCTCTGAATTGAGAGATCAGAGCTCTGATACTATAGACATGTGGTTAGAACGTCTCAGGAAAGAATCTCTGAATTAAGAGATCACAGCTCTGATTCTACAGACATGTGTTTAGAATGTCGCAGGAATGAATCTCTGAATTGAGAGATCACACCTCTGATACTACAGACATGTGGTTAGATTGTCTCAGGAAAGGATCTCTGAATTGAGAGATCACAGCTCTGATAATATAGACATGTTCTTAGAATGTCTCAGGAAAGAATCTCTGAATTGAGAGATCACAGCTCTGATACTACAGACATGTGGTTAAAACATCTCAAGAATGAATCTCTGGATTGAGAGATCACAGCTCTGATACTACAGACATGTGGTTAGAATGTCTCAGGAAAGAATCTCTGAATTGAGAGATCACACATCTGATACTATAGACATGCGGTTAGAATGTCTCAGGAAAGAATCTCTGAATTGAGAGATCACAGCTCTGATACTACAGGCATGTGGTAAGAATATCTCTGGAAAGAATCTTTGAATTGAGAGATCACAGCTCTAATACTATAGATATGGGGTTAGAATGTCTCAGGAAAGAATCTCTGGATTGAGAGATCACAGCTCTAATACTGAAGACATGTGGTTAGAATGTCTCAGGAAAGAATCTCTAAATTGAGAGATCACAGCTCTGATACTACAGACATGTGGTTAGAATGTCTCAGGAAAGAATCTCTGATTTGAGAGATCACAACGCTGATACTACTGATTGGTGCCGGGAATGTCTCAGGAAAGAATATCTGAATTGAGAGATCACAGCTCTGATACTATAGACATGTGGTTAGAATGTGTCAGGAAAGAATCTCTGAATGGAGAGATCACAGCCCTGATACTATAGACATATGGTTAGAATGTGTCAGGAAATAATCTCTGAATTGAGAGATGACAGCTCTGATACCACAGTCATGTGGATAGAAGGTCTCTGGAAAGAATCTGTGGATTGAGAGATCACAGCTCTGATACTACAGACATATGATTAGAATGTCTCAGGAAAGAATCTTTGAATTGGGATATCACAGCTCTGATACTACAGACATGTGGTTAGAATGTTTCTGGAAAGGATCTCTGGTTTGAGATATCACAGCTCTGACACTACAGATATGTGGTTAGAATGTCTCAGGAAAGAATCTCTAAATTGAGAGATCACAGCTCTGATACTATAGACATGTAGTTAGAATGTTTCAGGAAAGAATCTCGGATTTGAGAGATCACAGCTCTGATACTACCGATATGTGGTTAGAACGTCTCAGGAAAGAATTTCTGAATTGAGAGATCACAGCTCTGATACTATAGACATGTGCTTAGAATGTCTCAGGAAAGAATCTCTAAATTAAGATATCACAGCTCTGATAATATAGACATGTGTTTAGAATGTCTCAGGAAAGAAACTCTGAATTGAGAGATCAGAGCTCTGATACTACAGACATGTGGTTAGTATGTGTCAGGAAAGAATCTCTGAATGGAGAGATCACAGCTCTGATACTATAGACATGTTGTTAGAATGTCTCTGGAAAGAATCTCTGGATTGAGATATCACAGCTCTGACACTACAGATATGTGGTTAGAATGTCTCAGGAAAGAATCTCTAAATTGAGAGATCACAGCTCTGATACTACAGACATGTAGTTAGAATGTCTCAGGAAAGAATCTCGGATTTGAAAGATCACAGCTCTGATACTACCGATATGTGGTTAGAACGTCTCAGGAAATAATTTCTGAAGTGAGAGATCACAGCTCTGATACTATAGACATGTGCTTAGAATGTCTCAGGAAAGAATCACTGAATTGAGAGATCACAGCTCTGATACTATAGACATGTGGTTAGAATGTCTCAGGAAAGAATCTCTGAATTAAGAGATCACAGCTCTGATACTACAGACATGTGGTTAGAATGTCGCAGGAAAGAATCTCTGAATTGAGAGATCACAGCTCTGATACTACAGACATGGGGTTAGAACGTCTCAAGAAATAATTTCTGGATTGAGAGATCACAGCTCTGATACTACAGACATGTGGTTAGAATGTCTCAGGAAAGAATCTCTGAATTGAGAGCTCACACATCTGATACTACAGACATGTGTTTAGAATGTCTCAGGAAAGAATCTCTGAATTGAGAGATCAGAGCTCTGATACTATAGACATGTGGTTAGATTGTCTCAGGAAATAATCTCTGAATTGAGAGATCACAGCTCTGATACTACAGACATGTGGTAAGAACATCTCTGGAAAGAATCTTTGAATTGAGAGTTCACAGCTCTAATACTATAGATATGGCGTTAGAATGTCTCAGGAAAGAATCTGTGGATTGAGAGATCACAGCTCTAATATTGAAGACATGTGGTTAGAATGTCTCAGGAAAGAATCTCTAAATTGAGAGATCACAGCTCTGATACTACAGACATGTGGTTAGAATGTCTCAGGAAAGAATCTCTGAATTGAGAGATCACAACGCTGATACTACAGATTGGTGCCGGGAATGTCTCAGGAAAGAATATCTGAATTGAGAGATCACAGCTCTGATAGTACAGACATGTGGTTAGAATGTCTCAGGAAAGAATCTCTGAATTGAGAGATCAGAGCTCTGATACTATAGACATGTGGTTAGAACGTCTCAGGAAAGAATCTCTGAATTAAGAGATCACAGCTCTGATTCTACAGACATGTGTTTAGAATGTCGCAGGAATTAATCTCTGAATTGAGAGATCACAGCTCTGATACTACAGACATGTGGTTAGATTGTCTCAGGAAAGAATCTCTGAATTGAGAGATCACAGCTCTGATACTATAGACATGTTCTTAGAATATCTCAGGAACGAATCTCTGAATAGAGATATCACAGCTCTGATAATATAGACATGTGCTTAGAATGTCTCAGGAAAGAAACTCTGAATTGAGAGATCAGAGCTCTGATACTACAGACATGTGGTTAGTATGTCTCTGGAAAGAATCTCTGAATTGAGAGATCACAGCTCTGATAATATTGTCATGTGATTAGAATGTCTCTGGAAAGAATCTCTGAATTGAGAGATCACAGCTCTGATACTACAGACATGTGGTTAGAACATCTCAAGAATGAATCTTTGGATTGAGAGATCACAGCTCTGATACTACAGACATGTGGTTAGAATGTCTCAGGAAAGAATCTCTGAATTGAGAGATCACACATCTGATACTATAGACATGCGGTTAGAATGTCTCAGGAAAGAATCTCTGAATTGAGAGATTACAGCTCTGATACTACAGGCATGTGGTAAGAATATCTCTGGAAAGAATCTTTGAATTGAGAGATCACAGCTCTAATACTATAGATATGGGGTTAGAATGTCTCAGGAAAGAATCTCTGGATTGAGAGATCACAGCTCTAATACTGAAGACATGTGGTTAGAATGTCTCAGGAAAGAATCTCTAAATTGAGAGATCACAGCTCTGATACTACAGACATGTGGTTAGAATGTCTCAGGAAAGAATCTCTGAATTGAGAGATCACAGCTCTGATACTACAGGCATGTGGTAAGAATATCTCTGGAAAGAATCTTTGAATTGAGAGATCACAGCTCTAATACTATAGATATGGGGTTAGAATGTCTCAGGAAAGAATCTCTGGATTGAGAGATCACAGCTCTAATACTGAAGACATGTGGTTAGAATGTCTCAGGAAAGAATCTCTAAATTGAGAGATCACAGCTCTGATACTATAGACATGGGGTAAGAATGTCTCAGGAAAGAATCTCTGAATTGAGAGATCACAGCTCTGATACTACAGACATGTGGTTAGAATGTGTCAGGAAAGAATCTCTGAATGGAGAGATCACAGCCCTGATACTATAGACATATGGTTAGAATGTGTCAGGAAATAATCTCTGAATTGAGAGATGACAGCTCTGATACCACAGTCATGTGGATAGAAGGTCTCTGGAAAGAATCTGTGGATTGAGAGATCACAGCTCTGATACTACAGACATCTGGTTAGAATGTCTGAGGAAAGAATCTTTGAATTGGGATATCACAGCTCTGATACTACAGACATGTGGTTAGAATGTTTCTGGAAAGAATCTCTGGTTTGAGATATCACAGCTCTGACACTACAGATATATGGTTAGAATGTCTCAGGAAAGAATCTCTAAATTGAGAGATCACAGCTCTGATACTACAGACATGTAGTTAGAATGTCTCAGGAAAGAATCTCGGATTTGAGAGATCACAGCTCTGATACTACCGATATGTGGTTAGAACGTCTCAGGAAAGAATTTCTGAATTGAAAGAACACAGCTCTGATACTATAGACATGTGCTTAGAATGTCTCAGGAAAGAATCTCTAAATTAAGATATCACAGCTCTGATAATATAGACATGTGTTTAGAATGTCTCAGGAAAGAAACTCTGAATTGAGAGATCACAGCTCTGATACTACAGACATGTGGTTAGTATGTCTCAGGAAAGAATCTCTGAATGGAGAGATCACAGCTCTGATACTATAGACATGTGGTTAGAATGTCTCTGGAAAGAATCTCTGGATTGAGATATCACAGCTCTGACATTACAGATATGTGGTTAGAATGTCTCAGGAAAGAATCTCTAAATTGAGAGATCACAGCTCTGATACTACAGACATGTAGTTAGAATGTCTCAGGAAAGAATCTCGGATTTGAGAGATCACAGCTCTGATACTACCGATATGTGGTTAGAACGTCTCAGGAAATAATTTCTGAAGTGAGAGATCACAGCTCTGATACTATAGACATGTGCTTAGAATGTCTCAGGAAAGAATCACTGAATTGAGAGATCACAGCTCTGATAATATAGACATGTGGTTAGAATGTCTCAGGAAAGAATCTCTGAATTAAGAGATCACAGCTCTGATACTATAGACATGTGGTTAGAATGTCGCAGGAAAGAATCTCTGAATTGAGAGATCACAGCTCTGATACTACAGACATGGGGTTAGAACGTCTCAAGAAATAATTTCTGGATTGAGAAATCACAGCTCTGATACTACAGACATGTGGTTAGAATGTCTCAGGAAAGAATCTCTGAATTGAGAGATCACACATCAGATACTACAGACATGTGTTTAGAATGTCTCAGGAAAGAATCTCTGAATTGAGAGATCAGAGCTCTGATACTATAGACATGTGGTTAGATTGTCTCAGGAAATAATCTCTGAATTGAGAGATCACAGCTCTGATACTACAGACATGTGGTAAGAACATCTCTGGAAAGAATCTTTGAATTGAGAGTTCACAGCTCTAATACTATAGATATGGCGTTAGAATGTCTCAGGAAAGAATCTGTGGATTGAGAGATCACAGCTCTAATATTGAAGACATGTGGTTAGAATGTCTCAGGAAAGAATCTCTAAATTGAGAGATCACAGCTCTGATACTACAGACATGGGGTTAGAATGTCTCAGGAAAGAATATCTGAATTGAGAGATCACAGCTCTGATAATATAGACATGTGGTTAGAATGTCTCAGAAAATAATCTCTGAGTTGAGAGATCACAGCTCTGATACTATAGACATGGGGTTAGAATGTCTCAGGAAAGAATCTCTGAATTGAGAGATCACAGCTCTGATACTACAGACATGTGGTTAGAATGTCTCAGGAAAGAATCTCTGAATTGAGAGATCAGAGCTCTGATAGTATAGACATGTGGTAAGAACGTCTCAGGAAAGAATCTCTGAATTAAGAGATCACAGCTCTGATTCTACAGACATGTGTTTAGAATGTCGCAGGAATGAATCTCTGAATTGAGAGATCACACCTCTGATACTACAGACATGTGGTTAGATTGTCTCAGGAAAGAATCTCTGAATTGAGAGATCACAGCTCTGATACTACAGACATGTGGTTAGAATGTCGCAGGAAAGAATCTCTGAGTTGAGATATCACAGCTCTGATACTACAGACATGGGGTTAGTATGTCTCTGGAAAGAATCTCTGAATTGAGAGATCACCGCTCTGATAATATTGTCATGTGGTTTGAATGTCTCTGGAAAGAATCTCTGAATTGAGAGATCACAGCTCTGATACTACAGACATGTGGTTAGAACATCTTAAGAATCAATCTTTGGATTGAGAGATCACAGCTCTGATACTACAGACATGTGGTTAGAATGTCTCAGGAAAGAATCTCTGAATTGAGAGATCACACATCTGATACTATAGACATGCGGTTAGAATGTCTCAGGAAAGAATCTCTGAATTGAGAGATCACAGCTCTGATACTACAGGCATGTGGTAAGAATATCTCTGGAAAGAATCTTTGAATTGAGAGATCACAGCTCTAATACTATAGATATGGGGTTAGAATGTCTCAGGAAAGAATCTCTGGATTGAGAGATCACAGCTCTAATACTGAAGACATGTGGTTAGAATGTCTCAGGAAAGAATCTGTGATTTGAGAGATCACAACGCTGATACTACTGATTGGTGCCGGGAATGTCTCAGGAAAGAATATCTGAATTGAGAGATCACAGCTCTGATACTATAGACATGGGGTAAGAATGTCTCAGGAAAGAATCTCTGAATTGAGAGATCACAGCTTTGATACTACAGACATGTGGTTAGAATGTGTCAGGAAAGAATCTCTGAATGGAGAGATCACAGCCCTGATACTATAGACATATGGTTAGAATGTGGCAGGAAATAATCTCTGAATTGAGAGATGACAGCTCTGATACCACAGTCATGTGGATAGAAGGTCTCTGGAAAGAATCTGTGGATTGAGAGATCACAGCTCTGATACTACAGACATCTTGTTAGAATGTCTGAGGAAAGAATCTTTGAATTGGGATATCACAGCTCTGATACTACAGACATGTGGTTAGAATGTTTCTGGAAAGAATCTCTGGTTTGAGATATCACAGCTCTGACACTACATATATGTGGTTAGAATGTCTCAGGAAAGAATCTCTAAATTGAGAGATCACAGCTCTGATACTACAGACATGTAGTTAGAATGTCTCAGGAAAGAATCTCGGATTTGAGAGATCACAGCTCTGATACTACCGATATGTGGTTAGAACGTCTCAGGAAAGAATTTCTGAATTGAGAGAACACAGCTCTGATACTATAGACATGTGCTTAGAATGTCTCAGGAAAGAATCTCTAAATTAAGATATCACAGCTCTGATTATATAGACATGTGTTTAGAATGTCTCAGGAAAGAAACTCTGAATTGAGAGATCAGAGCTCTGATACTACAGACATGTGGTTAGTATGTGTCAGGAAATAATCTCTGAATGGAGAGATCACAGCTCTGATACTATAGACATGTGGTTAGAATGTCTCTGGAAAGAATCTCTGGATTGAGATATCACAGCTCTGACACTACAGATATGTGGTTAGAATGTCTCAGGATAGAATCTCTAAATTGAGAGATCACAGCTCTGATACTACAGACATGTAGTTAGAATGTCTCAGGAAAGAATCTCGGATTTGAGAGATCACACAGCTCTGATACTACCGATATGTGGTTAGAACGTCTCAGGAAATAATTTCTGAAGTGAGAGATCACAGCTCTGATACTATAGACATGTGCTTAGAATGTCTCAGGAAAGAATCACTGAATTGAGAGATCACAGCTCTGATACTATTGACATGTGGTTAGAATGTCTCAGGAAAGAATCTCTGAATTAAGAGATCACAGCTCTGATACTACAGACATGTGGTTAGAATGTCGCAGGAAAGAATCTCTGAATTGAGAGATCACAGCTCTGATACTATAGACATGGGGTTAGAACGTCTCAAGAAAGAATCTCTGAATTAAGAGATCACAGCTCTGATACTACAGACATGTGGTTAGAATGTCGCAGGAAAGAATCTCTGGATTGAGAGATCACAGCTCTGATACTACAGACATGTGGTTAGAATGTCTCAGGAAAGAATCTCTGAATTGAGAGATCACACATCTGATACTACAGACATGTGTTTAGAATGTCTCAGGAAAGAATCTCTGAATTGAGAGATCAGAGCTCTGATACTATAGACATGTGGTTAGATTGTCTCAGGAAATAATCTCTGAATTGAGAGATCACAGCTCTGATACTACAGACATGTGGTAAGAACATCTCTGGAAAGAATCTTTGAATTGAGAGTTCACAGCTCTAATACTATAGATATGGCGTTAGAATGTCTCAGGAAAGAATCTGTGGATTGAGAGATCACAGCTCTAATATTGAAGACATGTGGTTAGAATGTCTCAGGAAAGAATCTCTAAATTGAGAGATCACAGCTCTGATACTACAGACATGTGGTTAGAATGTCTCAGGAAAGAATCTCTGAATTGAGAGATCACAACGCTGATACTACAGATTGGTGCCGGGAATGTCTCAGGAAAGAATATCTGAATTGAGAGATCACAGCTCTGATACTATAGACATGTGGTTAGAATGTCTCAGAAAATAATCTCTGAGTTGAGAGATCACGGCTCTGATACTATAGACATGGGGTTAGAATGTCTCAGGAAAGGATCTCTGAATTAAGAGATCACAGCTCTGATACTACAGACATGTGGTTAGAATGTGCCAGGAAAGAATCTCTGAATGGAGAGATCACAGCTCTGATACTATAGACATGTGCTTAGAATGTCTCAGGAAAGAATCACTGAATTGAGAGATCACAGCTCTGATACTATAGACATGTGGTTAGAATGTCTCAGGAAAGAATCTCTGAATTAAGAGATCACAGCTCTGATACTACAGACATGTGGTTAGAATGTCGCAGGAAAGAATCTCTGAATTGAGAGATCACAGCTCTGATACTACAGACATGGGGTTAGAACGTCTCAAGAAATAATTTCTGGATTGAGAGATCACAGCTCTGATACTACAGACATGTGGTTAGAATGTCTCAGGAAAGAATCTCTGAATTGAGAGATCACACATCTGATACTACAGACATGTGTTTAGAATGTCTCAGGAAAGAATCTCTGAATTGAGAGATCAGAGCTCTGATACTATAGACATGTGGTTAGATTGTCTCAGGAAATAATCTCTGAATTGAGAGATCACAGCTCTGATACTACAGACATGTGGTAAGAACATCTCTGGAAAGAATCTTTGAATTGAGAGTTCACAGCTCTAATACTATAGATATGGCGTTAGAATGTCTCAGGAAAGAATCTGTGGATTGAGAGATCACAGCTCTAATATTGAAGACATGTGGTTAGAATGTCTCAGGAAAGAATCTCTAAATTGAGAGATCACAGCTCTGATACTACAGACATGTGGTTAGAATGTCTCAGGAAAGAATCTCTGAATTGAGAGATCACAACGCTGATACTACAGATTGGTGCCGGGAATGTCTCAGTAAAGAATATCTGAATTGAGAGATCACAGCTCTGATACTATAGACATGTGGTTACAATGTCTCAGAAAAGAATCTCTAAGTTGAGAGATCACAGCTCTGATACTATAGACATGGGGTTAGAATGTCTCAGGAAAGAATCTCTGAATTGAGAGATCACAGCTCTGATACTACAGACATGTGGTTAGAATGTGTCAGGAAAGAATCTCTGAATGGAGAGATAACAGCTCTGATACTATAGACATGTGGTTAGAATGTCTCTGGAAAGAATCTGTGGATTGAGAGATCACAGCTCTGATACTACAGTCATGTGGTTAGAATGTCTCTGGAAAGAATCTGTGGATTGAGAGATCACAGCTCTGATGCTACAGACATCTGGTTAGAATGTCTGAGGAAAGAATCTTTGAATTGGGATATCACAGCTCTGATACTACAGACATGTGGTTAGAATGTATCTGGAAGGAATCTCTGATTTGAGATATCACAGCTCTGATACTACAGACATGTGGCTAGAATGTGTCAGGAAAGAATCTCTGAATGGAGAGATCACAGCTCTGATACTATAGACATGTGGTTAGAATGTCTCTGGAAGGAATCTCTGAATTGAGAGATCACAGCTCCGATACTATGGTCATGTGGTTAGAATGTCTTAAGAAAGAATCTCTGAATTGAGAGATCACAGCTCTGATACTACAGACATGTGGTTAGAATGTCGCAGGAAAGAATCTCTGAATTCAGAGATCACAGCTCTGATACTACAGACATGTGGTTAGAATGTCTCAAGAAAGAATCTCTGGATTGAGAGAACACAGCTCTGATACTACAGACATGTGGTTAGAATGTCTCAGGAATGAATCTCTGAATTGAGAGATCACACCTCTGATACTACAGACATGTGGTTAGATTGTCTCACGAAAGAATCTCTGAATTGAGAGATCACAGCTCTGATACTACAGACATGTGGTAAGAATATCTCTTGAAAGAATCTTTGAATTGAGAGATCCCAGCTCTAATACTATAGATATGTGGTTAGAATGTCTCAGGAAAGAATCTCTGAATTGGGAGATCACAGCTCTGATGCTATAGAAATGTGGTTAGAATGTCTGAGAAAAGAATCTCTGAATTGAGTGATCACAACGCTGATACTACAGATTGGTGGCGGGAATGTCTTAGGAAAGAATCTCTGAATTGAGAGATCACAGCTCTGATACTATAGACATGTGGTTAGAATGTCTCTGGAAAGAATCTCTGAATTGAGAGATCAGAGTTCTGATACCACAGTCAGGTGGTTAGAATGTCTCTGGAAAGAATCTCTGGATTGAGAGATCACAGCTCTGATACTACAGACATGTGGTTAGAATGTCTGAGGAAAGAATCTCTGAATTGAGTGATCACACCTCTGATACTACAGACATGTGGTTAGATTGTCTCAGGAAAGAATCTCTGAATTGAGAGATCACAGCTCTGATACTACAGACATGTGGTTAGAATGTGTCAGGAAAGAATCTCTGAATGGAGAGATCACAGCTCTGATACTATGGTCATGTGGTTAGAATGTCTCAAGAAAGAATCTCTGAATTGAGAGATCAGAGCTCTGATACTATAGACATGTGGTTAGAACGTCTCAGGAAAGAATCTCTGAATTAAGAGATCACAGCTCTGATTCTACAGACATGTGTTTAGAATGTCGCAGGAATGAATCTCTGAATTCAGAGATCACACCTCTGATACTACAGACATGAGGTTAGATTGTCTCAGGAAAGAATCTCTGAATTGAGAGATCACAGCTCTGATACTATAGACATGTTCTTAGAATATCTCAGGAACGAATCTCTGAATAGAGATATCACAGCTCTGATACTACAGACATGTGGTTAGAATGTGTCAGGAAAGAATCTCTGAATTGAGAGATCACAGCTCTGATACTACAGACATGTGGTTAGAACATCTCAAGAATGAATCTCTGGATTGAGAGATCACAGCTCTGATACTACAGACATGTGGTTAGAATGTCTCAGGAAAGAATCTCTGAATTGAGAGATCACACATCGAGACTATAGTCATGCGGTTAGAATGTCTCAGGAAAGAATCTCTGAATTGAGAGATCACAGCTGTGATACTACAGGCATGTGGTAAGAATATCTCTGGAAAGAATCTTTGAATTGAGAGATCACAGCTCTAATACTATAGATATGGGGTTAGAATATCTCAGGAAAGAATCTCTGGATTGAGAGATCACAGCTCTAATACTGAAGACATGTGGTTAGAATGTCTCAGGAAAGAATCTCTGATTTGAGAGATCACAACGCTGATACTACTGATTGGTGCCGGGAATGTCTCAGGAAAGAATATCTGAATTGAGAGATCACAGCTCTGATACTATAGACATGGGGTAAGAATGTCTCAGGAAAGAATCTCTGAATTGAGAGATCACAGCTCTGATACTACAGACATGTGGTTAGAATGTGTCAGGAAAGAATCTCTGAATGGAGAGATCACAGCTCTGATACCACAGTCATGTGGATAGAAGGTCTCTGGAAAGAATCTGTGGATGGAGAGATCACAGCTCTGATACTACAGACATCTGGTTAGAATGTCTGAGGAAAGAATTTCTGAATTGAGAGATCGCAGCTCTGATACTACAGACATGTAGTTAGAATGTCTCAGGAAAGAATCTCTGAATTGAGAGATCACAACTCTGATACTACAGACATGTAGTTAGAATGTCTCAGGAAAGAATCTCGGATTTGAGAGATCACAGCTCTGATACTACCGATATGTGGTTAGAACGTCTCAGGAAAGAATTTCTGAATTGAGAGATCGCAGCTCTGATACTACAGACATGTAGTTAGAATGTCTCAGGAAAGAATCTCTGAATTGAGAGATCACAACTCTGATACTACCTATATGTGGTTAGAATGTCTCAGGAAAGAATCTCTGAATTGAGAGATCACAACGCTGATACTACAGATTGGTGCCGGGAATGATCAGGAAAGAATCTCTACATGGAGAGATCACAGCTCTGATACTATAGACATGTGGTTAGGATGTGTCAGGAAAGAATATCTGAATTGAGAGATCACAGCTCTGATACTATAGACATGTGGTTAGAATGTCTCAGACAAGAATCTCTGAGTTGAGAGATCACAGCTCTGATACTACAGACATGGGGTTAGAACGTCTCAAGAAATAATTTCTGGATTGAGAGATCACAGCTCTGATACTACAGACATGTGGTTAGAATGTCTCAGGAAAGAATCTCTGAATTGAGAGATCACACATCTGATACTACAGACATGTGTTTAGAATGTCTCAGGAAAGAATCTCTGAATTGAGAGATCAGAGCTCTGATACTATAGACATGTGGTTAGATTGTCTCAGGAAATAATCTCTGAATTGAGAGATCACAGCTCTAATACTACAGACATGTGGTAAGAACATCTCTGGAAAGAATCTTTGAATTGAGAGTTCACAGCTCTAATACTATAGATATGGCGTTAGAATGTCTCAGGAAAGAATCTGTGGATTGAGAGATCACAGCTCTAATATTGAAGACATGTGGTTAGAATGTCTCAGGAAAGAATCTCTAAATTGAGAGATCACAGCTCTGATACTACAGACATGTGGTTAGAATGTCTCAGGAAAGAATCTCTGAATTGAGAGATCACAACGCTGATACTACAGATTGGTGCCGGGAATGTCTCAGTAAAGAATATCTGAATTGAGAGATCACAGCTCTGATACTATAGACATGGGGTTAGAATGTCTCAGGAAAGAATCTCTGAATTGAGAGATCACAGCTCTGATACTACAGACATGTGGTTAGAATGTGTCAGGAAAGAATCTCTGAATGGAGAGATAACAGCTCTGATACTATAGACATGTGGTTAGGATGTGTCAGGAAAGAATCTCTGAATTGAGAGATCACAGCTCTGATACGACAGTCATGTGGTTAGAATGTCTCTGGAAAGAATCTGTGGATTGAGAGATCACAGCTCTGATACTACAGTCATGTGGTTAGAATGTCTCTGGAAAGAATCTGTGGATTGAGAGATCACAGCTCTGATACTACAGACATCTGGTTAGAATGTCTGAGGAAAGAATCTTTGAATTGGGATATCACAGCTCTGATACTACAGACATGTGGTTAGAATGTCTCTGGAAGGAATCTCTTATTTGAGATATCACAGCTCTGATACTACAGACATGTGGCTAGAATGTGTCAGGAAAGAATCTCTGAATGGAGAGATCACAGCTCTGATACTATAGACATGTGGTTAGAATGTCTCTGGAAGGAATCTCTGAATTGAGAGATCACAGCTCCGATACTATGGTCATGTGGTTAGAATGTCTTAAGAAAGAATCTCTGAATTGAGAGATCACAGCTCTGATACTACAGACATGTGGTTAGAATGTCGCAGGAAAGAATCTCTGAATTCAGAGATCACAGCTCTGATACTACAGACATGTGGTTAGAATGTCTCAAGAAAGAATCTCTGGATTGAGAGAACACAGCTCTGATACTACAGACATGTGGTTAGAATGTCTCAGGAATGAATCTCTGAATTGAGAGATCACACCTCTGATACTACAGACATGTGGTTAGATTGTCTCAGGAAAGAATCTCTGAATTGAGAGATCACAGCTCTGATACTACAGACATGTGTAAGAATATCTCTTGAAAGAATCTTTGAATTGAGAGATCCCAGCTCTAATACTATAGATATGTGGTTAGAATGTCTCAGGAAAGAATCTCTGGATTGATAGATCACAGCTCTGATACTACAGACATGTGGTTAGAATGTCTCAGGAAAGAATCTCTGAATTGGGAGATCACAGCTCTGATGCTATAGAAATGTGGTTAGAATGTCTGAGAAAAGAATCTCTGAATTGAGTGATCACAACGCTGATACTACAGATTGGTGGCGGGAATGTCTTAGGAAAGAATCTCTGAATTGAGAGATCACAGCTCTGATACTATAGACATGTGGTTAGAATGTCTCTGGAAAGAATCTCTGAATTGAGAGATCAGAGTTCTTATACCACAGTCATGTGGTTAGAATGTCTCTGGAAAGAATCTCTGGATTGAGAGATCACAGCTCTGATACTACAGACATGTGGTTAGAATGTCTGAGGAAAGAATCTCTGAATTGAGTGATCACACCTCTCATACTACAGACATGTGGTTAGATTGTCTCAGGAAAGAATCTCTGAATTGAGAGATCACAGCTCTGATACTACAGACATGTGGTTAGAATGTGTCAGGAAAGAATGTCTGAATGGAGAGATCACAGCTCCCATACTATGGTCATGTGGTTAGAATGTCTCAAGAAAGAATCTCTGAATTGAGAGATCAGAGCTCTGATACTATAGACATGTGGTTAGAACGTCTCAGGAAAGAATCTCTGAATTAAGAGATCACAGCTCTGATTCTACAGACATGTGTTTAGAATGTCGCAGGAATGAATCTCTGAATTCAGAGATCACACCTCTGATACTACAGACATGAGGTTAGATTGTCTCAGGAAAGAATCTCTGAATTGAGAGATCACAGCTATGATACTATAGACATGTTCTTAGAATATCTCAGGAACGAATCTCTGAATAGAGATATCACAGCTCTGATAATATAGACATGTGGTTAGAATGTCTCAGGAAAGAAACTCTGAATTGAGAGATCAGAGCTCTGATACTACAGACATGTGGTTAGTATGTCTCTGAAAAGAATCTCTGAATTGAGAGATCACAGCTCTGATAATATTGTCATGTGGTTAGAATGTCGCAGGAAAGAATCTCTGAATTGAGAGATCACAGCTCTGATACTACAGACATGTGGTTAGAACATCTCAAGAATGAATCTCTGGATTGAGAGATCACAGCTCTGATACTACAGACATGTGGTAAGAATATCTCTGGAAAGAATCTTTGAATTGAGAGATCACAGCTCTAATATTATAGATATGGGGTTAGAATATCTCAGGAAAGAATCTCTGGATTGAGAGATCACAGCTCTAATACTGAAGACATGTGGTTAGAATGTCTCAGGAAAGAATCTCTGATTTGAGAGATCACAACGTTGATACTACTGATTGGTGCCGGGAATGTCTCAGGAAAGAATATCTGAATTGAGAGATCACAGCTCTGATACTATAGACATGGGGTAAGAATGTCTCAGGAAAGAATCTCTGAATTGAGAGATCACAGCTCTGATACTACAGACATGTGGTTAGAATGTGTCAGGAAAGAATCTCTGAATGGAGAGATCACAGCCCTGATACTATATAAATATGGTTAGAATGTGTCAGGAAATAATCTCTGAATTTAGAGATGACAGCTCTGATACCACAGTCATGTGGATAGAAGGTCTCTGGAAAGAATCTGTGGCTTGAGAGATCACAGCTCTGATACTACAGACATCTGGTTAGAATGTCTGAGGAAAGAATCTTTGAATTGGGATATCACAGCTCTGATACTACAGACATGTGGTTAGAATGTTTCTGGAAAGAATCTCTGGTTTGAGATATCACAGCTCTGACACTACAGATATGTGGTTAGAATGTCTCAGGAAAGAATCTCTAAATTGAGAGATCACAGCTCTGATACTACAGACATGTAGTTAGAATGTCTCAGGAAAGAATCTCGGATTTGAGAGATCACAGCTCTGATACTACCGATATGTGGTTAGAACGTCTCAGGAAAGAATTTCTGAATTGAGAGATCACAGCTCTGATACTACCGATATGTGGTTAGAACGTTTCAGGAAAGAATCTCTGAATTGAGAGATCACAACGCTGATACTACAGATTGGTGCCGGGAGTGATCAGGAAAGAATATCTGAATTGAGAGATCACAGCTCAGATACTATAGACATGTGGTTAGAATGTCTCAGAAAAGAATCTCTGAGTTGAGAGATCACAGCTCTGATACTATAGACATGTGGTTAGAATGTCTCAGAAAAGAATCTCTGAGTTGAGAGATCACAGCTCTGATACTATAGACATGGGGTTAGAATGTCTCAGGAAAGAATCTTTGAATTGAGAGATCACAGCTCTGATACTACAGACATGTGGTTAGAATGTGTCAGGAAAGAATCTCTGAATGGAGAGATCACAGCTCTGATACTATAGACATGTGGTTAGGATGTGTCAGGAAAGAATCTCTGAATTGAGAGATCACAGCTCTGATACTACAGTCATGTGGTTAGAATGTCTCTGGAAAGAATCTGTGGATTGAGAGATCACAGCTCTGATACTACAGACATCTGGTTAGAATGTCTGAGGAAAGAATCTTTGAATTGGGATATCACAGCTCTGATACTACAGACATGTGGTTAGAATGTCTCTGGAAGGAATCTCTGATTTGAGATATCACAGCTCTGACACTATAGATATGTGGTTAGAATGTCTCAGGAAAGAATCTCTAAATTGAGAGATCACAGCTCTGATACTACAGACATGTGGTTAGTATGTCTCAGGAAAGAATCTCTGAATTGAGAGATCACAGCTCTGATACTACAGACATGTGGTAAGAATATCTCTAGAAAGAATCTTTGAATTGAGAGATCACAGCTCTAATACTATAGATATGTGGTTAGAATGTCTCAGGAAAGAATCTCTGGATTGAGAGATCACAGCTCTAATACTGAAGACATGTCGTTAGAATGTCTCAGGAAAGAATCTCTAAATTGAAAGATCACAGCTCTGATACTACAGACATGTGGTTAGAACGTCTCAGGAAAGAATTTCTGAATTGAGAGATCACAGCTCTGATACTACAGACATGTAGTTAGAATGTCTCAGGAAAGAATCTCTGAATTGAGAGATCACAACTCTGATACTACCGATATGTGGTTAGAACGTTTCAGGAAAGAATCTCTGAATTGAGAGATCACAACGCTGATACTACAGATTGGTGCCGGGAGTGATCAGGAAAGAATATCTGAATTGAGAGATCACAGCTCAGATACTATAGACATGTGGTTAGAATGTCTCAGAAAAGAATCTCTGAGTTGAGAGATCACAGCTCTGATACTATAGACATGTGGTTAGAATGTCTCAGAAAAGAATCTCTGAGTTGAGAGATCACAGCTCTGATACTATAGACATGGGGTTAGAATGTCTCAGGAAAGAATCTTTGAATTGAGAGATCGCAGCTCTGATACTACAGACATGTGGTTAGAATGTGTCAGGAAAGAATCTCTGAATGGAGAGATCACAGCTCTGATACTATAGACATGTGGTTAGGATGTGTCAGGAAAGAATCTCTGAATTGAGAGATCACAGCTCTGATACTATAGACATGTGGTTAGAATGTCTCAGAAAAGAATCTCTGAGTTGAGAGATCACAGCTCTGATACTATAGACATGGGGTTAGAATGTCTCAGGAAAGAATCTTTGAATTGAGAGATCACAGCTCTGATACTACAGACATGTGGTTAGAATGTCTCTGGAAAGAATCTGTGGATTGAGAGATCACAGCTCTGATACTACAGTCATGTGGTTAGAATGTCTCTGGAAAGAATCTGTGGATTGAGAGATCACAGCTCTGATACTACAGACATCTGGTTAGAATGTCTGAGGAAAGAATCTTTGAATTGGGATATCACAGCTCTGATACTACAGACATGTGGTTAGAATGTCTCTGGAAGGAATCTCTGATTTGAGATATCACAGCTCTGACACTATAGATATGTGGTTAGAATGTCTCAGGAAAGAATCTCTAAATTGAGAGATCACAGCTCTGATACTACAGACATGTGGTTAGTATGTCTCAGGAAAGAATCTCTGAATTGAGAGATCACAGCTCTGATACTATAGACATGTGGTTAGAATGTCTCTGGAAGGAATCTCTGAATTGAGAGATCACAGCTCCGATACTATGGTCATGTGGTTAGAATGACTCAAGAAAGAATCTCTGAATTGAGAGATCACAGCTCTGATACTACAGACATGTGGTTAGAACGTCTCAGGAAAGAATCTCTGAATTAAGAGATCACAGCTCTGATACTACAGACATGTGGTTAGAATGTCGCAGGAAAGAATCTCTGAATTCAGAGATCACAGCTCTGATACTACAGACATGTGGTTAGAATGTCTCAAGAAAGAATCTCTGGATTGAGAGATCACAGCTCTGATACTACAGACATGTGGTTAGAATGTCTCAGGAATGAATCTCTGAATTGAGAGATCACACCTCTGATACTACAGACATGTGGTTAGATTGTCTCAGGAAAGAATCTCTGAATTGAGAGATCACAGTTCTGATACTATAGACTCGTGTTTAGAATGTCTCAGGAAAGAATCTCTGAATTGAGAGATCACAGCTCTGATACTACACACATGTGGTAAGAATATCTCTGGAAAGAATCTTTGAATTGAGAGATCCCAGCTCTAATACTATAGATATGTGGTTAGAATGTCTCAGGAAAGAATCTCTGGATTGAGAGATCACAGCTCTAATACTGAAGACATGTGGTTAGAATGTCTCAGGAAAGAATCTCTAAATTGAAAGATCACAGCTCTGATACAACAGACATGTGGTTAGAATGTCTCAGGAAAGAATCTCTGAACTGGGAGATCACAGCTCTGATGCTATAGAAATGTGGTTAGAATGTCTTAGAAAAGAATCTCTGAATTGAGAGATCACAACGCTGATACTACAGATTGGTGGCGGGAATGTCTCAGGAAAGAATCTCTGAATTGAGAGATCACAGCTCTGATACTATAGACATGTGGTTAGAATGTCTCAGGAAAGAATCTCTGAATTGAGAGATCACAGATCTGATACTACAGACATGTGGTTAGAATGTGTCAGGAAAGAATCTCTGAATGGAGTGATCACAGCTCTGATACTATAGACATGTGGTTAGAATGTCTCTGGAAAGAATCTCTGAATTGAGAGATCAGAGTTCTGATACCACAGTCATGTGGTTAGAATGTCTCTGGAAAGAATCTCTGGATTGAGAGATCACAGCTCTGATACTACAGACATCTGGTTAGAATGTCTGAGGAAAGAATCTTTGAATTGGGATATCACAGTTCTGATACTACAGACATGTGGTTAGAATGTCTCAAGAAAGAATCTCTGGATTGAGAGATCACAGCTCTGATACTACAGACATGTGGTTAGAATGTCTCAGGAATGAATCACTAAATTGCGAGATCACACCTCTGATACTACAGACATGTGGTTAGATTGTCTCAGGAAAGAATCTCTGAATTGAGAGATCACAGCTCTGATACTACAGACATGTGGTAAGAATATCTCTAGAAAGAATCTTTGAATTGAGAGATCACAGCTCTAATACTATAGATATGTGGTTAGAATGTCTCAGGAAAGAATCTCTGGATTGAGAGATCACAGCTCTAATACTGAAGACATGTCGTTAGAATGTCTCAGGAAAGAATCTCTAAATTGAAAGATCACAGCTCTGATACTACAGACATGTGGTTAGAATGTCTCAGGAAAGAATCTCTGAATTGGGAGATCACAGCTCTGATGCTATAGAAATGTGGTTAGAATGTCTGAGAAAAGAATCTCTGAATTGAGAGATCACAACGCTGATACTACAGATTGGTGGCGGGAATGTCTCAGGAAAGAATCTCTGAATTGAGAGATCACAGCTCTGATACTATAGACATGTGTTTAGAATGTCTCAGGAAAGAATCTCTGAATTGAGAGATCACAGCTCTGATACTACAGACATGTGGTTGGAATGTGTCAGGAAAGAATCTCTGAATGGAGTGATCACAGCTCTGATACTATAGACATGTGGTTAGAATGTCTCTGGAAAGAATCTCTGAATTGGGATATCACAGTTCTAATACTACAGACATGTGGTTAGGATGTCTCTGAAAAGAATCTCTGAATTGAGAGATCACAGCTCTGCTACTATAGACATGTGGTTAGAATGTCTGAGGAAAGAATCTCTGAATTGAGTGATCACAGCTCTGATACTACAGATATGTGGTTAGAATGTCTCAGGAAAGAATCTCTAAATTGAGAGATCACAGCTCTGATACTACAGACATGTAGTTAGAATGTCTCAGGAAAGAATCTCTGAATTGAGAGATCACAACTCTGATACTACCGATATGTGGTTAGAATGTCTCTGGAAAGAACTTCTGAATTGAGAGATCACACCTCTGATATTATAGACATGTGCTTAGAATGTCTGAGGAACGAATCTCTGAATAGAGATATCACAGCTCTGATAATATAGACATGTGGTTAGAATGTCTCAGGAAAGAAACTCTGAATTGAGAGATCAGAGCTCTGATACTACAGACATGTGGTTAGTATGTCTCTGGAAAGAATCTCTGAATTGAGAGATCACAGCTCTGATAATATTGTCATGTGGTTAGAATGTCTCTGGAAAGAATCTCTGAATTGAGAAATCACAGCTCTGATACTACAGACATGTGGTTAGAACGTCTCAAGAAAGAATCTCTGGATTGAGAGATCACAGTTCTGATACTACAGACATGTGGTTAGAATGTCTCAGGAAAGAATCTCTGAATTGAGAGATCACACATCTGATACTATAGACATGCGGTTAGACTGTCTCAGGAAAGAATCTCTGAATTGAGAGATCACAGCTCTGATACTACAGACATGTGGTAAGAATATCTCTGGAAAGAATCTTTGAATTGAGAGATCACAGCTCTAATACTATAGATATGGTGTTAGAATGTCTCAGGAAAGAATCTCTGGATTGAGAGATCACAGCTCTAATACTGAAGACATGTGGTTAGAATGTCTCAGGAAAGAATCTCTAAATTGAGAGATCACAGCTCTGATACTTCAGACATGTGGTTAGAATGTCTCAGGAAAGAATCTCTGATTTGAGAGATCACAACGCTGATACTACTGATTGGTGCCGGGAATGTCTCAGGAAAGAATATCTGAATTGAAAGATCACAGCTCTGATACTATAGACATGGGGTAAGAATGTCTCAGGAAAGAATCTCTGAATTGAGAGATCACAGCTCTGATACTACAGACATGTGGTTAGAATGTGTCAGGAAAGAATCTCTGAATGGAGAGATCACAGCTCTGATACTATAGACATGTGGTTAGAATGTGTCAGGAAAGAATCTCTGAATTGAGAGATCACAGCTCTGATACCACAGTCATGTGGTTAGAATGTCTCTGGAAAGAATCTGTGGATTGAGAGATCACAGCTCTGATACTACAGACATCTGTTTAGAATGTCTGAGGAAAGAATCTTTGAATTGGGATATCACAGCTCTGATACTACAGACATGTGGTTAGAATGTCTCTGGAAAGAATCTCTGGTTTCAGATATCACAGCTCTGACACTACAGATATGTGGTTAGAATGTCTCAGGAAA
Organism: Eledone cirrhosa; assembly: GCA_964016885.1. Taxonomy (NCBI): domain Eukaryota; kingdom Metazoa; phylum Mollusca; class Cephalopoda; order Octopoda; family Eledonidae; genus Eledone; species Eledone cirrhosa. Next base: position 3,042,299 of record OZ024757.1, on the reverse strand, counting down.
GAATCTCTAAATTGAGAGATCACAGCACTGATACTACAGACATGTAGTTAGAATGTCTCAGGAAAGAATCTCGGATTTGAGAGATCACAGCTCTGATACTACCGATATGTGGTTAGAACGTCTCAGGAAAGAATTTCTGAATTGAGAGATCCCAGCTCTGATACTATAGACATGTGCTTAGAATGTCTCATGAAAGAATCTCTAAATTGAGATATCACAGCTCTGATAATATAGACATGTGTTTAGAATGTCTCAGGAAAGAAACTCTGAATTGAGAGATCAGAGCTCTGATACTACAGACATGTGGTTAGTATGTGTCAGGAAAGAATCTCTGAATGGTGAGATCACAACTCTGATACTATAGACATGTGGTTAGAATGTCTCTGGAAAGAATCTCTGAATTGAGAGATCACAGCTCTGATACCACATTCATGTGGTTAGAATGTCTCTGGAAAGAATCTGTGGATTGAGAGATCACAGATCTGATACTACAGACATCTGGTTAGAATGTCTCTGGAAAGAATCTCTGGATTGAGATATCACAGCTCTGACACTACAGATATGTGGTTAGAATGTCTCAGGAAAGAATCTCTAAATTGAGAGATCACAGCTCTGATACTACAGACATGTAGTTAGAATGTCTCAGGAAAGAATCTCGGATTTGAGAGATCACAGCTCTGATACTACCCATATGTGGTTAGAACGTCTCAGGAAATAATTTCTGAATTGAGAGATCACAGCACTGATACTATAGACATGTGCTTAGAATGTCTCAGGAAAGAATCACTGAATTGAGAGATCACAGCTCTGATACTATAGACATGTGGTTAGAATGTCTCAGGAAAGAATCTCTGAATTAAGAGATCACAGCTCTGATACTACAGACATGTGGTTAGAATGTCGCAGGAAAGAATCTCTGAATTGAGAGATCACAGCTCTGATACTACAGACATGGGGTTAGAACGTCTCAAGAAATAATTTCTGGATTGAGAGATCACAGCTCTGATACTACAGACATGTGGTTAGAATGTCTCAGGAAAGAATCTCTGAATTGAGAGATCACAGATCTGATACTACAGACATGTGTTTAGAATGTCTCAGGAAAGAATCTCTGAATTGAGAGATCAGAGCTCAGATACTATAGACATGTGGTTAGATTGCCTCAGGAAAGAATCTCTGAATTGAGAGATCACAGCTCTGATACTACAGACATGTGGTAAGAACATCTCTGGAAAGAATCTTTGAATTGAGAGTTCACAGCTCTAATACTATAGATATGGCGTTAGAATGTCTCAGGAAAGAATCTCTGGATTGAGAGATCACAGCTCTAATATTGAAGACATGTGGTTAGAATGTCTCAGGAAAGAATCTCTAAATTGAGAGATCACAGCTCTGATACTACAGACATGTGGTTAGAATGTCTCAGGAAAGAATCTCTGAATTGAGAGATCACAACGCTGATACTACAGATTGGTGCCGGGAATGTCTTAGGAAAGAATATCTGAATTGAGAGATCACAGCTCTGATACTATAGACATGGGGTTAGAATGTCTCAGGAAAGAATCTCTGAATTGAGAGATCACAGCTCTGATACTACAGACATGTGGTTAGAATGTGTCAGGAAAGAATCTCTGAATGGAGAGATCACAGCTCAGATACTATAGACATGTGGTTAGGATGTGTCAGGTAAGAATCTCTGAATTGAGAGATCACAGCTCTGATACGACAGTCATGTGGTTAGAATGTCTCTGGAAAGAATCTGTGGATTGAGAGATCACAGCTCTGATACTACACTCATGTGGTTAGAATGTCTCTGCAAAGAATCTGTGGATTGAGAGATCACAGCTCTGATACTACAGACATCTGGTTAGAATGTCTGAGGAAAGAATCTTTGAATTGGGATATCACAGCTCTGATACTACAGACATGTGGTTAGAATGTCTCTGGAAGGCATCTCTGATTTGAGATATTACAGCTCTGACACTACAGATATGTGGTTAGAATGTCTCAGGAAAGAATCTCTAAATTGAGAGATCACAGCTCTGATACTACAGACATGTAGTTAGTATGTCTCAGGAAAGAATCTCTGAATTGAGAGATCACAGCTCTGATACTACAGACATGTGGCTAGAATGTGTCAGGAAAGAATCTCTGAATGGAGAGATCACAGCTCTGATACTATAGACATGTGGTTAGAATGTCTCTGGTAGGAATCTCTGAATTGAGAGATCACAGCTCCGATACTATGGTCATGTGGTTAGAATGTCTCAAGAAAGAATCTCTGAATTGAGAGATCACAGCTCTGATACTACAGACATGTGGTTAGAACGTCTCAGGAAAGTATCTCTGAATTAAGAGATCACAGCTCTAATACTACAGACATGTGGTTAGAATGTCGCATGAAAGAATCTCTGAATTCAGAGATCACAGCTCTGATACTACAGACATGTGGTTAGAATGTCTCAGGAAAGAATCTCTGAATTGAGAGATCACAGCTCTGATACTACAGACATGTGGTAAGAATATCTCTGGAAAGAATCTTTGAATTGAGAGATCCCAGCTCTAATACTATAGATATGTGGTTAGAATGTCTCAGGAAAGAATCTCTGGATTGAGAGATCACAGTTCTAATACTGAAGACATGTGGTTAGAATGTCTCAGGAAAGAATCTCTAAATTGAAAGATCACAGCTCTGATTCTACAGACATGTGGCTAGAATGTCTCAGGAAAGAATCTCTGAATTGGGAGATCACAGCTCTGATGCTATAGAAATGTGGTTAGAATGTCTGAGAAAAGAATCTCTGAATTGAGAGATCACAACGCTGATACTACAGATTGTTGGCGGGAATGTCTCAGGAAAGAATCTCTGAATTGAGAGATCACAGCTCTGATACTATAGACATGTGGTTAGAATGTCTCAGGAAAGAATCTCTGAATTGAGAGATCACAGATCTGATACTACAGACATGTGGTTAGAATGTGTCAGGAAAGAATCTCTGAATGGAGTGATCACAGCTCTGATACTATAGACATGTGGTTAGAATGTCTCAGGAAAGAATCTCTGAATTGAGAGATCACAACGCTGATACTACAGATTGGTGCCGGGAATGTCTCAGGAAAGAATATCTGAATTGAGAGATCACAGCTCTGATACTATAGACATGTGGTTAGATTGTCTCAGGAAATAATCTCTGAATTGAGAGATCACAGCTCTGATACTACAGACATGTGGTAAGAACATCTCTGGAAAGAATTTTGAATTGAGAGTTCACAGCTCTAATACTATAGATATGGCGTTAGAATATCTCAGGAAAGAATCTCTGGATTGAGAGATCACAGCTCTAATATTGAAGACATGTGGTTAGAATGTCTCAGGAAAGAATCTCTAAATTGAGAGATCACAGCTCTGATACTACAGACATGTGGTTAGAATGTCTCAGGAAAGAATCTCTGAATTGAGAGATCACAGCTCTGATACTACAGACATGTGGTTAGAATGTGTCAGGAAAGAATCTCTGAATGGAGAGATCACAGCTCTGATACTATAGACATGTGGTTAGGATGTGTCAGGAAAGAATCTCTGAATTGAGAGATCACAGCTCTGATACGACAGTCATGTGGTTAGAATGTCTCTGGAAAGAATCTGTGGATTGAGAGATCACAGCTCTGATACTACACTCATGTGGTTAGAATGTCTCTGGAAAGAATCTGTGGATTGAGAGATCACAGCTCTGATACTACAGACATCTGGTTAGAATGTCTGAGGAAAGAATCTTTGAATTGGGATATCACAGCTCTGATACTACAGACATGTGGTTAGAATGTCTCTGGAAGGAATCTCTGATTTGAGATATCACAGATCTGACACTACAGATATGTGGTTAGAATGTCTCAGGAAAGAATCTCTAAATTGAGAGATCACAGCTCTGATACTACAGACATGTGGTTAGTATGTCTCAGGAAAGAATCTCTGAATTGAGAGATCACAGCTCTGATACTACAGACATGTGGCTAGAATGTGTCAGGAAAGAATCTCTGAATGGAGAGATCACAGCTCTGATACTATAGACATGTGGTTAGAATGTCTCTGGAAGGAATCTCTGAATTGAGAGATCACAGCTCCGATACTATGGTCATGTGGTTAGAATGTCTCAAGAAAGAATCTCTGAATTGAGAGATCACAGCTCTGATACTACAGACATGTGGTTAGAACGTCTCAGGAAAGAATCTCTGAATTAAGAGATCACAGCTCTGATACTACAGACATGTGGTTAGAATGTCGCATGAAAGAATCTCTGAATTCAGAGATCACAGCTCTGATACTACAGACATGTGGTTAGAATGTCTCAAGAAAGAATCTCCGGATTGAGAGATCACAGCTCTGATACTACAGACATGTGGTTAGAATGTCTCAGGAATGAATCTCTGAATTGAGAGATCACACCTCTGATACTACAGACATGTGGTTAGATTGTCTCAGGAAAGAATCTCTGAATTGAGAGATCACAGTTCTGATACTATAGACTTGTGTTTAGAATGTCTCAGGAAAGAATCTCTGAATTGAGAGATCACAGCTCTGATACTACAGACATGTGGTAAGAATATCTCTGCAAAGAATCTTTGAATTGAGAGATCCCAGCTCTAATACTATAGATATGTGGTTAGAATGTCTCAGGAAAGAATCTCTGGATTGAGAGATCACAGCTCTAATACTGAAGACATGTGGTTAGAATGTCTCAGGAAAGAATCTCTAAATTGAAAGATCACAGCTCTGATACTACAGACATGTGGTTAGAATGTCTCAGGAAAGAATCTCTGAATTGGGAGATCACAGCTCTGATGATATAGAAATGTGGTTATAATGTCTGAGAAAAGAATCTCTGAATTGAGAGATCACAACGCTGATACTACAGATTGGTGGTGGGAATGTCTCAGGAAAGAATCTCTGAATGGAGTGATCACAGCTCTGATACTATAGACATGTGGTTAGAATGTCTCTGGAAAGAATCTCTGAATTGAGAGATCAGAGTTCTGATACCACAGTCATGTGGTTAGAATGTCTCTGGAAAGAATCCCTGGATTGAGAGATCACAGCTCTAATACTACAGACATCTGATTAGAATGTCTCAGGAAAGAATCTTTGAATTGGGATATCACAGTTCTGATACTACAGACATGTGGGTAGGATGTCTCTGAAAAGAATCTCTGAATTGAGAGATCACAGCTCTGCTACTATAGACATGTGGTTAGAATGTCTGAGGAAAGAATCTCTGAATTGAGTGATCACACCTCTGATACTACAGACATGTGGTTAGATTGTCTCAGGAAAGAATCTCTGAATTGAGAGATCACAGCTCTGATACTACAGACATGTGGTTAGAATGTGTCAGGAAAGGATCTCTGAATGGAGAGATCACAGCTCTGATACTATGGTCATGTGGTTAGAATGTCTCAAGAAAGAATCTCTGAATTGAGAGATCACAGCTCTCATACTACAGACATGTGGTTAGAATGTCTCAGGAAAGAATCTCTGAATTGAGAGATCAGAGCTCTGATACTATAGACATGTGGTTCGAACGTCTCAGGAAAGAATCTCTGAATTAAGAGATCACAGCTCTGATTCTACAGACATGTGTTTAGAATGTCGCAGGAAAGAATCTCTGGATTGAGAGATCACAGCTCTAATACTACAGACATGTGGTTAGAATGTCTGAGGAAAGAATCTCTAAATTGAGAGATCACAGCTCTGATACTACAGACATGTAATTAGAATGTCTCAGGAAAGAATCTCTGAATTGAGAGATCACAACTCTGATACTACCTATATGTGGTTAGAATGTCTCAGGAAAGAATCTCTGAATTGAGAGATCACAACGCTGATACTACAGATTGGTGCCGGGAATGATCAGGAAAGAATATCTGAATTGAGAGATCACAGCTCTGATACTATAGACATGTGGTTAGAATGTCTCAGAAAAGAATCTCTGAGTTGAGAGGTCACAGCTCTGATACTATAGACATGGGGTTAGAATGTCTCAGGAAAGAATCTCTGAATTGAGAGATCACAGCTCTGATACTACAGACATGTGGTTAGAATGTGTCAGGAAAGAATCTCTGAATGGAGAGATCACAGCTCTGATACTATAGACATGTGGTTAGGATGTGTCGGGAAAGAATATCTGAATTGAGAGATCACAGCTCTGATACTATAGACATGTGGTTAGAATGTCTCAGAAAAGAATCTCTGAGTTGAGAGATCACAGCTCTGATACTATAGACATGGGGTTAGAATATCTCAGGAAAGAATCTCTGAATTGAGAGATCACAACGCTGATACAACAGATTGGCGCCGGGAATGTCTCAGGAAAGAATATCTGAATTGAGAGATCACAGCTCTGATACTATAGACATGTGGTTAGAATGTCTCTGGAAAGAATCTGTGGATTGAGAGATCACAGCTCTGATACTACAGTCATGTGGTTAGAATGTCTCTGGAAAGAATCTGTGGATTGAAAGATCACAGCTCTGATACTACAGACACCTGGTTAGAATGTCTGAGGAAAGAATCTTTGAATTGGGATATCACAGCTCTGATACTACAGACATGTGGTTAGAATGTCTCTGGAAGGAATCTCTGATTTGAGATATCACAGCTCTGACACTACAGATATGTGGTTAGAATGTCTCAGGAAAGAATCTCTAAATTGAGAGATCACAGCTCTGATACTACAGACATGTGGTTAGTATGTCTCAGGAAAGAATCTCTGAATTGAGAGATCACAGCTCTGATACTACAGACATGTGGCTAGAATGTGTCAGGAAAGAATCTCTGAATGGAGAGATCACAGCTCTGATACTATAGACATGTGGTTAGAATGTCTCTGGAAGGAATCTCTGAATTGAGAGATCACAGCTCCGATACTATGGTCATGTGTTTAGAATGTCTCAAGAAACAATCTCTGAATTGAGAGATCACAACGCTGATACAACAGATTGGTGCCGGGAATGTCTCAGGAAAGAATATCTGAATTGAGAGATCACAGCTCTGATAATATAGACATGTGGTTAGAATGTCTCAGAAAAGAATCTCTGAGTTGAGAGATCACAGCTCTGATACTATAGACATGGGGTTAGAATATCTCAGGAAAGAATCTCTGAATTGAGAGATCACAGCTCTGATACTACAGACATGTGGTTAGAATGTGTCAGCAAAGAATCTCTGAATGGAGAGATCACAGCTCTGATACTATAGACATGTGGTTAGGATGTGTCAGGAAAGAATCTCTGAATTGAGAGATCACAGCTCTGATACGACAGTCATGTGGTTAGAATGTCTCTGGAAAGAATCTGTGGATTGAGAGATCACAGCTCTGATACTACAGTCATGTGGTTAGAATGTCTCTGGAAAGAATCTGTGGATTGAGAGATCAGAGCTCTGATACTATAGACATTTGGTTATAATGTCTCAGGAAAGAATCTCTGAATTAAGAGATCACAGCTCTGATACTACAGACATGTGGTTAGAATGTCGAAGGAAAGAATCTCTGAATTCAGAGATCACAGCTCTGATACTACAGACATGTGGTTAGAATGTCTCAAGAAAGAATCTCTGGATTGAGAGATCACAGCTCTGATACTACAGACATGTGGTTAGAATGTCTCAGGAATGAATCTCTGAATTGAGAGATCACACCTCTGATACTACAGACATGTAGTTAGATTGTCTCAGGAAAGAATCTCTGAATTGAGAGATCACAGTTCTGATACTATAGACTTGTGTTTAGAATGTCTCAGGAAAGAATCTCTGAATTGAGAGATCACAGCTCTGATACTACAGACATGTGGTAAGAATATCTCTGCAAAGAATCTTTGAATTGAGAGATCCCAGCTCTAATACTATAGATATGTGGTTAGAATGTCTCAGGAAAGAATCTCTGGATTGAGAGATCACAGCTCTAATACTGAAGACATGTGGTTAGAATGTCTCAGGAAAGAATCTCTAAATTGAAAGATCACAGCTCTGATACTACAGACATGTGGTTAGAATGTCTCAGGAAAGAATCTCTGAATTGGGAGATCACAGCTCTGATGATATAGAAATGTGGTTATAATGTCTGAGAAAAGAATCTCTGAATTGAGAGATCACAACGCTGATACTACAGATTGGTGGTGGGAATGTCTCAGGAAAGAATCTCTGAATGGAGTGATCACAGCTCTGATACTATAGACATGTGGTTAGAATGTCTCTGGAAAGAATCTCTGAATTGAGAGATCAGAGTTCTGATACCACAGTCATGTGGTTAGAATGTCTCTGGAAAGAATCCCTGGATTGAGAGATCACAGCTCTAATACTACAGACATCTGATTAGAATGTCTCAGGAAAGAATCTTTGAATTGGGATATCACAGTTCTGATACTACAGACATGTGGGTAGGATGTCTCTGAAAAGAATCTCTGAATTGAGAGATCACAGCTCTGCTACTATAGACATGTGGTTAGAATGTCTGAGGAAAGAATCTCTGAATTGAGTGATCACACCTCTGATACTACAGACATGTGGTTAGATTGTCTCAGGAAAGAATCTCTGAATTGAGAGATCACAGCTCTGATACTACAGACATGTGGTTAGAATGTGTCAGGAAAGGATCTCTGAATGGAGAGATCACAGCTCTGATACTATGGTCATGTGGTTAGAATGTCTCAAGAAAGAATCTCTGAATTGAGAGATCACAGCTCTCATACTACAGACATGTGGTTAGAATGTCTCAGGAAAGAATCTCTGAATTGAGAGATCAGAGCTCTGATACTATAGACATGTGGTTCGAACGTCTCAGGAAAGAATCTCTGAATTAAGAGATCACAGCTCTGATTCTACAGACATGTGTTTAGAATGTCGCAGGAAAGAATCTCTGGATTGAGAGATCACAGCTCTAATACTACAGACATGTGGTTAGAATGTCTGAGGAAAGAATCTCTAAATTGAGAGATCACAGCTCTGATACTACAGACATGTAATTAGAATGTCTCAGGAAAGAATCTCTGAATTGAGAGATCACAACTCTGATACTACCTATATGTGGTTAGAATGTCTCAGGAAAGAATCTCTGAATTGAGAGATCACAACGCTGATACTACAGATTGGTGCCGGGAATGATCAGGAAAGAATATCTGAATTGAGAGATCACAGCTCTGATACTATAGACATGTGGTTAGAATGTCTCAGAAAAGAATCTCTGAGTTGAGAGGTCACAGCTCTGATACTATAGACATGGGGTTAGAATGTCTCAGGAAAGAATCTCTGAATTGAGAGATCACAGCTCTGATACTACAGACATGTGGTTAGAATGTGTCAGGAAAGAATCTCTGAATGGAGAGATCACAGCTCTGATACTATAGACATGTGGTTAGGATGTGTCGGGAAAGAATATCTGAATTGAGAGATCACAGCTCTGATACTATAGACATGTGGTTAGAATGTCTCAGAAAAGAATCTCTGAGTTGAGAGATCACAGCTCTGATACTATAGACATGGGGTTAGAATATCTCAGGAAAGAATCTCTGAATTGAGAGATCACAACGCTGATACAACAGATTGGCGCCGGGAATGTCTCAGGAAAGAATATCTGAATTGAGAGATCACAGCTCTGATACTATAGACATGTGGTTAGAATGTCTCTGGAAAGAATCTGTGGATTGAGAGATCACAGCTCTGATACTACAGTCATGTGGTTAGAATGTCTCTGGAAAGAATCTGTGGATTGAAAGATCACAGCTCTGATACTACAGACACCTGGTTAGAATGTCTGAGGAAAGAATCTTTGAATTGGGATATCACAGCTCTGATACTACAGACATGTGGTTAGAATGTCTCTGGAAGGAATCTCTTATTTGAGATATCACAGCTCTGACACTACAGATATGTGGTTAGAATGTCTCAGGAAAGAATCTCTAAATTGAGAGATCACAGCTCTGATACTACAGACATGTGGTTAGTATGTCTCAGGAAAGAATCTCTGAATTGAGAGATCACAGCTCTGATACTACAGACATGTGGCTAGAATGTGTCAGGAAAGAATCTCTGAATGGAGAGATCACAGCTCTGATACTATAGACATGTGGTTAGAATGTCTCTGGAAGGAATCTCTGAATTGAGAGATCACAGCTCCGATACTATGGTCATGTGTTTAGAATGTCTCAAGAAACAATCTCTGAATTGAGAGATCACAACGCTGATACAACAGATTGGTGCCGGGAATGTCTCAGGAAAGAATATCTGAATTGAGAGATCACAGCTCTGATAATATAGACATGTGGTTAGAATGTCTCAGAAAAGAATCTCTGAGTTGAGAGATCACAGCTCTGATACTATAGACATGGGGTTAGAATATCTCAGGAAAGAATCTCTGAATTGAGAGATCACAGCTCTGATACTACAGACATGTGGTTAGAATGTGTCAGCAAAGAATCTCTGAATGGAGAGATCACAGCTCTGATACTATAGACATGTGGTTAGGATGTGTCAGGAAAGAATCTCTGAATTGAGAGATCACAGCTCTGATACGACAGTCATGTGGTTAGAATGTCTCTGGAAAGAATCTGTGGATTGAGAGATCACAGCTCTGATACTACAGTCATGTGGTTAGAATGTCTCTGGAAAGAATCTGTGGATTGAGAGATCAGAGCTCTGATACTATAGACATTTGGTTATAATGTCTCAGGAAAGAATCTCTGAATTAAGAGATCACAGCTCTGATACTACAGACATGTGGTTAGAATGTCGAAGGAAAGAATCTCTGAATTCAGAGATCACAGCTCTGATACTACAGACATGTGGTTAGAATGTCTCAAGAAAGAATCTCTGGATTGAGAGATCACAGCTCTGATACTACAGACATGTGGTTAGAATGTCTCAGGAATGAATCTCTGAATTGAGAGATCACACCTCTGATACTACAGACATGTAGTTAGATTGTCTCAGGAAAGAATCTCTGAATTGAGAGATCACAGCTCTGATACTATAGACTTGTGGTTAGAATGTCTCAGGAAAGAATATCTGAATTGAGAGATCACAGCTCTGATACTACAGACATGTGGTAAGAATATCTCTGGAAAGAATCTTTGAATTGAGAGATCCCAGCTCTAATACTATAGATATGCGGTTAGAATGTCTCAGGAAAGAATCTCTGGATTGAGAGATCACAGCTCTAATACTGAAGACATGTGGTTAGAATATCTCAGGAAAGAATCTCTAAATTGAAAGATCACAGCTCTGATACTACAGACATGTGGTTAGAATGTCTCAGGAAAGAATCTCTGAATTGGGAGATCACAGCTCTGATGCTGTAGAATTGTGGTTAGAATGTCTGAGAAAAGAATCTCTGAATTGAGAGATCACAACGCTGATACTACAGATTGGTGGCGGGAATGTCTCAGGAAAGAATCTCTGAATTGAGAGATGACAGCTCTGATACTATAGACATGTGGTTAGAATGTCTCAGGAAAGAATCTCTGAATTGAGAGATCACAGATCTGATACTACAGACATGTGGTTAGAATGTGTCAGGAAAGAATCTCTGAATGGAGTGATCACAGCTCTGATACTATAGACATGTGGTTAGAATGTCTCTGGAAAGAATCTCTGAATTGAGAGATCACAGTTCTGATACCACAGTCATGTGGTTAGAATGTCTCTGGAACGAATCTCTGAATAGAGATATCACAGCTCTCATACTACAGACATGTGGTTAGAATGTCTCAGGAAAGAATCTCTGAATTGAGAGATCACAGCTCTGATACTACAGACATCTGGTTAGAATGTCTGAGGAAAGAATCTTTGAATTGGGATATCACAGTTCTGATACTACAGACATGTGGTTAGGATGTCTCTGAAAAGAATCTCTGAATTGAGAGATCACACCTCTGATACTACAGACATGTGGTTAGAATGTGTCAGCAAAGAATCTCTGAATGGAGAGATCACAGCTCTGATACTATGGTCATGTGGTTAGAACGTCACAAGAAAGAATCTCTGAATTGAGAGATCACAGCTCTCATACTACAGACATGTGGTTAGAATGTCTCAGGAAAGAATCTCTGAATTGAGAGATCAGAGCTCTGATACTATAGACATGTGGTTAGAACGTCTCAGGAAAGAATCTCTGAATTAAGAGATCACAGCTCTGATTCTACAGACATGTGTTTAGAATGTCGCAGGAAAGAATCTCTGAATTGAGAGATCACAGCTCTAATACTACAGACATGTGGTTAGAATGTCTCAAGAAAGAATCTCTGGATTGAGAGATCACAGCTCTGATACTACAGACATGTGGTTAGAATGTCTCAGGAATGAATCTCTGAATTCAGAGATCACACCTCTGATACTACAGACATGTGGTTAGATTGTCTCAGGAAAGAATCTCTGAATTGAGAGATCACAGCTCTGATACTATAGACATGTGCTTAGAATATCTCAGGAACGAATCTCTGAATAGAGATATCACAGCTCCGATAATATAGACATCTGGTTAGAATGTCTCAGGAAAGAAACTCTGAATTGAGAGATCAGAGCTCTGATACTACAGACATGTGGTTAGTATGTCTCTGGAAAGAATCTCTGAATTGAGAGATCACAGCTCTGATAATATTGTCATGTGGTTAAAATGTCTCTGGAAAGAATCTCTGAATTGAGAGATCACAGCTCTGATACTACAGACATGTGGTTAGAACATCTCAAGAAAGAATCTCTGGATTGAGAGATCACAGATCTGATACTACAGACATGTGGTTAGAATGTCTCAGGAAAGAATCTCTGAATTGAGAGATCACACAACTGATACTATAGACATGCGGTTAGAATGTCTCAGGAAAGAATCTCTGAATTGAGAGATCACAGCTCTGATACTACAGACATGTGGTAAGAATATCTCAGGAAAGAATCTTTGAATTGAGAGATCACAGCTCTAATACTATAGATATGGGGTTAGAAGATCTCAGGAAAGAATCTCTGGATTGAGAGATCACAGCTCTAATACTGAAGACATGTGGTTAGAATATCTCAGGAAAGAATCTCTAAATTGAGAGATCACAGCTCTGATACTACAGACATGTGGTTAGAATGTCTCAGGAAAGAATCTCTGATTTGAGAGATCACAACGCTGATACTACTGATTGGTGCTGGGAATGTCTCAGGAAAGAATCTCTGAATTGAGAGATCACAGCTCTGATACTACAGACATGTGGTTATAATGTGTCAGGAAAGAATCTCTGAATGGAGAGATCACAGCCCTGATACTATAGAAATATGGTTAGAATGTGTCAGGAAAGAATCTCTGAATGGAGAGATCACAGCTCTGATACTACAGACATGTGGTTAGAATGTCTGAGGAAAGAATCTTTGAATTGGGATATCACAGCTCTGATACTACAGACATGTGGTTAGAATGTTTCTGGAAAGAATCTCTGGTTTGAGATATCACAGATCTGACACTACAGATATGTGGTTAGAATGTCTAAGGAAAGAATCTCTAAATTGAGAGATCACAGCTCTGATACTACAGACATGTAGTTAGAATGTCTCAGGAAAGAATCTCGGATTTGAGAGATCACAGCTCTGATACTACCGATATGTGGTTAGAACGTCTCAGGAAAGAATTTCTGAATTGAGAGATCACAGCTCTGATACTATAGACATGTGCTTAGAATGTCTCAGGAAAGAATCTCTAAATTGAGATATCACAGCTCTGATAATATAGACATATGTTTAGAATGTCTCAGGAAAGAAACTCTGAATTGAGAGATCAGAGCTCTGATACTACAGACATGTGGTTAGTATGTGTCAGGAAAGAATCTCTGAATGGAGAGATCACAGCTCTGATACTATGGTCATGTGGTTAGAATGTGTCAAGAAAGAATCTCTGAATTGAGAGATCACAGCTCTGATACTACAGACATGTGGTTAGAATGTCTCAGGAAAGAATCTCTGAATTGAGAGATGAGAGCTCTGATACTATAGACATGTGGTTAGAACGTCTCAGGAAAGAATCTCTGAATTAAGAGATCACAGCTCTGATACTACAGACATGTGGTTAGAATGTCGCAGGAAAGAATCTCTGAATTGAGAGATCACAGCTCTGATACTAAAGACATGTGGTTAGAATGTCTCAAGAAAGAATCTCTGGATTGAGAGATCACAGCTCTGATACTACAGACATGAGGTTAGAATGTCTCAGGAATGAATCTCTGAATTGAGAGATCACGCCTCTGATACTACAGACATGTGGTTAGATTGTCTCAGGAAAGAATCTCTGAATTGAGAGATCACAGCTCTGATACTATAGACATGTGGTTAGAATGTCTCAGGAAAGAATCTCTGAATTGAGAGATCACAGCTCTGATACTACAGACATGTGATAAGAATATCTCTGGAAAGAATCTTTGAATTGAGAGATCACAGCTCTAATACTATAGATATGTGGTTAGAATGTCTCAGGAAAGAATCTCTGGATTGAGAGATCACAGCTCTAATACTGAAGACATGTGGTTAGAATGTCTCAGGAAAGAATCTCTAAATTGAAAGATCACAGCTCTGATACTACAGACATGTGGTTACAACGTCTCAGGAAAGAATCTCTGAATTGAGAGATCACAGCTCTGATGCTATAGAAATGTGGTTAGAATGTCTGAGAAAAGAATCTCTGAATTGAGAGATCACAACGCTGATACTACAGATTGGTGGCGGGAATGTCTCAGGAAAGAATCTCTGAATTGAGAGATCACAGCTCTGATACTATAGACATGTGGTTAGAATGTCTCAGGAAAGAATCTCTGAATTGAGAGATCACAGCTCTGATACTACAGACATGTGGTTAGAACGTGTCAGGAAAGAATCTCTGAATGGAGTGATCACAGCTCTGATACTATAGACATGTGGTTAGAATGTCTCTGGAAAGAATCTCTGAATTGAGAGATCACAGTTCTGATACCACAGTCAAGTGGTTAGAATGTCTCAAGAAAGAATCTCTGGATTGAGAGATCACAGCTCTGATACTACAGACATGTGGTTAGAATGTCTCAGGAATGAATCTCTGAATTGAGAGATCACGCCTCTGATACTACAGACATGTGGTTAGATTGTCTCAGGAAAGAATCTCTGAATTGAGAGATCACAGCTCTGATACTACAGACATGTGGTTAGAATGTGTCAGGAAAGAATCTCTGAATGGAGAGATCACAGCTCTGATACTATGGTCATGAGGTTAGAATGTCACAAGAAAGAATCTCTGAATTGAGAGATCACAGCTCTCATACTACAGACATGTGGTTAGAATGTCTCAGGAAAGAATCTCTGAATTGAGAGATCAGAGCTCTGATACTATAGACATGTGGTTAGAATGTCTCAGGAAAGAATCTCTGAATTAAGAGATCACAGCTCTGATTCTACAGACATGTGGTTAGAATGTCGCAGGAAAGAATCTCTGAATTGAGAGATCACAGCTCTAATACTACAGACATGTGTTTAGAATGTCTCAAGAAAGAATCTCTGGATTGAGAGATCACAGCTCTGATACTACAGACATGTGGTTAGAATGTCTCAGGAATGAATCTCTGAATTGAGAGATCACACCTCTGATACTACAGACATGTGGTTAGATTGTCTCAGGAAAGAATCTCTGAATTGAGAGATCACAGCTCTCATACTATAGACATGTGCTTAGAATATCTCAGGAACGAATCTCTGAATAGAGATATCACAGCTCTGATAATATAGACATGTGGTTAGAATGTCTCAGGAAAGAAACTCTGAATTGAGAGATCAGAGCTCTGATACTACAGACATGTGTTTAGTATGTCTCTGGAAAGAATCTCTGAATTGAGAGATCACAGCTCTGATAATATTGTCATGTGGTTAGAATGTCTCTGGAAAGAATCTCTGAATTGAGAGATCACAGCTCTGATACTACAGACATGTGGTTAGAACATCTCAAGAAAGAATCTCTGGATTGAGAGATCACAGCTCTGATACTACAGACATGTGGTTAGAATGTCTCAGGAAAGAATCTCTGAATTGAGAGATCACACAACTGATACTATAGACATGCGGTTAGAATGTCTCAGGAAAGAATCTCTGAATTGAGAGATCACAGCTCTGATACTACAGACATGTGGTAAGAATATCTCTGGAAAGAATCTTTGAATTGAGAGATCACAGCTCTAATACTATAGATATGGGGTTAGAAGATCTCAGGAAAGAATCTCTGGATTGAGAGATCACAGCTCTAATACTGAAGACATGTGGTTAGAATATCTCAGGAAAGAATCTCTAAATTGAGAGATCACAGCTCTGATACTACAGACATGCGGTTAGAATGTCTCAGGAAAGAATCTCTGATTTGAGAGATAACAACGCTGATACTACTGATTGGTGCCGAGAATGTCTCAGGAAAGAATCTCTGAATTGAGAGATCACAGCTCTGATACTACAGACATGTGGTTATAATGTGTCAGGAAAGAATCTCTGAATGGAGAGATCACAGCCCTGATACTATAGACATATGGTTAGAATGTGTCAGGAAAGAATCTCTGAATGGAGAGATCACAGTTCTGATACCACAGTCATGTGGATAGGAGGTCTCTGGAAAGAATCTGTGGATTGAGAGATCACAGTTCTGATACTACAGACATCTGGTTAGAATGTCTCAGGAAAGAATCTTTGAATTGGGATATCACAGCTCTGATACTACAGACATGTGGTTAGAATGTTTCTGGAAAGAATCTCTGGTTTGAGATATCACAGATCTGACACTACAGATATGTGGTTAGAATGTCTCAGGAAAGAATCTCTAAATTGAGAGATCACAGCTCTGATACTACAGACATGTAGTTAGAATGTCTCAGGAAAGAATCTCGGATTTGAGAGATCACAGCTCTGATACTACCGATATGTGGTTAGAACGTCTCAGGAAAGAATTTCTGAATTGAGAGATCACAGCTCTGATACTATAGACATGTGCTTAGAATGTCTCAGGAATGAATCTCTGAATTGAGAGATCACGCCTCTGATACTACAGACATGTGGTTAGATTGTCTCAGGAAAGAATCTCTGAATTGAGAGATCACAGCTCTGATACTACAGACATGTGGTTAGAATGTGTCAGGAAAGAATCTCTGAATGGAGAGATCACAGCTCTGATACTATGGTCATGTGGTTAGAATGTCACAAGAAAGAATCTCTGAATTGAGAGATCACAGCTCTGATACTATAGACATGTGGTTAGAATGTCTCAGGAAAGAATCTCTGAATTGAGAGATCACAGCTCTGATACTACAGACATGTGATAAGAATATCTCTGGAAAGAATCTTTGAATTGAGAGATCACAGCTCTAATACTATAGATATGTGGTTAGAATGTCTCAGGAAAGAATCTCTGGATTGAGAGATCACAGCTCTAATACTGAAGACATGTGGTTAGAATGTCTCAGGAAAGAATCTCTAAATTGAAAGACCACAGCTCTGATACTACAGACATGTGGTTACAACGTCTCAGGAAAGAATCTCTGAATTGAGAGATCACAGCTCTGATGCTATAGAAATGTGGTTAGAATGTCTGAGAAAAGAATCTCTGAATTGAGAGATCACAACGCTGATACTACAGATTGGTGGCGGGAATGTCTCAGGAAAGAATCTCTGAATTGAGAGATCACAGCTCTGATACTATAGACATGTGGTTAGAATGTCTCAGGAAAGAATCTCTGAATTGAGAGATCACAGCTCTGATACTACAGACATGTGGTTAGAACGTGTCAGGAAAGAATCTCTGAATGGAGTGATCACAGGTCTGATACTATAGACATGTGGTTAGAATGTCTCTGGAAAGAATCTCTGAATTGAGAGATCACAGTTCTGATACCACAGTCATGTGGTTAGAATGTCTCTGGAAAGAATCTCTGGATTGAGAGATCACAGCTCTGATACTACAGACATCTGGTTAGAATGTCTGTGGAAAGAATCTTTGAATTGGGATATCACAGCTCTGATACTACAGACATGTGGTTAGAATGTCTCAAGAAAGAATCTCTGGATTGAGAGATCACAGCTCTGATACTACAGACATGTGGTTAGAATGTCTCAGGAATGAATCTCTGAATTGAGAGATCACGCCTCTGATACTACAGACATGTGGTTAGATTGTCTCAGGAAAGAATCTCTGAATTGAGAGATCACAGCTCTGATACTACAGACATGTGGTTAGAATGTGTCAGGAAAGAATCTCTGAATGGAGAGATCACAGCTCTGATACTATGGTCATGTGGTTAGAATGTCACAAGAAAGAATCTCTGAATTGAGAGATCACAGCTCTCATACTACAGACATGTGGTTAGAATGTCTCAGGAAAGAATCTCTGAATTGAGAGATCAGAGCTCTGATACTATAGACATGTGGTTAGAACGTCTCAGGAAAGAATCTCTGAATTAAGAGATCACAGCTCTGATTCTACAGACATGTGGTTAGAATGTCGCAGGAAAGAATCTCTGAATTGAGAGATCACAGCTCTAATACTACAGACATGTGTTTAGAATGTCTCAAGAAAGAATCTCTGGATTGAGAGATCACAGCTCTGATAATACAGACATGTGGTTAGAATGTCTCAGGAATGAATCTCTGAATTGAGAGATCACACCTCTGATACTACAGACATGTGGTTAGATTGTCTCAGGAAAGAATCTCTGAATTGAGAGATCACAGCTCTGATACTATAGACATGTGCTTAGAATATCTCAGGAACGAATCTCTGAATAGAGATATCACAGCTCTGATAATATAGACATGTGGTTAGAATGTCTCAGGAAAGAAACTCTGAATTGAGAGATCAGAGCTCTGATACTACAGACATGTGGTTAGTATGTCTCGGGAAAGAATCTCTGAATTGAGAGATCACAGCTCTGATAATATTGTCATGTGGTTAGAATGTCTCTGGAAAGAATCTCTGAATTGAGAGATCACAGCTCTGATACTACAGACATGTGGTTAGAACATCTCAAGAAAGAATCTCTGGATTGAGAGATCACAGCTCTGATACTACAGACATGTGGTTAGAATGTCTCAAGAAAGAATCTCTGAATTGAGAGATCACACAACTGATACTATAGACATGCGGTTAGAATGTCTCAGGAAAGAATCTCTGAATTGAGAGATCACAACGCTGATACTACTGATTGGTGCCGGGAATGTCTCAGGAAAGAATCTCTGAATTGAGAGATCACAGCTCTGATACTACAGACATGTGGTTATAATGTGTCAGGAAAGAATCTCTGAATGGAGAGATCACAGCCCTGATACTATAGACATATGGTTAGAATGTGTCAGGAAAGAATCTCTGAATGGAGAGATCACAGCTCTGATACCACAGTCATGTGGATAGAAGGTCTCTGGAAAGAATCTGTGGATTGAGAGATCACAGTTCTGATACTACTGACATCTGGTTAGAATGTCTCAGGAAAGAATCTTTGAATTGGGATATCACAGCTCTGATACTACAGACATGTAGTTAGAATGTTTCTGGAAAGAATCTCTGGTTTGAGATATCACAGACCTGACACTACAGATATGTGGTTAGAATGTCTCAGGAAAGAATCTCTAAATTGAGAGATCACAGCTCTGATACTACAGACATGTAGTTAGAATGTCTCAGGAAAGAATCTCGGATTTGAGAGATCACAGCTCTGATACTACCGATATGTGGTTAGAACGTCTCAGGAAAGAATCTCTGAATGGAGAGATCACAGCTCTGATACTATGGTCATGTGGTTAGAATGTCTCAGGAATGAATCTCTGAATTGAGAGATCACGCCTCTGATACTACAGACATGTGGTTAGATTGTCTCAGGAAAGAATCTCTGAATTGAGAGATCACAGCTCTGATACTACAGACATGTGGTTAGAACGTGTCAGGAAAGAATCTCTGAATGGAGAGATCACAGCTCTGATACTATGGTCATGTGGTTAGAATGTCACAAGAAAGAATCTCTGAATTGAGAGATCACAGCTCTCATACTACAGACATGTGGTTAGAATGTCTCAGGAAAGAATCTCTGAATTGAGAGATCAGAGCTCTGATACTATAGACATGTGGTTAGAACGTCTCAGGAAAGAATCTCTGAATTAAGAGATCACAGCTCTGATTCTACAGACATGTGGTTAGAATGTCGCAGGAAAGAATCTCTGAATTGAGAGATCACAGCTCTAATACTACAGACATGTGGTTAGAATGTCTCAAGAAAGAATCTCTGGATTGAGAGATCACAGCTCTGATACTACAGACATGTGGTTAGAATGTCTCAGGAATGAATCTCTGAATTGAGAGATCACACCTCTGATACTACAGACATGTGGTTAGATTGTCTCAGGAAAGAATCTCTGAATTGAGAGATCACAGCTCTGATACTATAGACATGTGCTTAGAATATCTCAGGAACGAATCTCTGAATAGAGATATCACAGCTCTGATAATATAGACATGTGGTTAGAATGTCTCAGGAAAGAAACTCTGAATTGAGAGATCAGAGCTCTGATACTACAGACATGTGGTTAGTATGTCTCTGGAAAGAATCTCTGAATTGAGAGATCACAGCTCTGATAATATTGTCATGTGGTTAGAATGTCTCTGGAAAGAATCTCTGAATTGAGAGATCACAGCTCTGATACTACAGACATGTGGTTAGAACATCTCAAGAAAGAATCTCTGGATTGAGAGATCACAGCTCTGATACTACAGACATGTGGTTAGAATGTCTCAGGAAAGAATCTCTGAATTGAGAGATCACACAACTGATACTATAGACATGCGGTTAGAATGTCTCAGGAAAGAATCTCTGAATTGAGAGATCACAGCTCTGATACTACAGACATGTGGTAAGAATATCTCTGGAAAGAATCTTTGAATTGAGAGATCACAGCTCTAATACTATAGATATGGGGTTAGAAGATCTCAGGAAAGAATCTCTGGATTGAGAGATCACAGCTCTAATACTGAAGACATTTGGTTAGAATATCTCAGGAAAGAATCTCTAAATTGAGAGATCACAGCTCTGATACTACAGACATGGGGTTAGAATGTCTCAGGAAAGAATCTCTGATTTGAGAGATCACAACGCTGATACTACTGATTGGTGCCGGGAATGTCTCAGGAAAGAATCTCTGAATTGAGAGATCACAGCTCTGATACTACAGACATGTGGTTATAATGTGTCAGGAAAGAATCTCTGAATGGAGAGATCACAGCCCTGATACTATAGACATATGGTTAGAATGTGTCAGGAAAGAATCTCTGAATTGAGAGATCACAGCTCTGATAATATAGACATATGTTTAGAATGTCTCAGGAAAGAAACTCTGAATTGAGAGATCACAGCTCTGATACTACAGACATGTAGTTAGAATGTCTCAGGAAAGAATCTCGGATTTGAGAGATCACAGCTCTGATACTACCGATATGTGGTTAGAACGTCTCAGGAAAGAATTTCTGAATTGAGAGATCACAGCTCTGATACTATAGACATGTGCTTAGAATGTCTCAGGAAAGAATCTCTAAATTGAGATATCACAGCTCTGATAATATAGACATATGTTTAGAATGTCTCAGGAAAGAAACTCTGAATTGAGAGATCAGAGCTCTGATACTACAGACATGTGGTTAGTATGTGTCAGGAAAGAATCTCTGAATGGAGAGATCACAGCTCTGATACTATAGACATGTGGTTAGAATGTCTCTGGAAAGAATCTCTGAATTGAGAGATCACAGCTCTGATACCACAGTCATGTGGTTAGAATGTCTCTGGAAAGAATCTCTGGATTGAGAGATCACAGCTCTGATACTACAGACATCTGGTTAGAATGTCTGAGGAAAGAATCTTTGAATTGGGATATCACAGCTCTGATACTACAGACATGTGGTTAGAATGTCTCAGGAAAGAATCTCTGAATTGAGAGATCACAGCTCTGATACTACAGACATGTGGTTAGAATGTGTCAGGAAAGAATCTCTGAATGGAGAGATCACAGCTCTGATACTATGGTCATGTGGTTAGAATGTGTCAAGAAAGAATCTCTGAATTGAGAGATCACAGCTCTGATACTACAGACATGTGGTTAGAATGTCTCAGGAAAGAATCTCTGAATTGAGAGATCAGAGCTCTGATACTATAGACATGTGGTTAGAACGTCTCAGGAAAGAATCTCTGAATTAAGAGATCACAGCTCTGATACTACAGACATGTGGTTAGAATGTCGCAGGAAAGAATCTCTGAATTGAGAGATCACAGCTCGGATACTACAGACATGTGGTTAGAATGTCTCAAGAAAGAATCTCTGGATTGAGAGATCACAGCTCTGATACTACAGACATGTGGTTAGAATGTCTCAGGAATGAATCTCTGAATTTAGAGATCACGCCTCTGATACTACAGACATGTGGTTAGATTGTCTCAGGAAAGAATCTCTGAATTGAGAGATCACAGCTCTGATACTATAGACATGTGGTTAGAATGTCTCAGGAAAGAATCTCTGAATTGAGAGATCACAGCTCTGATACTACAGACATGTGATAAGAATATCTCTGGAAAGAATCTTTGAATTGAGAGATCACAGCTCTAATACTATAGATATGTGGTTAGAATGTCTCCGGAAAGAATCTCTGTATTGAGAGATCACAGCTCTAATACTGAAGACATGTGGTTAGAAAGTCTCAGGAAAGAATCTCTAAATTGAAAGATCACAGCTCTGATACTACAGACATGTGGTTAGAACGTCTCAGGAAAGAATCTCTGAATTGAGAGATCACAGCTCTGATGCTATAGAAATGTGGTTAGAATGTCTGAGAAAAGAATCTCTGAATTGAGAGATCACAACGCTGATACTACAGATTGGTGGCGGGAATGTCTCAGGAAAGAATCTCTGAATTGAGAGATCACAGCTCTGATACTATAGACATGTGGTTAGAATGTCTCAGGAAAGAATCTCTGAATTGAGAGATCACAGCTCTGATACTACAGACATGTGGTTAGAATGTGTCAGGAAAGAATCTCTGAATGGAGTGATCACAGCTCTGATACTATAGACATGTGGTTAGAATGTCTCTGGAAAGAATCTCTGAATTGAGAGATCACAGTTCTGATACCACAGTCATGTGGTTAGAATGTCTCTGGAAAGAATCTCTGGATTGAGAGATCACAGCTCTGATACTACAGACATCTGGTTAGAATGTCTGTGGAAAGAATCTTTGAATTGAGATATCACAGCTCTGATACTACAGACATGTGGTTAGAATGTCTCAAGAAAGAATCTCTGGATTGAGAGATCACAGCTCTGATACTACAGACATGTGGTTAGAATGTCTCAGGAATGAATCTCTGAATTGAGAGATCACACCTCTGATACTACAGACATGTGGTTAGATTGTCTCAGGAAAGAATCTCTGAATTGAGAGATCACGGCTCTGATACTATAGACATGTGCTTAGAATATCTCAGGAACGAATCTCTGAATAGAGATATCACAGCTCTGATAATATAGACATGTGGTTAGAATGTCTCAGGAAAGAAACTCTGAATTGAGAGATCAGAGCTCTGATACTACAGACATGTGGTTAGTATGTCTCTGGAAAGAATCTCTGAATTGAGAGATCACAGCTCTGATAATATTGTCATGTGGTTAGAATGTCTCTGGAAAGAATCTCTGAATTGAGAGATCACACATCTGATACTATAGACATGTGGTTAGAACATCTCAAGAAAGAATCTCTGGATTGAGAGATCACAGCTCTGATACTACAGACATGTGGTAAGAATATCTCTGGAAAGAATCTTTGAATTGAGAGATCACAGCTCTAATACTATAGATATGGGGTTAGAAGATCTCAGGAAAGAATCTCTGGATTGAGAGATCACAGCTCTAATACTGAAGACATGTGGTTAGAATATCTCAGGAATGAATCTCTAAATTGAGAGATCACAGCTCTGATACTACAGACATGTGGTTAGAATGTCTCAGGAAAGAATCTCTGATTTAAGAGATCACAACGCTGATACTACTGATTGGTGCCGGGAATGTCTCAGGAAAGAATCTCTGAATTGAGAGATCACAGCTCTGATACTACAGACATGTGGTTATAATGTGTCAGGAAAGAATCTCTGAATGGAGAGATCACAGCCCTGATACTATAGACATATGGTTAGAATGTGTCATGAATGAATCTCTGAATGGAGAGATCACAGCTCTAATACCACAGTCATGTGGATAGAAGGTCTCTGGAAAGAATCTGTGGATTGAGAGATCACAGCTCTGATACTACAGACATGTGGTTATAATGTGTCAGGAAAGAATCTCTGAATGGAGAGATCACAGCCCTGATACTATAGACATATGGTTAGAATGTGTCAGGAAAGAATCTCTGAATGGAGAGATCACAGCTCTGATACCACAGTCATGTGGATAGAAGGTCTCTGGAAAGAATCTGTGGATTGAGAGATCACAGCTCTGATACTACAGACATCTGGTTAGAATGTCTGAGGAAAGAATCTTTGAATTGGGATATCACAGCTCTGATACTACAGACATGTGGTTAGAATGTTTCTGGAAAGAATCTCTGGTTTGAGATATCACAGATCTGACACTACAGATATGTGGTTAGAATGTCTCAGGAAAGAATCTCTAAATTGAGAGATCACAGCTCTGATACTACAGACATGTAGTTAGAATCTCTCAGGAAAGAATCTCGGATTTGAGAGATCACAGCTCTGATACTTCCGATATGTGGTTAGAACGTCTCAGGAAAGAATTTCTGAATTGAGAGATCACAGCTCTGATACTATAGACATGTGCTTAGAATGTCTCAGGAAAGAATCTCTAAATTGAGATATCACAGCTCTGATAATATAGACATATGTTTAGAATGTCTCAGGAAAGAAACTCTGAATTGAGAGATCAGAGCTCTGATACTACAGACATGTGGTTAGTATGTGTCAGGAAAGAATCTCTGAATGGAGAGATCACAGCTCTGATACTATAGACATGTGGTTAGAATGTCTCTGGAAAGAATCTCTGAATTGAGAGATCACAGCTCTGATACCACAGTCATGTGTTTAGAATGTCTCTGGAAAGAATCTCTGGATTGAGAGATCACAGCTCTGATACTACAGACATCTGGTTAGAATGTCTGAGGAAAGAATCTTTGAATTGGGATATCACAGCTCTGATACTACAGACATGTGGTTAGAATATCTCAGGAAAGAATCTCTGAATTGAGAGATCACAGCTCTGATACTACAGACATGTGGTTAGAATGTGTCAGGAAAGAATCTCTGAATGGAGAGATCACAGCTCTGATACTATGGTCATGTGGTTAGAATGTGTCAAGAAAGAATCTCTGAATTGAGAGATCACAGCTCTGATACTACAGACATGTGGTTAGAATGTCTCAGGAAAGAATCTCTGAATTGAGAGATCAGAGCTCTGATACTATAGACATGTGGTTAGAACGTCTCAGGAAAGAATCTCTGAATTAAGAGATCACAGCTCTGATACTACAGACATGTGGTTAGAATGTCGCAGGAAAGAATCTCTGAATTGAGAGATCACAGCTCGGATACTACAGACATGTGGTTAGAATGTCTCAAGAAAGAATCTCTGGATTGAGAGACCACAGCTCTGATACTACAGACATGTGGTTAGAATGTCTCAGGAATGAATCTCTGAATTGAGAGATCACGCCTCTGATACTACAGACATGTGGTTAGATTGTCTCAGGAAAGAATCTCTGAATTGAGAGATCACAGCTCTGATACTATAGACATGTGGTTAGAATGTCTCAGGAAAGAATCTCTGAATTGAGAGATCACAGCTCTGATACTACAGACATGTGATAAGAATATCTCTGGAAAGAATCTTTGAATTGAGAGATCACAGCTCTAATACTATAGATATGTGGTTAGAATGTCTCAGGAAAGAATCTCTGGATTGAGAGATCACAGCTCTAATACTGAAGACATGTGGTTAGAATGTCTCAGGAAAGAATCTCTAAATTGAAAGATCACAGCTCTGATACTACAGACATGTGGTTAGAACGTCTCAGGAAAGAATCTCTGAATTGAGAGATCACAGCTCTGATGCTATAGAAATGTGGTTAGAATGTCTGAGAAAAGAATCTCTGAATTGAGAGATCACAACGCTGATACTACAGATTGGTGGCGGGAATGTCTCAGGAAAGAATCTCTGAATTGAGAGATCACAGCTCTGATACTATAGACATGTGGTTAGAATGTCTCAGGAAAGAATCTCTGAATTGAGAGATCACAGCTCTGATACTACAGACATGTGGTTAGAATGTGTCAGGAAAGAATCTCTGAATGGAGTGATCACAGCTCTGATACTATAGACATGTGGTTAGAATGTCTCTGGAAAGAATCTCTGAATTGAGAGATCACAGTTCTGATACCACAGTCATGTGGTTAGAATGTCTCTGGAAAGAATCTCTGGATTGAGAGATCACAGCTCTGATACTACAGACATCTGGTTAGAATGTCTGTGGAAAGAATCTTTGAATTGGGATATCACAGCTCTGATACTACAGACATGTGGTTAGAATGTCTCAAGAAAGAATCTCTGGATTGAGAGATCACAGCTCTGATACTACAGACATGTGGTTAGAATGTCTCAGGAATGAATCTCTGAATTGAGAGATCACACCTCTGATACTACAGACATGTGGTTAGATTGTCTCAGGAAAGAATCTCTGAATTGAGAGATCACGGCTCTGATACTATAGACATGTGCTTAGAATATCTCAGGAACGAATCTCTGAATAGAGATATCAGAGCTCTGATACTACAGACATGTGGTTAGTATGTCTCTGGAAAGAATCTCTGAATTGAGAGATCACAGCTCTGATAATATTGTCATGTGGTTAGAATGTCTCTGGAAAGAATCTCTGAATTGAGAGATCACACATCTGATACTATAGACATGTGGTTAGAACATCTCAAGAAAGAATCTCTGGATTGAGAGATCACAGCTCTGATACTACAGACATGTGGTAAGAATATCTCTGGAAAGAATCTTTGAATTGAGAGATCACAGCTCTGATACTATAGATATGGGGTTAGAAGATCTCAGGAAAGAATCTCTGGATTGAGAGATCACAGCTCTAATACTGAAGACATGTGGTTAGAATATCTCAGGAAAGAATCTCTAAATTGAGAGATCACAGCTCTGATACTACAGACATGTGGTTAGAATGTCTCAGGAAAGAATCTCTGATTTGAGAGATCACAACGCTGATACTACTGATTGGTGCCGGGAATGTCTCAGAAAAGAATATCTGAATTGAGAGATCACAGCTCTGATACTATAGACATGGGGTAAGAATGTCTCAG
This sequence comes from Eledone cirrhosa, assembly GCA_964016885.1. Lineage (NCBI taxonomy): Eukaryota > Metazoa > Mollusca > Cephalopoda > Octopoda > Eledonidae > Eledone > Eledone cirrhosa. The sequence goes on along the minus strand of OZ024757.1, from coordinate 3,014,876 downwards.
GTAAGAATCTCTGAATTGAGAGATCACAGCTCTGATACTACAGACATGTGGTTATAATGTGTCAGGAAAGAATCTCTGAATGGAGAGATCACAGCCCTGATACTATAGACATATGGTTAGAATGTGTCATGAATGAATCTCTGAATGGAGAGATCACAGCTCTGATACCACAGTCATGTGGATAGAAGGTCTCTGGAAAGAATCTGTGGATTGAGAGATCAGAGCTCTGATACTACAGACATCTGGTTAGAATGTGTCAGGAAAGAATCTCTGAATTGGGATATCACAGCTCTGATACTACAGACATGGGGTTAGAATGTTTCAGGAAAGAATCTCTGGTTTGAGATATCACAGATCTGACACTACAGATATGTGGTTAGAATGTCTCAGGAAAGAATCTCTAAATTGAGAGATCACAGCTCTGATACTACAGACATGTAGTTAGAATGTCTCAGGAAAGGATCTCGGATTTGAGAGATCACAGCTCTGATACTACAGACATGTGGTTAGAACGTCTCAAGAAAGAATCTCTGGATTGAGAGATCACAGCTCTGATACTACAGACATGTGGTTAGAATGTCTCAGGAAAGAATCTCTGAATTGAGAGATCACACATCTGATACTACAGACATGTGGTTAGAATGTCTCAGGAAAGAATCTCTGGATTGAGAGATCACAGCTCCGATACTATAGACATGCGGTTAGAATGTCTCAGGAAAGAATCTCTGAATTGACAGATCACAGCTCTGATACTACAGACATGTGGTAAGAATGTCTCAGGAAAGAATCTCTGGATTGAGAGATCACAGCTCTAATACTGTAGACATGTGGTTAGAATGTCTCAGGAAAGAGTCTCTAAATTGAAAGATCACAGCTCTGATACTACAGACATGTGGTTAGAACGTCTCAGGAAAGAATCTCTGAATTGAGAGATCACAGCTCTGATGCTATAGAAATGTGGTTAGAATGTCTGAGAAAAGAATCTCTGAATTGAGAGATCACAACGCTGATACTACAGATTGGTGGCGGGAATGTCTCAGGAAAGAATCTCTGAATTGAGAGATCACAGCTCTGATACTATAGACATGTGGTTAGAATGTCTCAGGAAAGAATCTCTGAATTGAGAGATCACAGCTCTGATACTACAGACATGTGGTTAGAACGTGTCAGGAAAGAATCTCTGAATGGAGTGATCACAGCTCTGATACTATAGACATGTGGTTAGAATGTCTCTGGAAAGAATCTCTGAATTGAGAGATCACAGTTCTGATACCACAGTCATGTGGTTAGAATGTCTCTGGAAAGAATCTCTGGATTGAGAGATCACAGCTCTGATACTACAGACATCTGGTTAGAATGTCTGTGGAAAGAATCTTTGAATTGGGATATCACAGCTCTGATACTACAGACATGTGGTTAGAATGTCTCAAGAAAGAATCTCTGGATTGAGAGATCACAGCTCTGATACTACAGACATGTGGTTAGAATGTCTCAGGAATGAATCTCTGAATTGAGAGATCACAGCTCTGATACTATAGACATGTGCTTAGAATATCTCAGGAACGAATCTCTGAATAGAGATATCACAGCTCTGATAATATAGACATGTGGTTAGAATGTCTCAGGAAAGAAACTCTGAATTGAGAGATCAGAGCTCTGATACTACAGACATGTGGTTAGTATGTCTCTGGAAAGAATCTCTGAATTGAGAGATCACAGCTCTGATAATATTGTCATGTGGTTAGAATGTCTCTGGAAAGAATCTCTGAATTGAGAGATCACAGCTCTGATACTACAGACATGTGGTTAGAACATCTCAAGAAAGAATCTCTGGATTGAGAGATCACAGCTCTGATACTACAGACATGTGGTTAGAATGTCTCAGGAAAGAATCTCTGAATTGAGAGATCACACATCTGATACTATAGACATGCAGTTAGAATGTCTCAGGAAAGAATCTGTGAATTGAGAGATCACAGCTCTGATACTACAGACATGTGGTAAGAATATCTCTGGAAAGAATCTTTGAATTGAGAGATCACAGCTCTAATACTATAGATATGGGGTTAGAAGATCTCTGGAAAGAATCTCTGGATTGAGAGATCACAGCTCTAATACTGAAGACATGTGGTTAGAATGTCTCAGGAAAGAATGTCTGATTTGAGAGATCACAACGCTGATACTACTGATTGGTGCCGGGAATGTCTCAGGAAAGAATATCTGAATTGAGAGATCACAGCTCTGATACTATAGACATGGGGTACGAATGTCTCAGGAAAGAATCTCTGAATTGAGAGATCACAGCTCTGATACTACAGACATGTGGTTATAATGTGTCAGGAAAGAATCTCTGAATGGAGAGATCACAGCCCTGATACTATAGACATATGGTTAGAATGTGTCAGGAAAGAATCTCTGAATGGAGAGATCACAGCTCTGATACCACAGTCATGTGGATAGAAGGTCTCTGGAAAGAATCTGTAGATTGAGAGATCACAGCTCTGATACTACAGACATCTGGTTAGAATGTCTGAGGAAAGAATCTTTGAATTGGGATATCACAGCTCTGATACTACAGACATGTGGTTAGAATGTTTCTGGAAAGAATCTCTGGTTTGAGATATCACAGATCTGACACTACAGATATGTGGTTAGAATGTCTCAGGAAAGAATCTCTAAATTTAGAGATCACAGCTCTGATACTACAGACATGTAGTTAGAATGTCTCAGGAAAGAATCTCGGATTTGAGAGATCACAGCTCTGATACTACCGATATGTGGTTAGAACGTCTCAGGAAAGAATTTCTGAATTGAGAGATCACAGCTCTGATACTATAGACATGTGCTTAGAATGTCTCAGGAAAGAATCTCTAAATTGAGATATCACAGCTCTGATACTACAGACATGTGGTTAGAATGTCTCAGGAATGAATCTCTGAATTGAGAGATCACACCTCTGATACTACAGACATGTGGTTAGATTGTCTCAGGAAAGAATCTCTGAATTGAGAGATCACAGCTCTGATACTATAGACATGTGCTTAGAATATCTCAGGAACGAATCTCTGAATAGAGATATCACAGCTCTGATAATATAGACATGTGGTTAGAATGTCTCAGGAAAGAAACTCTGAATTGAGAGATCAGAGCTCTGATACTACAGACATGTGGTTAGTATGTCTCTGGAAAGAATCTCTGAATTGAGAGATCACAGCTCTGATAATATTGTCATGTGGTTAGAATGTCTCTGGAAAGAATCTCTGAATTGAGAGATCACACATCTGATACTATAGACATGTGGTTAGAACATCTCAAGAAAGAATCTCTGGATTGAGAGATCACAGCTCTGATACTACAGACATGTGGTAAGAATATCTCTGGAAAGAATCTTTGAATTGAGAGATCACAGCTCTAATACTATAGATATGGGGTTAGAAGATCTCAGGAAAGAATCTCTGGATTGAGAGATCACAGCTATAATACTGAAGACATGTGGTTAGAATATCTCAGGAAAGAATCTCTAAATTGAGAGATCACAGCTCTGATACTACAGACATGTGGTTAGAATGTCTCAGGAAAGAATCTCTGATTTGAGAGATCACAACGCTGATACTACTGATTGGTGCCGGGAATGTCTCAGGAAAGAATATCTGAATTGAGAGATCACAGCTCTGATACTATAGACATGGGGTAAGAATGTCTCAGGAAAGAATCTCTGAATTGAGAGATCACAGCTCTGATACTACAGACATGTGGTTATAATGTGTCAGGAAAGAATCTTTGAATGGAGAGATCACAGCCCTGATACTATAGACATATGGTTAGAATGTGTCAGGAATGAATCTCTGAATGGAGAGATCACAGCTCTGATACCACAGTCATGTGGATAGAAGGTCTCTGGAAAGAATCTGTGGATTGAGAGATCACAGCTCTGATACTACAGACATCTGGTTAGAATGTGTCAGGAAAGAATCTCTGAATTGGGATATCACAGCTCTGATACTACAGACATGTGGTTAGAATGTTTCTGGAAAGAATCTCTGGTTTGAGATATCACAGCTCTGATACTACAGACATGTGGTTAGAATGTCTCAGGAAAGAATCTCTGAATTGAGAGATCACACATCTGATACTACAGACATGTGTTTAGAATGTCTCAGGAAAGAATCTCTGAATTGAGAGATCACACATCTGATACTACAGACATGTGGTTAGAATGTCTCAGGAAAGAATCTCTGGATTGAGAGATCACAGCTCCGATACTATAGACATGCGGTTAGAATGTGTCAGGAATGAATCTCTGAATGGAGAGATCACAGCTCTGACACTACAGATATGTGGTTAGAATGTCTCAGGAAAGAATCTCTAAATTGAGAGATCACAGCTCTGATACTACAGACATGTAGTTAGAATGTCTCAGGAAAGAATCTCGGATTTGAGAGATCATAGCTCTGATACTACAGACATGTGGTTAGAACGTCTCAAGAAAGAATCTCTGGATTGAGAGATCACAGCTCTGATACTACAGACATGTGGTTAGAATGTCTCAGGAAAGAATCTCTGAATTGAGAGATCACACATCTGATACTACAGACATGTGGTTAGAATGTCTCAGGAAAGAATCTCTGGATTGAGAGATCACAGCTCCGATACTATAGACATGCGGTTAGAATGTCTCAGGAAAGAATCTCTGAATTGAGAGATCACAGCTCTGATACTACAGACATGTGGTAAGAATGTCTCAGGAAAGAATCTCTGGATTGAGAGATCACAGCTCTAATACTGAAGACATGTGTTTAGAATGTCTCAGGAAAGAATCTCTAAATTGAAAGATCACAGCTCTGATACTACAGACATGTGGTTAGAACGTCTCAGGAAAGAATCTCTGAATTGAGAGATCACAGCTCTGATGCTATAGAAATGTGGTTAGAATGTCTGAGAAAAGAATCTCTGAATTGAGAGATCACAACGCTGATACTACAGACATGTGGTTAGAATGTGTCAGGAAAGAATCTCTGAATGGAGTGATCACAGCTCTGATACTATAGACATGTGGTTAGAATGTCTCTGGAAAGAATCTCTGAATTGAGAGATCACAGTTCTGATACCACAGTCATGTGGTTAGAATGTCTCTGGAAAGAATCTCTGGATTGAGAGATCACAGCTCTGATACTACAGACATCTGGTTAGAATGTCTGTGGAAAGAATCTTTGAATTGGGATATCACAGCTCTGATACTACAGACATGTGGTTAGAATGTCTCAAGAAAGAATCTCTGGATTGAGAGATCACAGCTCTGATACTACAGACATGTGGTTAGAATGTCTCAGGAATGAATCTCTGAATTGAGAGATCACACCTCTGATACTACAGACATGTGGTTAGATTGTCTCAGGAAAGAATCTCTGAATTGAGAGATCACGGCTCTGATACTATAGACATGTGCTTAGAATATCTCAGGAACGAATCTCTGAATAGAGATATCACAGCTCTGATAATATAGACATGTGGTTAAAATGTCTCAGGAAAGAAACTCTGAATTGAGAGATCAGAGCTCTGATACTACAGACATGTGGTTAGTATGTCTCTGGAAAGAATCTCTGAATTGAGAGATCACAGCTCTGATAATATTGTCATGTGGTTAGAATGTCTCTGGAAAGAATCTCTGAATTGAGAGATCACACATCTGATACTATAGACATGTGGTTAGAACATCTCAAGAAAGAATCTCTGGATTGAGAGATCACAGCTCTGATACTACAGACATGTGGTAAGAATATCTCTGGAAAGAATCTTTGAATTGAGAGATCACAGCTCTAATACTATAGATATGGGGTTAGAAGATCTCAGGAAAGAATCTCTGGATTGAGAGATCACAGCTCTAATACTGAAGACATGTGGTTAGAATATCTCAGGAAAGAATCTCTAAATTGAGAGATCACAGCTCTGATACTACAGACATGTGGTTAGAATGTCTCAGGAAAGAATCTCTGATTTGAGAGATCACAACGCTGATACTACTGATTGGTGCCGGGAATGTCTCAGGAAAGAATATCTGAATTGAGAGATCACAGCTCTGATACTATAGACATGGGGTAAGAATGTCTCAGGAAAGAATCTCTGAATTGAGAGATCACAGCTCTGATACTACAGACATGTGGTTATAATGTGTCAGGAAAGAATCTCTGAATGGAGAGATCACAGCCCTGATACTATAGACATATGGTTAGAATGTGTCATGAATGAATCTCTGAATGGAGAGATCACAGCTCTGATACCACAGTCATGTGGATAGAAGGTCTCTGGAAAGAATCTGTGGATTGAGAGATCACAGCTCTGATACTATAGACATCTGGTTAGAATGTGTCAGGAAAGAATCTCTGAATTGGGATATCACAGCTCTGATACTACAGACATGGGGTTAGAATGTTTCTGGAAAGAATCTCTGGTTTGAGATATCACAGATCTGACACTACAGATATGTGGTTAGAATGTCTCAGGAAAGAATCTCTAAATTGAGAGATCACAGCTCTGATACTACAGACATGTAGTTAGAATGTCTCAGGAAAGGATCTCGGATTTGAGAGATCACAGCTCTGATACTACAGACAATGTGGTTAGAACGTCTCAAGAAAGAATCTCTGGATTGAGAGATCACAGCTCTGATACTACAGACATGTGGTTAGAATGTCTCAGGAAAGAATCTCTGAATTGAGAGATCACACATCTGATACTACAGACATGTGGTTAGAATGTCTCAGGAAAGAATCTCTGGATTGAGAGATCACAGCTCCGATACTATAGACATGCGGTTAGAATGTCTCAGGAAAGAATCTCTGAATTGAGAGATCACAGCTCTGATACTACAGACATGTGGTAAGAATGTCTCAGGAAAGAATCTCTGGATTGAGAGATCACAGCTCTAATACTGTAGACATGTGGTTAGAATGTCTCAGGAAAGGGTCTCTAAATTGAAAGATCACAGCTCTGATACTACAGACATGTGGTTAGAACGTCTCAGGAAAGAATCTCTGAATTGAGAGATCACAGCTCTGATGCTATAGAAATGTGGTTAGAATGTCTGAGAAAAGAATCTCTGAATTGAGAGATCACAACGCTGATACTACAGATTGGTGGCGGGAATGTCTCAGGAAAGAATCTCTGAATTGAGAGATCACAGCTCTGATACTATAGACATGTGGTTAGAATGTCTCAGGAAAGAATCTCTGAATTGAGAGATCACAGCTCTGATACTACAGACATGTGGTTAGAACGTGTCAGGAAAGAATCTCTGAATGGAGTGATCACAGCTCTGATACTATAGACATGTGGTTAGAATGTCTCTGGAAAGAATCTCTGAATTGAGAGATCACAGTTCTGATACCACAGTCATGTGGTTAGAATGTCTCTGGAAAGAATCTCTGGATTGAGAGATCACAGCTCTGATACTACAGACATCTGGTTAGAATGTCTGTGGAAAGAATCTTTGAATTGGGATATCACAGCTCTGATACTACAGACATGTGGTTAGAATGTCTCAAGAAAGAATCTCTGGATTGAGAGATCACAGCTCTGATACTACAGACATGTGGTTAGAATGTCTCAGGAATGAATCTCTGAATTGAGAGATCACAGCTCTGATACTATAGACATGTGCTTAGAATATCTCAGGAACGAATCTCTGAATAGAGATATCACAGCTCTGATAATATAGACATGTGGTTAGAATGTCTCAGGAAAGAAACTCTGAATTGGGAGATCAGAGCTCTGATACTACAGACATGTGGTTAGTATGTCTCTGGAAAGAATCTCTGAATTGAGAGATCACAGCTCTGATAATATTGTCATGTGGTTAGAATGTCTCTGGAAAGAATCTCTGAATTGAGAGATCACAGCTCTGATACTACAGACATGTGGTTAGGACATCTCAAGAAAGAATCTCTGGATTGAGAGATCACAGCTCTGATACTACAGACATGTGGTTAGAATGTCTCAGGAAAGAATCTCTGAATTGAGAGATCACACATCTGATACTATAGACATGCAGTTAGAATGTCTCAGGAAAGAATCTCTGAATTGAGAGATCACAGCTCTGATACTACAGACATGTGGTAAGAATATCTCTGGAAAGAATCTTTGAATTGAGAGATCACAGCTCTAATACTATAGATATGGGGTTAGAAGATCTCAGGAAAGAATCTCTGGATTGAGAGATCACAGCTCTAATACTGAAGACATGTGGTTAGAATGTCTCAGGAAAGAATCTCTGATTTGAGAGATCACAACGCTGATACTACTGATTGGTGCCGGGAATGTCTCAGGAAAGAATATCTGAATTGAGAGATCACAGCTCTGATACTATAGACATGGGGTACGAATGTCTCAGGAAAGAATCTCTGAATTGAGAGATCACAGCTCTGATACTACAGACATGTGGTTATAATGTGTCAGGAAAGAATCTCTGAATGGAGAGATCACAGCCCTGATACTATAGACATATGGTTAGAATGTGTCAGGAAAGAATCTCTGAATGGAGAGATCACAGCTCTGATACCACAGTCATGTGGATAGAAGGTCTCTGGAAAGAATCTGTAGATTGAGAGATCACAGCTCTGATACTACAGAGACATCTGGTTAGAATGTCTGAGGAAAGAATCTTTGAATTGGGATATCACAGCTCTGATACTACAGACATGTGGTTAGAATGTTTCTGGAAAGAATCTCTGGTTTGAGATATCACAGATCTGACAGTACAGATATGTGGTTAGAATGTCTCAGGAAAGAATCTCTAAATTTAGAGATCACAGCTCTGATACTACAGACATGTAGTTAGAATGTCTCAGGAAAGAATCTCGGATTTGAGAGATCACAGCTCTGATACTACCGATATGTGGTTAGAACGTCTCAGGAAAGAATTTCTGAATTGAGAGATCACAGCTCTGATACTATAGACATGTGCTTAGAATGTCTCAGGAAAGAATCTCTAAATTGAGATATCACAGCTCTGATACTACAGACATGTGGTTAGAATGTCTCAAGAAAGAATCTCTGGATTGAGAGATCACAGCTCTGATACTACAGACATGTGGTTAGAATGTCTCAGGAATGAATCTCTGAATTGAGAGATCACACCTCTGATACTACAGACATGTGGTTAGATTGTCTCAGGAAAGAATCTCTGAATTGAGAGATCACAGCTCTGATACTATAGACATGTGCTTAGAATATCTCAGGAACGAATCTCTGAATAGAGATATCACAGCTCTGATAATATAGACATGTGGTTAGAATGTCTCAGGAAAGAAACTCTGAATTGAGAGATCAGAGCTCTGATACTACAGACATGTGGTTAGTATGTCTCTGGAAAGAATCTCTGAATTGAGAGATCACAGCTCTGATAATATTGTCATGTGGTTAGAATGTCTCTGGAAAGAATCTCTGAATTGAGAGATCACACATCTGATACTATAGACATGTGGTTAGAACATCTCAAGAAAGAATCTCTGGATTGAGAGATCACAGCTCTGATACTACAGACATGTGGTAAGAATATCTCTGGAAAGAATCTTTGAATTGAGAGATCACAGCTCTAATACTATAGATATGGGGTTAGAAGATCTCAGGAAAGAATCTCTGGATTGAGAGATCACAGCTATAATACTGAAGACATGTGGTTAGAATATCTCAGGAAAGAATCTCTAAATTGAGAGATCACAGCTCTGATACTACAGACATGTGGTTAGAATGTCTCAGGAAAGAATCTCTGATTTGAGAGATCACAACGCTGATACTACTGATTGGTGCCGGGAATGTCTCAGGAAAGAATATCTGAATTGAGAGATCACAGCTCTGATACTATAGACATGGGGTAAGAATGTCTCAGGAAAGAATCTCTGAATTGAGAGATCACAGCTCTGATACTACAGACATGTGGTTATAATGTGTCAGGAAAGAATCTTTGAATGGAGAGATCACAGCCCTGATACTATAGACATATGGTTAGAATGTGTCAGGAATGAATCTCTGAATGGAGAGATCACAGCTCTGATACCACAGTCATGTGGATAGAAGGTCTCTGGAAAGAATCTGTGGATTGAGAGATCACAGCTCTGATACTACAGACATCTGGTTAGAATGTGTCAGGAAAGAATCTCTGAATTGGGATATCACAGCTCTGATACTACAGACATGTGGTTAGAATGTTTCTGGAAAGAATCTCTAGTTTGAGATATCACAGCTCTGATACTACAGACATGTGGTTAGAATGTCTCAGGAAAGAATCTCTGAATTGAGAGATCACACATCTGATACTACAGACATGTGGTTAGAATGTCTCAGGAAAGAATCTCTGAATTGAGAGATCACACATCTGATACTACAGACATGTGGTTAGAATGTCTCAGGAAAGAATCTCTGGATTGAGAGATCACAGCTCCGATACTATAGACATGCGGTTAGAATGTGTCAGGAATGAATCTCTGAATGGAGAGATCACAGCTCTGACATTACAGATATGTGGTTAGAATGTCTCAGGAAAGAATCTCTAAATTGAGAGATCACAGCTCTGATACTACAGACATGTAGTTAGAATGTCTCAGGAAAGAATCTCGGATTTGAGAGATCACAGCTCTGATACTACAGACATGTGGTTAGAACGTCTCAAGAAAGAATCTCTGGATTGAGAGATCACAGCTCTGATACTACAGACATGTGGTTAGAATGTCTCAGGAAAGAATCTCTGAATTGAGAGATCACACATCTGATACTACAGACATGTGGTTAGAATGTCTCAGGAAAGAATCTCTGGATTGAGAGATCACAGCTCCGATACTATAGACATGCGGTTAGAATGTCTCAGGAAAGAATCTCTGAATTGAGAGATCACAGCTCTGATACTACAGACATGTGGTAAGAATGTCTCAGGAAAGAATCTCTGGATTGAGAGATCACAGCTCTAATTCTGAAGACATGTGGTTAGAATGTCTCAGGAAAGAATCTCTAAATTGAAAGATCACAGCTCTGATACTACAGACATGTGGTTAGAACGTCTCAAGAAAGAATCTCTGAATTGAGAGATCACAGCTCTGATGCTATAGAAATGTGGTTAGAATGTCTGAGAAAAGAATCTCTGAATTGAGAGATCACAACGCTGATACTACAGATTGGTGGCGGGAATGTCTCAGGAAAGAATCTCTGAATTGAGAGATCACAGCTCTGATACTATAGACATGTGGTTAGAATGTCTCAGGAAAGAATCTCTGAATTGAGAGATCACAGCTCTGATACTACAGACATGTGGTTAGAACGTGTCAGGAAAGAATCTCTGAATGGAGTGATCACAGCTCTGATACTATAGACATGTGGTTAGAATGTCTCTGGAAAGAATCTCTGAATTGAGAGATCACAGTTCTGATACCACAGTCATGTGGTTAGAATGTCTCTGGAAAGAATCTCTGGATTGAGAGATCACAGCTCTGATACTACAGACATCTGGTTAGAATGTCTGTGGAAAGAATCTTTGAATTGGGATATCACAGCTCTGATACTACAGACATGTGGTTAGAATGTCTCAAGAAAGAATCTCTGGATTGAGAGATCACAGCTCTGATACTACAGACATGTGGTTAGAATGTCTCAGGAATGAATCTCTGAATTGAGAGATCACAGCTCTGATACTATAGACATGTGCTTAGAATATCTCAGGAACGAATCTCTGAATAGAGATATCACAGCTCTGATAATATAGACATGTGGTTAGAATGTCTCAGGAAAGAAACTCTGAATTGAGAGATCAGAGCTCTGATACTACAGACATGTGGTTAGTATGTCTCTGGAAAGAATCTCTGAATTGAGAGATCACAGTTCTGATAATATTGTCATGGGGTTAGAATGTCTCAGGAAAGAATCTCTGAATTGAGAGATCACAGCTCTGATACTACAGACATGTGGTTAGAACATCTCAAGAAAGAATCTCAGGATTGAGAGATCACAGCTCTGATACTACAGACATGTGGTTAGAATGTCTCAGGAAAGAATCTCTGAATTGAGAGATCACACATCTGATACTATAGACATGCAGTTAGAATGTCTCAGGAAAGAATCTCTGAATTGAGAGATCACAGCTCTGATACTACAGACATGTGGTAAGAATATCTCTGGAAAGAATCTTTGAATTGAGAGATCACAGCTCTAATACTATAGATATGGGGTTAGAAGATCTCAGGAAAGAATCTCTGGATTGAGAGATCACAGCTCTAATACTGAAGACATGTGGTTAGAATATCTCAGGAAAGAATCTCTAAATTGAGAGATCACAGCTCTGATACTACAGACATGTGGTTAGAATGTCTCAGGAAAGAATCTCTGATTTGAGAGATCACAACGCTGATACTACTGATTGGTGCCGGGAATGTCTCAGGAAAGAATATCTGAATTGAGAGATCACAGCTCTGATACTATAGACATGGGGTACGAATGTCTCAGGAAAGAATCTCTGAATTGAGAGATCACAGCCCTGATACTATAGACATATGGTTAGAATGTGTCAGGAAAGAATCTCTGAATGGAGAGATCACAGCTCTGATACCACAGTCATGTGGATAGAAGGTCGCTGGAAAGAATCTGTGGATTGAGAGATCACAGCTCTGATACTACAGACATCTGGTTAGAATGTCTGAGGAAAGAATCTTTGAATTGGGATATCACAGCTCTGATACTACAGACATGTGGTTAGAATGTTTCTGGAAAGAATCTCTGGTTTGAGATATCACAGATCTGACACTACAGATATGTGGTTAGAATGTCTCAGGAAAGAATCTCTAAATTGAGAAATCACAGCTCTGATACTACAGACATGTAGTTAGAATGTCTCAGGAAAGAATCTCGGATTTGAGAGATCACAGCTCTGATACTACCGATATGTGGTTAGAACGTCTCAGGAAAGAATTTCTGAATTGAGAGATCACAGCTCTGATACTATAGACATGTGCTTAGAATGTCACAGGAAAGAATCTCAAAATTGAGATATCACAGCTCTGATAATATAGACATATGTTTAGAATGTCTCAGGAAAGAAACTCTGAATTGAGAGATCAGAGCTCTGATACTACAGACATGTGGTTAGTATGTGTCAGGAAAGAATCTCTGAATGGAGAGATCACAGCTCTGATACTATAGACATGTGGTTAGAATGTCTCTGGAAAGAATCTTTGAATTGAGAGATCACAGCTCTGATACCACAGTCATGTGTTTAGAATGTCTCTGGAAAGAATCTCTGGATTGAGAGATCACAGCTCTGATACTACAGACATCTGGTTAGAATGTCTGAGGAAAGAATCTTTGAATTGGGATATCACAGCTCTGATACTACAGACATGTGGTTAGAACGTCTCAGGAAAGAATCTCTGAATTGAGAGATCACAGCTCTGATACTACAGACATGTGGTTAGAATGTCTCAGGAAAGAATCTCTGAATTGAGAGATCAGAGCTCTGATACTATAGACATGTGGTTAGTACGTCTCAGGAAAGAATCTCTGAATTAAGAGATCACAGCTCTGATACTACAGACATGTGGTTAGAATGTCGCAGGAAAGAATCTCTGAATTGAGAGATCACAGCTCTGATACTACAGACATGTGGTTAGAATGTCTCAAGAAAGAATCTCTGGATTGAGAGATCACAGCTCTGATACTACAGACATGTGGTTAGAATGTCTCAGGAATGAATCTCTGAATTGAGAGATCACGCCTCTGATACTACAGACATGTGGTTAGATTGTCTCAGGAAAGAATCTCTGAATTGAGAGATCACAGCTCTGATACTACAGACATGTGGTAAGAATATCTCTGGAAAGAATCTTTGAATTGTGAGATCACAGCTCTAATACTATAGATATGTGTTTAGAATGTCTCAGGAAAGAATCTCTGGATTGAGAGATCACAGCTCTAAAACTGAAGACATGTGGTTAGAATGTCTCAGGAAAGAATCTCTAAATTGAAAGATCACAGCTCTGATACTACAGACATGTGGTTAGAACGTCTCAGGAAAGAATCTCTGAATTGAGAGATCACAGCTCTGATGCTATAGAAATGTGGTTAGAATGTCTGAGAAAAGAATCTCTGAATTGAGAGATCACAACGCTGATACTACAGATTGGTGGCGGGAATGTCTCAGGAAAGAATCTCTGAATTGAGAGATCACAGCTCTGATACTATAGACATGTGGTTAGAATGTCTCAGGAAAGAATCTCTGAATTGAGAGATCACAGCTCTGATACTACAGACATGTGGTTAGAACGTGTCAGGAAAGAATCTCTGAATGGAGTGATCACAGCTCTGATACTATAGACATATGGTTAGAATGTGTCATGAATGAATCTCTGAATGGAGAGATCACAGCTCTGATACCACAGTCATGTGGATAGAAGGTCTCTGGAAAGAATCTGTGGATTGAGAGATCACAGCTCTGATACTATAGACATCTGGTTAGAATGTGTCAGGAAAGAATCTCTGAATTGGGATATCACAGCTCTGATACTACAGACATGGGGTTAGAATGTTTCTGGAAAGAATCTCTGGTTTGAGATATCACAGATCTGACACTACAGATATGTGGTTAGAATGTCTCAGGAAAGAATCTCTAAATTGAGAGATCACAGCTCTGATACTACAGACATGTAGTTAGAATGTCTCAGGAAAGGATCTCGGATTTGAGAGATCACAGCTCTGATACTACAGACAATGTGGTTAGAACGTCTCAAGAAAGAATCTCTGGATTGAGAGATCACAGCTCTGATACTACAGACATGTGGTTAGAATGTCTCAGGAAAGAATCTCTGAATTGAGAGATCACACATCTGATACTACAGACATGTGGTTAGAATGTCTCAGGAAAGAATCTCTGGATTGAGAGATCACAGCTCCGATACTATAGACATGCGGTTAGAATGTCTCAGGAAAGAATCTCTGAATTGAGAGATCACAGCTCTGATACTACAGACATGTGGTAAGAATGTCTCAGGAAAGAATCTCTGGATTGAGAGATCACAGCTCTAATACTGTAGACATGTGGTTAGAATGTCTCAGGAAAGGGTCTCTAAATTGAAAGATCACAGCTCTGATACTACAGACATGTGGTTAGAACGTCTCAGGAAAGAATCTCTGAATTGAGAGATCACAGCTCTGATGCTATAGAAATGTGGTTAGAATGTCTGAGAAAAGAATCTCTGAATTGAGAGATCACAACGCTGATACTACAGATTGGTGGCGGGAATGTCTCAGGAAAGAATCTCTGAATTGAGAGATCACAGCTCTGATACTATAGACATGTGGTTAGAATGTCTCAGGAAAGAATCTCTGAATTGAGAGATCACAGCTCTGATACTACAGACATGTGGTTAGAACGTGTCAGGAAAGAATCTCTGAATGGAGTGATCACAGCTCTGATACTATAGACATGTGGTTAGAATGTCTCTGGAAAGAATCTCTGAATTGAGAGATCACAGTTCTGATACCACAGTCATGTGGTTAGAATGTCTCTGGAAAGAATCTCTGGATTGAGAGATCACAGCTCTGATACTACAGACATCTGGTTAGAATGTCTGTGGAAAGAATCTTTGAATTGGGATATCACAGCTCTGATACTACAGACATGTGGTTAGAATGTCTCAAGAAAGAATCTCTGGATTGAGAGATCACAGCTCTGATACTACAGACATGTGGTTAGAATGTCTCAGGAATGAATCTCTGAATTGAGAGATCACAGCTCTGATACTATAGACATGTGCTTAGAATATCTCAGGAACGAATCTCTGAATAGAGATATCACAGCTCTGATAATATAGACATGTGGTTAGAATGTCTCAGGAAAGAAACTCTGAATTGGGAGATCAGAGCTCTGATACTACAGACATGTGGTTAGTATGTCTCTGGAAAGAATCTCTGAATTGAGAGATCACAGCTCTGATAATATTGTCATGTGGTTAGAATGTCTCTGGAAAGAATCTCTGAATTGAGAGATCACAGCTCTGATACTACAGACATGTGGTTAGGACATCTCAAGAAAGAATCTCTGGATTGAGAGATCACAGCTCTGATACTACAGACATGTGGTTAGAATGTCTCAGGAAAGAATCTCTGAATTGAGAGATCACACATCTGATACTATAGACATGCAGTTAGAATGTCTCAGGAAAGAATCTCTGAATTGAGAGATCACAGCTCTGATACTACAGACATGTGGTAAGAATATCTCTGGAAAGAATCTTTGAATTGAGAGATCACAGCTCTAATACTATAGATATGGGGTTAGAAGATCTCAGGAAAGAATCTCTGGATTGAGAGATCACAGCTCTAATACTGAAGACATGTGGTTAGAATGTCTCAGGAAAGAATCTCTGATTTGAGAGATCACAACGCTGATACTACTGATTGGTGCCGGGAATGTCTCAGGAAAGAATATCTGAATTGAGAGATCACAGCTCTGATACTATAGACATGGGGTACGAATGTCTCAGGAAAGAATCTCTGAATTGAGAGATCACAGCTCTGATACTACAGACATGTGGTTATAATGTGTCAGGAAAGAATCTCTGAATGGAGAGATCACAGCCCTGATACTATAGACATATGGTTAGAATGTGTCAGGAAAGAATCTCTGAATGGAGAGATCACAGCTCTGATACCACAGTCATGTGGATAGAAGGTCTCTGGAAAGAATCTGTAGATTGAGAGATCACAGCTCTGATACTACAGAGACATCTGGTTAGAATGTCTGAGGAAAGAATCTTTGAATTGGGATATCACAGCTCTGATACTACAGACATGTGGTTAGAATGTTTCTGGAAAGAATCTCTGGTTTGAGATATCACAGATCTGACAGTACAGATATGTGGTTAGAATGTCTCAGGAAAGAATCTCTAAATTTAGAGATCACAGCTCTGATACTACAGACATGTAGTTAGAATGTCTCAGGAAAGAATCTCGGATTTGAGAGATCACAGCTCTGATACTACCGATATGTGGTTAGAACGTCTCAGGAAAGAATTTCTGAATTGAGAGATCACAGCTCTGATACTATAGACATGTGCTTAGAATGTCTCAGGAAAGAATCTCTAAATTGAGATATCACAGCTCTGATACTACAGACATGTGGTTAGAATGTCTCAAGAAAGAATCTCTGGATTGAGAGATCACAGCTCTGATACTACAGACATGTGGTTAGAATGTCTCAGGAATGAATCTCTGAATTGAGAGATCACACCTCTGATACTACAGACATGTGGTTAGATTGTCTCAGGAAAGAATCTCTGAATTGAGAGATCACAGCTCTGATACTATAGACATGTGCTTAGAATATCTCAGGAACGAATCTCTG
The DNA here is from genome assembly GCA_964016885.1 of Eledone cirrhosa. NCBI lineage: Eukaryota > Metazoa > Mollusca > Cephalopoda > Octopoda > Eledonidae > Eledone > Eledone cirrhosa. The sequence goes on along the minus strand of OZ024757.1, from coordinate 2,997,502 downwards.
AATAGAGATATCACAGCTCTGATAATATAGACATGTGGTTAGAATGTCTCAGGAAAGAAACTCTGAATTGAGAGATCAGAGCTCTGATACTACAGACATGTGGTTAGTATGTCTCTGGAAAGAATCTCTGAATTGAGAGATCACAGCTCTGATAATATTGTCATGTGGTTAGAATGTCTCTGGAAAGAATCTCTGAATTGAGAGATCACACATCTGATACTATAGACATGTGGTTAGAACATCTCAAGAAAGAATCTCTGGATTGAGAGATCACAGCTCTGATACTACAGACATGTGGTAAGAATATCTCTGGAAAGAATCTTTGAATTGAGAGATCACAGCTCTAATACTATAGATATGGGGTTAGAAGATCTCAGGAAAGAATCTCTGGATTGAGAGATCACAGCTATAATACTGAAGACATGTGGTTAGAATATCTCAGGAAAGAATCTCTAAATTGAGAGATCACAGCTCTGATACTACAGACATGTGGTTAGAATGTCTCAGGAAAGAATCTCTGATTTGAGAGATCACAACGCTGATACTACTGATTGGTGCCGGGAATGTCTCAGGAAAGAATATCTGAATTGAGAGATCACAGCTCTGATACTATAGACATGGGGTAAGAATGTCTCAGGAAAGAATCTCTGAATTGAGAGATCACAGCTCTGATACTACAGACATGTGGTTATAATGTGTCAGGAAAGAATCTTTGAATGGAGAGATCACAGCCCTGATACTATAGACATATGGTTAGAATGTGTCAGGAATGAATCTCTGAATGGAGAGATCACAGCTCTGATACCACAGTCATGTGGATAGAAGGTCTCTGGAAAGAATCTGTGGATTGAGAGATCACAGCTCTGATACTACAGACATCTGGTTAGAATGTGTCAGGAAAGAATCTCTGAATTGGGATATCACAGCTCTGATACTACAGACATGTGGTTAGAATGTTTCTGGAAAGAATCTCTAGTTTGAGATATCACAGCTCTGATACTACAGACATGTGGTTAGAATGTCTCAGGAAAGAATCTCTGAATTGAGAGATCACACATCTGATACTACAGACATGTGGTTAGAATGTCTCAGGAAAGAATCTCTGAATTGAGAGATCACACATCTGATACTACAGACATGTGGTTAGAATGTCTCAGGAAAGAATCTCTGGATTGAGAGATCACAGCTCCGATACTATAGACATGCGGTTAGAATGTGTCAGGAATGAATCTCTGAATGGAGAGATCACAGCTCTGACATTACAGATATGTGGTTAGAATGTCTCAGGAAAGAATCTCTAAATTGAGAGATCACAGCTCTGATACTACAGACATGTAGTTAGAATGTCTCAGGAAAGAATCTCGGATTTGAGAGATCACAGCTCTGATACTACAGACATGTGGTTAGAACGTCTCAAGAAAGAATCTCTGGATTGAGAGATCACAGCTCTGATACTACAGACATGTGGTTAGAATGTCTCAGGAAAGAATCTCTGAATTGAGAGATCACACATCTGATACTACAGACATGTGGTTAGAATGTCTCAGGAAAGAATCTCTGGATTGAGAGATCACAGCTCCGATACTATAGACATGCGGTTAGAATGTCTCAGGAAAGAATCTCTGAATTGAGAGATCACAGCTCTGATACTACAGACATGTGGTAAGAATGTCTCAGGAAAGAATCTCTGGATTGAGAGATCACAGCTCTAATTCTGAAGACATGTGGTTAGAATGTCTCAGGAAAGAATCTCTAAATTGAAAGATCACAGCTCTGATACTACAGACATGTGGTTAGAACGTCTCAAGAAAGAATCTCTGAATTGAGAGATCACAGCTCTGATGCTATAGAAATGTGGTTAGAATGTCTGAGAAAAGAATCTCTGAATTGAGAGATCACAACGCTGATACTACAGATTGGTGGCGGGAATGTCTCAGGAAAGAATCTCTGAATTGAGAGATCACAGCTCTGATACTATAGACATGTGGTTAGAATGTCTCAGGAAAGAATCTCTGAATTGAGAGATCACAGCTCTGATACTACAGACATGTGGTTAGAACGTGTCAGGAAAGAATCTCTGAATGGAGTGATCACAGCTCTGATACTATAGACATGTGGTTAGAATGTCTCTGGAAAGAATCTCTGAATTGAGAGATCACAGTTCTGATACCACAGTCATGTGGTTAGAATGTCTCTGGAAAGAATCTCTGGATTGAGAGATCACAGCTCTGATACTACAGACATCTGGTTAGAATGTCTGTGGAAAGAATCTTTGAATTGGGATATCACAGCTCTGATACTACAGACATGTGGTTAGAATGTCTCAAGAAAGAATCTCTGGATTGAGAGATCACAGCTCTGATACTACAGACATGTGGTTAGAATGTCTCAGGAATGAATCTCTGAATTGAGAGATCACAGCTCTGATACTATAGACATGTGCTTAGAATATCTCAGGAACGAATCTCTGAATAGAGATATCACAGCTCTGATAATATAGACATGTGGTTAGAATGTCTCAGGAAAGAAACTCTGAATTGAGAGATCAGAGCTCTGATACTACAGACATGTGGTTAGTATGTCTCTGGAAAGAATCTCTGAATTGAGAGATCACAGTTCTGATAATATTGTCATGGGGTTAGAATGTCTCAGGAAAGAATCTCTGAATTGAGAGATCACAGCTCTGATACTACAGACATGTGGTTAGAACATCTCAAGAAAGAATCTCAGGATTGAGAGATCACAGCTCTGATACTACAGACATGTGGTTAGAATGTCTCAGGAAAGAATCTCTGAATTGAGAGATCACACATCTGATACTATAGACATGCAGTTAGAATGTCTCAGGAAAGAATCTCTGAATTGAGAGATCACAGCTCTGATACTACAGACATGTGGTAAGAATATCTCTGGAAAGAATCTTTGAATTGAGAGATCACAGCTCTAATACTATAGATATGGGGTTAGAAGATCTCAGGAAAGAATCTCTGGATTGAGAGATCACAGCTCTAATACTGAAGACATGTGGTTAGAATATCTCAGGAAAGAATCTCTAAATTGAGAGATCACAGCTCTGATACTACAGACATGTGGTTAGAATGTCTCAGGAAAGAATCTCTGATTTGAGAGATCACAACGCTGATACTACTGATTGGTGCCGGGAATGTCTCAGGAAAGAATATCTGAATTGAGAGATCACAGCTCTGATACTATAGACATGGGGTACGAATGTCTCAGGAAAGAATCTCTGAATTGAGAGATCACAGCCCTGATACTATAGACATATGGTTAGAATGTGTCAGGAAAGAATCTCTGAATGGAGAGATCACAGCTCTGATACCACAGTCATGTGGATAGAAGGTCGCTGGAAAGAATCTGTGGATTGAGAGATCACAGCTCTGATACTACAGACATCTGGTTAGAATGTCTGAGGAAAGAATCTTTGAATTGGGATATCACAGCTCTGATACTACAGACATGTGGTTAGAATGTTTCTGGAAAGAATCTCTGGTTTGAGATATCACAGATCTGACACTACAGATATGTGGTTAGAATGTCTCAGGAAAGAATCTCTAAATTGAGAAATCACAGCTCTGATACTACAGACATGTAGTTAGAATGTCTCAGGAAAGAATCTCGGATTTGAGAGATCACAGCTCTGATACTACCGATATGTGGTTAGAACGTCTCAGGAAAGAATTTCTGAATTGAGAGATCACAGCTCTGATACTATAGACATGTGCTTAGAATGTCACAGGAAAGAATCTCAAAATTGAGATATCACAGCTCTGATAATATAGACATATGTTTAGAATGTCTCAGGAAAGAAACTCTGAATTGAGAGATCAGAGCTCTGATACTACAGACATGTGGTTAGTATGTGTCAGGAAAGAATCTCTGAATGGAGAGATCACAGCTCTGATACTATAGACATGTGGTTAGAATGTCTCTGGAAAGAATCTTTGAATTGAGAGATCACAGCTCTGATACCACAGTCATGTGTTTAGAATGTCTCTGGAAAGAATCTCTGGATTGAGAGATCACAGCTCTGATACTACAGACATCTGGTTAGAATGTCTGAGGAAAGAATCTTTGAATTGGGATATCACAGCTCTGATACTACAGACATGTGGTTAGAACGTCTCAGGAAAGAATCTCTGAATTGAGAGATCACAGCTCTGATACTACAGACATGTGGTTAGAATGTCTCAGGAAAGAATCTCTGAATTGAGAGATCAGAGCTCTGATACTATAGACATGTGGTTAGTACGTCTCAGGAAAGAATCTCTGAATTAAGAGATCACAGCTCTGATACTACAGACATGTGGTTAGAATGTCGCAGGAAAGAATCTCTGAATTGAGAGATCACAGCTCTGATACTACAGACATGTGGTTAGAATGTCTCAAGAAAGAATCTCTGGATTGAGAGATCACAGCTCTGATACTACAGACATGTGGTTAGAATGTCTCAGGAATGAATCTCTGAATTGAGAGATCACGCCTCTGATACTACAGACATGTGGTTAGATTGTCTCAGGAAAGAATCTCTGAATTGAGAGATCACAGCTCTGATACTACAGACATGTGGTAAGAATATCTCTGGAAAGAATCTTTGAATTGTGAGATCACAGCTCTAATACTATAGATATGTGTTTAGAATGTCTCAGGAAAGAATCTCTGGATTGAGAGATCACAGCTCTAAAACTGAAGACATGTGGTTAGAATGTCTCAGGAAAGAATCTCTAAATTGAAAGATCACAGCTCTGATACTACAGACATGTGGTTAGAACGTCTCAGGAAAGAATCTCTGAATTGAGAGATCACAGCTCTGATGCTATAGAAATGTGGTTAGAATGTCTGAGAAAAGAATCTCTGAATTGAGAGATCACAACGCTGATACTACAGATTGGTGGCGGGAATGTCTCAGGAAAGAATCTCTGAATTGAGAGATCACAGCTCTGATACTATAGACATGTGGTTAGAATGTCTCAGGAAAGAATCTCTGAATTGAGAGATCACAGCTCTGATACTACAGACATGTGGTTAGAACGTGTCAGGAAAGAATCTCTGAATGGAGTGATCACAGCTCTGATACTATAGACATGTGGTTAGAATGTCTCTGGAAAGAATCTCTGAATTGAGAGATCACAGTTCTGATACCACAGTCATGTGGTTAGAATGACTCTGGAAAGAATCTCTGGATTGAGAGATCACAGCTCTGATACTACAGACATCTGGTTAGAATGTCTGTGGAAAGAATCTTTGAATTGGGATATCACAGCTCTGATACTACAGACATGTGGTTAGGATGTCTCTGAAAAGAATCTCTGAATTGAGAGATCACAGCTCTGCTATTATAGACATGTGGTTAGAATGTCTGAGGAAAGAATCTCTGAATTGAGTGATCACAGCTCTGATACTACAGATATGTGGTTAGAATGTCTCAGAAAGAATCGCTAAATTGAGAGATCACAGCTCTGATACTACAGACATGTAGTTAGAATGTCTCAGGAAAGAATCTCTGAATTGAGAGATCACAACTCTGATACTACCGATATGTGGTTAGAATGTCTCAGGAAAGAACTTCTGAATTGAGAGATCACAACGCTGATACTACTGATTGGTGCCGGGAATGTCTCAGGAAAGAATATCTGAATTGAGAGATCACAGCTCTGATACTATAGACATGGGGTACGAATGTCTCAGGAAAGAATCTCTGAATTGAGAGATCACAGCTCTGATACTACAGACATGTGGTTATAATGTGTCAGGAAAGAATCTCTGAATGGAGAGTTCACAGCCCTGATGCTATAGACATATGGTTAGAATGTGTCAGGAAAGAATCTCTGAATGGAGAGATCACAGCTCTGATACCACAGTCATGTGGATAGAAGGTCTCTGGAAAGAATCTGTAGATTGAGAGATCACAGCTCTGATACTACAGACATCTGGTTAGAATGTCTGAGGAAAGAATCTTTGAATTGGGATATCACAGCTCTGATACTACAGACATGTGGTTAGAATGTTTCTGGAAAGAATCTCTGGTTTGAGATATCACAGATCTGACACTACAGATATGTGGTTAGAATGTCTCAGGAAAGAATCTCTAAATTTAGAGATCACAGCTCTGATACTACAGACATGTAGTTAGAATGTCTCAGGAAAGAATCTCGGATTTGAGAGATCACAGCTCTGATACTACCGATATGTGGTTAGAACGTCTCAGGAAAGAATTTCTGAATTGAGAGATCACAGCTCTGATACTATAGACATGTGCTTAGAATGTCTCAGGAAAGAATCTCTAAATTGAGATATCACAGCTCTGATACTACAGACATGTGGTTAGAATGTCTCAAGAAAGAATCTCTGGATTGAGAGATCACAGCTCTGATACTACAGACATGTGGTTAGAATGTCTCAGGAATGAATCTCTGAATTGAGAGATCACACCTCTGATACTACAGACATGTGGTTAGATTGTCTCAGGAAAGAATCTCTGAATTGAGAGATCACAGCTCTGATACTATAGACATGTGCTTAGAATATCTCAGGAACGAATCTCTGAATAGAGATATCACAGCTCTGATAATATAGACATGTGGTTAGAATGTCTCAGGAAAGAAACTCTGAATTGAGAGATCAGAGCTCTGATACTACAGACATGTGGTTAGTATGTCTCTGGAAAGAATCTCTGAATTGAGAGATCACAGCTCTGATAATATTGTCATGTGGTTAGAATGTCTCTGGAAAGAATCTCTGAATTGAGAGATCACATATCTGATACTATAGACATGTGGTTAGAACATCTCAAGAAAGAATCTCTGGATTGAGAGATCACAGCTCTGATACTACAGACATGTGGTAAGAATATCTCTGGAAAGAATCTTTGAATTGAGAGATCACAGCTCTAATACTATAGATATGGGGTTAGAAGATCTCAGGAAAGAATCTCTGGATTGAGAGATCACAGCTATAATACTGAAGACATGTGGTTAGAATATCTCAGGAAAGAATCTCTAAATTGAGAGATCACAGCTCTGATACTACAGACATGTGGTTAGAATGTCTCAGGAAAGAATCTCTGATTTGAGAGATCACAACGCTGATACTACTGATTGGTGCCGGGAATGTCTCAGGAAAGAATATCTGAATTGAGAGATCACAGCTCTGATACTATAGACATGGGGTAAGAATGTCTCAGGAAAGAATCTCTGAATTGAGAGATCACAGCTCTGATACTACAGACATGTGGTTATAATGTGTCAGGAAAGAATCTCTGAATGGAGAGATCACAGCCCTGATACTATAGACATATGGTTAGAATGTGTCAGGAATGAATCTCTGAATGGAGAGATCACAGCTCTGATACCACAGTCATGTGGATAGAAGGTCTCTGGAAAGAATCTGTGGATTGAGAGATCACAGCTCTGATACTACAGACATCTGGTTAGAATGTGTCAGGAAAGAATCTCTGAATTGGGATATCACAGCTCTGATACTACAGACATGTGGTTAGAATGTTTCTGGAAAGAATCTCTGGTTTGAGATATCACAGATCTGACACTACAGATATGTGGTTAGAATGTCTCAGGAAAGAATCTCTAAATTGAGAGATCACAGCTCTGATACTACAGACATGTAGTTAGAATGTCTCAGGAAAGAATCTCGGATTTGAGAGATCACAGCTCTGATACTACAGACATGTGGTTAGAACGTCTCAAGAAAGAATCTCTGGATTGAGAGATCACAGCTCTGATACTACAGACATGTGGTTAGAATGTCTCAGGAAAGAATCTCTGAATTGAGAGATCACACATCTGATACTACAGACATGTGGTTAGAATGTCTCAGGAAAGAATCTCTGGATTGAGAGATCACAGCTCCGATACTATAGACATGCGGTTAGAATGTCTCAGGAAAGAATCTCTGAATTGAGAGATCACAGCTCTGATACTACAGACATGTGGTAAGAATGTCTCAGGAAAGAATCTCTGGATTGAGAGATCACAGCTCTAATACTGAAGACATGTGGTTAGAATGTCTCAGGAAAGAATCTCTAAATTGAAAGATCACAGCTCTGATACTACAGACATGTGGTTAGAACGTCTCAGGAAAGAATCTCTGAATTGAGAGATCACAGCTCTGATGCTATAGAAATGTGGTTAGAATGTCTGAGAAAAGAATCTCTGAATTGAGAGATCACAACGCTGATACTACAGATTGGTGGCGGGAATGTCTCAGGAAAGAATCTCTGAATTGAGAGATCACAGCTCTGATACTATAGACATGTGGTTAGAATGTCTCAGGAAAGAATCTCTGAATTGAGAGATCACAGCTATGATACTACAGACATGTGGTTAGAACGTGTCAGGAAAGAATCTCTGAATGGAGTGATCACAGCTCTGATACTATAGACATGTGGTTAGAATGTCTCTGGAAAGAATCTCTGAATTGAGAGATCACAGTTCTGATACCACAGTCATGTGGTTAGAATGTCTCTGGAAAGAATCTCTGGATTGAGAGATCACAGCTCTGATACTACAGACATCTGGTTAGAATGTCTGTGGAAAGAATCTTTGAATTGGGATATCACAGCTCTGATACTACAGACATGTGGTTAGGATGTCTCTGAAAAGAATCTCTGAATTGAGAGATCACAGCTCTGCTATTATAGACATGTGGTTAGAATGTCTGAGGAAAGAATCTCTGAATTGAGTGATCACAGCTCTGATACTACAGATATGTGGTTAGAATGTCTCAGAAAGAATCGCTAAATTGAGAGATCACAGCTCTGATACTACAGACATGTAGTTAGAATGTCTCAGGAAAGAATCTCTGAATTGAGAGATCACAACTCTGATACTACCGATATGTGGTTAGAATGTCTCAGGAAAGAACTTCTGAATTGAGAGATCACAACGCTGATACTACTGATTGGTGCCGGGAATGTCTCAGGAAAGAATATCTGAATTGAGAGATCACAGCTCTGATACTATAGACATGGGGTACGAATGTCTCAGGAAAGAATCTCTGAATTGAGAGATCACAGCTCTGATACTACAGACATGTGGTTATAATGTGTCAGGAAAGAATCTCTGAATTGAGAGTTCACAGCTCTGATACAATAGACATGTGTTTAGAATGTCTCTGGAAAGAATCTCTGAATTGAGAGATCCTAGATCTGATACTACAGACATGTAGTTAGAATGTCTCAGGAAAGAATCTCTGTATGGAGAGATCACAGCTCTGAAACTAGAGACATCTGGTTAGAATGTCTCAGGAAATAATCTCTGAATTGAGAAATAACACCACTGATACTAAAGACATGTGGTTAGAATCACTCAGGAAAGAATCTCTGAATTGAGAGATCACAGCTCTGATACTATAGACATGTGGCTAGAATGTCTCTGGGAAGAATCTTTGAATTGAGAGATCACAGCTCTGATACTACAGACATGTGGTTAGAATGTCTCAGGAAAGAATCTCTGAATTGAGAGATCACTGCTCTGATACTATAGATATGTGGTTAGAATTATATCAGGAAAGAATCTTTGAATTGAGAGATCACAACGCTGATACTACAGATTGGTGGCGGGAATGTTTCAGGAAAGAATCTCTGAATTGAGAGATCTCATCTCTGATACTATAGACATGTGGTTAGAATGTCTCTGGAAAGAATCTCCGAATTGAGAGATCACAGCTCCAATACTATGGTCATGTGGTTAGAATGTCTCTGGAAAGAATCTATGAATTGAGAGATCACAGCTCTGATACTACAGACATGTAGTTAGAATGTCTCAGGAAAGAATCTTTGAATTGAGAGATCACACTTCTGATACTACAGACATGTGGTTTGAATGTCTCAGGAAAGAATCTCTGAATTGAGAGATCACAGCTCTGATACTATAGACATGTGGTTAGAATGTCTCAGGAAAGAATCTCTGAATTGAGAGATCAAAGCTCTGAAACTATAGACATCTGGTTAGAATGTCTCAGGAAAGAATCTATGAATTGAGAAATCACACCTCTGATACTACAGACATGTGGTTAGAATCACTCAGGAAAGAATCTATGAATTGAGAGATCACAGCTCTGATACTATAGACATGTGGCTAGAATGTCTCTGGAAAGAATCTCTGAATTGAGAGATCACAGCTCTGATACTACAGACATGTGGTTAGAATCACTCAGGAAAGAATCTCTGAATTGAGAGATCACAGCTCTGATACTACAGACATGTGGTAATAATATCTCTGGAAAGAATCTTTGAATTGAGAGATCACAGCTCTGATACTATAGATATGTGGTTAGAATTATATCATGAAAGAATCTCTGAATTGAGATATCACAGCTCTGATACTACAGACATGTGGTTAGAATGTCTCAGGAAAGAATCTCTGAATGGAGAGATCAAATCTCTGATACTATAGACATGTGGTTAGAATGTCTCTGGAAAGAATCTCTGAATTGAGATATCACATCTGTGATACAACCGATATGTGGTTAGTATGTCTCAGGAAAGAATTTCTGAATTGAGAGTTCACAGCTCTGATACAATAGACATGTGCTTAGAATGTCTCTGGAAAGAATCTCTGAATTGAGAGATCACAGCTCTGATACTACAGACATGTGCTTAGAATGTCTCAGGAAAGAAACTCTGAATTGAGAGATCACAGCTCTGATACTACAGATATGTGGTTAGAATGTCTCAGGAAAGAATCTCTAAATTGAGGGATTACAGCTCTGATACTACAGACATGTAGTTAGAATGTTTCAGGAAATGATCTCTGCATTGAGAGATCACAGCTCTGATACTACCGATATGTGGTTAGAATGTCTCTGAAAAGAATCTCTGAATTGAGAGATCACAGCTCTGATAATATAGACATGTGGCTAGAATTTCTCAGGAAAGAATCTCTGAATTGACTGATCACAGCTCTGATACTACAGATATGTGGTTAGAATGTCTAAGGAAAGAATCTCTGAATTGAGAGATCACAGCTCTGATGCTATAGACATGTGGTTAGAATGTCTCAGGAAAGAATCTCTGAATGGAGAGATCACAGCTCTGATACTATAGACATGTGGTTAGAATGTCTCTGGAAGGAATCTTTGAATTGAGAGATCACAGCTCTGATACTACCGATATGTGGTTAGAATGTCTCAGGAAAGAATTTCTGAATTGAGAGATCACAGCTCTGATACTATAGACATGTGGTTAGAATGTCTCAGGAAAGAATCTCTAAATTGAGATATTACAGCTCTGATAATATAGACATGTGGTTAGAACGTCTCAGGAAAAAACTGTGAATTGAGAGATCAGAGCTCTGATACTATAGACGTGTGGTTAGAATGTCTCTGGAAAGAATCTCTGGATTGAGAGATCATAGATCTGATACTACAGACATCTGGTTAGAATGTCTCAGTAAAGAATCTCTGAATGGAGAGATCACACCTCTGTTACTATAGACATGTGGTTAGAATGTCTCTGGAAGGAATCTCTGAATTGAGAGATCACAGCTCTGATACTATGGTCATGTGGTTAGAATGTCTCTGGAAAGAATCTCTGAATTGAGAGATCACAGCTCTGATGCTATAGACATGTGGTTAGAATGTCTCAGGAAAGAATCTCTGAATGGAGAGATCACAGCTCTGATACTATAGACATGTGGTTAGAACGTCTCTGGAAGGAATCTCTGAATTGAGAGATCACAGCTCTGATACTATGGTCATGTGGTTAGAATGTCTCTGGAAAGAATCTCTGAATTTAGAGATCACAGCTTTGAAACTACAGACATGTGGTTAGAATGTCTGAGGAAATAATCTCTGAATTGAGAGATCAGAGCTCTGATACTACAGACATGTGGTTAGAATGTCTCAGGAAAGAATCTCTGAATTGTGAGATCACAGCTCTGATACTACAGACATGTGGTTAGAACGTCACAGGAAAGAATCTCTGAATTGAGAGATCACAGCTCTGATACTATAGGCATGTGGTTAGAATGTCTCAGGAAAGAATATCTGAATTGAGAGATCACAGCTCTGATACTACAGACATGTGGTAAGAATATCTCCGGAAAGAATTATTGAATTGAGAGATCACAGCTCTGATGCTATAGATATGTGGTTAGAATGTCTCAGGAAAGAATCTCTGAATTGAGAGTTCACAGCTCTGATACAATAGACATGTGTTTAGAATGTCTCTGGAAAGAATCTCTGAATTGAGAGATCCTAGATCTGATACTACAGACATGTAGTTAGAATGTCTCAGGAAAGAATCTCTGTATGGAGAGATCACAGCTCTGAAACTAGAGACATCTGGTTAGAATGTCTCAGGAAATAATCTCTGAATTGAGAAATAACACCACTGATACTAAAGACATGTGGTTAGAATCACTCAGGAAAGAATCTCTGAATTGAGAGATCACAGCTCTGATACTATAGACATGTGGCTAGAATGTCTCTGGGAAGAATCTTTGAATTGAGAGATCACAGCTCTGATACTACAGACATGTGGTTAGAATGTCTCAGGAAAGAATCTCTGAATTGAGAGATCACTGCTCTGATACTATAGATATGTGGTTAGAATTATATCAGGAAAGAATCTTTGAATTGAGAGATCACAACGCTGATACTACAGATTGGTGGCGGGAATGTTTCAGGAAAGAATCTCTGAATTGAGAGATCTCATCTCTGATACTATAGACATGTGGTTAGAATGTCTCTGGAAAGAATCTCCGAATTGAGAGATCACAGCTCCAATACTATGGTCATGTGGTTAGAATGTCTCTGGAAAGAATCTATGAATTGAGAGATCACAGCTCTGATACTACAGACATGTAGTTAGAATGTCTCAGGAAAGAATCTTTGAATTGAGAGATCACACTTCTGATACTACAGACATGTGGTTTGAATGTCTCAGGAAAGAATCTCTGAATTGAGAGATCACAGCTCTGATACTATAGACATGTGGTTAGAATGTCTCAGGAAAGAATCTCTGAATTGAGAGATCAAAGCTCTGAAACTATAGACATCTGGTTAGAATGTCTCAGGAAAGAATCTATGAATTGAGAAATCACACCTCTGATACTACAGACATGTGGTTAGAATCACTCAGGAAAGAATCTATGAATTGAGAGATCACAGCTCTGATACTATAGACATGTGGCTAGAATGTCTCTGGAAAGAATCTCTGAATTGAGAGATCACAGCTCTGATACTACAGACATGTGGTTAGAATCACTCAGGAAAGAATCTCTGAATTGAGAGATCACAGCTCTGATACTACAGACATGTGGTAATAATATCTCTGGAAAGAATCTTTGAATTGAGAGATCACAGCTCTGATACTATAGATATGTGGTTAGAATTATATCATGAAAGAATCTCTGAATTGAGATATCACAGCTCTGATACTACAGACATGTGGTTAGAATGTCTCAGGAAAGAATCTCTGAATGGAGAGATCAAATCTCTGATACTATAGACATGTGGTTAGAATGTCTCTGGAAAGAATCTCTGAATTGAGATATCACATCTGTGATACAACCGATATGTGGTTAGTATGTCTCAGGAAAGAATTTCTGAATTGAGAGTTCACAGCTCTGATACAATAGACATGTGCTTAGAATGTCTCTGGAAAGAATCTCTGAATTGAGAGATCACAGCTCTGATACTACAGACATGTGGTTAGAATGTCTCAGGAAAGAATCTCTGAATTGAGAGATCACAGCTCTGATACTATAGACATGTGGTTAGAACGTCTCTGGATGGAATCTCTGAATTGAGAGATCACAGCTCTGATACTATGGTCATGTGGTTAGAATGTCTCTGGAAAGAATCTCTGAATTTAGAGATCACAGCTTTGAAACTACAGACATGTGGTTAGAATGTCTGAGGAAATAATCTCTGAATTGAGAGATCAGAGCTCTGATACTACAGACATGTGGTTAGAATGTCTCAGGAAAGAATCTCTGAATTGTGAGATCACAGCTCTGATACTACAGACATGTGGTTAGAACGTCTCAGGAAAGAATCTCTGAATGGAGCGATCACAGCTCTGATACTATAGGCATGTGGTTAGAATATCTCAGGAAAGAATCTCTGAATTGAGAGATCACAGCTCTGATACTATAGATATGTGGTTAGAATTATATCAGGAAAGAATCTTTGAATTGAGAGATCACAGCTCTGATACTACAGCCATGTGGTTAGAACATCTCAGGAAAGAATCTCTGAATGGAGAGATCTCATCCCTGATACTATAGACATGTGGTTAGAATGTCTCTGGAAAGAATCTCTGAATTGAGAGATCACAGCTCCAATACTACAGACATGTGGTTAGAATGTCTCTGGAAAGAATCTATGAATTGAGAGATCACAGCTCTGATACTACAGACATGTAGTTAGAATGTCTCAGGAAAGAATCTTTGAATTGAGAGATCACACTTCTGATACTACAGACATGTGGTTTGAATGTCTCAGGAAAGAATCTCTGAATTGAGAGATCACAGCTCTGATACTTTAGACATGTGGTAAGAATATCTCTGGAAAGAATCTTTGAATTGAGAGATCACAGCTCTGATACTACAGCCATGTGGTTAGAATGTCTCAGGAAAGAATCTCTGAATTGAGAGATCACAGCTCTGATACTATAGACATGTGGTTAGAATGTCTCAGGAAAGAATCTCTGAATTGAGAGATCAAAGCTCTGAAACTATAGACATCTGGTTAGAATGTCTCAGGAAAGAATCTATGAATTGAGAAATCACACCTCTGATACTACAGACATGTGGTTAGAATCACTCAGGAAAGAATCTATGAATTGAGAGATCACAGCTCTGATAATATAGACATGTGGCTAGAATGTCTCTGGAAACAATCTCTGAATTGAGAGATCACGGCTCTGATACTACAGACATATGGTTAGAATGTCTCAGGAAAGAATCTCTGAATTGAGAGATCACAGCTCTGATACTACAGACATGTGGTAAGAATATCTCTGGAAAGAATCTTTGAATTGAGAGATCACAGCTCTGATACTATAGATATGTGGTTAGAATTATATCAGGAAAGAATCTCCGAATTGAGATATCACAGCTCTGATACTACAGACATGTGGTTAGAATATCTCAGGAAAGAATCTCTGAATGGAGAGATCACATCTCTGATACTATAGACATGTGGTTAGAATGTCTCTGGAAAGAATCTCTGAATTGAGAGATCACATCTGTGATACTACCGATATGTGGTTAGAATGTCTCAGGAAAGAATTTCTGAATTGAGAGTTCACAGCTCTGATACAATAGACATGTGCTTAGAATGTCTCTGGAAAGAATCTCTGAATTGAGAGATCACAGCTCTGATACTACAGACATGTGGTTAGAATGTCTCAGGAAAGAATCTCTGAATTGAGAGATCACAGCTCTGATACTATAGACATGTGGTTAGAACGTCTCTGGAAGGAATCTCTGAATTGAGAGATCACAGCTCTGATACTATGGTCATGTGGTTAGAATGTCTCTGGAAAGAATCTCTGAATTTAGAGATCACAGCTTTGAAACTACAGACATGTGGTTAGAATGTCTGAGGAAATAATCTCTGAATTGAGAGATCGGAGCTCTGATACTACAGACATGTGGTTAGAATGTCTCAGGAAAGAATCTCTGAATTGTGAGATCACAGCTCTGATACTACAGACATGTGGTTAGAACGTCTCAGGAAAGAATCTCTGAATGGAGAGATCACAGCTCTGATACTTTAGGCATGTGGTTAGAATGTCTCAGGAAAGAATCTCTGAATTGAGAGATCACAGCTCTGATACTACAGACATGTGGTAAGAATATCTGTGGAAAGAATTATTGAATTGAGAGATCACAGCTCTGATGCTATAGATATGTGGTTAGAATGTCTCAGGAAAGAATCTCTGAATTGAGAGTTCACAGCTCTGATACAATAGACATGTGTTTAGAATGTCTCTGGAAAGAATATCTGAATTGAGAGATCCTAGATCTGATACTACAGACATGTAGTTAGAATGTCTCAGGAAAGAATCTCTGTATGGAGAGATCACAGCTCTGATACTATAGACATGTGGTTAGAATGTCTCTGGAAAGAATCTCTGAATTGAGAGATCACAGCTCTGATACTATAGACATGTGGCTAGAATGTCTCTGGAAAGAATCTTTGAATTGAGAGATCACAGCTCTGATACTACAGACATGTAGTTAGAATGTCTCAGGAAAGAATCTTTGAATTGAGAGATCACACCTCTGATACTACAGACATGTGGTTTGAATGTCTCAGGAAAGAATCTCTGAATTGAGAGATCACAGCTCTGATACTTTAGACATGTGGTACGAATATCTCTGGAAAGAATCTTTGAATTGAGAGATCACAGCTCTGATACTACAGCCATGTGGTTAGAATGTCTCAGGAAAGAATCTCTGAATTGAGAGATTACAGCTCTGATACTATAGAGATGTGGTTAGAATGTCTCAGGAAAGAATCTCTGAATTGAGAGATCAAAGCTCTGAAACTATAGACATCTGGTTAGAATGTCTCAGGAAAGAATCTATGAATTGAGAAATCACACCTCTGATACTACAGACATGTGGTTAGAATCACTCAGGAAAGAATCTATGAATTGAGAGATCACAGCTCTGATACTATAGACATGTGGCTAGAATGTCTCTGGAAAGAATCTCTGAATTGAGAGATCACAGCTCTGATACTACAGACATGTGGTTAGAATGTCTCAGGAAAGAATCTCTGAATTGAGAGATCACAGCTCTGATACTACAGACATGTGGTAAGAATATCTCTGGAAAGAATCTTTGAATTGAGAGATCACAGCTCTGATACTATAGATATGTGATTAGAATTATATCAGGAAAGAATCTCTGAATTGAGAGATCACAGCTCTGATACAACAGACATGTGGTTAGAATGTCTCAGGAAAGAATCTCTGAATGGAGAGATCACATCTCTGATACTATAGACATGTGGTTAGAATGTCTCT
Source organism: Eledone cirrhosa (assembly GCA_964016885.1). Lineage (NCBI taxonomy): Eukaryota > Metazoa > Mollusca > Cephalopoda > Octopoda > Eledonidae > Eledone > Eledone cirrhosa. The sequence goes on along the minus strand of OZ024757.1, from coordinate 2,980,482 downwards.
GGAAAGAATCTCTGAATTGAGAGATCACAGCTCTGATACTACAGACATGTGGTAAGAATATCTCTGGAAAGAATCTTTGAATTGAGAGATCACAGCTCTGATACTATAGATATGTGGTTAGAACTATATCAGGAAAGAATCTCTGAATTGAGAGATCACAGCTCTGATACAACAGACATGTGGTTAGAATGTCTCAGGAAAGAATCTCTGAATTGAGAGTTCACAGCTCTGATAATATATAGACATGTGCTTAGAATGTCTCTGGAAAGAATCTCTGAATTGTGAGATCACAGCTCTGATACTACAGACATGTGGTTAGAATGTCTCAGGAAAGAATCTCTGAATTGAGAGATCACAGCTCTGATACTACAGACATGTAGCTAGAATGTCTCAGGAAATAATCTCTGAATTGAGAGATCACAGCTCTGATACTACCGATATGTGGTTAGAATGTCTCAGGAAAGAATTTCTGAATTGAGAGATTACAGCTCTGATACTATAGACATGTGCTTAGAATGTCTCAGGAAAGAAACTCTGAATTGAGAGATCACAGCTCTGATACTACAGACATGTGCTTAGTGTGTCACTGGAAAGAATCTCTGAATTGAGAGATCACAGCTCTGATACTATTGTCATTTGGTTAGAATGTCTCAGGAAAGAATCTCTGAATTGAGAGATCACAACTCTGATAATATAGACATGTGGTTAGAATGTCTGAGGAAAGGATCTATGAATTGCGAGATCACAGCTATGATTCTATAGACATGTGGTTAGAATCTCTGATGTAAGAATCGCTGGATTGGGAGATCACAGCTCTGATACTACAGACATGTAGTTAGAATGTCTCAGGAAATAATCTCTGAATTGAGAGATCACAGCTGTGATACTACAGATATGTGGTTAGAATGTCTCAGGAAAGAATCTCTAAATTGAGGGATCACAGCTCTGATACTACAGACATGTAGTTAGAATGTTTCAGGAAATGATATCTGAATTGAGAGATCACAGCTCGGATACTACCGATATGTGGTTAGAACGTCTCAGGAAAGAATTTCTGAATTGAGAGATCACAGCTCTGATACAATAGACATGTGCTTAGAATGTCTCAGGAAAGAAACTCTGAATTGAGAGATCACAGCTCTGATACTACAGACAATGTGGTTAGTGTGTCTCTGGAAAGAATCTCTGAATTGAGAGATCACAGCTCTGATACTATTTTCATGTGGTTAGAATATCTCTGGAAAGAATCTCTGAATTGAGAGATCACAGCTCTGATACTATAGACATGTGCTTAGAATGTCTCAGGAAAGAAACTCTGAATTGAGAGATCACAGCTCTGATACTATTGTCATGTGTTTAGAATGTCTCAGGAAAGAATCTCTGAATTGAGAGATCACAGCTCTGATACTACAGATATCTGGTTAGAATGTCTCAGGAAAGAATCTCTGAATTGAGAGATCACACCTCTGATACTACTGACATGTGGTTAGAATCACTCAGGAAAGAATCTCTGAATTGAGAGATCACAGCTCTGATACTTTAGACATGTGGCTAGAATGTCTCAGGAAAGAATCTCTGAATTGAGAGATCACAGCTCTGATACTACAGACATGTGATTAGAATGTCTCAGGATAGAATCTCTGAATTGAGAGATCACAGCTCTGATACTACAGACATGTGGTAAGAATATCTCTGGAAAGAATCTTTGAATTGAGAGATCACAGCTCTGATACTATAGATATGTGTTTAGAATTATCTCAGGAAAGAATCTTTGAATTGAGAGATCACAGCTCTGATACTACAGCCATGTGGTTAGAATGTCTCAGGAAAGAATCTCTGAATTGAGAGATCAAAGCTCTGAAACTATGGTCATGTGGTTAGAATGTCTCTGCAAAGAATCTATGAATTGAGAGATTACAGCTCTGATACTACAGACATGTAGTTAGAATGTCTCAGGAAAGAATCTCTGAATTGAGAGATCACAGCTCTGACACTTTAGACATGTGGTTAGAATGCCTCAGGAAAGAGTCTCTGAATTGAGAGATCACAGCTCTGATACTACAAACATGTGGTAAAAATATCTCTCGAAAGAATCTTTGAATTGAGAGATCACAGCTCTGACACTATAGATATGTGGTTAGAATTATATCAGGAAAGAATCTCTGAATGGGGAGATCACATCTCTGATACTATAGACATTTGGTTAGAATGTCTCTGGAAAGAATCTCTGAATTGAGAGATCACAGCCCTGATACTATGGTCATGTGGTTAGAATGTCTCTGGAAAGAATCTCTGAATTGAGAGATCACAGCTCTGATACTACAGACATGTAGTTAGAATGTCTCAGGAAAGAAACTTTGAATTGAGAGATCACACCTCTGATACTACAGACATGTGGTTTGAATGTTTCAGGAAAGAATCTCTGAATTGAGAGATCACAGCTGTGATACTTTAGACATGTGGTTAGAATGCCTCAGGAAAGAATCTCTGAATTGAGAGATCACAGCTCTGATACTATAGACATGAGGTTAGAATGTCTCAGGAAAGAATCTCTGAATTGAGAGATCACAGCTCTGATACTACCGATATGTGGTTAGAATGTCTCAGGAAAGAATTTCTGAATTGAGAGATCACAGCACTGATACTATAGATATGGGGTTAGAATTATCTCAGGAATGAATCTTTGAATTGAGAGATCACAGCTCTGATACTACAGCCATGTGGTTAGAATGTCTCAGGAAAGAATCTCTGAATTGAGAGATCTCAGCTCTGATACTACAGACATGTGGTTAGAATGTCTCAGGAAAGAATCTCTGAATGGAGAGATCACAGCTCTGATACTATAGACATGAGTTAGAATGTCCCTGGAAAGAATCTCTGAATTGAGAAATCTCAGCTCTGATACTATGGTCATGTGGTTAGAATGTCTCTGGAAAGAATCTATGAATTGAGAGATCACACCTCTGATACTACAGACATGTGGTTTGAATGTTTCAGGAAAGAATCTCTGAATTGAGAGATCACAGCTCTGATACTACAGACATGTGGTTTGAATGTCTCAGGAAAGATTCTCTGAATTGAGAGATCACAGCTCTGATACTATAGACATGTGGTTAGAATGTCTCAGGAAAGAAACTCTGAATTGATAGTTCACAGCTCTGATACTACTGATATGTGGTTAGAATGTCTCAGGAAAGAATCTCTAAATTGTGAGATCACAGCTCTGATACTACAGACATGTAGTTAGAATGTCTCAGGAAATAATCTCTGAATTGAGAGATCACAGCTCTGGTACTACCGATATGTGGTTAGAATGTCTCAGGAAAGAATTTCTGAATTGAGAGATCACAGCTCTGATACTATAGACATGTGCTTAGAATGTCTCAGGAAAGAAACTCTGAATTGAGAGATCACAGCTCTGATACTACAGACATGTGCTTAGTGTGTCACTGGAAGGAATATCTGAATTGAGAGATCACAGCTCTGATACTATTGTCATTTGGTTAGAATGTCTCAGGAAAGAATCTCTGAATTGAGAGATCACAGCTCTGATACTTTAGACATGTGGTTAGAATATCTCAGGAAAGAATCCCTGAATTGAGAGAAAACAGTTCTGATACTATAGACATGTGGTTAGAATGTCTCAGGAAAGAATCTCTGCATTGAGAGATCACAGCTCTGATACTATAGACATGTGCTTAGAATGTCTCAGGAAAGAAACTCTGAATTGAGAGATCACAGCTCCGATACTACAGATATGTGGTTAGAATGTCTCAGGAAAGAATCTCTAAATTGCGAGATCACAGCTCTGATACTACAGACATGTAGTTAGAATGTCTCAGGAAATAATCTCTGAATTGAGAGATCACAGCTCTGATAATATAGACATGTGGCTAGAATGTCTCAGGAAAGAATCTCTGAATTGAGAGATCACAGCTCTGATACTACAGACATGTGATTAGAACGTCTCAGGAAAGAATCTCTGAATTGAGAGATCACAGCTCTGATACTACAGGCATGTGGTAAGAATATCTCTGAAAAGAATCTTTGAATTGAGAGATCACAGCTCTGATACTATAGATATGGGGTTAGAATTATCTCAGGAATGAATCTTTGAATTGAGAGATGACAGCTTTGATACTACAGCCATGTGGTTAGAATGTCTCAGGAAAGAATCTCTGACTTGAGAGATCACAGCTCTGATACTACAGACATGTGGTTAGAATGTCTCAGGAAAGAATCTCTGAATGGAGAGATCACAGCTCTGATACTATAGACATGAGTTAGAATGTCTCTGGAAAGAATCTCTGAATTGAGAGATCACAGCTCTGATACTATGGTCATGTGGTTAGAATGTCTCTGGAAAGAATCTATGAATTGAGAGATTACAGCTCTGATACTACAGACATGTAGTTAGAATGTCTCAGGAAAGAATCTTTGAATTGAGAGATCACACCTCTGATACTACAGACATGTGGTTTGAATGTTTCAGGAAAGAATCTCTGAATTGAGAGGTCACAGCTGTGATACTTTAGACATGTGGTTAGAATGCCTCAGGAAAGAATCTATGAATTGAGAGATCACAGCTCTGATACAATAGACATGTGGTTTGAATGTCTCAGGAAAGAATCTCTGAATTGAGAGATCACAGCTCTGATACTTTAGACATGTGGTTAGAATGCCTCAGGAAAGAATCTCTGAATTGAGAGATCACAGCTCTGATACTATAGACATGGGGTTAGAATGTCTCAGGAAAGAATCTCTGAATTGAGAGATCACAGCTCTGATACTACCGATATGTGGTTAGAATGTCTCAGGAAAGAATTTCTGAATTGAGAGATCACAGCACTGATACTATAGATATGGGGTTAGAATTATCTCAGGAATGAATCTTTGGATTGAGAGATCACAGCTCTGATACTACAGCCATGTGGTTAGAATGTCTCAGGAAAGAATATCTGAATTGAGAGATCACAGCTCTGATACTACAGACATGTGGTTTGAATGTTTCAGGAAAGAATCTCTGAATTGAGAGATCACAGCTCTGATACTTTTGACATGTGGCTAGAATGCCTCAGGAAAGAATCTCTGAATTGAGAGATCACAGCTCTGATACTATAGACATGTGGTTTGAATGTCTCAGGAAAGATTCTCTGAATTGAGAGATCACAGTTCTGATACTATAGACATGTGCTTAGAATGTCTCAGAAAAGAAACTCTGAATTGAGAGTTCACAGCTCTGATACTACAGATATGTGGTTAGAATGTCTCAGGAAAGAATCTCTAAATTGAGAGATCACAGCTCTGATACTACAGACATGTAGTTAGAATGTCTCAGGAAATAATCTCTGAATTGAGAGATCTCAGCTCTGATACTACCGATATGTGGTTAGAATGTCTCAGGAAAGAATTTCTGAATTGAGAGATCACAGCTCTGATACTATAGACATGTGCTTAGAATGTCTCAGGAAAGAAACTCTGAATTGAGAGATCACAGCTCTGATACTTTAGACATGTGGTTAGAATGCCTCAGGAAAGAATCCCTGAATTGAGAGATCACAGCTCTGATACTATAGACATGTGGTTAGAATTATCTCAGGAATGAATCTTTGAATTGAGAGATGACAGCTTTGATACTACAGCCATGTGGTTAGAATGTCTCAGGAAAGAATCTCTGACTTGAGAGATCACAGCTCTGATACTACAGACATGTGGTTAGAATGTCTCAGGAAAGAATCTCTGAATGGAGAGATCACAGCTCTGATACTATAGACATGAGTTAGAATGTCTCTGGAAAGAATCTCTGAATTGAGAGATCACAGCTCTGATACTATGGTCATGTGGTTAGAATGTCTCTGGAAAGAATCTATGAATTGAGAGATTACAGCTCTGATACTACAGACATGTAGTTAGAATGTCTCAGGAAAGAATCTTTGAATTGAGAGATCACACCTCTGATACTACAGACATGTGGTTTGAATGTTTCAGGAAAGAATCTCTGAATTGAGAGATCACAGCTTTGATACTTTAGACATGTGGTTAGAATGCCTCAGGAAAGAATCTCTGAATTGAGAGATCACAGCTCTGATACAATAGACATGTGGTTTGAATGTCTCAGGAAAGAATCTCTGAATTGAGAGATCACAGCTCTGATACTTTAGACATGTGGTTAGAATGCCTCAGGAAAGAATCTCTGAATGGAGAGATCACAGCTCTGATACTATAGACATGGGGTTAGAATGTCTCAGGAAAGAATCTCTGAATTGAGAGATCACAGCTCTGATACTACCGATATGTGGTTAGAATGTCTCAGGAAAGAATTTCTGAATTGAGAGATCACAGCACTGATACTATAGATATGGGGTTAGAATTATCTCAGGAATGAATCTTTGAATTGAGAGATCACAGCTCTGATACTACAGCCATGTGGTTAGAATGTCTCAGGAAAGAATATCTGAATTGAGAGATCACAGCTCTGATACTACAGACATGTGGTTAGAATGTCTCAGGAAAGAATCTCTGAATGGAGAGATCACAGTTCTGATACTATAGACATGCGGTTAGAATGTCCCTGGAAAGAATCTCTGAATTGAGAGATCACAGCTCTGATACTATGGTCATGTGGTTAGAATGTCTCTGGAAAGAATCTATGAATTGAGAGATTACAGATCTGATACTACAGACATGTGCTTAGTGTGTCACTGGAAGGAATCTCTGAATTGAGAGATCACAGCTCTGATACTATTGTCATTTGGTTAGAATGTCTCAGGAAAGAATCTCTGAATTGAGAGATCACAGCTCTGATACTTTAGACATGTGGTTAGAATATCTCAGGAAAGAATCCCTGAATTGAGAGAAAACAGTTCTGATACTATAGACATGTGGTTAGAATGTCTCAGGAAAGAATCTCTGCATTGAGAGATCACAGCGCTGATACTACCGATATGTGGTTAGAATATCTCAGGATAGAATTTCTGAATTGAGAGATCACAGCTCTGATACTATAGACATGTGCTTAGAATGTCTCAGGAAAGAAACTCTGAATTGAGAGATCACAGCTCCGATACTACAGATATGTGGTTAGAATGTCTCAGGAAAGAATCTCTAAATTGCGAGATCACAGCTCTGATACTACAGACATGTAGTTAGAATGTCTCAGGAAATAATCTCTGAATTGAGAGATCACAGCTCTGATAATATAGACATGTGGCTAGAATGTCTCAGGAAAGAATCTCTGAATTGAGAGATCACAGCTCTGATACTACAGACATGTGATTAGAACGTCTCAGGAAAGAATCTCTGAATTGAGAGATCACAGCTCTGATACTACAGGCATGTGGTAAGAATATCTCTGAAAAGAATCTTTGAATTGAGAGATCACAGCTCTGATACTATAGATATGGGGTTAGAATTATCTCAGGAATGAATCTTTGAATTGAGAGATGACAGCTTTGATACTACAGCCATGTGGTTAGAATGTCTCAGGAAAGAATCTCTGACTTGAGAGATCACAGCTCTGATACTACAGACATGTGGTTAGAATGTCTCAGGAAAGAATCTCTGAATGGAGAGATCACAGCTCTGATACTATAGACATGAGTTAGAATGTCTCTGGAAAGAATCTCTGAATTGAGAGATCACAGCTCTGATACTATGGTCATGTGGTTAGAATGTCTCTGGAAAGAATCTATGAATTGAGAGATTACAGCTCTGATACTACAGACATGTAGTTAGAATGTCTCAGGAAAGAATCTTTGAATTGAGAGATCACACCTCTGATACTACAGACATGTGGTTTGAATGTTTCAGGAAAGAATCTCTGAATTGAGAGGTCACAGCTGTGATACTTTAGACATGTGGTTAGAATGCCTCAGGAAAGAATCTATGAATTGAGAGATCACAGCTCTGATACAATAGACATGTGGTTTGAATGTCTCAGGAAAGAATCTCTGAATTGAGAGATCACAGCTCTGATACTTTAGACATGTGGTTAGAATGCCTCAGGAAAGAATCTCTGAATTGAGAGATCACAGCTCTGATACTATAGACATGGGGTTAGAATGTCTCAGGAAAGAATCTCTGAATTGAGAGATCACAGCTCTGATACTACCGATATGTGGTTAGAATGTCTCAGGAAAGAATTTCTGAATTGAGAGATCACAGCACTGATACTATAGATATGGGGTTAGAATTATCTCAGGAATGAATCTTTGGATTGAGAGATCACAGCTCTGATTCTACAGCCATGTGGTTAGAATGTCTCAGGAAAGAATATCTGAATTGAGAGATCACAGCTCTGATACTACAGACATGTGGTTTGAATGTTTCAGGAAAGAATCTCTGAATTGAGAGATCACAGCTCTGATACTTTTGACATGTGGTTAGAATGCCTCAGGAAAGAATCTCTGAATTGAGAGATCACAGCTCTGATACTATAGACATGTGGTTTGAATGTCTCAGGAAAGATTCTCTGAATTGAGAGATCACAGTTCTGATACTATAGACATGTGCTTAGAATGTCTCAGAAAAGAAACTCTGAATTGAGAGTTCACAGCTCTGATACTACAGATATGTGGTTAGAATGTCTCAGGAAAGAATCTCTAAATTGAGAGATCACAGCTCTGATACTACAGACATGTAGTTAGAATGTCTCAGGAAATAATCTCTGAATTGAGAGATCTCAGCTCTGATACTACCGATATGTGGTTAGAATGTCTCAGGAAAGAATTTCTGAATTGAGAGATCACAGCTCTGATACTATAGACATGTGCTTAGAATGTCTCAGGAAAGAATCTCTGAATTGAGAGATCACAGCTCTGATACTTTAGACATGTGGTTAGAATGCCTCAGGAAAGAATCTCTGAATTGAGAGATCACAGCTCTGATACTATAGACATGTGGTTAGAATTATCTCAGGAATGAATCTTTGAATTGAGAGATGACAGCTTTGATACTACAGCCATGTGGTTAGAATGTCTCAGGAAAGAATCTCTGACTTGAGAGATCACAGCTCTGATACTACAGACATGTGGTTAGAATGTCTCAGGAAAGAATCTCTGAATGGAGAGATCACAGCTCTGATACTATAGACATGAGTTAGAATGTCTCTGGAAAGAATCTCTGAATTGAGAGATCACAGCTCTGATACTATGGTCATGTGGTTAGAATGTCTCTGGAAAGAATCTATGAATTGAGAGATTACAGCTCTGATACTACAGACATGTAGTTAGAATGTCTCAGGAAAGAATCTTTGAATTGAGAGATCACACCTCTGATACTACAGACATGTGGTTTGAATGTTTCAGGAAAGAATCTCTGAATTGAGAGATCACAGCTTTGATACTTTAGACATGTGGTTAGAATGCCTCAGAAAAGAATCTCTGAATTGAGAGATCACAGCTCTGATACAATAGACATGTGGTTTGAATGTCTCAGGAAAGAATCTCTGAATTGAGAGATCACAGCTCTGATACTTTAGACATGTGGTTAGAATGCCTCAGGAAAGAATCTCTGAATGGAGAGATCACAGCTCTGATACTATAGACATGGGGTTAGAATGTCTCAGGAAAGAATCTCTGAATTGAGAGATCACAGCTCTGATACTACCGATATGTGGTTAGAATGTCTCAGGAAAGAATTTCTGAATTGAGAGATCACAGCACTGATACTATAGATATGGGGTTAGAATTATCTCAGGAATGAATCTTTGAATTGAGAGATCACAGCTCTGATACTACAGCCATGTGGTTAGAATGTCTCAGGAAAGAATATCTGAATTGAGAGATCACAGCTCTGATACTACAGACATGTGGTTAGAATGTCTCAGGAAAGAATCTCTGAATGGAGAGATCACAGTTCTGATACTATAGACATGCGGTTAGAATGTCCCTGGAAAGAATCTCTGAATTGAGAGATCACAGCTCTGATACTATGTTCATGTGGTTAGAATGTCTCTGGAAAGAATCTATGAATTGAGAGATTACAGCTCTGATACTACAGACATGTAGTTAGAATGTCTCAGGAAAGAATCTTTGAATTGAGAGATCACACCTCTGATACTACAGACATGTGGTTTGAATGTTTCAGGAAAGAATCTCTGAATTGAGAGATCACAGCTCTGATACTTTAGACATGTGGTTAGAATGCCTCAGGAAAGAATCTCTGAATTGAGAGATCACAGCTCTGATACTACAGACATGTAGTTAGAATGTCTCAGGAAATAATCTCTGAATTGAGAGATCTCAGCTCTGATACTACCGATATGTGGTTAGAATGTCTCAGGAAAGAATTTCTGAATTGAGAGATCACAGCTCTGATACTATAGACATGTGCTTAGAATGTCTCAGGAAAGAAACTCTGAATTGAGAGATCACAGCTCTGATACTTTAGACATGTGGTTAGAATGCCTCAGGAAAGAATCTCTGAATTGAGAGATCACAGCTCTGATACTATAGACATGTGGTTTGAATGTTTCAGGAAAGAATCTCTGAATTGAGAGATCACAGCTGTGATACTTTAGACATGTGGTTAGAATGCCTCAGGAAAGAATCTCTGAATTGAGAGATCACAGCTCTGATACAATAGACATGTGGTTTGAATGTCTCAGGAAAGAATCTCTGAATTGAGAGATCACAGCTCTGATACTTTAGACATGTGGTTAGAATGCCTCAGGAAAGAATCTCTGAATTGAGAGATCACAGCTCTGATACTATAGACATGGGGTTAGAATGTCTCAGGAAAGAATCTCTGCATTGAGAGATCACAGCTCTGATACTACCGATATGTGGTTAGAATGTCTCAGGAAAGAATTTCTGAATTGAGAGATCACAGCATTGATACTATAGATATGGGGTTAGAATTATCTCAGGAATGAATCTTTGAATTGAGAGATCACAGCTCTGATACTACAGCCATGTGGTTAGAATGTCTCAGGAAAGAATCTCTGAATTGAGAGATCACAGCTCTGATACTACAGACATGTGGTTAGAATGTCTCAGGAAAGAATCTCTGAATGGAGAGATCACAGCTCTGATACTATAGACATGCGGTTAGAATGTCCCTGGAAAGAATCTCTGAATTGAGAGATCACAGCTCTGATACTATGTTCATGTGGTTAGAATGTCTCTGGAAAGAATCTATGAATTGAGAGATCACACCTCTGATACTACAGACATGTGGTTTGAATGTTTCAGGAAAGAATCTCTGAATTGAGAGATCACAGCTCTGATACTTTAGACATGTGGTTAGAATGCCTCAGGAAAGAATCTCTGAATTGAGAGATCACAGCTCTGATACTACAGACATGTGGTTTGAATGTCTCAGGAAAGATTCTCTGAATTGAGAGATCACAGCTCTGATACTATAGACATGTTCTTAGAATGTCTCAGGAAAGAAACTCTGAATTGAGAGTTCACAGCTCTGATACTACAGATATGTAGTTAGAATGTCTCAGGAAAGAATCTCTAAATTGAGAGATCACACGTCTGATACTTCAGACATGTGGTTTGAATGTTTCAGGAAAGAATCTCTGAATTGAGAGATCACAGCTCTGATACTTTAGACATGTGGTTAGAATGCCTCAGGAAAGAATCTCTGAATTGAGAGATCACAGCTCTGATACTATAGACATGTGGTTTGAATGTCTCTGGAAAGAATCTCTGAATTGAGAGATCACAGCTCTGATACTATGGTCATGTGGTTAGAATGTCTCTGGAAAGAATTTATGAATTGAGAGATTACAGCTCTGATACTACAGACATGTAGTTAGAATGTCTCAGGAAAGAATCTTTGAATTGAGAGATCACACGTCTGATACTTCAGACATGTGGTTTGAATGTTTCAGGAAAGAATCTCTGAATTGAGAGATCACAGCTCTGATACTTTAGACATGTGGTTAGAATGCCTCAGGAAAGAATCTCTGAATTGAGAGATCACAGCTCTGATACTATAGACATGTGGTTTGAATGTCTCAGGAAAGAATCTCTGAATTGAGAGATCACAGCTCTGATACTACAGACATGTGGTTAGAATGTCTCAGGAAAGAATCTCTGAATGGGGAGATCACATCTCTGATACTATAGACATTTGGTTAGAATGTCTCTGGAAAGAATCTCTGAATTGAGAGATCACAGCTCTGATACTATGGTCATGTGGTTAGAATGTCTCTGGAAAGAATCTCTGAATTGAGAGATCACAGCTCTGATACTACAGACATGTGGTTTGAATGTCTCAGGAAAGAATCTCTGAATTGAGAGATCACAGCTCTGATACTTTAGACATGTGGTTAGAATGTCTCAGGAAAGAATCCCTGAATTGAGAGAAAACAGTTCTGATACTATAGACATGTGGTTAGAATGTCTCAGGAAAGAATCTCTGCATTGAGAGATCACAGCGCTGATACTACCGATATGTGGTTAGAATATCCAGGATAGAATTTCTGAATTGAGAGATCACATCTCTGATACTATAGACATTTGGTTAGAATGTCTCTGGAAAGAATCTCTGAATTGAGAGATCACAGCTCTGATACTATTGTCATTTGGTTAGAATGTCTCAGGAAAGAATCTCTGAATTGAGAGATCACACCTCTGATACTACAGACATGTGGTTTGAATGTTTCAGGAAAGAATCTCTGAATTGAGAGATCACAGCTCTGATACTACAGACATGTGGTTTGAATGTCTCAGGAAAGATTCTCTGAATTGAGAGATCACAGCTCTGATACTATAGACATGTGGTTAGAATGTCTCAGGAAAGAAACTCTGAATTGATAGTTCACAGCTCTGATACTACTGATATGTGGTTAGAATGTCTCAGGAAAGAATCTCTAAATTGTGAGATCACAGCTCTGATACTACAGACATGTAGTTAGAATGTCTCAGGAAATAATCTCTGAATTGAGAGATCACAGCACTGGTACTACCGATATGTGGTTAGAATGTCTCAGGAAAGAATTTCTGAATTGAGAGATCACAGCTCTGATACTATAGACATGTGCTTAGAATGTCTCAGGAAAGAAACTCTGAATTGAGAGATCACAGCTCTGATACTACAGACATGTGCTTAGTGTGTCACTGGAAGGAATCTCTGAATTGAGAGATCACAGCTCTGATACTATTGTCATTTGGTTAGAATGTCTCAGGAAAGAATCTCTGAATTGAGAGATCACAGCTCTGATACTTTAGACATGTGGTTAGAATATCTCAGGAAAGAATCCCTGAATTGAGAGAAAACAGTTCTGATACTATAGACATGTGGTTAGAATGTCTCAGGAAAGAATCTCTGCATTGAGAGATCACAGCTCTGATACTATAGACATGTGCTTAGAATGTCTCAGGAAAGAAACTCTGAATTGAGAGATCACAGCTCCGATACTACAGATATGTGGTTAGAATGTCTCAGGAAAGAATCTCTAAATTGCGAGATCACAGCTCTGATACTACAGACATGTAGTTAGAATGTCTCAGGAAATAATCTCTGAATTGAGAGATCACAGCTCTGATAATATAGACATGTGGCTAGAATGTCTCAGGAAAGAATCTCTGAATTGAGAGATCACAGCTCTGATACTACAGACATGTGATTAGAACGTCTCAGGAAAGAATCTCTGAATTGAGAGATCACAGCTCTGATACTACAGGCATGTGGTAAGAATATCTCTGAAAAGAATCTTTGAATTGAGAGATCACAGCTCTGATACTATAGATATGGGGTTAGAATTATCTCAGGAATGAATCTTTGAATTGAGAGATGACAGCTTTGATACTACAGACAAGTGGTTAGAATGTCTCAGGAAAGAATCTCTGACTTGAGAGATCACAGCTCTGATACTACAGACATGTGGTTAGAATGTCTCAGGAAAGAATCTCTGAATGGAGAGATCACAGCTCTGATACTATAGACATGAGTTAGAATGTCTCTGGAAAGAATCTCTGAATTGAGAGATCACAGCTCTGATACTATGGTCATGTGGTTAGAATGTCTCTGGAAAGAATCTATGAATTGAGAGATTACAGCTCTGATACTACAGACATGTAGTTAGAATGTCTCAGGAAAGAATCTTTGAATTGAGAGATCACACCTCTGATACTACAGACATGTGGTTTGAATGTTTCAGGAAAGAATCTCTGAATTGAGAGGTCACAGCTGTGATACTTTAGACATGTGGTTAGAATGCCTCAGGAAAGAATCTATGAATTGAGAGATCACAGCTCTGATACAATAGACATGTGGTTTGAATGTCTCAGGAAAGAATCTCTGAATTGAGAGATCACAGCTCTGATACTTTAGACATGTGGTTAGAATGCCTCAGGAAAGAATCTCTGAATTGAGAGATCACAGCTCTGATACTATAGACATGGGGTTAGAATGTCTCAGGAAAGAATCTCTGAATTGAGAGATCACAGCTCTGATACTACCGATATGTGGTTAGAATGTCTCAGGAAAGAATTTCTGAATTGAGAGATCACAGCACTGATACTATAGATATGGGGTTAGAATTATCTCAGGAATGAATCTTTGGATTGAGAGATCACAGCTCTGATACTACAGCCATGTGGTTAGAATGTCTCAGGAAAGAATATCTGAATTGAGAGATCACAGCTCTGATACTACAGACATGTGGTTTGAATGTTTCAGGAAAGAATCTCTGAATTGAGAGATCACAGCTCTGATACTTTTGACATGTGGCTAGAATGCCTCAGGAAAGAATCTCTGAATTGAGAGATCACAGCTCTGATACTATAGACATGTGGTTTGAATGTCTCAGGAAAGATTCTCTGAATTGAGAGATCACAGTTCTGATACTATAGACATGTGCTTAGAATGTCTCAGAAAAGAAACTCTGAATTGAGAGTTCACAGCTCTGATACTACAGATATGTGGTTAGAATGTCTCAGGAAAGAATCTCTAAATTGAGAGATCACAGCTCTGATACTACAGACATGTAGTTAGAATGTCTCAGGAAATAATCTCTGAGTTGAGAGATCTCAGCTCTGATACTACCGATATGTGGTTAGAATGTCTCAGGAAAGAATTTCTGAATTGAGAGATCACAGCTCTGATACTATAGACATGTGCTTAGAATGTCTCAGGAAAGAAACTCTGAATTGAGAGATCACAGCTCTGATACTTTAGACATGTGGTTAGAATGCCTCAGGAAAGAATCTCTGAATTGAGAGATCACAGCTCTGATACTATAGACATGTGGTTAGAATTATCTCAGGAATGAATCTTTGAATTGAGAGATGACAGCTTTGATACTACAGCCATGTGGTTAGAATGTCTCAGGAAAGAATCTCTGACTTGAGAGATCACAGCTCTGATACTACAGACATGTGGTTAGAATGTCTCAGGAAAGAATCTCTGAATTGAGAGATCACAGCTCTGATAATATAGACATGTGGCTAGAATGTCTCAGGAAAGAATCTCTGAATTGAGAGATCACAGCTCTGATACTACAGACATGTGATTAGAACGTCTCAGGAAAGAATCTCTGAATTGAGAGATCACAGCTCTGATACTACAGGCATGTGGTAAGAATATCTCTGAAAAGAATCTTTGAATTGAGAGATCACAGCTCTGATACTATAGATATGGGGTTAGAATTATCTCAGGAATGAATCTTTGAATTGAGAGATGACAGCTTTGATACTACAGCCATGTGGTTAGAATGTCTCAGGAAAGAATCTCTGACTTGAGAGATCACAGCTCTGATACTACAGACATGTGGTTAGAATGTCTCAGGAAAGAATCTCTGAATGGAGAGATCACAGCTCTGATACTATAGACATGAGTTAGAATGTCTCTGGAAAGAATCTCTGAATTGAGAGATCACAGCTCTGATACTATGGTCATGTGGTTAGAATGTCTCTGGAAAGAATCTATGAATTGAGAGATTACAGCTCTGATACTACAGACATGTAGTTAGAATGTCTCAGGAAAGAATCTTTGAATTGAGAGATCACACCTCTGATACTACAGACATGTGGTTTGAATGTTTCAGGAAAGAATCTCTGAATTGAGAGGTCACAGCTGTGATACTTTAGACATGTGGTTAGAATGCCTCAGGAAAGAATCTATGAATTGAGAGATCACAGCTCTGATACAATAGACATGTGGTTTGAATGTCTCAGGAAAGAATCTCTGAATTGAGAGATCACAGCTCTGATACTTTAGACATGTGGTTAGAATGCCTCAGGAAAGAATCTCTGAATTGAGAGATCACAGCTCTGATACTATAGACATGGGGTTAGAATGTCTCAGGAAAGAATCTCTGAATTGAGAGATCACAGCTCTGATACTACCGATATGTGGTTAGAATGTCTCAGGAAAGAATTTCTGAATTGAGAGATCACAGCACCGATACTATAGATATGGGGTTAGAATTATCTCAGGAATGAATCTTTGGATTGAGAGATCACAGTTCTGATACTACAGCCATGTGGTTAGAATGTCTCAGGAAAGAATATCTGAATTGAGAGATCACAGCTCTGATACTACAGACATGTGGTTTGAATGTTTCAGGAAAGAATCTCTGAATTGAGAGATCACAGCTCTGATACTTTTGACATGTGGTTAGAATGCCTCAGGAAAGAATCTCTGAATTGAGAGATCACAGCTCTGACACTATAGACATGTGGTTTGAATGTCTCAGGAAAGATTCTCTGAATTGAGAGATCACAGTTCTGATACTATAGACATGTGCTTAGAATGTCTCAGAAAAGAAACTCTGAATTGAGAGTTCACAGCTCTGATACTACAGATATGTGGTTAGAATGTCTCAGGAAAGAATCTCTAAATTGAGAGATCACAGCTCTGATACTACAGACATGTAGTTAGAATGTCTCAGGAAATAATCTCTGAATTGAGAGATCTCAGCTCTGATACTACCGATATGTGGTTAGAATGTCTCAGGAAAGAATTTCTGAATTGAGAGATCACAGCTCTGATACTATAGACATGTGCTTAGAATGTCTCAGGAAAGAATCTCTGAATTGAGAGATCACAGCTCTGATACTTTAGACATGTGGTTAGAATGCCTCAGGAAAGAATCTCTGAATTGAGAGATCACAGCTCTGATACTATAGACATATGGTTAGAATTATCTCAGGAATGAATCTTTGAATTGAGAGATGACAGCTTTGATACTACAGCCATGTGGTTAGAATGTCTCAGGAAAGAATCTCTGACTTGAGAGATCACAGCTCTGATACTACAGACATGTGGTTAGAATGTCTCAGGAAAGAATCTCTGAATGGAGAGATCACAGCTCTGATACTATAGACATGAGTTAGAATGTCTCTGGAAAGAATCTCTGAATTGAGAGATCACAGCTCTGATACTATGGTCATGTGGTTAGAATGTCTCTGGAAAGAATCTATGAATTGAGAGATTACAGCTCTGATACTACAGACATGTAGTTAGAATGTCTCAGGAAAGAATCTTTGAATTGAGAGATCACACCTCTGATACTACAGACATGTGGTTTGAATGTTTCAGGAAAGAATCTCTGAATTGAGAGATCACAGCTTTGATACTTTAGACATGTGGTTAGAATGCCTCAGAAAAGAATCTCTGAATTGAGAGATCACAGCTCTGATACAATAGACATGTGGTTTGAATGTCTCAGGAAAGAATCTCTGAATTGAGAGATCACAGCTCTGATACTTTAGACATGTGGTTAGAATGCCTCAGGAAAGAATCTCTGAATGGAGAGATCACAGCTCTGATACTATAGACATGGGGTTAGAATGTCTCAGGAAAGAATCTCTGAATTGAGAGATCACAGCTCTGATACTACCGATATGTGGTTAGAATGTCTCAGGAAAGAATTTCTGAATTGAGAGATCACAGCACTGATACTATAGATATGGGGTTAGAATTATCTCAGGAATGAATCTTTGAATTGAGAGATCACAGCTCTGATACTACAGCCATGTGGTTAGAATGTCTCAGGAAAGAATATCTGAATTGAGAGATCACAGCTCTGATACTACAGACATGTGGTTAGAATGTCTCAGGAAAGAATCTCTGAATGGAGAGATCACAGTTCTGATACTATAGACATGCGGTTAGAATGTCCCTGGAAAGAATCTCTGAATTGAGAGATCACAGCTCTGATACTATGGTCATGTGGTTAGAATGTCTCTGGAAAGAATCTATGAATTGAGAGATTACAGATCTGATACTACAGACATGTAGTTAGAATGTCTCAGGAAAGAATCTTTGAATTGAGAGATCACACCTCTGATACTACAGACATGTGGTTTGAATGTTTCAGGAAAGAATCTCTGAATTGAGAGATCACAGCCCTGATACTTTTGACATGTGGTTAGAATGCCTCAGGAAAGAATCTCTGAATTGAGAGATCACAGCTCTGATACTACAGACATGTAGTTAGAATGTCTCAGGAAATAATCTCTGAATTGAGAGATCTCAGCTCTGATACTACCGATATGTGGTTAGAATGTCTCAGGAAAGAATTTCTGAATTGAGAGATCACAGCTCTGATACTATAGACATGTGCTTAGAATGTCTCAGGAAAGAAACTCTGAATTGAGAGATCACAGCTCTGATACTTTAGACATGTGGTTAGAATGCCTCAGGAAAGAATCTCTGCATTGAGAGATCACAGCTCTGATACTACCGATATGTGGTTAGAATGTCTCAGGAAAGAATTTCTGAATTGAGAGATCACAGCATTGATACTATAGATATGGGGTTAGAATTATCTCAGGAATGAATCTTTGAATTGAGAGATCACAGCTCTGATACTACAGCCATGTGGTTAGAATGTCTCAGGAAAGAATCTCTGAATTGAGAGATCACAGCTCTGATACTACAGACATGTGGTTAGAATGTCTCAGGAAAGAATCTCTGAATGGAGAGATCACAGCTCTGATACTATAGACATGCGGTTAGAATGTCCCTGGAAAGAATCTCTGAATTGAGAGATCACAGCTCTGATACTATGTTCATGTGGTTAGAATGTCTCTGGAAAGAATCTATGAATTGAGAGATCACACCTCTGATACTACAGACATGTGGTTTGAATGTTTCAGGAAAGAATCTCTGAATTGAGAGATCACAGCTCTGATACTACAGACATGTGGTTTGAATGTCTCAGGAAAGATTCTCTGAATTGAGAGATCACAGCTCTGATACTATAGACATGTTCTTAGAATGTCTCAGGAAAGAAACTCTGAATTGAGAGTTCACAGCTCTGATACTACAGATATGTAGTTAGAATGTCTCAGGAAAGAATCTCTAAATTGAGAGATCACAGCTCTGATACTACAGATATGTAGTTAGAATGTCTCAGGAAATAATCTCTGAATTGAGAGATCACAGCTCTGGTACTACCGATATGTGGTTAGAATGTCTCAGGAAAGAATTTCTGAATTGAGAGATCACAGCTCTGATACTATAGACATGTGCTTAGAATGTCTCAGGAAAGAAACTCTGAATTGAGAGGTCACAGCTCTGATACTACAGACATGTGCTTAGTGTGTCACTGGAAAGAATCTCTGAATTGAGAGATCACAGCTCTGATACTATAGACATGTGGTTAGAATGTCTTGGGAATGAATCACTGAAATGAGAGATTACAGCTCTGATACTACAGACATGTGGTTAGAATGTCTCTGGAAAGAATCTCTGGTTTGAGATATCACAGCTCTGACACTACAGAGATGTGGTTAGAATGTCTGAGGAAAGAATCTCTGAATGGAGAGATCACAGCTATGATTCTATAGACATGTGGTTAGAATCTCTGAGGTAAGAATCGCTGGATTGGGAGATCACAGCTCTGATACTACAGACATGTATTTAGAATGTCTCAGGAAATAATCTCTGAATTGAGAGATCACAGCTCTGATACTACAGATATGTGGTTAGAATGTCTCAGGAAAGAATCTCTAAATTGAGGGATCACAGCTCTGATACTACAGACATGTAGTTAGAATATTTCAGGAAATGATATCTGAATTGAGAGATCACAGCTCTGATACTACCGATATGTGGTTAGAATGTCTCAGGAAAGAATTTCTGAATTGAGAGATCACAGCTCTGATACAATAGACATGTGCTTAGAATGTCTCAGGAAAGAAACTCTGAATTGAGAGATCACAGTTCTGATACTACAGACAATGTGGTTAGTGTGTCTCTGGAAAGAATCTCTGAAATGAGAGATCACACCTCTTATACTATTTTCATGGGGTTAGAATGTCTCTGGAAAGAATCTCTGAATTGAGAGATCACAGCTCTGATACTATAGACATGTGCTTAGAATGTCTCATAAAAGAAACTCTGAATTGAGAGATCACAGCTCTGATACTACAGACATCTGGTTAGAATGTCTCAGGAAAGAATCTCTGAATTGAGAGATCACACCTCTGATACTACTGACATGTGGTTAGAATCACTCAGGAAAGAATCTCTGAATTGAGAGATCACAGCTCTGATACTATAGATATGTGGTTAGAATTATCTCAGGAAAGAATCTTTGAATTGAGAGATCACAGCTCTGATACTACAGCCATGTGGTTAGAATGTCTCAGGAAAGAATCTCTGAATTGAGAGATCACAGCTCTGATATTATAGACATGTGGTTAGAATGTCTCAGGAAAGAATCTCTGAATTGAGAGATCAAAGCTCTGAAACTATAGATATCTGGTTAGAATGTCTCAGGAAAGAATCTCTGAATTGAGAAATCACACCTCTGATACTACAGACATGTGGTTAGAATCACTCAGGAAAGAATCTCTGAATTGAGAGATCACAGCTCTGATACTATAGACATGTGGCTAGAATGTCTCAGGAAAGAATCTCTGAATGGAGAGATCACAGCTCTGATACTATAGACATGAGGTTAGAATGTCCCTGGAAAGAATCTCTGAATTGAGAGATCACAGCTCTGATACTATGTTCATGTGGTTAGAATGTCTCTGGAAAGAATCTATGAATTGAGAGATTACAGCTCTGATACTACAGACATGTAGTTAGAATGTCTCAGGAAAGAATCTTTGAATTGAGAGATCACACCTCTGATACTACAGACATGTGGTTTGAATGTTTCAGGAAAGAATCTCTGAATTGAGAGATCACAGCTCTGATACTTTAGACATGTGGTTAGAATGCCTCAGGAAAGAATCTCTGAATTGAGAGATCACAGCTCTGATACAACAGACATGTGGTTTGAATGTCTCAGGAAAGATTCTGTGAATTGAGAGATCACAGCTCTGATACTATAGACATGTGCTTAGAATGTCTCAGGAAAGAAACTCTGAATTGAGAGTTCACAGCTCTGATACTACAGACATGTGTTTAGAATGTCTCTGGAAAGAATCTCTGGTTTGAGATATCACAGATCTGACACTACAGACATGTGGTTAGAATGTCTGAGGAAAGGATCTCTGAATTGCGAGATCACAGCTATGATTCTATAGACATGTGGTTAGAATCTCTGAGGTAAGAATTGCTGGATTGGGAGATCACAGCTCTGATACTACAGATATGTGGTTAGAATGTCTCAGGAAAGAATCTCTAAATTGAGGGATCACAGCTCTGATGCTACAGACATGTAGTTATAATGTTTCAGGAAATGATATCTGAATTGAGAGATCACAGCTTTGATACTATCGATATGTGGTTAGAATGTCTCAGGAAAGAATTTCTGAATTGAGAGATCACAGCTCTGATACAATAAACATGAGCTTAGAATGTCTCAGGAAAGAAACTCTGAATTGAGAGATCACAGCTCTGATACTACAGACAATGTGGTTAGTGTGTCTCTGGAAAGAATCTCTGAATTGAGAGATCACAGTTCTGATACTATTTTCATGTGGTTAGAATGTCTCTGGAAAGAATCTCTGAATTGAGAGATCACAGCTCTGATACTATAGACATGTGCTTAGAATGTCGCAGGAAAGAAACTCTGAATTGAGAGATCACAGCTCTGATACTACAGACATGTGGTTAGTGTGTCTCTGGAAGGAATCTCTGAATTGAGAGATCACAGCTCTGATACTGTTGTCATGTGTTTAGAATGTCTCAGGAAAGAATCTCTGAATTGAGAGATCACAGCTCTGATACTACAGACATCTGGTTAGAATGTCTCAGGAAAGAATCTCTGAATTGAGGGATCACACCTCTGATACTACTGACATGTGGTTAGAATCACTCAGGAAAGAATCTCTGAATTGAGAGATCACAGCTCTGATACTACTGACATGTGGCTAGAATGTCTCAGGAAAGAATCTCTGAATTGAGAGATCACAGATCCGATACTACAGACATGTGGTTAGAATGTCTCAGGAAAGAATCTCTGAATTGAGAGATCACAGCTCTGATACTACAGACATGTGGTAAGAATATCTCTGGAAAGAATCTTTGAATTGAGAGATCACAGCTCTGATACTATAGATATGTGGTTAGAATTATCTCAGGAAAGAATCTTTGAATTGAGAGATCACAGCTCTGATACTACAGCCATGTGGTTAGAATGTCTCAGGAAAGAATCTCTGAATTGAGAGATCACAGCTCTGATACTATAGACATGTGGTTAGAATGTCTCAGGAAAGAATCTCTGAATTGAGAGATCAAAGCTCTGAAACTATAGACATCTGGTTAGAATGTCTCAGGAAAGAATCTCTGAATTGAGAAATCACACCTCTGATACTACAGACATTTGGTTAGAATCACTCAGGAAAGAATCTCTGAATTGAGAGATCACAGCTCTGATACTACAGACATGTGGTTAGAATGTCTCAGGAAATAATCTCTGAATTGAGAGATCACAGCTCTGATACTACAAACATGTGGTAAGAATATCTCTCGAAAGAATCTTTGAATTGAGAGATCACAGGTCTGATACTACAGCCATGTGGTTAGAATGTCTCAGGAAAGAATCTCTGAATGGAGAGATCACAGCTCTGATACTATAGACATGCGGTTAGAATGTCCCTGGAAAGAATCTCTGAATTGAGAGATCACAGCTCTGATACTATGGTCATGTGGTTAGAATGTCTCTGGAAAGAATCTATGAATTGAGAGATTACAGCTCTGATACTACAGACATGTAGTTAGAATGTCTCAGGAAAGAATCTTTGAATTGAGAGATCACACCTCTGATACTACAGACATGTGGTTTGAATGTTTCAGGAAAGAATCTCTGAATTGAGAGATCACAGCTCTGATACTACAGACATGTGGTTAGAATGTCTCAGGAAAGAATCTCTGAATGGAGAGATCACAGCTCTGATACTATAGACATGCGGTTAGAATGTCCCTGGAAAGAATCTCTGAATTGAGAGATCACAGCTCTGATACTATGGTCATGTGGTTAGAATGCCTCAGGAAAGAATCTCTGAATTGAGAGATCACAGCTCTGATACTACAGACATGTGGTTTGAATGTCTCAGGAAAGATTCTCTGAATTGAGTGATCACAGCTCTGATACTATAGACATGTGCTTAGAATGTCTCAGGAAAGAAACTCTGAATTGAGAGTTCACAGCTCTGATACTACAGATATGTGGTTAGAATGTCTCAGGAAAGAATCTCTAAATTGAGAGATCACAGCTCTGATACTACAGACATGTAGTTAGAATGTCTCAGGAAATAATCTCTGAATTGAGAGATCACAGCTCTGATACTACCGATATGTGGTTAGAATGTCTCAGGAAAGAATTTCTGAATTGAGAGATCACAGCTCTGATACTATAGACATGTGCTTAGAATGTCTCTGGAAAGAAACTCTGAATTGAGAGATCACAGCTCTGATACTACAGACATGTGCTTAGTGTGTCACTGGAAAGAATCTCTGAATTGAGAGATCACAGCTCTGATACTATTGTCATTTGGTTAGAATGTCTCAGGAAAGAATCTCTGAATTGAGAGATCACATCTCTGATACTATAGACATGTGGTTAGAATGTCTTGGGAATGAATCACTGAAATGAGAGATCACAGCTCTGATACTACAGACATGTGGTTAGAATGTCTCTGGAAAGAATCTCTGGTTTGAGATATCACAGATCTGACACTACAGACATGTGGTTAGAATGTCTGAGGAAAGGATCTCTGAATTGCGAGATCACAGCTATGATTCTATAGACATGTGGTTAGAATCTCTGAGGTAAGAATCGCTGGATTGGGAGATCACAGCTCTGATACTACAGACATGTAGTTAGAATGTCTCAGGAAAGAATCTCTAAATTGAGGGATCACAGCTCTGATACTACAGACATGTAGTTAGAATGTTTCAGGAAATGATAGCTGAATTGAGAGATCACAGCTCTGATACTACCGATATGTGGTTAGAATGTCTCAGGAAAGAATTTCTGAATTGAGAGATTACAGCTCTGATACAATAGACATGTGCTTAGAATGTCTCAGGAAAGAAACTCTGAATTGAGAGATCACAGCTCTGATACTACAGACAATGTGGTTAGTGTGTCTCTGGAAAGAATCTCTGAATTGAGAGATCACAGCTCGGATACTATTTTCATGTGGTTAGAATGTCTCTGGAAAGAATCTCTGAATTGAGAGATCACAGCTCTGATACTATAGACATGTGCTTAGAATGTCTCAGGAAAGAATCTCTGAATTGAGAGATCACAGCTCTGATACTACAAACATGTGGTAAAAATATCTCTCGAAAGAATCTTTGAATTGAGAGATCACAGCTCTGATACTATAGATATGTGGTTAGAATTATATCAGGAAAGAATCTTTGAATTGAGAGATCACAGCTCTGATACTACAGCCATGTGGTTAGAATGTCTCAGGAAAGAATCTCTGAATTGAGAGATCACAGCTCTGATACTATAGACATGTGGTTAGAATGTGTCAGGAAAGAATCTCTGAATTGAGATATCACAGCTCTGATACTACAGACATGTGGTTAGAATGTTTTCAGGAAAGAATCTCTGAATGGAGAGATCACATCTCTGATACTGTAGACATGTGGTTAGAATGTCTCTGGAAAGAATCTCTGAATTGAGAGATCACAGCTCTGATACTATGGTCATGTGGTTAGAATGTCTCTGCAAAGAATCTATGAATTGAGAGATCACACCTCTGATACTACAGACATGTGGTTTGAATGTCTCAGGAAAGAATCTCTGAATTGAGAGATCACAGCTCTGATACTACAGACATCTGGTTAGAATCACACAGGAAGAATCTCTGAATTGAGAGATCACTGCTCTGATACTATTGACATGTGGCTAGAATGTCTCAGGAAAGAATCTCTGAATTGAGAGATCACAGCTCTGATACTACAGACATGTGGTTAGAATGTCTCAGGAAAGAACCTCTGAATTGAGAGATCACAGCTCTGATACTACAGACATGTGGTAAGAATATCTCTGGAAAGAATCTTTGAATTGAGAGATCACAGCTCTGATACTATAGATATGTGGTTAGAATGTCTCAGGAAAGAACCTCTGAATTGAGAGATCACAGCTCTGATACTATGGTCATGTGGTTTGAATGTCTCAGGAAAGAATCTCTGAATTGAGAGATCACAGCTCTGACACTTTAGACATGTGGTTAGAATGCCTCAGGAAAGAATCTCTGAATTGAGAGATCACAGCTCTGATACTACAGATATGTGGTTAGAATGTCTCAGGAAAGAATCTCTAAATTGAGAGATCACAGCTCTGATACTATAGACATGTGCTTCGAATGTCTCAGGAAATAAACTCTGAATTGAGAGTTCACAGCTCTGATACTACAGATATGTGGTTAGAATGTCTCAGGAAAGAATCTCTAAATTGAGAGATCACAGCTCTGATACTACAGACATGTAGATAGAATGTCTCAGGAAATAATCTCTGAATTGAGAGATCACAGCTCTGATACTACCGATATGTGGTTAGAATGTCTCAGGAAAGAATTTCTGAATTGAGAGATCACAGCTCTGATACTATAGACATGTGCTTAGAATGTCTCAGGAAAGAAACTCTGAATTGAGAGATCACAGCTCTGATACTACAGACATGTGCTTAGTGTGTCACTGGAAAGAATCTCTGAATTGAGAGATCACAGCTCTGATACTATTGTCATTTGGTTAGAATGTCTCAGGAAAGAATCTCTGAATTGAGAGATCACATCTCTGATACTATAGACATGTGATTAGAATGTCTTGGGAATGAATCTCTGAAATGAGAGATCACAGCTCTGATACTACAGACATGTGGTTAGAATGTCTCTGGAAAGAATCTCTGGTTTGAGATATCACAGCTCTGATACTACAGACATGTGGTTAGAATGTCTGAGGAAAGGATCTCTGAATTGCGAGATCACAGCTATGATTCTATAGACATGTGGTTAGAATCTCTGAGGTAAGAATCGCTGGATTGGGAGATCACAGCTCTGATACTACAGACATGTAGTTAGAATGTCTCAGGAAATAATCTCTGAATTGAGAGATCACAGCTCTGATACTACAGATATGTGGTTAGAATATCTCTGGAAAGAATCTTTGAATTGAGGGATCACAGCTCTGATACTACAGACATGTAGTTAGAATGTTTCAGGAAATGATATCTGAATTGAGAGAATACAGCTCTGATACTACCGATATGTGGTTAGAATGTCTCAGGAAAGAATTTCTGAATTGAGAGATCACAGCTCTGATACAATAGACAATGTGGTTAGTGTGTCTCTGGAAAGAATCTCTGAATTGAGAGATCACAGCTCTGATACTATTTTCATGTGGTTAGAATGTCTCTGGAAAGAATCTCTGAATTGAGAGATCACAGCTCTGATACTACAAACATCTGGTTAGAATGTCTCAGGAAAGAATCTCTGAATTGAGAGATCACAGCTCTGATTCTACTGACATGTGGTTAGAATCACTCAGGAAAGAATCTCTGAATTGAGAGATCACAGCTCTGATACTACAGACATGTGGTAAGAATATCTCTGGAAAGAATCTTTGAATTGAGAGATCACAGCTCTGATACTATAGATATGTGGTTAAAATTATCTCAGGAAAGAATCTTTGAATTGAGAGATCACAGCTCTGATACTACAGCCATGTGGTTAGAATGTCTCAGGAAAGAATCTCTGAATTGAGAGATCACAGCTCTGATACTATAGACATGTGGTTAGAATTACTCAGGAAAGAATCTCTGAATTGAGAGATCAAAGATCTGAAACTATAGATATCTGGTTAGAATGTCTCAGGAAAGAATCTCTGAATTGAGAAATCACACCTCTGATACTACAGACAAGTGGTTAGAATTACTCAGGAAAGAATCTCTGAATTGAGAGATCACAGCTCTGATACTATAGACATGTGGCTAGAATGTCTTTGGAAAGAATCTCTGAGTTGAGAGATCACAGCTCTGATACTACAGACATGTGGTTAGAATGTCTCAGGAAAGAATCTCTGAATTGAGAGATCACAGCTCTGATACTACAGCCATGTGGTTAGAATGTCTCAGGAAAGAATCTCTGAATTGAGAGATCACAGCTCTGATACTATAGACATGTGGTTAGAATTACTCAGGAAAGAATCTCTGAATTGAGAGATCAAAGCTCTGAAACTATAGATATCTGGTTAGAATGTCTCAGGAAAGAATCTCTGAATTGAGAAATCACACCTCTGATACTACAGACAAGTGGTTAGAATTACTCAGGAAAGAATCTCTGAATTGAGAGATCACAGCTCTGATACTATAGACATGTGGCTAGAATGTCTCTGGAAAGAATCTCTGAGTTGAGAGATCACAGCTCTGATACTACAGACATGTGGCTAGAATGTCTCTGGAAAGAATCTCTGAGTTGAGAGATCACAGCTCTGATACTACAGACATTTAGTTTGAATGTCTCAGGAAAGAATCCCTGAATTGAGAGATCACAGCTCTGATACTTTAGACATGTGGTTAGAATGTCTCAGGAAAGAATCTCTGAATTAAGAGAAAACAGTTCTGATACTATAGACATGTTGTTAGAATGTCTCAGGAAAGAATCTCTGCATTGAGAGATCACAGCTCTGATATTACCGATATGTGGTTAGAATATCTCAGGAAAGAATTTCTGAATTGAGAGATCACAGCTCTGATACTATAGATGTGCTTAGAATGTCTCAGGAAAGAAACTCTGAATTGAGAGATCACAGCTCTGATACTACAGATATGTGGTTAGAATGTCTCAGGAAAGAATCTCTAAATTGAGGGATCACAGCTCTGATACTACAGACATGTAGTTAGAATGTTTCAGGACATGATCTCTGAATTGAGAGATCACAGCTCTGATTCTACAGACATCTGGTTAGAATGTCTCAGGAAAGAATCTCTGAATTGAGAGATCACACCTCTGATATTACTGACATGTGGTTAGAATCACTCAGGAAAGAATCTCTGAATTGAGAGATCACAGCTCTGATACTATAGACATGTGGCTAGAATGTCTCAGGAAAGAATCTCTGAATTGAGAGATCACAGCTCTGATACTACAGACATGTGGTTAGAATGTCTCAGGAAAGAATCTCTGAATTGAGAGATCACAGCTCTGATACTACAGACATGTGGTAAGAATATCTCTGGAAAGAATCTTTGAATTGAGAGATCACAGCTCTGATAATATAGATATGTGGTTAGAATTATCTCAGGAAAGAATCTTTGAATTGAGAGATCACAGCTCTGATACTACAGCCATGTGGTTAGAATGTCTCAGGAAAGAATCTCTCAATGGAGAGATCACATCTCTGATACTATAGACATGTGGTTAGAACGTCTCTGGAAAGAACCTCTGAATTGAGAGATCACAGCTCTGATACTATTGTCATGTGGTTAGAATGTCTCTGCAAAGAATCTATGAATTGAGAGATTACAGCTCTAATACTACAGACATGTAGTTAGAATGTCTCAGGAAAGATTCTCTGAATTGAGTGATCACAGCTCTGATACTACAGATATGTGGTTAGAATGTCTCAGGAAAGAATCTCTAAATTGAGAGATCACAGCTCTGATACTACAGACATGTAATTAGAATGTCTCAGGAAATAATCTCTGAATTGAGAGATCACTGCTCTGATACTACCGATATGTTGTTAGAATGTCTCAGGAAAGAATTTCTGAATTGAGAGATCACAGCTCTGATACTATAGACATGTGCTTAGAATGTCTCAGGAAAGAAACTCTGAATTGAGAGATCACAGCTCTGATACTACAGACATGTGCTTAGTGTGTCACTGGAAAGAATCTCTGAATTGAGAGATCACAGCTCTGATACTATTGTCATTTGGTTAGAATGTCTCAGGAAAGAATCTCTGAATTGAGAGATCACATCTCTGATACTATAGACATGTGGTTAGAATGTCTTGGGAATGAATCTCTGAAATGAGAGATCACAGCTCTGATACTACAGACATGTGGTTAGAATGTCTCTGGAAAAAATCTCTGGTTTGAGATATCACAGCTCTGACACTACAGACATGTGGTTAGAATGTCTGAGGAAAGGATCTCTGAATTGCGAGATCACAGCTATGATTCTATAGACATGTGGTTAGAATCTCTGAGGTAAGAATCGCTGGATTGGGAGATCACAGCTCTGATACTACAGACATGTAGTTAGAATGTCTCAGGAAATAATCTCTGAATTGAGAGATCACAGCTCTGATACTACAGATATGTGGTTAGAATGACTCAGGAAAGAATCTCTAAATTGAGGGATCACAGCTCTGATACAATAGACATGTGCTTAGAATGTCTCAGGAAAGAAACTCTGAATTGAGAGATCACAGCTCTGATACTACAGACAATGTGGTTAGTGTGTCTCTGGAAAGAATCTCTGAATTGAGAGATCACAGCTCTGATACTATCTTCATGTGGTTAGAATGTCTCTGGAAAGAATCTCTGAATTGAGAGATCACAGCTCTGATACTATAAATATGTGCTTAGAATGTCTCAGGAAAGAAACTCTGAATTGAGAGATCACAGCTCTGATACTACAGACATGTGGTTAGTGTGTCTCTGGAAGGAATCTCTGAATTGAGAGATCACACCTCTGATACTACTGACATGTGGTTAGAATCACTCAGGAAAGAATCTCTGAATTGAGAGATCACAGCTCTGATACTTTAGACATGTGGCTAGAATGTCTCAGGAAAGAATCTCTGAATTGAGAGATCACAGCTCTGATACTACAGACATGTGGTAAGAATATCTCTGGAAAGAATCTTTGAATTGAGAGATCACAGCTCTGATACTACAGACATGTGGTAAGAATATCTCTGGAAAGAATCTTTGAATTGAGAGATCACAGCTCTGATACTATAGATATGTGGTTAGAATTATCTCAGGAAAGAATCTTTGAATTGAGAGATCACAGCTCTGATACTACAGCCATGTGGTTACAATGTCTCAGGAAAGAATCTCTGAATTGAGAGATCACAGCTCTGATACTATAGACATGTGGTTAGAATGTCTCAGGAAAGAATCTCTGAATTGAGAGATCAAAGCTCTGAAACTATAGACATATGGTTAGAATATCTCAGGAAAGAATCTCTGAATTGAGAAATCACACCTCTGATACTACAGACATGTGGTTAGAATCACTCAGCAACGAATCTCTGAATTGAGAAATCACAGCTCTGATACTATAGACATGTGGCTAGAATGTCTCAGGAAAGAATCTCTGAATTGAGAGATCACAGCTCTGATACTACAGACATGTGGTTAGAATGTGTCAGGAAAGAATCTCTGAATTGAGAGATCACAGCTCTGATACTACAAACATGTGGTAAGAATATCTCTCGAAAGAATCTTTGAATTGAGAGATCACAGCTCTGATACTATAGATATGTGGTTAGAATTATATCAGGAAAGAATCTTTGAATTGAGAGATCACAGCTCTGATACTACAGCCATGTGTTTAGAATGTCTCAGGAACGAATCTCTGAATTGAGAGATCACAGCTCTGATAGTATAGACGTGTGGTTAGAATGTGTCAGGAAAGAATCTCTGAATTGAGATATCACAGCTCTGATACTACAGACATGTGGTTAGAATGTCTCAGGAAAGAATCTCTGAATGGAGAGATCACATATCTGATACTGTAGACATGTGGTTAGAATGTCTCTGGAAAGAATCTCTGAATTGAGAGATCACAGCTCTGATACTATGGTCATGTGGTTAGAATGCCTCTGGAAAGAATCTCTGAATTGAGAGATCACAGCTCTGATACTACAGACATGTAGTTAGAATGTCTCAGGAAAGAATCTTTGAATTGAGAGATCACACCTCTGATACTACAGACATGTGGTTTGAATGTCTCAGGAAAGAATCTCTGAATTGAGAGATCACAGCTCTGATACTTTAGACATGTGGTTAGAATGTCTCAGGAAAGAATCTCTGCATTGAGAGATCACAGCTCTGATACTACCGATATGTGGTTAGAATATCTCAGGAAAGAATTTCTGAATTGAGAGATCACAGCTCTGATACTACAGCCATGTGCTTAGAATGTCTCAGGACAGAAACTCCTGATTGAGAGATCACAGCTCTGATACTACAGATATGTGGTTAGAATGTCTCAGGAAAGAATCTCTAAATTGAGGGATCACAGCTCTGATACTACAGACATGTAGTTAGAATGTTTCAGGAAATGATCTCTGAATTGAGAGATCACAGCTCTGATACTACAGACATGTGGTTAGAATGTCTCAGGAAAGAATCTCTGAATTGAGAGATCACAGCTCTGATACTATAGATATGTGTTTAGAATTATCTCAGGAAAGAATCTTTGAATTGAGAGATCACAGCTCTGATACTACAGCCATGTGGTTATAATGTCTCAGGAAAGAATCTCTCAATGGAGAGATCACAGCTCTGATACTATAGACATGTGGTTAGAACGTCTCTGGAAAGAACCTCTGAATTGAGAGATCACAGCTCTGATACTATGGTCATGTGGTTAGAATGTCTCTGCAAAGAATCTATGAATTGAGAGATCACAGCTCTGATACTACAGACATGTAGTTAGAATGTCTCAGGAAAGAATCTTTGAATTGAGAGATCACACCTCTGATACTACAGACATGTGGTTTGAATGTCTCAGGAAAGAATCTCTGAATTGAGAGATCACAGCTCTGACACTTTAGACATGTGGTTAGAATGCCTCAGGAAAGAGTCTCTGAATTGAGAGATCACAGCTCTGATACTACAGCCAAGTGATTAGAATGTCTCAGGAAAGAATCTCTGAATTGAGAGATCACAGCTCTGACACTATAGACATGTGGTTAGAATGTCTCAGGAAAGAATCTCTGAATTGAGAGATCACAGCTCTGATACTACAGACATGTGGTTAGAATGTCTCAGGAAAGAATCTCTGAATGGGGAGATCACATCTCTGATACTATAGACATTGGGTTAGAATGTCTCTGGAAAGAATCTCTGAATTGAGAGATCACAGCTCTGATACTATGGTCATGTGGTTAGAATGTCTCTGGAAAGAATCTCTGAATTGAGAGATCACAGCTCTGATACTATTGTCATTTGGTTAGAATGTCTCAGGAAATAATCTTTGAATTGAGAGATCACACCTCTGATACTACAGACATGTGGTTTGAATGTCTCAGGAAAGAATCTCTGAATTGAGAGATCACAGCTCTGATACTTAAGACATGTGGTTAGAATGTCTCAGGAAAGAATCTCTGAATTGAGAGAAAACAGTTCTGATACTATAGACATGTGGTTAGAATGTCTCAGGAAAGAATCTCTGCATTGAGAGATCACAGCTCTGATACTACCGATATGTGGTAAGAATATCTCAGGATAGAATTTTTGAATTTAGAGATCACAGCTCTGATACTATAGACATGTGCTTAGAATGTCTCAGGAAGGAAACTCTGAATTGAGAGATCACAGCTCCAATACTACAGATATGTGGTTAGAATGTCTCAGGAAAGAATCTCTAAATTGAGAGATCACAGCTCTGATACTACAGACATGTAGTTAGAATGTCTCAAGAAATAATCTCTGAATTAAGAGATCACAGCTCTGATACTATAGACATGTGGCTAGAATGTCTCAGGAAAGAATCTTTGAATTGAGAGATCACAGCTCTGATACTATAGATATGGGTTTAGAATTATCTCAGGAATGAATCTTTCAATTGAGAGATGACAGCTCTGATACTACAGCCATGTGGTTAGAATGTCTCAGGAAAGAATCTCTGAATTGAGAGATCACAGCTCTGATACTACAGACATGTGGTTAGAATGTCTCAGGAAAGAATCTCTGAATGGAGAGATCACAGCGCTGATACTATAGACATGTGGTTAGAATGTCTCTGGAAAGAATCTCTGAATTGAGAGATTACAGCTCTGATACTATGGTCATGTGGTTAGAATGTCTCTGGAAAGAATCTATGAATTGAGAGATTACAGCTCTGATACTACAGATGTGTAGTTAGAATGTCTCAGGAAAGAATCTTTGAATTGAGAGATCACACCTCTGATACTACAGACATGTGGTTTGAATGTTTCAGGAAAGAATCTCTGAATTGAGAGATCACAGCTGTGATACTTTAGACATGTGGTTAGAATGCCTCAGGAAAGAATCTCTGAATTGAGAGATCACAGCTCTGATACTATAGACATGTGGTTTGAATGTCTCAGGAAAGAATCTCTGAATTGAGAGATCACAGCTCTGATACTATAGACATGTGGTTAGAATGTGTCAGGAAAGAATCTCTGCATTGAGAGATCACAGCTTTGATACTACCGATATGTGGTTAGAATGTCTCAGGAAAGAATTTCTGAATTGAGAGATCACAGCTCTGATACTATAGATATGGGGTTAGAATTATCTCAGGAATGAATCTTTGAATTGAGAGATCACAGCTCTGATACTACAGCCATGTGGTTAGAATGTCTCAGGAAAGAATCTCTGAATTGAGAGATCACAGCTCTGATACTATAGACATGTGGTTAGAATGTCTCAGGAAAGAATCTCTGAATTGAGAGATCAAAGCTCTGAAACTATAGACATCTGGTTAGAATGTCTCAGGAAAGAATCTCTGAATTGAGAAATCACACCTCTGATACTACAGACATGTGGTTAGAATCACTCAGGAAAGAATCTCTGAATTGAGAGATCACAGCTCTGATACTATAGACATGTGGCTAGAATGTCTCTGGAAAGAATCTCTGAATTGAGAGATCACAGCTCTGATACTACAGACATGTGGTTAGAATGTCTCAGGAAAGAATCTCTGAATTGAGAGATCACAGCTCTGATACTACAAACATGTGGTAAGAATATCTCTCGAAAGAATCTGTAGCGGTTGTCTCCCTTGTTTTGATTGGGATCTAGACGGGAAGTGGAACCCTTTCTCAAACTTCCGGTCAGAGCCCTATAAAACTAACAACTTTAAGCTTCCTCTCTCTCTTTGCCTTTTCGGCACCAGGTCAAGAGTCTTCTCATTTGGCTCTGCCATTAATTTGGCCAACAGGCGCCTGGCCTTAGCCAGGCGCCCTCTGCCAGCCGCGTTTGCCTGGCAATCAAAACGGTAACTACTAACTTTGTTTCATTCTAACATCTATCTTTGACATGTCAAGTATTCTATCTACCGTTAATTAAATATTATATACACAAACATTGTCTCGTTTTGTTACATTCATACACCCCGTTCATCGCTATAAGTGGTGAAAAGTAAAAGTAATAGAAGAGCTCAAAGTTCAAAATATAATTATGCTGATTGAAGCCTTTCTTTTTCATCATTGTCACTTTCAAAATTGCACTATCTTTTTCTCGCGCGTTAGAAATATTTTTTTTTCAACCTTGTATTGGCACGTGTAGGCAGCATAAATTCTCGATTCACTGAGATGTCTCTTCTCACAGACAGCCGCACGCCATTTATCACCAGGGATTCTTCAGCCTTAAGCTATATTCTTCTATTTGCCGGTTTATAAATTTACAATGTAAATTTACCGTTGATAACCGCGCATTTATTGGGAATGCTTATTTCTCTGGTCGCTGGCCTCTTGACCCTTCCAGGTCAACGCATTCTCAACATCGACCATCAACTTCGGCTGCTATTTCTAGCACTTTGCGCAACTCATTTTTTTCTAAAAAAAAAAATTTTTTACTTTGAATTTAAACACCGAATACGCTCACTCAGCGAAACAACAGCAGCAGCAACAGCAATACAGCAGCAACAGCAATACAGCAGCAGCAGCAACAGCAATACAGCAGCAACAACAGCAATACAACAGCAGCAACAGCAACAGCAATACAGCAGCAACAGCAACAGCAACCAAAGCCAGAGAATATATTTTTGCAGCACTCTTCCTGTGAGAAAATCCATTCGGAGGTTGGAAATTCACGATATACCACAGAACAGAGACCACCTGCATTCATTCTCTGGAACACACTTTCTTTCCTGCTGTCATGTGACTGCACACCTGTGAACTATATTTTGTACATTTGAACTTTTGACTTTTCTTACTTCCATTACTCTGTACCATATTTTTCATGCCTCTTACATGCTCGCCATCTTACTCCATGCATGCTTCTTTCGATTTTTTATGTTTTAAAAATCTGGCGGGGGATACTGTAGTAAGAGTTGCCTCCCCTGCCACGACAATTGAATCGCTGTTCTCTAGACAGGAAGTAGGTGGAGTTGCTTCCCTTTGGGATTGACCAAACTCCCTAGTGGTCACTTCCGGTCAAGAGAGATAAAAGGAGCGATTAACCGCGAAATCTCTCTCTCGCCTCCTGATTCCTAAAGTGGTAACATCTTCGACCATAGCTGGTGATTCTCTCTGGACGACCCTTTCGTTACCAGCACAATCCAGCTCACCAGCCTGAGATGAGAGCGCCAAGACATTTTCTACCAACTTCACAATGGTATTATAGCCATCGGGTAACAACACTTTACCTTATACACCTTTGACTACTATGAAGTAAAACTTTATCACACACACCAGTACTCTTTGTCTTTTATATTATGTTGCATGTGCACCGATATCTATTTCCTAAAAATCTTTGAATTGAGAGATCACAGCTCTGATACTATAGATATGTGGTTAGAATTATATCAGGAAAGAATCTTTGAATTGAGAGATCACAGCTCTGATACTACAGCCATGTGGTTAGAATGTCTCAGGAAAGAATCTCTGAATTGAGAGATCACAGCTCTGAAACTATAGACATGTGGTTAGAATGTGTCAGGAAAGAATCTCTGAATTGAGATATCACAGCTCTGATACTACAGATATGTGGTTAGAATGTCTCAGGAAAGAATCTCTGAATGGAGAGATCACATCTCTGATACTGTAGACATGTG
This sequence comes from Eledone cirrhosa, assembly GCA_964016885.1. NCBI lineage: Eukaryota > Metazoa > Mollusca > Cephalopoda > Octopoda > Eledonidae > Eledone > Eledone cirrhosa. Next base: position 2,944,177 of record OZ024757.1, on the reverse strand, counting down.
GTTAGAATGTCTCAGGAAAGAATCTCTGAATTGAGAGGTCACAGCTCTGATACTACAAACATGTGGTAAGAATATCTCTCGAAAGAATCTCTGAATTGAGAGATCACAGCTCTGATACTTTAGACATGTGGCTAGAATGTCTCAGGAAAGAATCTCTGAATTGAGAGATCACAGCTCCGATACTACAGACATGTGGTTAGAATGTCTCAGGAAAGAATCTCTGAATTGAGAGATCACAGCTCTGATACTACAGACATGCTGTAAGAATATCTCTGGAAAGAATCTTTGAATTGAGAGATCACAGCTCTGATACTATAGATATGTGGTTAGAATTATCTCAGGAAAGAATCTTTGAATTGAGAGATCACAGCTCTGATACTACAGCCATGTGGTTAGAATGTCTCAGGAAAGAATCTCTGAATTGAGAGATCACAGCTCTGATACTATAGACATGTGGTTAGAATGTCTCAGGAAAGAATCTCTGAATTGAGAGATCAAAGCTCTGAAACTATAGACATCTGGTTAGAATGTCTCAGGAAAGAATCTCTGAATTGAAAAATCACACCTCTGATACTACAGACATGTGGTTAGAATCACTCAGGAAAGAATCTCTGAATTGAGAAATCACAGCTCTGACACTATAGACATGTGGCTAGAATGTCTCTGGAAAGAATCTCTGAATTGAGAGATCACAGCTCTGATACTACAGACATGTGGTTAGAATGTCTCAGGAAAGAATCTCTGAATTGAGAGATCACAGCTCTGATACTACAAACATGTGGTAAGAATATCTCTCGAAAGAATCTTTGAATTGAGAGATCACAGCTCTGATACTATAGATATGTGGTTAGAATTATATCAGGAAAGAATCTTTGAATTGAGAGATCACAGCTCTGATACTACAGCCATGTGGTTAGAATGTCTCAGGAAAGAATCTCTGAATTGAGAGATCACAGCTCTGATAGTATAGACGTGTGGTTAGAATGTGTCAGGAAAGAATCTCTGAATTGAGATATCACAGCTCTGATACTACAGACATGTGGTTAGAATGTCTCAGGAAAGAATCTCTGAATGGAGAGATCACATATCTGATACTACAGACATGTGGTTAGAATGTCTCTGGAAAGAATCTCTGAATTGAGAGATCACAGCTCTGATACTATGGTCATGTGGTTAGAATGTCTCTGGAAAGAATCTCTGAATTGACAGATCACAGCTCTGATACTACAGACATGTAGTTAGAATGTCTCAGGAAAGAATCTTTGAATTGAGAGATCACACCTCTGATACTACAGACATGTGGTTAGAACGTCTCAGGAAAGAATCTCTGAATTGAGAGATCACAGCTCTGATACTACAGGCATGTGGTAAGAATATCTCTGGAAAGAATCTTTGAATTGAGAGATCACAGCTCTGATACTATAGATATGGGGTTAGAATTATCTCAGGAATGAATCTTTGAATTGAGAGATGACAGCTCTGATACTACAGCCATGTGGTTAGAATGTCTCAGGAAAGAATCTCTGAATTGAGAGATCAAAGCTCTGAAACTATAGACATCTGGTTAGAATGTCTCAGGAAAGAATCTCTGAATTGAGAAATCACACCTCTGATACTACAGACATGTGGTTAGAATCACTCAGGAAAGAATCTCTGAATTGAGAAATCACAGCTCTGACACTATAGACATGTGGCTAGAATGTCTCTGGAAAGAATCTCTGAATTGAGAGATCACAGTTCTGATACTACAGACATGTGGTTAGAATGTCTCAGGAAAGAATCTTTGAATTGAGAGATCACAGCTCTGATACTATAGATATGTGGTTAGAATTATATCAGGAAAGAATCTTTGAATTGAGAGATCACAGCTCTGATACTACAGCCATGTGGTTAGAATGTCTCAGGAAAGAATCTCTGAATTGAGAGATCACAGCTCTGATAGTATAGACGTGTGGTTAGAATGTGTCAGGAAAGAATCTCTGAATTGAGATATCACAGCTCTGATACTACAGACATGTGGTTAGAATGTCTCAGGAAAGAATCTCTGAATGGAGAGATCACATATCTGATACTACAGACATGTGGTTAGAATGTCTCTGGAAAGAATCTCTGAATTGAGAGATCACAGCTCTGATACTATGGTCATGTGGTTAGAATGTCTCTGGAAAGAATCTCTGAATTGACAGATCACAGCTCTGATACTACAGACATGTAGTTAGAATGTCTCAGGAAAGAATCTTTGAATTGAGAGATCACACCTCTGATACTACAGACATGTGGTTAGAACGTCTCAGGAAAGAATCTCTGAATTGAGATATCACAGCTCTGATACTACAGGCATGTGGTAAGAATATCTCTGGAAAGAATCTTTGAATTGAGAGATCACAGCTCTGATACTATAGATATGGGGTTAGAATTATCTCAGGAATGAATCTTTGAATTGAGAGATGACAGCTCTGATACTACAGCCATGTGGTTAGAATGTCTCAGGAAAGAATCTCTGAATTGAGAGATCACAGCTCTGATACTACAGACATGTGGTTAGAATGTCTCAGGAAAGAATCTCTGAATGGAGAGATCACAGCGCTGATACTATAGACATGTGGTTAGAATGTCTCTGGAAAGAATCTCTGAATTGAGAGATTACAGCTCTGATACTATGGTCATGTGGTTAGAATGTCTCTGGAAAGAATCTATGAATTGAGAGATTACAGCTCTGATACTACAGATGTGTAGTTAGAATGTCTCAGGAAAGAATCTTTGAATTGAGAGATCACAGCTCTGATACTATAGACATGTGGTTTGAATGTCTCAGGAAAGAATCTCTGAATTGAGAGATCACAGCTCTGATACTATAGACATGTGGTTTGAATGTCTCAGGAAAGAATCTCTGAATTGAGAGATCACAGCTCTGATACTTTAGACATGTGGTTAGAATGCCTCAGGAAAGAATCTCTGATTTGAGAGATAACAGCTCTGATACTATAGACATGTGCTTAGAATGTGTCAGGAAAGAATCTCTGCATTGAGAGATCACAGCTCTGATACTACCGATATGTGGTTAGAATGTCTCAGGAAAGAATTTCTGAATTGAGAGATCACAGCTCTGATACTATAGATATGGGGTTAGAATTATCTCAGGAATGAATCTTTGAATTGAGAGATCACAGCTCTGATACTACAGCCATGTGGTTAGAATGTCTCAGGAAAGAATCTCTGAATTGAGAGATCACAGCTCTGATACTATAGACATGTGGTTAGAATGTCTCAGGAAAGAATCTCTGAATTAAGAGATCAAAGCTCTGAAACTATAGACATCTGGTTAGAATGTCTCAGGAAAGAATCTCTGAATTGAGAAATCACACCTCTGATACTACAGACATGTGGATAGAATCACTCAGGAAAGAATCTCTGAATTGAGAGATCACAGCTCTGATACTACAAACATGTGGTAAGAATATCTCTCGAAAGAATCTTTGAATTGAGAGATCACAGCTCTGATACTATAGATATGTGGTTAGAATTATATTAGGAAAGAATCTTTGAATTGAGAGATCACAGCTCTGATACTACAGCCATGTGGTTAGAATGTCTCAGGAAAGAATCTCTTAATTGAGAGATCACAGCTCTGATACTACAGAAATGTGGTTAGAATGTCTCACGAAAGAATCTCTGAATGGAGAGATCACATCTCTGATACTGTAGACATGTGGTTAGAATGTCTCAGGAAAGAATCTCTGAATTGAAAGATCACAGCTCTGATACTTTAGACATGTGGCTAGAATGTCTCAGGAAAGAATCTCTGAATTGAGAGATCACAGCTCCGATACTACAGACATGTGGTTAGAATGTCTCAGGAAAGAATCTCTGAATTGAGAGATCACAGCTCTGATACTACAGACATGTGGTAAGAATATCTCTGGAAAGAATCTTTGAATTGAGAGATCACAGCTCTGATACTATATATATGTGGTTAGAATTATCTCAGGAAAGAATCTTTGAATTGAGAGATCACAGCCCTGATACTACAGCCATGTGGCTAGAATGTCTCAGGAAAGAATCTCTGAATTGAGAGATCACAGCTCTGATACTATAGACATGTGGTTAGAATGTCTCAGGAAAGAATCTCTGAATTGAGAGATCAAAGCTCTGAAACTATAGACATCTGGATAGAATGTCTCAGGAAAGAATCTCTGAATTGAGAAATCACACCTCTGATACTACAGACATGTGGTTAGAATCACTCAGGAAAGAATCTCTGAATTGAGAAATCACAGCTCTGATACTATAGACATGTGGCTAGAATGTCTCTGGAAAGAATCTCTGAATTGAGAGATCACAGCTCTGATACTACAGCCAAGTGATTAGAATGTCTCAGGAAAGAATCTCTGAATTGAGAGATCACAGCTCTGACACTATAGACATGTGGTTAGAATGTCTCAGGAAAGAATCTCTGAATTGAGAGATCACAGCTCTGATACTACAGCCATGTGCTTAGAATGTCTCAGGACAGAAACTCCTGATTGAGAGATCACAGCTCTGATACTACAGATATGTGGTTAGAATGTCTCAGGAAAGAATCTCTAAATTGAGGGATCACAGCTCTGATACTACAGACATGTAGTTAGAATGTTTCAGGAAATGATCTCTGAATTGAGAGATCACAGCTCTGATACTACAGACATGTCGTTAGAATGTCTCAGGAAAGAATCTCTGAATTGAGAGATCACAGCTCTGATACTATAGATATGTGGTTAGAATTATCTCAGGAAAGAATCTTTGAATTGAGAGATCACAGCTCTGATACTACAGCCATGTGGTTAGAATGTCTCAGGAAAGAATCTCTCAACGGAGAGATCACAGCTCTGATACTATAGACATGTGGTTAGAACGTCTCTGGAAAGAACCTCTGAATTGAGAGATCACAGCTCTGATACTATGGTCATGTGGTTAGAATGTCTCTGCAAAGAATCTATGAATTGAGAGATCACAGCTCTGATACTACAGACATGTAGTTAGAATGTCTCAGGAAAGAATCTTTGAATTGAGAGATCACACCTCTGATACTACAGACATGTGGTTTGAATGTCTCAGGAAAGAATCTCTGAATTGAGAGATCACAGCTCTGACACTTTAGACATGTGGTTAGAATGCCTCAGGAAAGAGTCTCTGAATTGAGAGATCACAGCTCTGATACTACAGCCAAGTGATTAGAATGTCTCAGGAAAGAATCTCTGAATTGAGATATCACAGCTCTGACACTATAGACATGTGGTTAGAATGTCTCAGGAAAGAATCTCTGAATTGAGAGATCACAGCTCTGATACTACAGACATGTGGTTAGAATGTCTCAGGAAAGAATCTCTGAATGGGGAGATCACATCTCTGATACTATAGACATTGGGTTAGAATGTCTCTGGAAAGAATCTCTGAATTGAGAGATCACAGCTCTGATACTATTGTCATTTGGTTAGAATGTCTCAGGAAATAATCTTTGAATTGAAAGATCACACCTCTGATACTACAGACATGTGGTTTGAATGTCTCAGGAAAGAATCTCTGAATTGAGAGATCACAGCTCTGATACTTAAGACATGTGGTTAGAATGTCTCAGGAAAGAATCTCTGAATTGAGAGAAAACAGTTCTGATACTATAGACATGTGGTTAGAATGTCTCAGGAAAGAATCTCTGAATTGAGAGATCACAGCTCTGATACTACTGATATGTGGTAAGAATATCTCAGGATAGAATTTTTGAATTTAGAGATCACAGCTCTGATACTATAGACACGTGCTTAGAATGTCTCAGGAAGGAAACTCTGAATTGAGAGATCACAGCTCCAATACTACAGATATGTGGTTAGAATGTCTCAGGAAAGAATCTCTAAATTGAGAGATCACAGCTCTGATACTACAGACATGTAGTTAGAATGTCTCAAGAAATAATCTCTGAATTAAGAGATCACAGCTCTGATACTACAGGCATGTGGTAAGAATATCTCTGGAAAGAATCTTTGAATTGAGAGATCACAGCTCTGATACTATAGATATGGGTTTAGAATTATCTCAGGAATGAATCTTTCAATTGAGAGATGACAGCTCTGATACTACAGCCATGTGGTTAGAATGTCTCAGGAAAGAATCTCTGAATTGAGAGATCACAGCTCTGATACTACAGACATGTGGTTAGAATGTCTCAGGAAAGAATCTCTGAATGGAGAGATCACAGCGCTGATACTATAGACATGTGGTTAGAATGTCTCTGGAAAGAATCTCTGAATTGAGAGATTACAGCTCTGATACTATGGTCATGTGGTTAGAATGTCTCTGGAAAGAATCTATGAATTGAGAGATTACAGCTCTGATACTACAGATGTGTAGTTAGAATGTCTCAGGAAAGAATCTTTGAATTGAGAGATCACACCTCTGATACTACAGACATGTTGTTTGAATGTTTCAGGAAAGAATCTCTGAATTGAGAGATCACAGCTGTGATACTTTAGACATGTGGTTAGAATGCCTCAGGAAAGAATCTCTGAATTGAGAGATCACAGCTCTGATACTATAGACATGTGGTTTGAATGTCTCAGGAAAGAATCTCTGAATTGAGAGATCACAGCTCTGATACTTTAGACATGTGGTTAGAATGCCTCAGGAAAGAATCTCTGATTTGAGAGATCACAGCTCTGATACTATAGACATGTGGTTAGAATGTGTCAGAAAAGAATCTCTGCATTGAGAGATCACAGCTCTGATACTACCGATATGTGGTTAGAATGTCTCAGGAAAGAATTTCTGAATTGAGAGATCACAGCTCTGATACTATAGATATGGGGTTAGAATTATCTCAGGAATGAATCTTTGAATTGAGAGATCACAGCTCTGATACTACAGCCATGTGGTTAGAATGTCGCAGGAAAGAATCTCTGAATTGAGAGATCACAGCTCTGATACTATAGACATGTGGTTAGAATGTCTCAGGAAAGAATCTCTGAATTGAGAGATCAAAGCTCTGAAACTATAGACATCTGGTTAGAATGTCTCAGGAAAGAATCTCTGAATTGAGAAATCACACCTCTGATACTACAGACATGTGGTTAGAATCACTCAGGAAAGAATCTCTGAATTGAGAGATCACAGCCCTGATACTACAGCCATGTGGCTAGAATGTCTCAGGAAAGAATCTCTGAATTGAGAGATCACAGCTCTGATACTATAGACATGTGGTTAGAATGTCTCAGGAAAGAATCTCTGAATTGAGAGATCAAAGCTCTGAAACTATAGACATCTGGATAGAATGTCTCAGGAAAGAATCTCTGAATTGAGAAATCACACCTCTGATACTACAGACATGTGGTTAGAATCACTCAGGAAAGAATCTCTGAATTGAGAAATCACAGCTCTGATACTATAGACATGTGGCTAGAATGTCTCTGGAAAGAATCTCTGAATTGAGAGATCACAGCTCTGATACTACAGCCAAGTGATTAGAATGTCTCAGGAAAGAATCTCTGAATTGAGAGATCACAGCTCTGACACTATAGACATGTGGTTAGAATGTCTCAGGAAAGAATCTCTGAATTGAGAGATCACAGCTCTGATACTACAGCCATGTGCTTAGAATGTCTCAGGACAGAAACTCCTGATTGAGAGATCACAGCTCTGATACTACAGATATGTGGTTAGAATGTCTCAGGAAAGAATCTCTAAATTGAGGGATCACAGCTCTGATACTACAGACATGTAGTTAGAATGTTTCAGGAAATGATCTCTGAATTGAGAGATCACAGCTCTGATACTACAGACATGTCGTTAGAATGTCTCAGGAAAGAATCTCTGAATTGAGAGATCACAGCTCTGATACTATAGATATGTGGTTAGAATTATCTCAGGAAAGAATCTTTGAATTGAGAGATCACAGCTCTGATACTACAGCCATGTGGTTAGAATGTCTCAGGAAAGAATCTCTCAACGGAGAGATCACAGCTCTGATACTATAGACATGTGGTTAGAACGTCTCTGGAAAGAACCTCTGAATTGAGAGATCACAGCTCTGATACTATGGTCATGTGGTTAGAATGTCTCTGCAAAGAATCTATGAATTGAGAGATCACAGCTCTGATACTACAGACATGTAGTTAGAATGTCTCAGGAAAGAATCTTTGAATTGAGAGATCACACCTCTGATACTACAGACATGTGGTTTGAATGTCTCAGGAAAGAATCTCTGAATTGAGAGATCACAGCTCTGACACTTTAGACATGTGGTTAGAATGCCTCAGGAAAGAGTCTCTGAATTGAGAGATCACAGCTCTGATACTACAGCCAAGTGATTAGAATGTCTCAGGAAAGAATCTCTGAATTGAGATATCACAGCTCTGACACTATAGACATGTGGTTAGAATGTCTCAGGAAAGAATCTCTGAATTGAGAGATCACAGCTCTGATACTACAGACATGTGGTTAGAATGTCTCAGGAAAGAATCTCTGAATGGGGAGATCACATCTCTGATACTATAGACATTGGGTTAGAATGTCTCTGGAAAGAATCTCTGAATTGAGAGATCACAGCTCTGATACTATTGTCATTTGGTTAGAATGTCTCAGGAAATAATCTTTGAATTGAAAGATCACACCTCTGATACTACAGACATGTGGTTTGAATGTCTCAGGAAAGAATCTCTGAATTGAGAGATCACAGCTCTGATACTTAAGACATGTGGTTAGAATGTCTCAGGAAAGAATCTCTGAATTGAGAGAAAACAGTTCTGATACTATAGACATGTGGTTAGAATGTCTCAGGAAAGAATCTCTGAATTGAGAGATCACAGCTCTGATACTACCGATATGTGGTAAGAATATCTCAGGATAGAATTTTTGAATTTAGAGATCACAGCTCTGATACTATAGACACGTGCTTAGAATGTCTCAGGAAGGAAACTCTGAATTGAGAGATCACAGCTCCAATACTACAGATATGTGGTTAGAATGTCTCAGGAAAGAATCTCTAAATTGAGAGATCACAGCTCTGATACTACAGACATGTAGTTAGAATGTCTCAAGAAATAATCTCTGAATTAAGAGATCACAGCTCTGATACTACAGGCATGTGGTAAGAATATCTCTGGAAAGAATCTTTGAATTGAGAGATCACAGCTCTGATACTATAGATATGGGTTTAGAATTATCTCAGGAATGAATCTTTCAATTGAGAGATGACAGCTCTGATACTACAGCCATGTGGTTAGAATGTCTCAGGAAAGAATCTCTGAATTGAGAGATCACAGCTCTGATACTACAGACATGTGGTTAGAATGTCTCAGGAAAGAATCTCTGAATGGAGAGATCACAGCGCTGATACTATAGACATGTGGTTAGAATGTCTCTGGAAAGAATCTCTGAATTGAGAGATTACAGCTCTGATACTATGGTCATGTGGTTAGAATGTCTCTGGAAAGAATCTATGAATTGAGAGATTACAGCTCTGATACTACAGATGTGTAGTTAGAATGTCTCAGGAAAGAATCTCTGAATTGAGAGATCACAGCTGTGATACTTTAGACATGTGGTTAGAATGCCTCAGGAAAGAATCTCTGAATTGAGAGATCACAGCTCTGATACTATAGACATGTGGTTTGAATGTCTCAGGAAAGAATCTCTGAATTGAGAGATCACAGCTCTGATACTTTAGACATGTGGTTAGAATGCCTCAGGAAAGAATCTCTGATTTGAGAGATCACAGCTCTGATACTATAGACATGTGGTTAGAATGTGTCAGAAAAGAATCTCTGCATTGAGAGATCACAGCTCTGATACTACCGATATGTGGTTAGAATGTCTCAGGAAAGAATTTCTGAATTGAGAGATCACAGCTCTGATAGTATAGATATGGGGTTAGAATTATCTCAGGAATGAATCTTTGAATTGAGAGATCACAGCTCTGATACTACAGCCATGTGGTTAGAATGTCTCAGGAAAGAATCTCTGAATTGAGAGATCACAGCTCTGATACTATAGACATGTGGTTAGAATGTCTCAGGAAAGAATCTCTGAATTGAGAGATCAAAGCTCTGAAACTATAGACATCTGGTTAGAATGTCTCAGGAAAGAATCTCTGAATTGAGAAATCACACCTCTGATACTACAGACATGTGGTTAGAATCACTCAGGAAAGAATCTCTGAATTGAGAGATCACAGCTCTGATACTATAGACATGTGGCTAGAATGTCTCTGGAAAGAATCTCTGAATTGAGAGATCACAGCTCTGATACTACAGACATGTGGTTAGAATGTCTCAGGAAAGAATCTCTGAATTGAGAGATCACAGCTCTGATACTACAAACATGTGGTAAGAATATCTCTCGAAAGAATCTTTGAATTGAGAGATCACAGCTCTGATACTATAGATATGTGGTTAGAATTATATCAGGAAAGAATCTTTGAATTGAGAGATCACAGCTCTGATACTACAGCCATGTGGTTAGAATGTCTCAGGAAAGAATCTCTGAATTGAGAGATCACAGCTCTGAAACTATAGACATGTGGTTAGAATGTGTCAGGAAAGAATCTCTGAATTGAGATATCACAGCTCTGATACTACAGATATGTGGTTAGAATGTCTCACGAAAGAATCTCTGAATGGAGAGATCACATCTCTGATACTGTAGACATGTGGTTAGAATGTCTCAGGAAAGAATCTCTGAATTGAGAGATCACAGCTCTGATACTACAAACATGTGGTAAGAATATCTCGAAAGAATCTCTGAATTGAGAGATCACAGCTCTGATACTTTAGACATGTGGCTAGAATGTCTCAGGAAAGAATCTCTGAATTGAGAGATCACAGCTCCGATACTACAGACATGTGGTTAGAATGTCTCAGGAAAGAATCTCTGAATTGAGAGATCACAGCTCTGATACTACAGACATGTTGTAAGAATATCTCTGGAAAGAATCTTTGAATTGAGAGATCACAGCTCCGATACTATAGATATGTGGTTAGAATTATCTCAGGAAAGAATCTTTGAATTGAGAGATCACAGCTCTGATACTACAGCCATGTGGTTAGAATGTCTCAGGAAAGAATCTCTGAATTGAGAGATCACAGCTCTGATACTATAGACATGTGGTTAGAATGTCTCAGGAAAGAATCTCTGAATTGAGAGATCAAAGCTCTGAAACTATAGACATCTGGTTAGAATGTCTCAGGAAAGAATCTCTGAATTGAGAAATCACACCTCTGATACTACAGACATGTGGTTAGAATCACTCAGGAAAGAATCTCTGAATTGAGAAATCACAGCTCTGACACTATAGACATGTGGCTAGAATGTCTCTGGAAAGAATCTCTGAATTGAGAGATCACAGCTCTGATACTACAGACATGTGGTTAGAATGTCTCAGGAAAGAATCTCTGAATTGAGAGATCACAGCTCTGATACTACAAACATGTGGTAAGAATATCTCTCGAAAGAATCTTTGAATTGAGAGATCACAGCTCTGATACTATAGATATGTGGTTAGAATTATATCAGGAAAGAATCTTTGAATTGAGAGATCACAGCTCTGATACTACAGCCATGTGGTTAGAATGTCTCAGGAAAGAATCTCTGAATTGAGTGATCACAGCTCTGATAGTATATACGTGTGGTTAGAATGTGTCAGGAAAGAATCTCTGAATTGAGATATCACAGCTCTGATACTACAGACATGTGGTTAGAATGTCTCAGGAAAGAATCTCTGAATGGAGAGATCACATATCTGATACTACAGACATGTGGTTAGAATGTCTCTGGAAAGAATCTCTGAATTGAGAGATCACAGCTCTGATACTATGGTCATGTGGTTAGAATGTCTCTGGAAAGAATCTCTGAATTGACAGATCACAGCTCTGATACTACAGACATGTAGTTAGAATGTCTCAGGAAAGAATCTTTGAATTGAGAGATCACACCTCTGATACTACAGACATGTGGTTAGAACGTCTCAGGAAAGAATCTCTGAATTGAGAGATCACAGCTCTGATACTACAGGCATGTGGTAAGAATATCTCTGGAAAGAATCTTTGAATTGAGAGATCACAGCTCTGATACTATAGATATGGGGTTAGAATTATCTTAGGAATGAATCTTTGAATTGAGAGATGACAGCTCTGATACATCAGCCATGTGGTTAGAATGTCTCAGGAAAGAATCTCTGAATTGAGAGATCACAGCTCTGATACTACAGACATGTGGTTAGAATGTCTCAGTAAAAGAATCTCTGAATGGAGAGATCACAGCGCTGATACTATAGACATGTGGTTAGAATGTCTCTGGAAAGAATCTCTGAATTGAGAGATTACAGCTCTGATACTATGGTCATGTGGTTAGAATGTCTCTGGAAAGAATCTATGAATTGAGAGATTACAGCTCTGATACTACAGATGTGTAGTTAGAATGTCTCAGGAAAGAATCTTTGAATTGAGAGATCACAGCTCTGATACTATAGACATGTGGTTTGAATGTCTCAGGAAAGAATCTCTGAATTGAGAGATCACAGCTCTGATACTATAGACATGTGGTTTGAATGTCTCAGGAAAGAATCTCTGAATTGAGAGATCACAGCTCTGATACTTTAGACATGTGGTTAGAATGCCTCAGGAAAGAATCTCTGATTTGAGAGATCACAGCTCTGATACTATAGACATGTGCTTAGAATGTGTCAGGAAAGAATCTCTGCATTGAGAGATCACAGCTCTGATACTACCGATATGTGGTTAGAATGTCTCAGGAAAGAATTTCTGAATTGAGAGATCACAGCTCTGATACTATAGATATGGGGTTCGAATTATCTCAGGAATGAATCTTTGAATTGAGAGATCACAGCTCTGATACTACAGCCATGTGGTTAGAATGTCTCAGGAAAGAATCTCTGAATTGAGAGATCACAGCTCTGATACTATAGACATGTGGCTAGAATGTCTCTGGAAAGAATCTCTGAATTGAGAGATCACAGCTCTGATACTACAGACATGTGGTTAGAATGTCTCAGGAAAGAATCTCTGAATTGAGAGATCACAGCTCTGATACTACAAACATGTGGTAAGAATATCTCTCGAAAGAATCTTTGAATTGAGAGATCACAGCTCTGATACTATAGATATGTGGTTAGAATTATATTAGGAAAGAATCTTTGAATTGAGAGATCACAGCTCTGATACTACAGCCATGTGGTTAGAATGTCTCAGGAAAGAATCTCTTAATTGAGAGATCACAGCTCTGATACTACAGAAATGTGGTTAGAATGTCTCACGAAAGAATCTCTGAATGGAGAGATCACATCTCTGATACTGTAGACATGTGGTTAGAATGTCTCAGGAAAGAATCTCTGAATTGAGAGATCACACCTCTGATACTACTGACATGTGGTTAGAATCACTCAGGAAAGAATCTCTGAATTGAGAGATCACAGCTTTGATACTTTAGACATGTGGCTAGAATGTCTCAGGAAAGAATCTCTGAATTGAGAGATCACAGCTCCGATACTACAGACATGTGGTTAGAATGTCTCAGGAAAGAATCTCTGAATTGTGAGATCACAGCTCTGATACTACAGACATGTGGTAAGAATATCTCTGGAAAGAATCTTTGAATTGAGAGATCACAGCTCTGATACTATAGATATGTGGTTAGAATTATCTCAGGAAAGAATCTTTGAATTGAGAGATCACAGCCCTGATACTACAGCCATGTGGCTAGAATGTCTCAGGAAAGAATCTCTGAATTGAGAGATCACAGCTCTGATACTATAGACATGTGGTTAGAATGTCTCAGGAAAGACTCTCTGAATTGAGAGATCAAAGCTCTGAAACTATAGACATCTGGTTAGAATGTCTCAGGAAAGAATCTCTGAATTGAGAAATCACACCTCTGAAACTACAGACATGTGGTTAGAATCACTCAGGAAAGAATCTCTGAATTGAGAAATCACAGCTCTGATACTATAGACATGTGGCTAGAATGTCTCTGGAAAGAATCTCTGAATTGAGAGATCACAGCTCTGATACTACAGACATGTGGTTAGAATGTCTCAGGAAAGAATCTCTGAATTGAGAGATCACAGCTCTGATACTACAAACATGTGGTAAGAATATCTCTCGAAAGAATCTTTGAATTGAGAGATCACAGCTCTGATACTATAGATATGTGGTTAGAATTATATCAGGAAAGAATCTTTGAATTGAGAGATCACAGCTCTGATAGTATAGACGTGTGGTTAGAATGTGTCAGGAAAGAATCTCTGAATTGAGATATCACAGCTCTGATACTACAGACATGTGGTTAGAATGTCTCAGGAAAGAATCTCTGAATGGAGAGATCACATCTCTGATACTGTAGACATGTGGTTAGAATGTCTCTGGAAAGAATCTCTGAATTGAGAGATCACAGCTCTGATACTATGGTCATGTGGTTAGAATGTCTCTGGAAAGAATCTCTGAATTGACAGATCACAGCTCTGATACTACAGACATGTAGTTAGAATGTCTCAGGAAAGAATCTTTGAATTGAGAGATCACACCTCTGATACTACAGACATGTGGTTTGAATGTCTCAGGAAAGAATCTCTGAATTGAGAGATCACAGCTCTGATACTTTAGACATGTGGTTAGAATGTCTCAGGAAAGAATCTCTGCATTGAGAGATCACAGCTCTAATACTACCGATATGTGGTTAGAATATTTCAGGAAAGAATTTCTGAATTGAGAGATCACAGCTCTGATACTACAGCCATGTGCTTAGAATGTCTCAGGAAAGAAACTCTGAATTGAGAGATCACAGCTCTGATACTACAGATATGTGGTTAGAATGTCTCAGGAAAGAATCTCTAAATTGAGGGATCACAGCTCTGATACTACAGACATGTAGTTAGAATGTTTCAGGAAAGAATCTCTGAATTGAGAGATCACAGCTCTGATACTACTGACATGTGGTTAGAATCACTCAGGAAAGAATCTCTGAATTGAGAGATCACAGTTCTGATACTATAGACATGTGGCTAGAATGTCTCAGGAAAGAATCTCTGAATTGAGAGATCACAGCTCTGATACTACAGACATGTGGTTAGAATGTCTCAGGAAAGAATCTCTGAATTGAGAGATCACAGCTCTGATACTACAGACATGTGGTAAGAATATCTCTGGAAAGAGTCTTTGAATTGAGAGATCACAGCTCTGATACTATAGATATGGGGTTAGAATTATCTCAGGAATGAATCTTTGAATTGAGAGATGACAGCTCTGATACTACAGCCATGTGGTTAGAATGTCTCAGGAAAGAATCTCTGAATTGAGAGATCACAGCTCTGATACTACAGACATGTGGTTAGAATGTCTCAGTAAAAGAATCTCTGAATGGAGAGATCACAGCGCTGATACTATAGACATGTGGTTAGAATGTCTCTGGAAAGAATCTCTGAATTGAGAGATTACAGCTCTGATACTATGGTCATGTGGTTAGAATGTCTCTGGAAAGAATCTATGAATTGAGAGATTACAGCTCTGATACTACAGATGTGTAGTTAGAATGTCTCAGGAAAGAATCTTTGAATTGAGAGATCACAGCTCTGATACTATAGACATGTGGTTTGAATGTCTCAGGAAAGAATCTCTGAATTGAGAGATCACAGCTCTGATACTATAGACATGTGGTTTGAATGTCTCAGGAAAGAATCTCTGAATTGAGAGATCACAGCTCTGATACTTTAGACATGTGGTTAGAATGCCTCAGGAAAGAATCTCTGATTTGAGAGATCACAGCTCTGATACTATAGACATGTGCTTAGAATGTGTCAGGAAAGAATCTCTGCATTGAGAGATCACAGCTCTGATACTACCGATATGTGGTTAGAATGTCTCAGGAAAGAATTTCTGAATTGAGAGATCACAGCTCTGATACTATAGATATGGGGTTAGAATTATCTCAGGAATGAATCTTTGAATTGAGAGATCACAGCTCTGATACTACAGCCATGTGTTTAGAATGTCTCAGGAAAGAATCTCTGAATTGAGAGATCAAAGCTCTGAAACTATAGACATCTGGTTAGAATGTCTCAGGAAAGAATCTCTGAATTGAGAAATCACACCTCTGATACTACAGACATGTGGATAGAATCACTCAGGAAAGAATCTCTGAATTGAGAGATCACAGCTCTGATACTATAGACATGTGGCTAGAATGTCTCTGGAAAGAATCTCTGAATTGAGAGATCACAGCTCTGATACTACAGACATGTGGTTAGAATGTCTCAGGAAAGAATCTCTGAATTGAGAGATCACAGCTCTGATACTACAAACATGTGGTAAGAATATCTCTCGAAAGAATCTTTGAATTGAGAGATCACAGCTCTGATACTATAGATATGTGGTTAGAATTATATTAGGAAAGAATCTTTGAATTGAGAGATCACAGCTCTGATACTACAGCCATGTGGTTAGAATGTCTCAGGAAAGAATCTCTTAATTGAGAGATCACAGCTCTGATACTACAGAAATGTGGTTAGAATGTCTCACGAAAGAATCTCTGAATGGAGAGATCACATCTCTGATACTGTAGACATGTGGTTAGAATGTCTCAGGAAAGAATCTCTGAATTGAGAGATCACACCTCTGATACTACTGACATGTGGTTAGAATGTCTCTGGAAAGAATCTCTGAATTGACAGATCACAGCTCTGATACTACAGACATGTAGTTAGAATGTCTCAGGAAAGAATCTCTGAATGGAGAGATCACATCTCTGATACTGTAGACATGTGGTTAGAATGTCTCAGGAAAGAATCTCTGAATTGAGAGATCACAGCTCTGATACTATGGTCATGTGGTTAGAATGTCTCTGGAAAGAATCTCTGAATTGACAGATCACAGCTCTGATACTACAGACATGTAGTTAGAATGTCTCAGGAAAGAATCTTTGAATTGAGAGATCACACCTCTGATACTACAGACATGTGGTTTGAATGTCTCAGGAAAGAATCTCTGAATTGAGAGATCACAGCTCTGATACTTTAGACATGTGGTTAGAATGTCTCAGGAAAGAATCTCTGCATTGAGAGATCACAGCTCTAATACTACCGATATGTGGTTAGAATATTTCAGGAAAGAATTTCTGAATTGAGAGATCACAGCTCTGATACTACAGCCATGTGCTTAGAATGTCTCAGGAAAGAAACTCTGAATTGAGAGATCACAGCTCTGATACTACAGATATGTGGTTAGAATGTCTCAGGAAAGAATCTCTAAATTGAGGGATCACAGCTCTGATACTACAGACATGTAGTTAGAATGTTTCAGGAAAGAATCTCTGAATTGAGACATCACAGCTCTGATACTACTGACATGTGGTTAGAATCACTCAGGAAAGAATCTCTGAATTGAGAGATCACAGTTCTGATACTATAGACATGTGGCTAGAATGTCTCAGGAAAGAATCTCTGAATTGAGAGATCACAGCTCTGATACTACAGACATGTGGTTAGAATGTCTCAGGAAAGAATCTCTGAATTGAGAGATCACAGCTCTGATACTACAGACATGTGGTAAGAATATCTCTGGAAAGAGTCTTTGAATTGAGAGATCACACCTCTGATACTATAGATATGGGGTTAGAATTATCTCAGGAATGAATCTTTGAATTGAGAGATGACAGTTCTGATACTACAGCCATGTGGTTAGAATGTCTCAGGAAAGAATCTCTGAATTGAGAGATGACAGCTCTGATACTACAGACATGTGGTTAGAATGTCTCAGTAAAAGAATCTCTGAATGGAGAGATCACAGCGCTGATACTATAGACATGTGGTTAGAATGTCTCTGGAAAGAATCTCTGAATTGAGAGATTACAGCTCTGATACTATGGTCATGTGGTTAGAATGTCTCTGGAAATAATCTATGAATTGAGAGATTACAGCTCTGATACTACAGATGTGTAGTTAGAATGTCTCAGGAAAGAATCTTTGAATTGAGAGATCACAGCTCTGATACTATAGACATGTGGTTTGAATGTCTCAGGAAAGAATCTCTGAATTGAGAGATCACAGCTCTGATACTATAGACATGTGGTTTGAATGTCTCAGGAAAGAATCTCTGAATTGAGAGATCACAGCTCTGATACTTTAGACATGTGGTTAGAATGCCTCAGGAAAGAATCTCTGATTTGAGAGATCACAGCTCTGATACTATAGACATGTGCTTAGAATGTGTCAGGAAAGAATCTCTGCATTGAGAGATCACAGCTCTGATACTACCGATATGTGGTTAGAATGTCTCAGGAAAGAATTTCTGAATTGAGAGATCACAGCTCTGATACTATAGATATGGGGTTAGAATTATCTCAGGAATGAATCTTTGAATTGAGAGATCACAGCTCTGATACTACAGCCATGTGTTTAGAATGTCTCAGGAAAGAATCTCTGAATTGAGAGATCAAAGCTCTGAAACTATAGACATCTGGTTAGAATGTCTCAGGAAAGAATCTCTGAATTGAGAAATCACACCTCTGATACTACAGACATGTGGATAGAATCACTCAGGAAAGAATCTCTGAATTGAGAGATCACAGCTCTGATACTATAGACATGTGGCTAGAATGTCTCTGGAAAGAATCTCTGAATTGAGAGATCACAGCTCTGATACTACAGACATGTGGTTAGAATGTCTCAGGAAAGAATCTCTGAATTAAGAGATCACAGCTCTGATACTACAAACATGTGGTAAGAATATCTCTCGAAAGAATCTTTGAATTGAGAGATCACAGCTCTGATACTATAGATATGTGGTTAGAATTATATTAGGAAAGAATCTTTGAATTGAGAGATCACAGCTCTGATACTACAGCCATGTGGTTAGAATGTCTCAGGAAAGAATCTCTTAATTGAGAGATCACAGCTCTGATACTACAGAAATGTGGTTAGAATGTCTCACGAAAGAATCTCTGAATGGAGAGATCACATCTCTGATACTGTAGACATGTGGTTAGAATGTCTCAGGAAAGAATCTCTGAATTGAGTGATCACACCTCTGATACTACTGACATGTGGTTAGAATCACTCAGGAAAGAATCTCTGAATTGAGAGATCACAGCTCTGATACTTTAGACATGTGGCTAGAATGTCTCAGGAAAGAATCTCTGAATTGAGAGATCACAGCTCCGATACTACAGACATGTGGTTAGAATGTCTCAGGAAAGAATCTCTGAATTGTGAGATCACAGCTCTGATACTACAGACATGTGGTAAGAATATCTCTGGAAAGAATCTTTGAATTGAGAGATCACAGCTCTGATACTATAGATATGTGGTTAGAATTATCTCAGGAAAGAATCTTTGAATTGAGAGATCACAGCCCTGATACTACAGCCATGTGGCTAGAATGTCTCAGGAAAGAATCTCTGAATTGAGAGATCACAGCTCTGATACTATAGACATGTGGTTAGAATGTCTCAGGAAAGACTCTCTGAATTGAGAGATCAAAGCTCTGAAACTATAGACATCTGGTTAGAATGTCTCAGGAAAGAATCTCTGAATTGAGAAATCACACCTCTGATACTACAGACATGTGGTTAGAATCACTCAGGAAAGAATCTCTGAATTGAGAAATCACAGCTCTGATACTATAGACATGTGGCTAGAATGTCTCTGGAAAGAATCTCTGAATTGAGAGATCACAGCTCTGATACTACAGACATGTGGTTAGAATGTCTCAGGAAAGAATCTCTGAATTGAGAGATCACAGCTCTGATACTACAAACATGTGGTAAGAATATCTCTCGAAAGAATCTTTGAATTGAGAGATCACAGCTCTGATACTATAGATATGTGGTTAGAATTATATCAGGAAAGAATCTTTGAATTGAGAGATCACAGCTCTGATAGTATAGACGTGTGGTTAGAATGTGTCAGGAAAGAATCTCTGAATTGAGATATCACAGCTCTGATACTACAGACATGTGGTTAGAATGTCTCAGGAAAGAATCTCTGAATGGAGAGATCACATCTCTGATACTGTAGACATGTGGTTAGAATGTCTCTGGAAAGAATCTCTGAATTGAGAGATCACAGCTCTGATACTATGGTCATGTGGTTAGAATGTCTCTGGAAAGAATCTCTGAATTGACAGATCACAGCTCTGATACTACAGACATGTAGTTAGAATGTCTCAGGAAAGAATCTTTGAATTGAGAGATCACACCTCTGATACTACAGACATGTGGTTTGAATGTCTCAGGAAAGAATCTCTGAATTGAGAGATCACAGCTCTGATACTTTAGACATGTGGTTAGAATGTCTCAGGAAAGAATCTCTGCATTGAGAGATCACAGCTCTAATACTACCGATATGTGGTTAGAATATTTCAGGAAAGAATTTCTGAATTGAGAGATCACAGCTCTGATACTACAGCCATGTGCTTAGAATGTCTCAGGAAAGAAACTCTGAATTGAGAGATCACAGCTCTGATACTACAGATATGTGGTTAGAATGTCTCAGGAAAGAATCTCTAAATTGAGGGATCACAGCTCTGATACTACAGACATGTAGTTAGAATGTTTCAGGAAAGAATCTCTGAATTGAGAGATCACAGCTCTGATACTACTGACATGTGGTTAGAATCACTCAGGAAAGAATCTCTGAATTGAGAGATCACAGTTCTGATACTATAGACATGTGGCTAGAATGTCTCAGGAAAGAATCTCTGAATTGAGAGATCACAGCTCTGATACTACAGACATGTGGTTAGAATGTCTCAGGAAAGAATCTCTGAATTGAGAGATCACAGCTCTGATACTACAGACATGTGGTAAGAATATCTCTGGAAAGAGTCTTTGAATTGAGAGATCACAGCTCTGATACTATAGATATGGGGTTAGAATTATCTCAGGAATGAATCTTTGAATTGAGAGATGACAGCTCTGATACTACAGCCATGTGGTTAGAATGTCTCAGGAAAGAATCTCTGAATTGAGAGATCACAGCTCTGATACTACAGACATGTGGTTAGAATGTCTCAGTAAAAGAATCTCTGAATGGAGAGATCACAGCGCTGATACTATAGACATGTGGTTAGAATGTCTCTGGAAAGAATCTCTGAATTGAGAGATTACAGCTCTGATACTATGGTCATGTGGTTAGAATGTCTCTGGAAAGAATCTATGAATTGAGAGATTACAGCTCTGATACTACAGATGTGTAGTTAGAATGTCTCAGGAAAGAATCTTTGAATTGAGAGATCACAGCTCTGATACTATAGACATGTGGTTTGAATGTCTCAGGAAAGAATCTCTGAATTGAGAGATCACAGCTCTGATACTATAGACATGTGGTTTGAATGTCTCAGGAAAGAATCTCTGAATTGAGAGATCACAGCTCTGATACTTTAGACATGTGGTTAGAATGCCTCAGGAAAGAATCTCTGATTTGAGAGATCACAGCTCTGATACTATAGACATGTGCTTAGAATGTGTCAGGAAAGAATCTCTGCATTGAGAGATCACAGCTCTGATACTACCGATATGTGGTTAGAATGTCTCAGGAAAGAATTTCTGAATTGAGAGATCACAGCTCTGATACTATAGATATGGGGTTAGAATTATCTCAGGAATGAATCTTTGAATTGAGAGATCACAGCTCTGATACTACAGCCATGTGTTTAGAATGTCTCAGGAAAGAATCTCTGAATTGAGAGATCAAATCTCTGAAACTATAGACATCTGGTTAGAATGTCTCAGGAAAGAATCTCTGAATTGAGAAATCACACCTCTGATACTACAGACATGTGGATAGAATCACTCAGGAAAGAATCTCTGAATTGAGAGATCACAGCTCTGATACTATAGACATGTGGCTAGAATGTCTCTGGAAAGAATCTCTGAATTGAGAGATCACAGCTCTGATACTACAGACATGTGGTTAGAATGTCTCAGGAATGAATCTCTGAATTGAGAGATCACAGCTCTGATACTACAAACATGTGGTAAGAATATCTCTCGAAAGAATCTTTGAATTGAGAGATCACAGCTCTGATACTATAGATATGTGGTTAGAATTATATTAGGAAAGAATCTTTGAATTGAGAGATCACAGCTCTGATACTACAGCCATGTGGTTAGAATGTCTCAGGAAAGAATCTCTTAATTGAGAGATCACAGCTCTGATACTACAGAAATGTGGTTAGAATGTCTCACGAAAGAATCTCTGAATGGAGAGATCACATCTCTGATACTGTAGACATGTGGTTAGAATGTCTCAGGAAAGAATCTCTGAATTGAGAGATCACACCTCTGATACTACTGACATGTGGTTAGAATGTCTCTGGAAAGAATCTCTGAATTGACAGATCACAGCTCTGATACTACAGACATGTAGTTAGAATGTCTCAGGAAAGAATCTCTGAATGGAGAGATCACATCTCTGATACTGTAGACATGTGGTTAGAATGTCTCAGGAAAGAATCTCTGAATTGAGAGATCACAGCTCTGATACTATGGTCATGTGGTTAGAATGTCTCTGGAAAGAATCTCTGAATTGACAGATCACAGCTCTGATACTACAGACATGTAGTTAGAATGTCTCAGGAAAGAATCTTTGAATTGAGAGATCACACCTCTGATACTACAGACATGTGGTTTGAATGTCTCAGGAAAGAATCTCTGAATTGAGAGATCACAGCTCTGATACTTTAGACATGTGGTTAGAATGTCTCAGGAAAGAATCTCTGCATTGAGAGATCACAGCTCTAATACTACCGATATGTGGTTAGAATATTTCAGGAAAGAATTTCTGAATTGAGAGATCACAGCTCTGATACTACAGCCATGTGCTTAGAATGTCTCAGGAAAGAAACTCTGAATTGAGAGATCACAGCTCTGATACTACAGATATGTGGTTAGAATGTCTCAGGAAAGAATCTCTAAATTGAGGGATCACAGCTCTGATACTACAGACATGTAGTTAGAATGTTTCAGGAAAGAATCTCTGAATTGAGACATCACAGCTCTGATACTACTGACATGTGGTTAGAATCACTCAGGAAAGAATCTCTGAATTGAGAGATCACAGTTCTGATACTATAGACATGTGGCTAGAATGTCTCAGGAAAGAATCTCTGAATTGAGAGATCACAGCTCTGATACTACAGACATGTGGTTAGAATGTCTCAGGAAAGAATCTCTGAATTGAGAGATCACAGCTCTGATACTACAGACATGTGGTAAGAATATCTCTGGAAAGAGTCTTTGAATTGAGAGATCACACCTCTGATACTATAGATATGGGGTTAGAATTATCTCAGGAATGAATCTTTGAATTGAGAGATGACAGCTCTGATACTACAGCCATGTGGTTAGAATGTCTCAGGAAAGAATCTCTGAATTGAGAGATCACAGCTCTGATACTACAGACATGTGGTTAGAATGTCTCAGTAAAAGAATCTCTGAATGGAGAGATCACAGCGCTGATACTATAGACATGTGGTTAGAATGTCTCTGGAAAGAATCTCTGAATTGAGAGATTACAGCTCTGATACTATGGTCATGTGGTTAGAATGTCTCTGGAAATAATCTATGAATTGAGAGATTACAGCTCTGATACTACAGATGTGTAGTTAGAATGTCTCAGGAAAGAATCTTTGAATTGAGAGATCACAGCTCTGATACTATAGACATGTGGTTTGAATGTCTCAGGAAAGAATCTCTGAATTGAGAGATCACAGCTCTGATACTATAGACATGTGGTTTGAATGTCTCAGGAAAGAATCTCTGAATTGAGAGATCACAGCTCTGATACTTTAGACATGTGGTTAGAATGCCTCAGGAAAGAATCTCTGATTTGAGAGATCACAGCTCTGATACTATAGACATGTGCTTAGAATGTGTCAGGAAAGAATCTCTGCATTGAGAGATCACAGCTCTGATACTACCGATATGTGGTTAGAATGTCTCAGGAAAGAATTTCTGAATTGAGAGATCACAGCTCTGATACTATAGATATGGGGTTAGAATTATCTCAGGAATGAATCTTTGAATTGAGAGATCACAGCTCTGATACTACAGCCATGTGTTTAGAATGTCTCAGGAAAGAATCTCTGAATTGAGAGATCAAAGCTCTGAAACTATAGACATCTGGTTAGAATGTCTCAGGAAAGAATCTCTGAATTGAGAAATCACACCTCTGATACTACAGACATGTGGATAGAATCACTCAGGAAAGAATCTCTGAATTGAGAGATCACAGCTCTGATACTATAGACATGTGGCTAGAATGTCTCTGGAAAGAATCTCTGAATTGAGAGATCACAGCTCTGATACTACAGACATGTGGTTAGAATGTCTCAGGAAAGAATCTCTGAATTAAGAGATCACAGCTCTGATACTACAAACATGTGGTAAGAATATCTCTCGAAAGAATCTTTGAATTGAGAGATCACAGCTCTGATACTATAGATATGTGGTTAGAATTATATTAGGAAAGAATCTTTGAATTGAGAGATCACAGCTCTGATACTACAGCCATGTGGTTAGAATGTCTCAGGAAAGAATCTCTTAATTGAGAGATCACAGCTCTGATACTACAGAAATGTGGTTAGAATGTCTCACGAAAGAATCTCTGAATGGAGAGATCACATCTCTGATACTGTAGACATGTGGTTAGAATGTCTCAGGAAAGAATCTCTGAATTGAGAGATCACACCTCTGATACTACTGACATGTGGTTAGAATCACTCAGGAAAGAATCTCTGAATTGAGAGATCACAGCTCTGATACTTTAGACATGTGGCTAGAATGTCTCAGGAAAGAATCTCTGAATTGAGAGATCACAGCTCCGATACTACAGACATGTGGTTAGAATGTCTCAGGAAAGAATCTCTGAATTGTGAGATCACAGCTCTGATACTACAGACATGTGGTAAGAATATCTCTGGAAAGAATCTTTGAATTGAGAGATCACAGCTCTGATACTATAGATATGTGGTTAGAATTATCTCAGGAAAGAATCTTTGAATTGAGAGATAACAGCCCTGATACTACAGCCATGTGGCTAGAATGTCTCAGGAAAGAATCTCTGAATTGAGAGATCACAGCTCTGATACTATAGACATGTGGTTAGAATGTCTCAGGAAAGACTCTCTGAATTGAGAGATCAAAGCTCTGAAACTATAGACATCTGGTTAGAATGTCTCAGGAAAGAATCTCTGAATTGAGAAATCACACCTCTGATACTACAGACATGTGGTTAGAATCACTCAGGAAAGAATCTCTGAATTGAGAAATCACAGCTCTGATACTATAGACATGTGGCTAGAATGTCTCTGGAAAGAATCTCTGAATTGAGAGATCACAGCTCTGATACTACAGACATGTGGTTAGAATGTCTCAGGAAAGAATCTCTGAATTGAGAGATCACAGCTCTGATACTACAAACATGTGGTAAGAATATCTCTCGAAAGAATCTTTGAATTGGGAGATCACAGCTCTGATACTATAGATATGTGGTTAGAATTATATCAGGAAAGAATCTTTGAATTGAGAGATCACAGCTCTGATAGTATAGACGTGTGGTTAGAATGTGTCAGGAAAGAATCTCTGAATTGAGATATCACAGCTCTGATACTACAGACATGTGGTTAGAATGTCTCAGGAAAGAATCTCTGAATGGAGAGATCACATCTCTGATACTGTAGACATGTGGTTAGAATGTCTCTGGAAAGAATCTCTGAATTGAGAGATCACAGCTCTGATACTAGGGTCATGTGGTTAGAATGTCTCTGGAAAGAATCTCTGAATTGACAGATCACAGCTCTGATACTACAGACATGTAGTTAGAATGTCTCAGGAAAGAATCTTTGAATTGAGAGATCACACCTCTGATACTACAGACATGTGGTTTGAATGTCTCAGGAAAGAATCTCTGAATTGAGAGATCACAGCTCTGATACTTTAGACATGTGGTTAGAATGTCTCAGGAAAGAATCTCTGCATTGAGAGATCACAGCTCTAATACTACCGATATGTGGTTAGAATATTTCAGGAAAGAATTTCTGAATTGAGAGATCACAGCTCTGATACTACAGCCATGTGCTTAGAATGTCTCAGGAAAGAAACTCTGAATTGAGAGATCACAGCTCTGATACTACAGATATGTGGTTAGAATGTCTCAGGAAAGAATCTCTAAATTGAGGGATCACAGCTCTGATACTACAGACATGTAGTTAGAATGTTTCAGGAAAGAATCTCTGAATTGAGAGATCACAGCTCTGATACTACTGACATGTGGTTAGAATCACTCAGGAAAGAATCTCTGAATTGAGAGATCACAGTTCTGATACTATAGACATGTGGCTAGAATGTCTCAGGAAAGAATCTCTGAATTGAGAGATCACAGCTCTGATACTACAGACATGTGGTTAGAATGTCTCAGGAAAGAATCTCTGAATTGAGAGATCACAGCTCTGATACTACAGACATGTGGTAAGAATATCTCTGGAAAGAGTCTTTGAATTGAGAGATCACAGCTCTGATACTATAGATATGTGGTTAGAATTATCTCAGGAAAGAATCTTTGAATTGAGAGATCACAGCTCTGATACTACAGCCATGTGGTTAGAATGTCTCAGGAAAGAATCTCTCAATGGAGAGATCACAGCTCTGATACTATAGACATGTGGTTAGAACGTCTCTGGAAAGAACCTCTGAATTGAGAGATCACAGCTCTGATACTATGGTCATGGGGTTAGAATGTCTCTGCAAAGAATCTATGAATTGAGAGATTACAGCTCTGATACTACAGACATGTAGTTAGAATGTCTCAGGAAAGAATCTTTGAATTGAGAGATCACACCTCTGATACTACAGACATGTGGTTTGAATGTCTCAGGAAAGAATCTCTGAATTGAGAGATCACAGCTCTGACACTTTAGACATGTGGTTAGAATGCCTCAGGAAAGAGTCTCTGAATTGAGAGATCACAGCTCTGATACTACAGCCATGTGATTAGAATGTCTCAGGAAAGAATCTCTGAATTGAGAGATCACAGCTCTGACACTATAGACATGTGGTTAGAATGTCTCAGGAAAGAATCTCTGAATTGAGAGATCACAGCTCCGATACTACAGACATGTGGTTAGAATGTCTCAGGAAAGAATCTCTGAATGGGGAGATCACATCTCTGATACTATAGACATTGGGTTAGAATGTCTCTGGAAAGAATCTCTGAATTGAGAGATCACAGCTCTGATACTATGGTCATGTGGTTAGAATGTCTCTGGAAAGAATCTCTGAATTGAGAGATCACAGCTCTGATACTATTGTCATTAGGTTAGAATGTCTCAGGAAATAATCTTTGAATTGAGAGATCACACCTCTGATACTACAGACATGTGGTTTGAATGTCTCAGGAAAGAATCTCTGAATTGAGAGATCACAGCTCTGATACTACCGATATGTGGTTAGAATATCTCAGGATAGAATTTCTGAATTTAGAGATCACAGCTCTGATGCTATAGACATGTGCTTAGAATGTCTCAGGAAGGAAACTCTGAATTGAGAGATCACAGCTCCGATACTACAGATATGTGGTTAGAATGTCTCAGGAAAGAATCTCTAAATTGAGAGATCACAGCTCAGATACTACAGACATGTAGTTAGAATGTCTCAGGAAATAATCTCTGAATTGAGAGATCACAGCTCTGATACTATAGACATGTGACTAGAATGTCTCAGGAAAGAATCTCTGAATTGTGAGATCACAGCTCTGATACTACAGACATGTGGTAAGAATATCTCTGGAAAGAATCTTTGAATTGAGAGATCACAGCTCTAATACTATAGATATGTGGTTAGAATTATTTCAGGAAAGAATCTTTGAATTGAGAGATCACAGCCCTGATACTACAGCCATGTGGCTAGAATGTCTCAGGAAAGAATCTCTGAATTGAGAGATCACAGCTCTGATACTATAGACATGTGGTTAGAATGTCTCAGGAAAGACTCTCTGAATTGAGAGATCAAAGCTCTGAAACTATAGACATCTGTTTAGAATGTCTCAGGAAAGAATCTCTGAATTGAGAAATCACACCTCTGATACTACAGACATGTGGTTAGAATCACTCAGGAAAGAATCTCTGAATTGAGAAATCACAGCTCTGATACTATAGACATGTGGCTAGAATGTCTCTGGAAAGAATCTCTGAATTGAGAGATCACAGCTCTGATACTACAGACATGTGGTTAGAATGTCTCAGGAAAGAATCTCTGAATTGAGAGATCACAGCTCTGATACTACAAACATGTGGTAAGAATATCTCTCGAAAGAATCTTTGAATTGAGAGATCACAGCTCTGATACTATAGATATGTGGTTAGAATTATATCAGGAAAGAATCTTTGAATTGAGAGATCACAGCTCTGATAGTATAGACGTGTGGTTAGAATGTGTCAGGAAAGAATCTCTGAATTGAGATATCACAGCTCTGATACTACAGACATGTGGTTAGAATGTCTCAGGAAAGAATCTCTGAATGGAGAGATCACATCTCTGATACTGTAGACATGTGGTTAGAATGTCTCTGGAAAGAATCTCTGAATTGAGAGATCACAGCTCTGATACTATGGTCATGTGGTTAGAATGTCTCTGGAAAGAATCTCTGAATTGACAGATCACAGCTCTGATACTACAGACATGTAGTTAGAATGTCTCAGGAAAGAATCTTTGAATTGAGAGATCACACCTCTGATACTACAGACATGTGGTTTGAATGTCTCAGGAAAGAATCTCTGAATTGAGAGATCACAGCTCTGATACTTTAGACATGTGGTTAGAATGTCTCTGGAAAGAATCTCTGAATTGACAGATCACAGCTCTGATACTACAGACATGTAGTTAGAATGTTTCAGGAAAGAATCTCTGAATTGAGAGATCACAGCTCTGATACTACTGACATGTGGTTAGAATCACTCAGGAAAGAATCTCTGAATTGAGAGATCACAGTTCTGATACTATAGACATGTGGCTAGAATGTCTCAGGAAAGAATCTCTGAATTGAGAGATCACAGCTCTGATACTACAGACATGTGGTTAGAATGTCTCAGGAAAGAATCTCTGAATTGAGAGATCACAGCTCTGATACTACAGACATGTGGTAAGAATATCTCTGGAAAGAGTCTTTGAATTGAGAGATCACAGCTCTGATACTATAGATATGTGGTTAGAATTATCTCAGGAAAGAATCTTTGAATTGAGAGATCACAGCCCTGATACTACAGCCATGTGGTTAGAATGTCTCAGGAAATAATCTCTCAATGGAGAGATCACAGCTCTGATACGATAGACATGTGGTTAGAACGTCTCTGGAAAGAACCTCTGAATTGAGAGATCACAGCTCTGATACTATGGTCATGGGGTTAGAATGTCTCTGCAAAGAATCTATGAATTGAGAGATTACAGCTCTGATACTACAGACATGTAGTTAGAATGTCTCAGGAAAGAATCTTTGAATTGAGAGATCACACCTCTGATACTACAGACATGTGGTTTGAATGTCTCAGGAAAGAATCTCTGAATTGAGAGATCACAGCTCTGACACTTTAGACATGTGGTTAGAATGCCTCAGGAAAGAGTCTCTGAATTGAGAGATCACAGCTCTGATACTACAGCCATGTGATTAGAATGTCTCAGGAAAGAATCTCTGAATTGAGATATCACAGCTCTGATACTACAGACATGTGGTTAGAATGTCTCAGGAAAGAATCTCTGAATGGAGAGATCACATCTCTGATACTGTAGACATGTGGTTAGAATGTCTCTGGAAAGAATCTCTGAATTGAGAGATCACAGCTCTGATACTATGGTCATGTGGTTAGAATGTCTCTGGAAAGAATCTCTGAATTGACAGATCACAGCTCTGATACTACAGACATGTAGTTAGAATGTCTCAGGAAATAATCTTTGAATTGAGAGATCACACCTCTGATACTACAGACATGTGGTTTGAATGTCTCAGGAAAGAATCTCTGAATTGAGAGATCACAGCTCTGATACTACCGATATGTGGTTAGAATATCTCAGGATAGAATTTCTGAATTTAGAGATCACAGCTCTGATGCTATAGACATGTGCTTAGAATGTCTCAGGAAGGAAACTCTGAATTGAGAGATCACAGCTCCGATACTACAGATATGTGGTTAGAATGTCTCGGAAAGAATCTCTAAATTGAGAGATCACAGCTCAGATACTACAGACATGTAGTTAGAATGTCTCAGGAAATAATCTCTGAATTGAGAGATCACAGCTCTGATACTATAGACATGTGACTAGAATGTCTCAGGAAAGAAACTCTGAATTGAGAGTTCACAGCTCTGATACTACAGATATGTGGTTAGAATGTCTCAGAAAAGAATCTCTAAATTTAGAGATCACAGCTCTGATACTACAGACATGTAGTTAGAATGTCTCATGAAAGAATCTCTGAATTGAGAGATCTCAGCTCTGATACTATAGACATGTGCTTAGAATGTCTCAGGAAAGAAACTCTGAATTGAGAGATCACAGCTCTGATACTACAGACATGTGGTTAGTGTGTCTCTGGAAGGAATCTCTGAATTGAGAGATCACAGCTCTGTTACTATTGTCATGTCTTTAGAATGTCTCATGAAAGAATCTCTGAATTGAGAGATCACAGCTCTGATACTACAGACATCTGGTTAGAATGTCTCAGGAAAGAATCTCTGAATTGAGAGATCACACCTCTGATACTACTGACATGTGGTTAGAATCACTCAGGAAAGAATCTCTGAATTGAGAGATCACAGCTCTGATACTATAGACATGTGGCTAGAATGTCTCAGGAAAGAATCTCTGAATTGAGAGATCACAGCTCTGATACTACAGACATGTGGTTAGAATCACTCAGGAAAGAATCTCTGAATTGAGAAATCCCAGCTCTGACACTATAGACATGTGGCTAGAATGTCTCTGGAAAGAATCTCTGAATTGAGAGATCACAGCTCTGATACTACAGACATGTGGTTAGAATGTCTCAGGAAAGAATCTCTGAATTGAGAGATCACAGCTCTGATACTACAAACATGTGGTTAGAATGTCTCTGGAAAGAATCTCTGAATTGAGAGATCACAGCTCTGATACTATGGTCATGTGTTTAGAATGTCTCTGGAAAGAATCTCTGAATTGACAGATCACAGCTCTGATACTACAGACATGTAGTTAGAATGTCTCAGGAAAGAATCTTTGAATTGAGAGATCACACCTCTGATACTACAGACATGTGGTTAGAACGTCTCAGGAAAGAATCTCTGAATTGAGAGATCACAGCTCTGATACTACAGGCATGTGGTAAGAATATCTCTGGAAAGAATCTTTGAATTGAAAGATCACAGCTCTGATACTATAGATATGGGGTTAGAATTATCTCAGGAATGAATCTTTGAATTGAGAGATGACAGCTCTGATACTACAGCCATGTGGTTAGAATGTCTCAGGAAAGAATCTCTGAATTGAGAGATCACAGCTCTGATACTACAGACATGTGGTTAGAATGTCTCAGGAAAGAATCTCTGAATGGAGAGATCACAGCGCTGATACTATAGACATGTGGTTAGAATGTCTCTGGAAAGAATCTCTGAATTGAGAGATTACAGCTCTGATACTATGGTCATGTGGTTAGAATGTCTCTGGAAAGAATCTATGAATTGAGAGATTACAGCTCTGATACTACAGATGTGTAGTTAGAATGTCTCAGGAAAGAATCTTTGAATTGAGAGATCACAGCTCTGATACTATAGACATGTGGTTTGAATGTCTCAGGAAAGAATCTCTGAATTGAGAGATCACAGCTCTGATACTATAGACATGTGGTTTGAATGTCTCAGGAAAGAATCTCTGATTTGAGAGATCACAGCTCTGATACTATAGACATGTGGTTAGAATGTGTCAGGAAAGAATCTCTGCATTGAGAGATCACAGCTCTGATACTACCGATATGTGGTTAGAATGTCTCAGGAAAGAATTTCTGAATTGAGAGATCACAGCTCTGATACTATAGATATGGGGTTAGAATTATCTCAGGAATGAATCTTTGAATTGAGAGATCACAGCTCTGATACTACAGCCATGTGGTTAGAATGTCTCAGGAAAGAATCTCTGAATTGAGAGATCACAGCTCTGATGCTATAGACATGTGGTTAGAATGTCTCAGGAAAGAATCTCTGAATTGAGAGATCAAAGCTCTGAAACTATAGACATCTGGTTAGAATGTCTCAGGAAAGAATCTCTGAATTGAGAAATCACACCTCTGATACTACAGACATGTGGATAGAATCACTCAGGAAAGAATCTCTGAATTGAGAGATCACAGCTCTGATACTATAGACATGTGGCTAGAATGTCTCTGGAAAGAATCTCTGAATTGAGAGATCACAGCTCTGATACTACAGACATTTGGTTAGAATGTCTCAGGAAAGAATCTCTGAATTGAGAGATCACAGCTCTGATACTACAAACATGTGGTAAGAATATCTCTCGAAAGTATCTTTGAATTGAGAGATCACAGCTCTGATACTATAGATATGTGGTTAGAATTATATTAGGAAAGAATCTTTGAATTGAGAGATCACAGCTCTGATACTACAGCCATGTGGTTAGAATGTCTCAGGAAAGAATCTCTTAATTGAGACATCACAGCTCAGATACTACAGAAATGTGGTTAGAATGTCTCACGAAAGAATCTCTGAATGGAGAGATCACATCTCTGATAATGTAGACATGTGGTTAGAATGTCTCAGGAAAGAATCTCTGAATTGAGAGATCACACCTCTGATACTATAGATATGTGGTTAAAATTATCTCAGGAAAGAATCTTTGAATTGAGAGATCACAGCCCTGATACTACAGCCATGTGGTTAGAATGTCTCAGGAAAGAATCTCTGAATTGAGAGATCACAGCTCTGATACTACAGCCATGTGGCTAGAATGTCTCAGGAAAGAATCTCTGAATTGAGAGATCACAGCTCTGATACTATAGACATGTGGTTAGAATGTCTCAGGAAAGAATCTCTGAATTGAGAGATCAAAGCTCTGAAACTATAGACATCTGGTTAGAATGTCTCAGGAAAGAATCTCTGAATTGAGAAATCACACCTCCGATACTACAGACATGTGGTTAGAATCACTCAGGAAAGAATCTCTGATTTGAGAAATCACAGCTCTGATAATATAGACATGTGGCTAGAATGTCTCTGGAAAGAATCTCTGAATTGAGAGATCACAGCTCTGATACTACAGACATGTGGTTAGAATGTCTCAGGAAAGAATCTCTGAATTGAGAGATCACAGCTCTGATACTACAAACATGTGGTAAGAATATCTCTCGAAAGAATCTTTGAATTGAGAGATCACAGCTCTGATACTATAGATATGTGGTTAGAATTATATCAGGAAAGAATCTTTGAATTGAGAGATCACAGCTCTGATAGTATAGACGTGTGGTTAGAATGTGTCAGGAAAGAATCTCTGAATTGAGATATCACAGCTCTGATACTACAGACATGTGGTTAGAATGTCTCAGGAAAGAATCTCTGAATGGAGAGATCACATCTCTGATACTGTAGACATGTGGTTAGAATGTCTCTGGAAAGAATCTCTGAATTGAGAGATCACAGCTCTGATACTATGGTCATGTGGTTAGAATGTCTCTGGAAAGAATCTCTGAATTGACAGATCACAGCTCTGATACTACAGACATGTAGTTAGAATGTCTCAGGAAAGAATCTTTGAATTGAGAGATCACACCTCTGATACTACAGACATGTGGTTTG
This sequence comes from Eledone cirrhosa, assembly GCA_964016885.1. Taxonomy (NCBI): domain Eukaryota; kingdom Metazoa; phylum Mollusca; class Cephalopoda; order Octopoda; family Eledonidae; genus Eledone; species Eledone cirrhosa. The sequence goes on along the minus strand of OZ024757.1, from coordinate 2,910,323 downwards.
AATGTCTCAGGAAAGAATCTCTGAATTGAGAGATCACAGCTCTGATACTTTAGACATTTGGATAGAATGTCTCAGGAAAGAATCTCTGCATTGAGAGATCACAGCTCTGATACTACCGATATGTGGTTAGAATATTTCAGGAAAGAATTTCTGAATTGAGAGATCACAGCTCTGATACTACAGCCATGTGCTTAGAATGTCTCAGGAAAGAATCTCTGAATTGAGAGATCACAGCTCTGATACTACAAACATGTGGTAAGAATATCTCTCGAAAGAATCTTTGAATTGAGAGATCACAGCTCTGATGCTATAGATATGTGGTTAGAATTATATTAGGAAAGAATCTTTGAATTGAGAGATCACAGCTCTGATACTACAGCCATGTGGTTAGAATGTCTCAGGAAAGAATCTCTTAATTGAGAGATCACAGCTCAGATACTACAGAAATGTGGTTAGAATGTCTCACGAAAGAATCTCTGAATGGAGAGATCACATCTCTGATACTGTAGACATGTGGTTAGAATGTCTCAGGAAAGAATCTCTGAATTGAGAGATCACACCTCTGATACTACTGACATGTGGTTAGAATCACTCAGGAAAGAATCTCTGAATTGAGAGATCACAGCTCTGATACTTTAGACATGTGGCTAGAATGTCTCAGGAAAGAATCTCTGAATTGAGAGATCACAGCTCTGATACTACAGAGATGTGGTAAGAATATCTCTGGAAAGAATCTTTGAATTGAGAGATCACAGCTCTGATACTACAGACATGTGGTTAGAATGTCTCAGGAAAGAATCTCTGAATGGAGAGATCACATCTCTGATACTGTAGACATGTGGTTAGAATGTCTCTGGAAAGAATCTCTGAATTGAGAGATCACAGCTCTGATACTATGGTCATGTGGTTAGAATGTCTCTGGAAAGAATCTCTGAATTGACAGATCACAGCTCTGATACTACAGACATGTAGTTAGAATGTCTCAGGAAAGAATCTTTGAATTGAGAGATCACACCTCTGATACTACAGACATGTGGTTTGAATGTCTCAGGAAAGAATCTCTGAATTGAGAGATCACAGCTCTGATACTTTAGACATGTGGTTAGAATGTCTCAGGAAAGAATCTCTGCATTGAGAGATCACAGCTCTGATACTACCGATATGTGGTTAGAATATTTCAGGAAAGAATTTCTGAATTGAGAGATCACAGCTCTGATACTACAGCCATGTGCTTAGAATGTCTCAGGAAAGAAACTCTGAATTGAGAGATCACAGCTCTGATACTACAGATATGTGGTTAGAATGTCTCAGGAAAGAATCTCTAAATTGAGGGATCACAGCTCTGATACTACAGACATGTAGTTAGAATGTTTCAGGAAAGAATCTCTGAATTGAGAGATCACAGCTCTGATACTACTGACATGTGGTTAGAATCACTCAGGAAAGAATCTCTGAATTGAGAGATCACAGTTCTGATACTATAGACATGTGGCTAGAATGTCTCAGGAAAGAATCTCTGAATTGAGAGATCACAGCTCTGATACTACAGACATGTGGTTAGAATGTCTCAGGAAAGAATCTCTGAATTGAGAGATCACAGCTCTGATACTACAGACATGTGGTAAGAATATCTCTGGAAAGAGTCTTTGAATTGAGAGATCACAGCTCTGATACTATAGATATGTGGTTAGAATTATCTCAGGAAAGAATCTTTGAATTGAGAGATCACAGCTCTGATACTACAGCCATGTGGTTAGAATGTCTCAGGAAAGAATCTCTCAATGGAGAGATCACAGCGCTGATATTATAGACATGTGGTTAGAATGTCTCTGGAAAGAATCTCTGAATTGAGAGATTACAGCTCTGATACTATGGTCATGTGGTTAGAATGTCTCTGGAAAGAATCTATGAATTGAGAGATCACAGCTCTGATACTATAGACATGTGGTTTGAATGTCTCAGGAAAGAATCTCTGAATTGAGAGATCACAGCTCTGATACTATAGACATGTGGCTAGAATGTCTCTGGAAAGAATCTCTGAATTGAGAGATCACAGCTCTGATACTACAGACATGTGGTTAGAATGTCTCAGGAAAGAATCTCTGAATTGAGAGATCACAGCTCTGATACTACAAACATGTGGTAAGAATATCTCTCGAAAGAATCTTTGAATTGAGAGATCACAGCTCTGATACTATAGATATGTGGTTAGAATTATATTAGGAAAGAATCTTTGAATTGAGAGATCACAGCTCTGATACTACAGCCATGAGGTTAGAATGTCTCAGGAAAGAATCTCTTAATTGAGAGATCACAGCTCTGATACTACAGACATGTGGTAAGAATATCTCTGGAAAGAATCTTTGAATTGAGAGATCACAGCTCTGATACTATAGACATGTGGTTAGAATGTCTCAGGAAAGAATCTCTGAATTGAGAGATCAAAGCTCTGAAACTATAGACATCTGTTTAGAATGTCTCAGGAAAGAATCTCTGAATTGAGAAATCACAGCCCTGATACTACAGCCATGTGGTTAGAATGTCTCAGGAAAGAATCTCTGAATTGAGAGATCACAGCTCTGATACTACAGCCATGTGGCTAGAATGTCTCAGGAAAGAATCTCTGAATTGAGAGATCACAGCTCTGATACTATAGACATGTGGTTAGAATGTCTCAGGAAAGAATCTCTGAATTGAGAGATCAAAGCTCTGAAACTATAGACATCTGTTTAGAATGTCTCAGGAAAGAATCTCTGAATTGAGAAATCACACCTCTGATACTACAGACATGTGGTTAGAATCACTCAGGAAAGAATCTCTGAATTGAGAGATCACAGATCTGATACTACAGACATGTGGTTAGAATGTCTCAGGAAAGAATCTCTGAATTGAGAGATCACAGCTCTGATACTACAAACATGTGGTAAGAATATCTCTCGAAAGAATCTTTGAATTGAGAGATCACAGCTCTGATACTATAGATATGTGGTTAGAATTATATCAGGAAAGAATCTTTGAATTGAGAGATCACAGCTCTGATAGTATAGACGTGTGGTTAGAATGTGTCAGGAAAGAATCTCTGAATTGAGAGATCACAGCTCTGATACTACAGATATGTGGTTAGAATGTCTCAGGAAAGAATCTCTAAATTGAGGGATCACAGCTCTGATACTACAGACATGTAGTTAGAATGTTTCAGGAAAGAATCTCTGAATTGAGAGATCACAGCTCTGATACTACTGACATGTGGTTAGAATCACTCAGGAAAGAATCTCTGAATTGAGAGATCATAGTTCTGATACTATAGACATGTGGCTAGAATGTCTCAGGAAAGAATCTCTGAATTGAGAGATCACAGCTCTGATACTACAGACATGTGGTTAGAATGTCTCAGGAAAGAATCTCTGAATTGAGAGATCACAGCTCTGATACTACAGACATGTGGTTTGAATGTCTCAGGAAAGAATCTCTGAATTGAGAGATCACAGCTCTGACACTTTAGACATGTGTTTAGAATGCCTCAGGAAAGAGTCTCTGAATTGAGAGATCACAGCTCTGATACTACAGCCATGTGATTAGAATGTCTCAGGAAAGAATCTCTGAATTGAGAGATCACAGCTCTGACACTATAGACATGTGTTTAGAATGTCTCAGGAAAGAATCTCTGAATTGAGAGATCACAGCTCTGATACTACAGACATGTGGTTAGAATGTCTCAGGAAAGAATCTCTGAATGGGGAGATCACATCTCTGATACTATAGACATTGGGTTAGAATGTCTCTGGAAAGAATCTCTGAATTGAGAGAACACAGCTCTGATACTATGGTCATGTGGTTAGAATGTCTCTGGAAAGAATCTCTGAATTGAGAGATCACAGCTCTGATACTTTTGTCATTAGGTTAGAATGTCTCAGGAAATAATCTTTGAATTGAGAGATCACACCTCTGATACTACAGACATGTGGTTTGAATGTCTCAGGAAAGAATCTCTGAATTGAGAGATCACAGCTCTGATACTACCGATATGTGGTTAGAATATCTCAGGATAGAATTTCTGAATTTAGAGATCACAGCTCTGATGCTATAGACATGTGCTTAGAATGTCTCAGAAAGGAAACTCTGAATTGAGAGATCACAGCTCCGATACTACAGATATGTGGTTAGAATGTCTCAGGAAAGAATCTCTAAATTGAGAGATCACAGCTCAGATACTACAGACATGTAGTTAGAATGTCTCAGGAAATAATCTCTGAATTGAGAGATCACAGCTCTGATACTATAGACATGTGACTAGAATGTCTCAGGAAAGAAACTCTGAATTGAGAGTTCACAGCTCTGATACTACAGATATGTGGTTAGAATGTCTCAGAAAAGAATCTCTAAATTGAGAGATCACAGCTCTGATACTACAGACATGTAGTTAGAATGTCTCAGGAAATAATCTCTGAATTGAGAGATCTCAGCTCTGATACTATAGACATGTGCTTAGAATGTCTCAGGAAAGAAACTCTGAATTGAGAGATCACAGCTCTGATACTACAGACATGTGGTTAGTGTGTCTCTGGAAGGAATCTCTGAATTGAGAGATCACAGCTCTGTTACTATTGTCATGTGTTTAGAATGTCTCATGAAAGAATCTCTGAATTGAGAGATCACAGCTCTGATACTACAGACATCTGGTTAGAATGTCTCAGGAAAGAATCTCTGAATTGAGAGATCACACCTCTGATACTACTGACATGTGGTTAGAATCACTCAGGAAAGAATCTCTGAATTGAGAGATCACAGCTCTGATACTATAGACATGTGGCTAGAATGTCTCAGGAAAGAATCTCTGAATTGAGAGATCACAGCTCTGATACTACAGACATGTGGTTAGAATCACTCAGGAAAGAATCTCTGAACTGAGAAATCACAGCTCTGACACTATAGACATGTGGCTAGAATGTCTCTGGAAAGAATCTCTGAATTGAGAGATCACAGCTCTGATACTACAGACATGTGGTTAGAATGTCTCAGGAAAGAATCTCTGAATTGAGAGATCACAGCTCTGATACTACAAACATGTGGTAAGAATATCTCTCGAAAGAATCTTTGAATTGAGAGATCACAGCTCTGATACTATAGATATGTGGTTAGAATTATATCAGGAAAGAATATTTGAATTGAGAGATCACAGCTCTGATACTACAGCCATGTGGTTAGAATGTCTCAGGAAAGAATCTCTGAATTGAGAGATCACAGCTCTGATAGTATAGACGTGTGGTTAGAATGTGTCAGGAAAGAATCTCTGAATTGAGATATCACAGCTCTGATACTACAGACATGTGGTTAGAATGTCTCAGGAAAGAATCTCTGAATGGAGAGATCACATATCTGATACTACAGACATGTGGTTAGAATGTCTCTGGAAAGAATCTCTGAATTGAGAGATCACAGCTCTGATACTATGGTCATGTGGTTAGAATGTCTCTGGAAAGAATCTCTGAATTGACAGATCACAGCTCTGATACTACAGACATGTAGTTAGAATGTCTCAGGAAAGAATCTTTGAATTGAGAGATCACACCTCTGATACTACAGACATGTGGTTAGAACGTCTCAGGAAAGAATCTCTGAATTGAGAGATCACAGCTCTGATACTACAGGCATGTGGTAAGAATATCTCTGGAAAGAATCTTTGAATTGAGAGATCACAGCTCTGATACTATAGATATGGGGTTAGAATTATCTCAGGAATGAATCTTTGAATTAAGAGATGACAGCTCTGATACTACAGCCATGTGGTTAGAATGTCTCAGGAAAGAATCTCTGAATTGAGAGATCACAGCTCTGATACTACAGACATGTGGTTAGAATGTCTCAGGAAAGAATCTCTGAATTGAGAGATCACAGCTCTGATACTACAGACATGTGGTAAGAATATCTCTGGAAAGAGTCTTTGAATTGAGAGATCACAGCTCTGATACTATAGATATGTGGTTAGAATTATCTCAGGAAAGAATCTTTGAATTGAGAGATCACAGCTCTGATACTACAGCCATGTGGTTAGAATGTCTCAGGAAAGAATCTCTCAATGGAGAGATCACAGCGCTGATACTATAGACATGTGGTTAGAATGTCTCTGGAAAGAATCTCTGAATTGAGAGATTACAGCTCTGATACTATGGTCATGTGGTTAGAATGTCTCTGGAAAGAATCTATGAATTGAGAGATCACAGCTCTGATACTATAGACATGTGGTTTGAATGTCTCAGGAAAGAATCTCTGAATTGAGAGATCACAGCTCTGATACTATAGACATGTGGCTAGAATGTCTCTGGAAAGAATCTCTGAATTGAGAGATCACAGCTCTGATACTACAGACATGTGGTTAGAATGTCTCAGGAAAGAATCTCTGAATTGAGAGATCACAGCTCTGATACTACAAACATGTGGTAAGAATATCTCTCGAAAGAATCTTTGAATTGAGAGATCACAGCTCTGATACTATAGATATGTGGTTAGAATTATATTAGGAAAGAATCTTTGAATTGAGAGATCACAGCTCTGATACTACAGCCATGAGGTTAGAATGTCTCAGGAAAGAATCTCTTAATTGAGAGATCACAGCTCTGATACTACAGACATGTGGTAAGAATATCTCTGGAAAGAATCTTTGAATTGAGAGATCACAGCTCTGATACTATAGACATGTGGTTAGAATGTCTCAGGAAAGAATCTCTGAATTGAGAGATCAAAGCTCTGAAACTATAGACATCTGTTTAGAATGTCTCAGGAAAGAATCTCTGAATTGAGAAATCACAGCCCTGATACTACAGCCATGTGGTTAGAATGTCTCAGGAAAGAATCTCTGAATTGAGAGATCACAGCTCTGATACTACAGCCATGTGGCTAGAATGTCTCAGGAAAGAATCTCTGAATTGAGAGATCACAGCTCTGATACTATAGACATGTGGTTAGAATGTCTCAGGAAAGAATCTCTGAATTGAGAGATCAAAGCTCTGAAACTATAGACATCTGTTTAGAATGTCTCAGGAAAGAATCTCTGAATTGAGAAATCACACCTCTGATACTACAGACATGTGGTTAGAATCACTCAGGAAAGAATCTCTGAATTGAGAGATCACAGATCTGATACTACAGACATGTGGTTAGAATGTCTCAGGAAAGAATCTCTGAATTGAGAGATCACAGCTCTGATACTACAAACATGTGGTAAGAATATCTCTCGAAAGAATCTTTGAATTGAGAGATCACAGCTCTGATACTATAGATATGTGGTTAGAATTATATCAGGAAAGAATCTTTGAATTGAGAGATCACAGCTCTGATAGTATAGACGTGTGGTTAGAATGTGTCAGGAAAGAATCTCTGAATTGAGAGATCACAGCTCTGATACTACAGATATGTGGTTAGAATGTCTCAGGAAAGAATCTCTAAATTGAGGGATCACAGCTCTGATACTACAGACATGTAGTTAGAATGTTTCAGGAAAGAATCTCTGAATTGAGAGATCACAGCTCTGATACTACTGACATGTGGTTAGAATCACTCAGGAAAGAATCTCTGAATTGAGAGATCACAGTTCTGATACTATAGACATGTGGCTAGAATGTCTCAGGAAAGAATCTCTGAATTGAGAGATCACAGCTCTGATACTACAGACATGTGGTTAGAATGTCTCAGGAAAGAATCTCTGAATTGAGAGATCACAGCTCTGATACTACAGACATGTGGTTTGAATGTCTCAGGAAAGAATCTCTGAATTGAGAGATCACAGCTCTGACACTTTAGACATGTGGTTAGAATGCCTCAGGAAAGAGTCTCTGAATTGAGAGATCACAGCTCTGATACTACAGCCATGTGATTAGAATGTCTCAGGAAAGAATCTCTGAATTGAGAGATCACAGCTCTGACACTATAGACATGTGGTTAGAATGTCTCAGGAAAGAATCTCTGAATTGAGAGATCACAGCTCTGATACTACAGACATGTGGTTAGAATGTCTCAGGAAAGAATCTCTGAATGGGGAGATCACATCTCTGATACTATAGACATTGGGTTAGAATGTCTCTGGAAAGAATCTCTGAATTGAGAGAACACAGCTCTGATACTATGGTCATGTGGTTAGAATGTCTCTGGAAAGAATCTCTGAATTGAGAGATCACAGCTCTGATACTTTTGTCATTAGGTTAGAATGTCTCAGGAAATAATCTTTGAATTGAGAGATCACACCTCTGATACTACAGACATGTGGTTTGAATGTCTCAGGAAAGAATCTCTGAATTGAGAGATCACAGCTCTGATACTACCGATATGTGGTTAGAATATCTCAGGATAGAATTTCTGAATTTAGAGATCACAGCTCTGATGCTATAGACATGTGCTTAGAATGTCTCAGGAAGGAAACTCTGAATTGAGAGATCACAGCTCCGATACTACAGATATGTGGTTAGAATGTCTCAGGAAAGAATCTCTAAATTGAGAGATCACAGCTCAGATACTACAGACATGTAGTTAGAATGTCTCAGGAAATAATCTCTGAATTGAGAGATCACAGCTCTGATACTATAGACATGTGACTAGAATGTCTCAGGAAAGAAACTCTGAATTGAGAGTTCACAGCTCTGATACTACAGATATGTGGTTAGAATGTCTCAGAAAAGAATCTCTAAATTGAGAGATCACAGCTCTGATACTACAGACATGTAGTTAGAATGTCTCAGGAAATAATCTCTGAATTGAGAGATCTCAGCTCTGATACTATAGACATGTGCTTAGAATGTCTCAGGAAAGAAACTCTGAATTGAGAGATCACAGCTCTGATACTACAGACATGTGGTTAGTGTGTCTCTGGAAGGAATCTCTGAATTGAGAGATCACAGCTCTGTTACTATTGTCATGTGTTTAGAATGTCTCATGAAAGAATCTCTGAATTGAGAGATCACAGCTCTGATACTACAGACATCTGGTTAGAATGTCTCAGGAAAGAATCTCTGAATTGAGAGATCACACCTCTGATACTACTGACATGTGGTTAGAATCACTCAGGAAAGAATCTCTGAATTGAGAGATCACAGCTCTGATACTATAGACATGTGGCTAGAATGTCTCAGGAAAGAATCTCTGAATTGAGAGATCACAGCTCTGATACTACAGACATGTGGTTAGAATCACTCAGGAAAGAATCTCTGAACTGAGAAATCACAGCTCTGACACTATAGACATGTGGCTAGAATGTCTCTGGAAAGAATCTCTGAATTGAGAGATCACAGCTCTGATACTACAGACATGTGGTTAGAATGTCTCAGGAAAGAATCTCTGAATTGAGAGATCACAGCTCTGATACTACAAACATGTGGTAAGAATATCTCTCGAAAGAATCTTTGAATTGAGAGATCACAGCTCTGATACTATAGATATGTGGTTAGAATTATATCAGGAAAGAATATTTGAATTGAGAGATCACAGCTCTGATACTACAGCCATGTGGTTAGAATGTCTCAGGAAAGAATCTCTGAATTGAGAGATCACAGCTCTGATAGTATAGACGTGTGGTTAGAATGTGTCAGGAAAGAATCTCTGAATTGAGATATCACAGCTCTGATACTACAGACATGTGGTTAGAATGTCTCAGGAAAGAATCTCTGAATGGAGAGATCACATATCTGATACTACAGACATGTGGTTAGAATGTCTCTGGAAAGAATCTCTGAATTGAGAGATCACAGCTCTGATACTATGGTCATGTGGTTAGAATGTCTCTGGAAAGAATCTCTGAATTGACAGATCACAGCTCTGATACTACAGACATGTAGTTAGAATGTCTCAGGAAAGAATCTTTGAATTGAGAGATCACACCTCTGATACTACAGACATGTGGTTAGAACGTCTCAGGAAAGAATCTCTGAATTGAGAGATCACAGCTCTGATACTACAGGCATGTGGTAAGAATATCTCTGGAAAGAATCTTTGAATTGAGAGATCACAGCTCTGATACTATAGATATGGGGTTAGAATTATCTCAGGAATGAATCTTTGAATTGAGAGATGACAGCTCTGATACTACAGCCATGTGGTTAGAATGTCTCAGGAAAGAATCTCTGAATTGAGAGATCACAGCTCTGATACTACAGACATGTGGTTAGAATGTCTCAGGAAAGAATCTCTGAATTGAGAGATTACAGCTCTGATACTATGGTCATGTGGTTAGAATGTCTCTGGAAAGAATCTATGAATTGAGAGATTACAGCTCTGATACTACAGATGTGTAGTTAGAATGTCTCAGGAAAGAATCTTTGAATTGAGAGATCACAGCTCTGATACTATAGACATGTGGTTTGAATGTCTCAGGAAAGAATCTCTGAATTGAGAGATCACAGCTCTGATACTATAGACATGTGGTTTGAATGTCTCAGGAAAGAATCTCTGAATTGAGAGATCACAGCTCTGATACTTTAGACATGTGGTTAGAATGCCTCAGGAAAGAATCTCTGATTTGAGAGATCACAGCTCTGATACTATAGACATGTGGTTAGAATGTGTCAGGAAAGAATCTCTGCATTGAGAGATCACAGCTCTGATACTACCGATATGTGGTTAGAATGTCTCAGGAAAGAATTTCTGAATTGAGAGATCACAGCTCTGATACTATAGATATGGGGTTAGAATTATCTCAGGAATGAATCTTTGAATTGAGAGATCACAGCTCTGATACTACAGCCATGTGGTTAGAATGTCTCAGGAAAGAATCTCTGAATTGAGAGATCACAGCTCTGATGCTATAGACATGTGGTTAGAATGTCTCAGGAAAGAATCTCTGAATGGAGAGATCACAGCGCTGATACTATAGACATGTGGTTAGAATGTCTCTGGAAAGAATCTCTGAATTGAGAGATTACAGCTCTGATACTATGGTCATGTGGTTAGAATGTCTCTGGAAAGAATCTATGAATTGAGAGATTACAGCTCTGATACTACAGATGTGTAGTTAGAATGTCTCAGGAAAGAATCTTTGAATTGAGAGATCACAGCTCTGATACTATAGACATGTGGTTTGAATGTCTCAGGAAAGAATCTCTGAATTGAGAGATCACAGCTCTGATACTATAGACATGTGGTTTGAATGTCTCAGGAAAGAATCTCTGAATTGAGAGATCACAGCTCTGATACTTTAGACATGTGGTTAGAATGCCTCAGGAAAGAATCTCTGATTTGAGAGATCACAGCTCTGATACTATAGACATGTGGTTAGAATGTGTCAGGAAAGAATCTCTGCATTGAGAGATCACAGCTCTGATACTACCGATATGTGGTTAGAATGTCTCAGGAAAGAATTTCTGAATTGAGAGATCACAGCTCTGATACTATAGATATGGGGTTAGAATTATCTCAGGAATGAATCTTTGAATTGAGAGATCACAGCTCTGATACAACAGCCATGTGGTTAGAATGTCTCAGGAAAGAATCTCTGAATTGAGAGATCACAGCTCTGATGCTATAGACATGTGGTTAGAATGTCTCAGGAAAGAATCTCTGAATTGAGAGATCAAAGCTCTGAAACTATAGACATCTGGTTAGAATGTCTCAGGAAAGAATCTCTGAATTGAGAAATCACACCTCTGATACTACAGACATGTGGATAGAATCACTCAGGAAAGAATCTCTGAATTGAGAGATCACAGCTCTGATACTATAGACATGTGGCTAGAATGTCTCTGGAAAGAATCTCTGAATTGAGAGATCACAGCTCTGATACTACAGACATGTGGTTAGAATGTCTCAGGAAAGAATCTCTGAATTGAGAGATCACAGCTCTGATACTACAAACATGTGGTAAGAATATCTCTCGAAAGAATCTTTGAATTGAGAGATCACAGCTCTCATACTATAGATATGTGGTTAGAATTATATTAGGAAAGAATCTTTGAATTGAGAGATCACAGCTCTGATACTACAGCCATGTGGTTAGAATGTCTCAGGAAAGAATCTCTTAATTGAGAGATCACAGCTCAGATACTACAGAAATGTGGTTAGAATGTCTCACGAAAGAATCTCTGAATGGAGAGATCACATCTCTGATACTGTAGACATGTGGTTAGAATGTCTCAGGAAAGAATCTCTGAATTGAGAGATCACGCCTCTGATACTACTGACATGTGGTTAGAATCACTCAGGAATGAATCTCTGAATTGAGAGATCACAGCTCTGATACTTTAGACATGTGGCTAGAATGTCTCAGGAAAGAATCTCTGAATTGAGAGATCACAGCTCTGATACTACAGACATGTGGTAAGAATATCTCTGGAAAGAATCTTTGAATTGAGAGATCACAGCTCTGATACTATAGATATGTGGTTAAAATTATCTCAGGAAAGAATCTTTGAATTGAGAGATCACAGCCCTGATACTACAGCCATGTGGTTAGAATGTTTCAGGAAAGAATCTCTGAATTGAGAGATCACAGCTCTGATACTATAGACATGTGGTTAGAATGTCTCAGGAAAGAATCTCTGAATTGAGAGATCAAAGCTCTGAAACTATAGACATCTGGTTAGAATGTCTCAGGAAAGAATCTCTGAATTGAGAAATCACACCTCTGATACTACAGACATGTGGTTAGAATCACTCAGGAAAGAATCTCTGAATTGAGAAATCACAGCTCTGATACTATAGACATGTGGCTAGAATGTCTCTGGAAAGAATCTCTGAATTGAGAGATCACAGCTCTGATAGTACAGACATGTGGTTAGAATGTCTCAGGAAAGAATCTCTGAATTGAGAGATCACAGCTCTGATACTACAAACATGTGGTAAGAATATCTCTCGAAAGAATCTTTGAATTGAGAGATCACAGCTCTGATACTATAGATATGTGGTTAGAATTATATCAGGAAAGAATCTTTGAATTGAGAGATCACAGCTCTGATAGTATAGACGTGTGGTTAGAATGTGTCAGGAAAGAATCTCTGAATTGAGATATCACAGCTCTGATACTACAGACATGTGGTTAGAATGTCTCAGGAAAGAATCTCTGAATGGAGAGATCACATCTCTGATACTGTAGACATGTGGTTAGAATGTCTCTGGAAAGAATCTCTGAATTGAGAGATCACAGCTCTGATACTATGGTCATGTGGTTAGAATGTCTCTGGAAAGAATCTCTGAATTGACAGATCACAGCTCTGATACTACAGACATGTAGTTAGAATGTCTCAGGAAAGAATCTTTGAATTGAGAGATCACACCTCTGATACTACAGACATGTGGTTTGAATGTCTCAGGAAAGAATCTCTGAATTGAGAGATCACAGCTCTGATACTTTAGACATGTGGTTAGAATGTCTCAGGAAAGAATCTCTAAATTGAGGAATCACAGCTCTGATACTACAGACATGTAGTTAGAATGTTTCAGGAAAGAATCTCTGAATTGAGAGATCACAGCTCTGATACTACTGACATGTGGTTAGAATCACTCAGGAAAGAATCTCTGAATTGAGAGATCACAGCTCTGATACTATAGACATGTGGCTAGAATGTCTCAGGAAAGAATCTCTGAATTGAGAGATCACAGCTCTGATACTACAGACATGTGGTTAGAATGTCTCAGGAAAGAATCTCTGAATTGAGAGATCACAGCTCTGATACTACAGACATGTGGTAAGAATATCTCTGGAAAGAGTCTTTGAATTGAGAGATCACAGCTCTGATACTATAGATATGTGGTTAGAATTATCTCAGGAAAGAATCTTTGAATTGAGAGATCACAGCTCTGATACTACAGCCATGTGGTTAGAATGTCTCAGGAAAGAATCTCTCAATGGAGAGATCACAGCGCTGATACTATAGACATGTGGTTAGAATGTCTCTGGAAAGAATCTCTGAATTGAGAGATTACAGCTCTGATACTATGGTCATGTGGTTAGAATGTCTCTGGAAAGAATCTATGAATTGAGAGATTACAGCTCTGATACTACAGATGTGTAGTTAGAATGTCTCAGGAAAGAATCTTTGAATTGAGAGATCACAGCTCTGATACTATAGACATGTGGTTTGAATGTCTCAGGAAAGAATCTCTGAATTGAGAGATCACAGCTCTGATACTATAGACATGTGGTTTGAATGTCTCAGGAAAGAATCTCTGAATTGAGAGATCACAGCTCTGATACTTTAGATATGGGGTTAGAATTATCTCAGGAATGAATCTTTCAATTGAGAGATCACAGCTCTGATACTACAGCCATGTGGTTAGAATGTTTCAGGAAAGAATCTCTGAATTGAGAGATCACAGCTCTGATACTATAGACATGTGGTTAGAATGTCTCAGGAAAGAATCTCTGAATTGAGAGATCAAAGCTCTGAAACTATAGACATCTGGTTAGAATGTCTCAGGAAAGAATCTCTGAATTGAGAAATCACACCTCTGATACTACAGACATGTGGTTAGAATCACTCAGGAAAGAATCTCTGAATTGAGAAATCACAGCTCTGATACTATAGACATGTGGCTAGAATGTCTCTGGAAAGAATCTCTGAATTGAGAGATCACAGCTCTGATAGTACAGACATGTGGTTAGAATGTCTCAGGAAAGAATCTCTGAATTGAGAGATCACAGCTCTGATACTACAAACATGTGGTAAGAATATCTCTCGAAAGAATCTTTGAATTGAGAGATCACAGCTCTGATACTATAGATATGTGGTTAGAATTATATCAGGAAAGAATCTTTGAATTGAGAGATCACAGCTCTGATAGTATAGACGTGTGGTTAGAATGTGTCAGGAAAGAATCTCTGAATTGAGATATCACAGCTCTGATACTACAGACATGTGGTTAGAATGTCTCAGGAAAGAATCTCTGAATGGAGAGATCACATCTCTGATACTGTAGACATGTGGTTAGAATGTCTCTGGAAAGAATCTCTGAATTGAGAGATCACAGCTCTGATACTATGGTCATGTGGTTAGAATGTCTCTGGAAAGAATCTCTGAATTGACAGATCACAGCTCTGATACTACAGACATGTAGTTAGAATGTCTCAGGAAAGAATCTTTGAATTGAGAGATCACACCTCTGATACTACAGACATGTGGTTTGAATGTCTCAGGAAAGAATCTCTGAATTGAGAGATCACAGCTCTGATACTTTAGACATGTGGTTAGAATGTCTCAGGAAAGAATCTCTAAATTGAGGAATCACAGCTCTGATACTACAGACATGTAGTTAGAATGTTTCAGGAAAGAATCTCTGAATTGAGAGATCACAGCTCTGATACTACTGACATGTGGTTAGAATCACTCAGGAAAGAATCTCTGAATTGAGAGATCACAGCTCTGATACTATAGACATGTGGCTAGAATGTCTCAGGAAAGAATCTCTGAATTGAGAGATCACAGCTCTGATACTACAGACATGTGGTTAGAATGTCTCAGGAAAGAATCTCTGAATTGAGAGATCACAGCTCTGATACTACAGACATGTGGTAAGAATATCTCTGGAAAGAGTCTTTGAATTGAGAGATCACAGCTCTGATACTATAGATATGTGGTTAGAATTATCTCAGGAAAGAATCTTTGAATTGAGAGATCACAGCTCTGATACTACAGCCATGTGGTTAGAATGTCTCAGGAAAGAATCTCTCAATGGAGAGATCACAGCGCTGATACTATAGACATGTGGTTAGAATGTCTCTGGAAAGAATCTCTGAATTGAGAGATTACAGCTCTGATACTATGGTCATGTGGTTAGAATGTCTCTGGAAAGAATCTATGAATTGAGAGATTACAGCTCTGATACTACAGATGTGTAGTTAGAATGTCTCAGGAAAGAATCTTTGAATTGAGAGATCACAGCTCTGATACTATAGACATGTGGTTTGAATGTCTCAGGAAAGAATCTCTGAATTGAGAGATCACAGCTCTGATACTATAGACATGTGGTTTGAATGTCTCAGGAAAGAATCTCTGAATTGAGAGATCACAGCTCTGATACTTTAGATATGGGGTTAGAATTATCTCAGGAATGAATCTTTCAATTGAGAGATCACAGCTCTGATACTACAGCCATGTGGTTAGAATGTCTCAGGAAAGAATCTCTGAATTGAGTGATCACAGCTCTGATGCTATAGACATGTGGATAGAATGTCTCAGGAAAGAATCTCTGAATTGAGAGATCAAAGCTCTGAAACTATAGACATCTGGTTAGAATGTCTCAGGAAAGAATCTCTGAATTGAGAAATCACACCTCTGATACTACAGACATGTGGATAGAATCACTCAGGAAAGAATCTCTGAATTGAGAGATCACAGCTCTGATACTATAGACATGTGGCTAGAATGTCTCTGGAAAGAATCTCTGAATTGAGAGATCACAGCTCTGATACTACAGACATGTGGTTAGAATGTCTCAGGAAAGAATCTCTGAATTGAGAGATCACAGCTCTGATACTACAAACATGTGGTAAGAATATCTCTCGAAAGAATCTTTGAATTGAGAGATCACAGCTCTGATACTATAGATATGTGGTTAGAATTATATTAGGAAAGAATCTTTGAATTGAGAGATCACAGCTCTGATACTACAGCCATGTGGTTAGAATGTCTCAGGAAAGAATCTCTTAATTGAGAGATCACAGCTCAGATACTACAGAAATGTGGTTAGAATGTCTCACGAAAGAATCTCTGAATGGAGAGATCACATCTCTGATACTGTAGACATGTGGTTAGAATGTCTCAGGAAAGAATCTCTGAATTGAGAGATCACACCTCTGATACTACTGACATGTGGTTAGAATCACTCAGGAAAGAATCTCTGAATTGAGAGATCACAGCTCTGATACTTTAGACATGTGGCTAGAATGTCTCAGGAAAGAATCTCTGAATTGAGAGATCACAGCTCTGATACTACAGACATGTGGTAAGAATATCTCTGGAAAGAATCTTTGAATTGAGAGATCAAAGCTCTGATAGTATAGACGTGTGGTTAGAATGTGTCAGGAAAGAATCTCTGAATTGAGATATCACAGCTCTGATACTACAGACATGTGGTTAGAATGTCTCAGGAAAGAATCTCTGAATGGGGAGATCACATCTCTGATACTATAGACATTGGGTTAGAATGTCTCTGGAAAGAATCTCTGAATTGAGAGAACACAGCTCTGATACTATGGTCATGTGGTTAGAATGTCTCTGGAAAGAATCTCTGAATTGAGAGATCACAGCTCTGATACTTTTGTCATTAGGTTAGAATGTCTCAGGAAATAATCTTTGAATTGAGAGATCACACCTCTGATACTACAGACATGTGGTTTGAATGTCTCAGGAAAGAATCTCTGAATTGAGAGATCACAGCTCTGATACTACCGATATGTGGTTAGAATATCTCAGGATAGAATTTCTGAATTTAGAGATCACAGCTCTGATGCTATAGACATGTGCTTAGAATGTCTCAGGAAGGAAACTCTGAATTGAGAGATCACAGCTCCGATACTACAGATATGTGGTTAGAATGTCTCAGGAAAGAATCTCTAAATTGAGAGATCACAGCTCAGATACTACAGACATGTAGTTAGAATGTCTCAGGAAATAATCTCTGAATTGAGAGATCACAGCTCTGATACTATAGACATGTGACTAGAATGTCTCAGGAAAGAAACTCTGAATTGAGAGTTCACAGCTCTGATACTACAGATATGTGGTTAGAATGTCTCAGAAAAGAATCTCTAAATTGAGAGATCACAGCTCTGATACTACAGACATGTAGTTAGAATGTCTCAGGAAATAATCTCTGAATTGAGAGATCTCAGCTCTGATACTATAGACATGTGCTTAGAATGTCTCAGGAAAGAAACTCTGAATTGAGAGATCACAGCTCTGATACTACAGACATGTGGTTAGTGTGTCTCTGGAAGGAATCTCTGAATTGAGAGATCACAGCTCTGTTACTATTGTCATGTGTTTAGAATGTCTCATGAAAGAATCTCTGAATTGAGAGATCACAGCTCTGATACTACAGACATCTGGTTAGAATGTCTCAGGAAAGAATCTCTGAATTGAGAGATCACACCTCTGATACTACTGACATGTGGTTAGAATCACTCAGGAAAGAATCTCTGAATTGAGAGATCACAGCTCTGATACTATAGACATGTGGCTAGAATGTCTCAGGAAAGAATCTCTGAATTGAGAGATCACAGCTCTGATACTACAGCCATGTGGTTAGAATGTCTCAGGAAAGAATCTCTCAATGGAGAGATCACAGCGCTGATACTATAGACATGTGGTTAGAATGTCTCTGGAAAGAATCTCTGAATTGAGAGATTACAGCTCTGATACTATGGTCATGTGGTTAGAATGTCTCTGGAAAGAATCTATGAATTGAGAGATTACAGCTCTGATACTACAGATGTGTAGTTAGAATGTCTCAGGAAAGAATCTTTGAATTGAGAGATCACAGCTCTGATACTATAGACATGTGGTTTGAATGTCTCAGGAAAGAATCTCTGAATTGAGAGATCACAGCTCTGATACTATAGACATGTGGTTTGAATGTCTCAGGAAAGAATCTCTGAATTGAGAGATCACAGCTCTGATACTTTAGATATGGGGTTAGAATTATCTCAGGAATGAATCTTTCAATTGAGAGATCACAGCTCTGATACTACAGCCATGTGGTTAGAATGTCTCAGGAAAGAATCTCTGAATTGAGTGATCACAGCTCTGATGCTATAGACATGTGGATAGAATGTCTCAGGAAAGAATCTCTGAATTGAGAGATCAAAGCTCTGAAACTATAGACATCTGGTTAGAATGTCTCAGGAAAGAATCTCTGAATTGAGAAATCACACCTCTGATACTACAGACATGTGGATAGAATCACTCAGGAAAGAATCTCTGAATTGAGAGATCACAGCTCTGATACTATAGACATGTGGCTAGAATGTCTCTGGAAAGAATCTCTGAATTGAGAGATCACAGCTCTGATACTACAGACATGTGGTTAGAATGTCTCAGGAAAGAATCTCTGAATTGAGAGATCACAGCTCTGATACTACAAACATGTGGTAAGAATATCTCTCGAAAGAATCTTTGAATTGAGAGATCACAGCTCTGATACTATAGATATGTGGTTAGAATTATATTAGGAAAGAATCTTTGAATTGAGAGATCACAGCTCTGATACTACAGCCATGTGGTTAGAATGTCTCAGGAAAGAATCTCTTAATTGAGAGATCACAGCTCAGATACTACAGAAATGTGGTTAGAATGTCTCACGAAAGAATCTCTGAATGGAGAGATCACATCTCTGATACTGTAGACATGTGGTTAGAATGTCTCAGGAAAGAATCTCTGAATTGAGAGATCACACCTCTGATACTACTGACATGTGGTTAGAATCACTCAGGAAAGAATCTCTGAATTGAGAGATCACAGCTCTGATACTTTAGACATGTGGCTAGAATGTCTCAGGAAAGAATCTCTGAATTGAGAGATCACAGCTCTGATACTACAGACATGTGGTAAGAATATCTCTGGAAAGAATCTTTGAATTGAGAGATCAAAGCTCTGATAGTATAGACGTGTGGTTAGAATGTGTCAGGAAAGAATCTCTGAATTGAGATATCACAGCTCTGATACTACAGACATGTGGTTAGAATGTCTCAGGAAAGAATCTCTGAATGGGGAGATCACATCTCTGATACTATAGACATTGGGTTAGAATGTCTCTGGAAAGAATCTCTGAATTGAGAGAACACAGCTCTGATACTATGGTCATGTGGTTAGAATGTCTCTGGAAAGAATCTCTGAATTGAGAGATCACAGCTCTGATACTTTTGTCATTAGGTTAGAATGTCTCAGGAAATAATCTTTGAATTGAGAGATCACACCTCTGATACTACAGACATGTGGTTTGAATGTCTCAGGAAAGAATCTCTAAATTGAGAGATCACAGCTCAGATACTACAGACATGTAGTTAGAATGTCTCAGGAAATAATCTCTGAATTGAGAGATCACAGCTCTGATACTATAGACATGTGACTAGAATGTCTCAGGAAAGAAACTCTGAATTGAGAGTTCACAGCTCTGATACTACAGATATGTGGTTAGAATGTCTCAGAAAAGAATCTCTAAATTGAGAGATCACAGCTCTGATACTACAGACATGTAGTTAGAATGTCTCAGGAAATAATCTCTGAATTGAGAGATCTCAGCTCTGATACTATAGACATGTGCTTAGAATGTCTCAGGAAAGAAACTCTGAATTGAGAGATCACAGCTCTGATACTACAGACATGTGGTTAGTGTGTCTCTGGAAGGAATCTCTGAATTGAGAGATCACAGCTCTGTTACTATTGTCATGTGTTTAGAATGTCTCATGAAAGAATCTCTGAATTGAGAGATCACAGCTCTGATACTACAGACATCTGGTTAGAATGTCTCAGGAAAGAATCTCTGAATTGAGAGATCACACCTCTGATACTACTGACATGTGGTTAGAATCACTCAGGAAAGAATCTCTGAATTGAGAGATCACAGCTCTGATACTATAGACATGTGGCTAGAATGTCTCAGGAAAGAATCTCTGAATTGAGAGATCACAGCTCTGATACTACAGACATGTGGTTAGAATCACTCAGGAAAGAATCTCTGAACTGAGAAATCACAGCTCTGACACTATAGACATGTGGCTAGAATGTCTCTGGAAAGAATCTCTGAATTGAGAGATCACAGCTCTGATACTACAGACATGTGGTTAGAATGTCTCAGGAAAGAATCTCTGAATTGAGAGATCACAGCTCTGATACTACAAACATGTGGTAAGAATATCTCTCGAAAGAATCTTTGAATTGAGAGATCACAGCTCTGATACTATAGATATGTGGTTAGAATTATATCAGGAAAGAATATTTGAATTGAGAGATCACAGCTCTGATACTACAGCCATGTGGTTAGAATGTCTCAGGAAAGAATCTCTGAATTGAGAGATCACAGCTCTGATAGTATAGACGTGTGGTTAGAATGTGTCAGGAAAGAATCTCTGAATTGAGATATCACAGCTCTGATACTACAGACATGTGGTTAGAATGTCTCAGGAAAGAATCTCTGAATGGAGAGATCACATATCTGATACTACAGACATGTGGTTAGAATGTCTCTGGAAAGAATCTCTGAATTGAGAGATCACAGCTCTGATACTATGGTCATGTGGTTAGAATGTCTCTGGAAAGAATCTCTGAATTGACAGATCACAGCTCTGATACTACAGACATGTAGTTAGAATGTCTCAGGAAAGAATCTTTGAATTGAGAGATCACACCTCTGATACTACAGACATGTGGTTAGAACGTCTCAGGAAAGAATCTCTGAATTGAGAGATCACAGCTCTGATACTACAGGCATGTGGTAAGAATATCTCTGGAAAGAATCTTTGAATTGAGAGATCACAGCTCTGATACTATAGATATGGGGTTAGAATTATCTCAGGAATGAATCTTTGAATTGAGAGATGACAGCTCTGATACTACAGCCATGTGGTTAGAATGTCTCAGGAAAGAATCTCTGAATTGAGAGATCACAGCTCTGATACTACAGACATGTGGTTAGAATGTCTCAGGAAAGAATCTCTGAATTGAGAGATTACAGCTCTGATACTATGGTCATGTGGTTAGAATGTCTCTGGAAAGAATCTATGAATTGAGAGATTACAGCTCTGATACTACAGATGTGTAGTTAGAATGTCTCAGGAAAGAATCTTTGAATTGAGAGATCACAGCTCTGATACTATAGACATGTGGTTTGAATGTCTCAGGAAAGAATCTCTGAATTGAGAGATCACAGCTCTGATACTATAGACATGTGGTTTGAATGTCTCAGGAAAGAATCTCTGAATTGAGAGATCACAGCTCTGATACTTTAGACATGTGGTTAGAATGCCTCAGGAAAGAATCTCTGATTTGAGAGATCACAGCTCTGATACTATAGACATGTGGTTAGAATGTGTCAGGAAAGAATCTCTGCATTGAGAGATCACAGCTCTGATACTACCGATATGTGGTTAGAATGTCTCAGGAAAGAATTTCTGAATTGAGAGATCACAGCTCTGATACTATAGATATGGGGTTAGAATTATCTCAGGAATGAATCTTTGAATTGAGAGATCACAGCTCTGATACTACAGCCATGTGGTTAGAATGTCTCAGGAAAGAATCTCTGAATTGAGAGATCACAGCTCTGATGCTATAGACATGTGGTTAGAATGTCTCAGGAAAGAATCTCTGAATGGAGAGATCACAGCGCTGATACTATAGACATGTGGTTAGAATGTCTCTGGAAAGAATCTCTGAATTGAGAGATTACAGCTCTGATACTATGGTCATGTGGTTAGAATGTCTCTGGAAAGAATCTATGAATTGAGAGATTACAGCTCTGATACTACAGATGTGTAGTTAGAATGTCTCAGGAAAGAATCTTTGAATTGAGAGATCACAGCTCTGATACTATAGACATGTGGTTTGAATGTCTCAGGAAAGAATCTCTGAATTGAGAGATCACAGCTCTGATACTATAGACATGTGGTTTGAATGTCTCAGGAAAGAATCTCTGAATTGAGAGATCACAGCTCTGATACTTTAGACATGTGGTTAGAATGCCTCAGGAAAGAATCTCTGATTTGAGAGATCACAGCTCTGATACTATAGACATGTGGTTAGAATGTGTCAGGAAAGAATCTCTGCATTGAGAGATCACAGCTCTGATACTACCGATATGTGGTTAGAATGTCTCAGGAAAGAATTTCTGAATTGAGAGATCACAGCTCTGATACTATAGATATGGGGTTAGAATTATCTCAGGAATGAATCTTTGAATTGAGAGATCACAGCTCTGATACAACAGCCATGTGGTTAGAATGTCTCAGGAAAGAATCTCTGAATTGAGAGATCACAGCTCTGATGCTATAGACATGTGGTTAGAATGTCTCAGGAAAGAATCTCTGAATTGAGAGATCAAAGCTCTGAAACTATAGACATCTGGTTAGAATGTCTCAGGAAAGAATCTCTGAATTGAGAAATCACACCTCTGATACTACAGACATGTGGATAGAATCACTCAGGAAAGAATCTCTGAATTGAGAGATCACAGCTCTGATACTATAGACATGTGGCTAGAATGTCTCTGGAAAGAATCTCTGAATTGAGAGATCACAGCTCTGATACTACAGACATGTGGTTAGAATGTCTCAGGAAAGAATCTCTGAATTGAGAGATCACAGCTCTGATACTACAAACATGTGGTAAGAATATCTCTCGAAAGAATCTTTGAATTGAGAGATCACAGCTCTCATACTATAGATATGTGGTTAGAATTATATTAGGAAAGAATCTTTGAATTGAGAGATCACAGCTCTGATACTACAGCCATGTGGTTAGAATGTCTCAGGAAAGAATCTCTTAATTGAGAGATCACAGCTCAGATACTACAGAAATGTGGTTAGAATGTCTCACGAAAGAATCTCTGAATGGAGAGATCACATCTCTGATACTGTAGACATGTGGTTAGAATGTCTCAGGAAAGAATCTCTGAATTGAGAGATCACGCCTCTGATACTACTGACATGTGGTTAGAATCACTCAGGAAAGAATCTCTGAATTGAGAGATCACAGCTCTGATACTTTAGACATGTGGCTAGAATGTCTCAGGAAAGAATCTCTGAATTGAGAGATCACAGCTCTGATACTACAGACATGTGGTAAGAATATCTCTGGAAAGAATCTTTGAATTGAGAGATCACAGCTCTGATACTATAGATATGTGGTTAAAATTATCTCAGGAAAGAATCTTTGAATTGAGAGATCACAGCCCTGATACTACAGCCATGTGGTTAGAATGTTTCAGGAAAGAATCTCTGAATTGAGAGATCACAGCTCTGATACTATAGACATGTGGTTAGAATGTCTCAGGAAAGAATCTCTGAATTGAGAGATCAAAGCTCTGAAACTATAGACATCTGGTTAGAATGTCTCAGGAAAGAATCTCTGAATTGAGAAATCACACCTCTGATACTACAGACATGTGGTTAGAATCACTCAGGAAAGAATCTCTGAATTGAGAAATCACAGCTCTGATACTATAGACATGTGGCTAGAATGTCTCTGGAAAGAATCTCTGAATTGAGAGATCACAGCTCTGATAGTACAGACATGTGGTTAGAATGTCTCAGGAAAGAATCTCTGAATTGAGAGATCACAGCTCTGATACTACAAACATGTGGTAAGAATATCTCTCGAAAGAATCTTTGAATTGAGAGATCACAGCTCTGATACTATAGATATGTGGTTAGAATTATATCAGGAAAGAATCTTTGAATTGAGAGATCACAGCTCTGATAGTATAGACGTGTGGTTAGAATGTGTCAGGAAAGAATCTCTGAATTGAGATATCACAGCTCTGATACTACAGACATGTGGTTAGAATGTCTCAGGAAAGAATCTCTGAATGGAGAGATCACATCTCTGATACTGTAGACATGTGGTTAGAATGTCTCTGGAAAGAATCTCTGAATTGAGAGATCACAGCTCTGATACTATGGTCATGTGGTTAGAATGTCTCTGGAAAGAATCTCTGAATTGACAGATCACAGCTCTGATACTACAGACATGTAGTTAGAATGTCTCAGGAAAGAATCTTTGAATTGAGAGATCACACCTCTGATACTACAGACATGTGGTTTGAATGTCTCAGGAAAGAATCTCTGAATTGAGAGATCACAGCTCTGATACTTTAGACATGTGGTTAGAATGTCTCAGGAAAGAATCTCTAAATTGAGGAATCACAGCTCTGATACTACAGACATGTAGTTAGAATGTTTCAGGAAAGAATCTCTGAATTGAGAGATCACAGCTCTGATACTACTGACATGTGGTTAGAATCACTCAGGAAAGAATCTCTGAATTGAGAGATCACAGCTCTGATACTATAGACATGTGGCTAGAATGTCTCAGGAAAGAATCTCTGAATTGAGAGATCACAGCTCTGATACTACAGACATGTGGTTAGAATGTCTCAGGAAAGAATCTCTGAATTGAGAGATCACAGCTCTGATACTACAGACATGTGGTAAGAATGTCTCTGGAAAGAGTCTTTGAATTGAGAGATCACAGCTCTGATACTATAGATATGTGGTTAGAATTATCTCAGGAAAGAATCTTTGAATTGAGAGATCACAGCTCTGATACTACAGCCATGTGGTTAGAATGTCTCAGGAAAGAATCTCTCAATGGAGAGATCACAGCGCTGATACTATAGACATGTGGTTAGAATGTCTCTGGAAAGAATCTCTGAATTGAGAGATTACAGCTCTGATACTATGGTCATGTGGTTAGAATGTCTCTGGAAAGAATCTATGAATTGAGAGATTACAGCTCTGATACTACAGATGTGTAGTTAGAATGTCTCAGGAAAGAATCTTTGAATTGAGAGATCACAGCTCTGATACTATAGACATGTGGTTTGAATGTCTCAGGAAAGAATCTCTGAATTGAGAGATCACAGCTCTGATACTATAGACATGTGGTTTGAATGTCTCAGGAAAGAATCTCTGAATTGAGAGATCACAGCTCTGATACTTTAGATATGGGGTTAGAATTATCTCAGGAATGAATCTTTCAATTGAGAGATCACAGCTCTGATACTACAGCCATGTGGTTAGAATGTCTCAGGAAAGAATCTCTGAATTGAGTGATCACAGCTCTGATGCTATAGACATGTGGATAGAATGTCTCAGGAAAGAATCTCTGAATTGAGAGATCAAAGCTCTGAAACTATAGACATCTGGTTAGAATGTCTCAGGAAAGAATCTCTGAATTGAGAAATCACACCTCTGATACTACAGACATGTGGATAGAATCACTCAGGAAAGAATCTCTGAATTGAGAGATCACAGCTCTGATACTATAGACATGTGGCTAGAATGTCTCTGGAAAGAATCTCTGAATTGAGAGATCACAGCTCTGATACTACAGACATGTGGTTAGAATGTCTCAGGAAAGAATCTCTGAATTGAGAGATCACAGCTCTGATACTACAAACATGTGGTAAGAATATCTCTCGAAAGAATCTTTGAATTGAGAGATCACAGCTCTGATACTATAGATATGTGGTTAGAATTATATTAGGAAAGAATCTTTGAATTGAGAGATCACAGCTCTGATACTACAGCCATGTGGTTAGAATGTCTCAGGAAAGAATCTCTTAATTGAGAGATCACAGCTCAGATACTACAGAAATGTGGTTAGAATGTCTCACGAAAGAATCTCTGAATGGAGAGATCACATCTCTGATACTGTAGACATGTGGTTAGAATGTCTCAGGAAAGAATCTCTGAATTGAGAGATCACACCTCTGATACTACTGACATGTGGTTAGAATCACTCAGGAAAGAATCTCTGAATTGAGAGATCACAGCTCTGATACTTTAGACATGTGGCTAGAATGTCTCAGGAAAGAATCTCTGAATTGAGAGATCACAGCTCTGATACTACAGACATGTGGTAAGAATATCTCTGGAAAGAATCTTTGAATTGAGAGATCAAAGCTCTGATAGTATAGACGTGTGGTTAGAATGTGTCAGGAAAGAATCTCTGAATTGAGATATCACAGCTCTGATACTACAGACATGTGGTTAGAATGTCTCAGGAAAGAATCTCTGAATGGAGAGATCACATCTCTGATACTGTAGACATGTGGTTAGAATGTCTCTGGAAAGAATCTCTGAATTGAGAGATCACAGCTCTGATACTATGGTCATGTGGTTAGAATGTCTCTGGAAAGAATCTCTGAATTGACAGATCACAGCTCTGATACTACAGACATGTAGTTAGAATGTCTCAGGAAAGAATCTTTGAATTGAGAGATCACACCTCTGATACTACAGACATGTGGTTAGAATGTCTCAGGAAAGAATCTCTGAATTGAGAGATCACAGCTCTGATACTTTAGACATGTGGTTAGAATGTCTCAGGAAAGAATCTCTGCATTGAGAGATCACAGCTCTGATACTACCGATATGTGGTTAGAATATTTCAGGAAAGAATTTCTGAATTGAGAGATCACAGCTCTGATACTACAGCCATGTGCTTAGAATGTCTCAGGAAAGAAACTCTGAATTGAGAGATCACAGCTCTGATACTACAGATATGGGGTTAGAATGTCTCAGGAAAGAATCTCTAAATTGAGGGATCACAGCTCTGATACTACAGACATGTAGTTAGAATGTTTCAGGAAAGAATCTCTGAATTGAGAGATCACAGCTCTGATACTACTGACATGTGGTTAGAATCACTCAGGAAAGAATCTCTGAATTGAGAGATCACAGTTCTGATACTATAGACATGTGGCTAGAATGTCTCAGGAAAGAATCTCTGAATTGAGAGATCACAGCTCTGATACTACAGACATGTGGTTAGAATGTCTCAGGAAAGAATCTCTGAATTGAGAGATCACAGCTCTGATACTACAGACATGTGGTAAGAATATCTCTGGAAAGAGTCTTTGAATTGAGAGATCACAGCTCTGATACTATAGATATGTGGTTACAATTATCTCAGGAAAGAATCTTTGAATTGAGAGATCACAGCTCTGATACTACAGCCATGTGGTTAGAATGTCTCAGGAAAGAATCTCTCAATGGAGAGATCACAGCGCTGATACTATAGACATGTGGTTAGAATGTCTCTGGAAAGAATCTCTGAATTGAGAGATTACAGCTCTGATACTATGGTCATGTGGTTAGAATGTCTCTGGAAAGAATCTATGAATTGAGAGATTACAGCTCTGATACTACAGATGTGTAGTTAGAATGTCTCAGGAAAGAATCTTTGAATTGAGAGATCACAGCTCTGATACTATAGACATGTGGTTTGAATGTCTCAGGAAAGAATCTCTGAATTGAGAGATCACAGCTCTGATACTATAGACATGTGGTTTGAATGTCTCAGGAAAGAATCTCTGAATTGAGAGATCACAGCTCTGATACTTTAGACATGTGGTTAGAATGCCTCAGGAAAGAATCTCTGATTTGAGAGATCACAGCTCTGATACTATAGACATGTGGTTAGAATGTGTCAGGAAAGAATCTCTGCATTGAGAGATCACAGCTCTGATACTACCGATATGTGGTTAGAATGTCTCAGGAAAGAATTTCTGAATTGAGAGATCACAGCTCTGATACTATAGATATGGGGTTAGAATTATCTCAGGAATGAATCTTTGAATTGAGAGATCACAGCTCTGATACTACAGCCAAGTGGTTAGAATGTCTCAGGAAAGAATCTCTGAATTGAGAGATCACAGCTCTGATGCTATAGACATGTGGTTAGAATGTCTCAGGAAAGAATCTCTGAATTGAGAGATCAAAGCTCTGAAACTATAGACATCTGGTTAGAATGTCTCAGGAAAGAATCTCTGAATTGAGAAATCACACCTCTGATACTACAGACATGTGGATAGAATCACTCAGGAAAGAATCTCTGAATTGAGAGATCACAGCTCTGATACTATAGACATGTGGCTAGAATGTCTCTGGAAAGAATCTCTGAATTGAGAGATCACAGCTCTGATACTACAGACATGTGGTTAGAATGTCTCAGGAAAGAATCTCTGAATTGAGAGATCACAGCTCTGATACTACAAACATGTGGTAAGAATATCTCTCGAAAGAATCTTTGAATTGAGAGATCACAGCTCTGATACTATAGATATGTGGTTAGAATTATATTAGGAAAGAATCTTTGAATTGAGAGATCACAGCTCTGATACTACAGCCATGTGGTTAGAATGTCTCAGGAAAGAATCTCTTAATTGAGAGATCACAGCTCAGATACTACAGAAATGTGGTTAGAATGTCTCACGAAAGAATCTCTGAATGGAGAGATCACATCTCTGATACTGTAGACATGTGGTTAGAATGTCTCAGGAAAGAATCTCTGAATTGAGAGATCACACCTCTGATACTACTGACATGTGGTTAGAATCACTCAGGAAAGAATCTCTGAATTGAGAGATCACAGCTCTGATACTTTAGACATGTGGCTAGAATGTCTCAGGAAAGAATCTCTGAATTGAGAGATCACAGCTCTGATACTACAGACATGTGGTAAGAATATCTCTGGAAAGAATCTTTGAATTGAGAGATCAAAGCTCTGATAGTATAGACGTGTGGTTAGAATGTGTCAGGAAAGAATCTCTGAATTGAGATATCACAGCTCTGATACTACAGACATGTGGTTAGAATGTCTCAGGAAAGAATCTCTGAATGGAGAGATCACATCTCTGATACTGTAGACATGTGGTTAGAATGTCTCTGGAAAGAATCTCTGAATTGAGAGATCACAGCTCTGATACTATGGTCATGTGGTTAGAATGTCTCTGGAAAGAATCTCTGAATTGACAGATCACAGCTCTGATACTACAGACATGTAGTTAGAATGTCTCAGGAAAGAATCTTTGAATTGAGAGATCACACCTCTTATACTACAGACATGTGGTTTGAATGTCTCAGGAAAGAATCTCTGAATTGAGAGATCACAGCTCTGATACTTTAGACATGTGGTTAGAATGTCTCAGGAAAGAATCTCTGCATTGAGAGATCACAGCTCTGATACTACCGATATGTGGTTAGAATATTTCAGGAAAGAATTTCTGAATTGAGAGATCACAGCTCTGATACTACAGCCATGTGCTTAGAATGTCTCAGGAAAGAAACTCTGAATTGAGAGATCACAGCTCTGATACTACAGATATGTGGTTAGAATGTCTCAGGAAAGAATCTCTAAATTGAGGGATCACAGCTCTGATACTACAGACATGTAGTTAGAATGTTTCAGGAAAGAATCTCTGAATTGAGAGATCACAGCTCTGATACTACTGACATGTGGTTAGAATCACTCAGGAAAGAATCTCTGAATTGAGAGATCACAGTTCTGATACTATAGACATGTGGCTAGAATGTCTCAGGAAAGAATCTCTGAATTGAGAGATCACAGCTCTGATACTACAGACATGTGGTTAGAATGTCTCAGGAAAGAATCTCTGAATTGAGAGATCACAGCTCTGATACTACAGACATGTGGTAAGAATATCTCTGGAAAGAGTCTTTGAATTGAGAGATCACAGCTCTGATACTATAGATATGTGGTTAGAATTATCTCAGGAAAGAATCTTTGAATTTAGAGATCACAGCTCTGATACTACAGCCATGTGGTTAGAATGTCTCAGGAAAGAATCTCTCAATGGAGAGATCACAGCGCTGATACTATAGACATGTGGTTAGAATGTCTCTGGAAAGAATCTCTGAATTGAGAGATTACAGCTCTGATACTATGGTCATGTGGTTAGAATGTCTCTGGAAAGAATCTATGAATTGAGAGATTACAGCTCTGATACTACAGATGTGTAGTTAGAATGTCTCAGGAAAGAATCTTTGAATTGAGAGATCACAGCTCTGATACTATAGACATGTGGTTTGAATGTCTCAGGAAAGTATCTCTGAATTGAGAGATCACAGCTCTGATACTATAGACATGTGGTTTGAATGTCTCAGGAAAGAATCTCTGAATTGAGAGATCACAGCTCTGATACTTTAGACATGTGGTTAGAATGCCTCAGGAAAGAATCTCTGATTTGAGAGATCACAGCTCTGATACTATAGACATGTGGTTAGAATGTGTCAGGAAAGAATCTCTGCATTGAGAGATCACAGCTCTGATACTACCGATATGTGGTTAGAATGTCTCAGGAAAGATTTTCTGAATTGAGAGATCACAGCTCTGATACTATAGATACGGGGTTAGAATTATCTCAGGAATGAATCTTTGAATTGAGAGATCACAGCTCTGATACTACAGCCATGTGGTTAGAATGTCTCAGGAAAGAATCTCTGAATTGAGAGATCACAGCTCTGATGCTATAGACATGTGGTTAGAATGTCTCAGGAAAGAATCTCTGAATTGAGAGATCAAAGCTCTGAAACTATAGACATCTGGTTAGAATGTCTCAGGAAAGAATCTCTGAATTGAGAAATCACACCTCTGATACTACAGACATGTGGATAGAATCACTCAGGAAAGAATCTCTGAATTGAGAGATCACAGCTCTGATACTATAGACATGTGGCTAGAATGTCTCTGGAAAGAATCTCTGAATTGAGAGATCACAGCTCTGATACTACAGACATGTGGTTAGAATATCTCAGGAAAGAATCTCTGAATTGAGAGATCACAGCTCTGATACTACAAACATGTGGTAAGAATATCTCTCGAAAGAATCTTTGAATTGAGAGATCACAGCTCTGATACTATAGATATGTGGTTAGAATTATATTAGGAAAGAATCTTTGAATTGAGAGATCACAGCTCTGATACTACAGCCATGTGGTTAGAATGTCTCAGGAAAGAATCTCTTAATTGAGAGATCACAGCTCAGATACTACAGAAATGTGGTTAGAATGTCTCACGAAAGAATCTCTGAATGGAGAGATCACATCTCTGATACTGTAGACATGTGGTTAGAATGTCTCAGGAAAGAATCTCTGAATTGAGAGATCACACCTCTGATACTACTGACATGTGGTTAGAATCACTCAGGAAAGAATCTCTGAATTGAGAGATCACAGCTCTGATACTTTAGACATGTGGCTAGAATGTCTCAGGAAAGAATCTCTGAATTGAGAGATCACAGCTCTGATACTACAGACATGTGGTAAGAATATCTCTGGAAAGAATCTTTGAATTGAGAGATCAAAGCTCTGATACTATAGATATGTGGTTAGAATTATCTCAGGAAAGAATCTTTGAATTGAGAGATCACAGCCCTGATACTACAGCCATGTGGTTAGAATGTCTCAGGAAAGAATCTCTGAGTTGAGAGATCACAGCTCTGATACTATAGACATGTGGTTAGAATGTCTCAGGAAAGAATCTCTGAATTGAGAGATCAAAGCTCTGAAACTATAGACATCTGGTTAGAATGTCTCAGGAAAGAATCTCTGAATTGAGAAATCACACCTCTGATACTACAGACATGTGGTTAGAATCACTCAGGAAAGAATCTCTGAATTGAGAAATCACAGCTCTGATACTATAGACATGTGGCTAGAATGTCTCTGGAAAGAATCTCTGAATTGAGAGATCACAGCTCTGATACTACAGACATGTGGTTAGAATGTCTCAGGAAAGAATCTCTGAATTGAGAGATCACAGCTCTGATACTACAAACATGTGGTAAGAATATCTCTCGAAAGAATCTTTGAATTGAGAGATCACAGCTGTGATACTATAGATATGTGGTTAGAATTATATCAGGAAAGAATCTTTGAATTGAGAGATCACAGCTCTGATAGTATAGACGTGTGGTTAGAATGTGTCAGGAAAGAATCTCTGAATTGAGATATCACAGCTCTGATACTACAGACATGTGGTTAGAATGTCTCAGGAAAGAATCTCTGAATGGAGAGATCACATCTCTGATACTGTAGACATGTGGTTAGAATGTCTCTGGAAAGAATCTCTGAATTGAGAGATCACAGCTCTGATACTATGGTCATGTGGTTAGAATGTCTCTGGAAAGAATCTCTGAATTGACAGATCACAGCTCTGATACTACAGACATGTAGTTAGAATGTCTCAGGAAAGAATCTTTGAATTGAGAGATCACACCTCTGATACTACAGACATGTGGTTTGAATGTCTCAGGAAAGAATCTCTGAATTGAGAGATCACAGCTCTGATACTTTAGACATGTGGTTAGAATGTCTCAGGAAAGAATCTCTGCATTGAGAGATCACAGCTCTGATACTACCGATATGTGGTTAGAATATTTCAGGAAAGAATTTCTGAATTGAGAGATCACAGCTCTGATACTACAGCCATGTGCTTAGAATGTCTCAGGAAAGAAACTCTGAATTGAGAGATCACAGCTCTGATACTACAGATATGTGGTCAGAATGTCTCAGGAAAGAATCTCTAAATTGAGGGATCACAGCTCTGATACTACAGACATGTAGTTAGAATGTTTCAGGAAAGAATCTCTGAATTGAGAGATCACAGCTCTGATACTACTGACATGTGGTTAGAATCACTCAGGAAAGAATCTCTGAATTGAGAGATCACAGTTCTGATGCTATAGACATGTGGCTAGAATGTCTCAGGAAAGAATCTCTGAATTGAGAGATCACAGCTCTGATACTACAGACATGTGGTTAGAATGTCTCAGGAAAGAATCTCTGAATTGAGAGATCACAGCTCTGATACTACAGACATGTGGTAAGAATATCTCTGGAAAGAGTCTTTGAATTGAGAGATCACAGCTCTGATACTATAGATATGTGGTTAGAATTATCTCAGGAAAGAATCTTTGAATTGAGAGATCACAGCTCTGATACTACAGCCATGTGGTTAGAATGTCTCAGGAAAGAATCTCTCAATGGAGAGATCACAGCTCTGATACTATAGACATGTGGTTAGAACGTCTCTGGAAAGAACCTCTGAATTGAGAGATCACAGCTCTGATACTATGGTCATGGGGTTAGAATGTCTCTGCAAAGAATCTATGAATTGAGAGATTACAGCTCTGATACTACAGACATGTAGTTAGAATGTCTCAGGAAAGAATCTTTGAATTGAGAGATCACACCTCTGATACTACAGACATGTGGTTTGAATGTCTCAGGAAAGAATCTCTGAATTGAGAGATCACAGCTCTGACACTTTAGACATGTGGTTAGAATGCCTCAGGAAAGAATCTCTGATTTGAGAGATCACAGCTCTGATACTATAGACATGTGGTTAGAATGTGTCAGGAAAGAATCTCTGCATTGAGAGAACACAGCTCTGATACTACCGATATGTGGTTAGAATGTCTCAGGAAAGAATTTCTGAATTGAGAGATCACAGCTCTGATACTATAGATATGGGGTTAGAATTATCTCAGGAATGAATCTTTGAATTGAGAGATCACAGCTCTGATACTACAGACATGTGGTTAGAATGTCTCAGGAAAGAATCTCTGAATTGAGAGATCACAGCTCTGATACTACAGACATGTGGTAAGAATATCTCTGGAAAGAGTCTTTGAATTGAGAGATCACAGCTCTGATACTATAGATATGTGGTTAGAATTATCTCAGGAAAGAATCTTTGAATTGAGAGATCACAGCTCTGATACTACAGCCATGTGGTTAGAATGTCTCAGGAAAGAATCTCTCAATGGAGAGATCACAGCTCTGATACTATAGACATGTGGTTAGAACGTCTCTGGAAAGAACCTCTGAATTGAGAGATCACAGCTCTGATACTATGGTCATGGGGTTAGAATGTCTCTGCAAAGAATCTATGAATTGAGAGATTACAGCTCTGATACTACAGACATGTAGTTAGAATGTCTCAGGAAAGAATCTTTGAATTGAGAGATCACACCTCTGATACTACAGACATGTGGTTTGAATGTCTCAGGAAAGAATCTCTGAATTGAGAGATCACAGCTCTGACACTTTAGACATGTGGTTAGAATGCCTCAGGAAAGAGTCTCTGAATTGAGAGATCACAGCTCTGATACTACAGCCATGTGATTAGAATGTCTCAGGAAAGAATCTCTGAATTGAGAGATCACAGCTCTGACACTATAGACATGTGGTTAGAATGTCTCAGGAAAGAATCTCTGAATTGAGAGATCACAGCTCTGATACTACAGACATGTGGTTAGAATGTCTCAGGAAAGAATCTCTGAATGGGGAGATCACATCTCTGATACTATAGACATTGGGTTAGAATGTCTCTGGAAAGAATCTCTGAATTGAGAGATCACAGCTCTGATACTATGGTCATGTGGTTAGAATGTCTCTGGAAAGAATCTCTGAATTGAGAGATCACAGCTCTGATACTATTGTCATTAGGTTAGAATGTCTCAGGAAATAATCTTTGAATTGAGAGATCACACCTCTGATACTACAGACATGTGGTTTGAATGTCTCAGGAAAGAATCTCTGAATTGAGAGATCACAGCTCTGATACTACCGATATGTGGTTAGAATATCTCAGGATAGAATTTCTGAATTTAGAGATCACAGCTCTGATGCTATAGACATGTGCTTAGAATGTCTCAGGAAGGAAACTCTGAATTGAGAGATCACAGCTCCGATACTACAGATATGTGGTTAGAATGTCTCAGGAAAGAATCTCTAAATTGAGAGATCACAGCTCAGATACTACAGACATGTAGTTAGAATGTCTCAGGAAATAATCTCTGAATTGAGAGATCACAGCTCTGATACTATAGACATGTGACTAGAATGTCTCAGGAAAGAAACTCTGAATTGAGAGTTCACAGCTCTGATACTACAGATATGTGGTTAGAATGTCTCAGAAAAGAATCTCTAAATTGAGAGATCACAGCTCTGATACTACAGACATGTAGTTAGAATGTCTCAGGAAATAATCTCTGAATTGAGAGATCTCAGCTCTGATACTATAGACATGTGCTTAGAATGTCTCAGGAAAGAAACTCTGAATTGAGAGATCACAGCTCTGATACTACAAACATGTGGTTAGTGTGTCTCTGGAAGGAATCTCTGAATTGAAAGATCACAGCTCTGTTACTATTGTCATGTGTTTAGAATATCTCATGAAAGAATCTCTGAATTGAGAGATCACATCTCTGATACTATAGACATGTGGTTAGAATGTGTCAGGAAAGAATCTCTGCATTGAGAGATCACAGCTCTGATACTACAGACATGTGGTAAGAATATCTCTGGAAAGAATCTTTGAATTGAGAGATCAAAGCTCTGATAGTATAGACGTGTGGTTAGAATGTGTCAGGAAAGAATCTCTGAATTGAGAGATCACAGCTCTGATACTATAGATATGGGGTTAGAATTATCTCAGGAATGAATCTTTGAATTGAGAGATCACAGCTCTGATACTACAGCCATGTGGTTAGAATGTCTCAGGAAAGAATCTCTGAATTGAGAGATCAAAGCTCTGAAACTATAGACATCTGGTTAGAATGTCTCAGGAAAGAATCTCTGAATTGAGAAATCACACCTCTGATACTACAGACATGTGGTAAGAATATCTCTGGAAAGAATCTTTGAATTGAGAGATCAAAGCTCTGATAGTATAGACGTGTGGTTAGAATGTGTCAGGAAAGAATCTCTGAATTGAGAGATCACAGCTCTGATACTATAGATATGGGGTTAGAATTATCTCAGGAATGAATCTTTGAATTGAGAGATCACAGCTCTGATGCTATAGACATGTGGTTAGAATGTCTCAGGAAAGAATCTCTGAATTGAGAGATCAAAGCTCTGAAACTATAGACATCTGGTTAGAATGTCTCAGGAAAGAATCTCTGAATTGAGAAATCACACCTCTGATACTACAGACATGTGGATAGAATCACTCAGGAAAGAATCTCTGAATTGAGAGATCACAGCTCTGATACTATAGACATGTGGCTAGAATGTCTCTGGAAAGAATCTCTGAATTGAGAGATCACAGCTCTGATACTACAGACATGTGGTTAGAATGTCTCAGGAAAGAATCTCTGAATTGAGAGATCACAGCTCTGAAACTACAAACATGTGGTAAGAATATCTCTCGAAAGAATCTTTGAATTGAGAGATCACAGCTCTGATACTACAGCCATGTGGTTAGAATGTCTCAGGAAAGAATCTCTTAATTGAGAGATCACAGCTCAGATACTACAGAAATGTGGTTAGAATGTCTCACGAAAGAATCTCTGAATGGAGAGATCACATCTCTGATACTGTAGACATGTGGTTAGAATGTCTCAGGAAAGAATCTCTGAATTGAGAGATCACACCTCTGATACTACTGACATGTGGTTAGAATCACTCAGGAAAGAATCTCTGAATTGAGAGATAACAGCTCTGATACTTTAGACATGTGGCTAGAATGTCTCAGGAAAGAATCTCTGAATTGAGAGATCACAGCTCTGATACTACAGACATGTGGTAAGAATATCTCTGGAAAGAATCTTTGAATTGAGAGATCAAAGCTCTGATAGTATAGACGTGTGGTTAGAATGTGTCAGGAAAGAATCTCTGAATTGAGATATCACAGCTCTGATACTACAGACATGTGGTTAGAATGTCTCAGGAAAGAATCTCTGAATGGAGAGATCACATCTCTGATACTGTAGACATGTGGTTAGAATGTCTCTGGAAAGAATCTCTGAATTGAGAGATCACAGCTCTGATACTATGGTCATGTGGTTAGAATGTCTCTGGAAAGAATCTCTGAATTGACAGATCACAGCTCTGATACTACAGACATGTAGTTAGAATGTCTCAGGAAAGAATCTTTGAATTGAGAGATCACACCTCTGATACTACAGACATGTGGTTTGAATGTCTCAGGAAAGAATCTCTGAATTGAGAGATCACAGCTCTGATACTTTAGACATGTGGTTAGAATGTCTCAGGAAAGAATCTCTGCATTGAGAGATCACAGCTCTGATACTACCGATATGTGGTTAGAATATTTCAGGAAAGAATTTCTGAATTGAGAGATCACAGCTCTGATACTACAGCCATGTGCTTAGAATGTCTCAGGAAAGAAACTCTGAATTGAGAGATCACAGCTCTGATACTACAGATATGTGGTTAGAATGTCTCAGGAAAGAATCTCTAAATTGAGGGATCACAGCTCTGATACTACAGACATGTAGTTAGAATGTTTCAGGAAAGAATCTCTGAATTGAGAGATCACAGCTCTGATACTACTGACATGTGGTTAGAATCACTCAGGAAAGAATCTCTGAATTGAGAGATCACAGTTCTGATACTATAGACATGTGGCTAGAATGTCTCAGGAAAGAATCTCTGAATTGAGAGATCACAGCTCTGATACTACAGACATGTGGTTAGAATGTCTCAGGAAAGAATCTCTGAAGTGAGAGATCACAGCTCTGATACTACAGACATGTGGTAAGAATATCACTGGAAAGAGTCTTTGAATTGAGAGATCACAGCTCTGATACTATAGATATGTGGTTAGAATTATCTCAGGAAAGAATCTTTGAATTGAGAGATCACAGCTCTGATACTACAGCCATGTGGTTAGAATGTCTCAGGAAAGAATCTCTCAATGGAGAGATCACAGCGCTGATACTATAGACATGTGGTTAGAATGTCTCTGGAAAGAATCTCTGAATTGAGAGATTACAGCTCTGATACTATGGTCATGTGGTTAGAATGTCTCTGGAAAGAATCTATGAATTGAGAGATTACAGCTCTGATACTACAGATGTGTAGTTAGAATGTCTCAGGAAAGAATCTTTGAATTGAGAGATCACAGCTCTGATACTATAGACATGTGGTTTGAATGTCTCAGGAAAGAATCTCTGAATTGAGAGATCACAGCTCTGATACTATAGACATGTGGTTTGAATGTCTCAGGAAAGAATCTCTGAATTGAGAGATCACAGCTCTGATACTTTAGACATGTGGTTAGAATGCCTCAGGAAAGAATCTCTGATTTGAGAGATCACAGCTCTGATACTATAGACATGTGGTAAGAATATCTCTGGAAAGAATCTTTGAATTGAGAGATCAAAGCTCTGATAGTATAGACGTGTGGTTAGAATGTGTCAGGAAAGAATCTCTGAATTGAGATATCACAGCTCTGATACTACAGACATGTGGTTAGAATGTCTCAGGAAAGAATCTCTGAATGGAGAGATCACATCTCTGATACTGTAGACATGTGGTTAGAATGTCTCTGGAAAGAATCTCTGAATTGAGAGATCACAGCTCTGATACTATGGTCATGTGGTTAGAATGTCTCTGGAAAGAATCTCTGAATTGACAGATCACAGCTCTGATACTACAGACATGTAGTTAGAATGTCTCAGGAAAGAATCTTTGAATTGAGAGATCACACCTCTGATACTACAGACATGTGGTTTGAATGTCTCAGGAAAGAATCTCTGAATTGAGAGATCACAGCTCTGATACTTTAGACATGTGGTTAGAATGTCTCAGGAAAGAATCTCTGCATTGAGAGATCACAGCTCTGATACTACCGATATGTGGTTAGAATATTTCAGGAAAGAATTTCTGAATTGAGAGATCACAGCTCTGATACTACAGCCATGTGCTTAGAATGTCTCAGGAAAGAAACTCTGAATTGAGAGATCACAGCTCTGATACTACAGATATGTGGTTAGAATGTCTCAGGAAAGAATCTCTAAATTGAGGGATCACAGCTCTGATACTACAGACATGTAGTTAGAATGTTTCAGGAAAGAATCTCTGAATTGAGAGATCACAGCTCTGATACTACTGACATGTGGTTAGAATCACTCAGGAAAGAATCTCTGAATTGAGAGATCACAGTTCTGATACTATAGACATGTGGCTAGAATGTCTCATGAAAGAATCTCTGAATTGAGAGATCACAGCTCTGATACTACAGACATGTGGTTAGAATGTCTCAGGAAAGAATCTCTGAATTGAGAGATCACAGCTCTGATACTACAGACATGTGGTAAGAATATCTCTGGAAAGAGTCTTTGAATTGAGAGATCACAGCTCTGATACTATAGATATGTGGTTAGAATTATCTCAGGAAAGAATCTTTGAATTGAGAGATCACAGCTCTGATACTACAGCCATGTGGTTAGAATGTCTCAGGAAAGAATCTCTCAATGGAGAGATCACAGCTCTGATACTATAGACATGTGGTTAGAACGTCTCTGGAAAGAACCTCTGAATTGAGAGATCACAGCTCTGATACTATGGTCATGGGGTTAGAATGTCTCTGCAAAGAATCTATGAATTGAGAGATTACAGCTCTGATACTACAGACATGTAGTTAGAATGTCTCAGGAAAGAATCTTTGAATTGAGAGATCACACCTCTGATACTACAGACATGTGGTTTGAATGTCTCAGGAAAGAATCTCTGAATTGAGAGATCACAGCTCTGACACTTTAGACATGTGGTTAGAATGCCTCAGGAAAGAATCTCTGATTTGAGAGATGACAGCTCTGATACTATAGACATGTGGTTAGAATGTGTCAGGAAAGAATCTCTGCATTGAGAGAACACAGCTCTGATACTACCGATATGTGGTTAGAATGTCTCAGGAAAGAATTTCTGAATTGAGAGATCACAGCTCTGATACTATAGATATGGGGTTAGAATTATCTCAGGAATGAATCTTTGAATTGAGAGATCACAGCTCTGATACTACAGACATGTGGTTAGAATGTCTCAGGAAAGAATCTCTGAATTGAGAGATCACAGCTCTGATACTACAGACATGTGGTAAGAATATCTCTGGAAAGAGTCTTTGAATTGAGAGATCACAGCTCTGATACTATAGATATGTGGTTAGAATTATCTCAGGAAAGAATCTTTGAATTGAGAGATCACAGCTCTGATACTACAGCCATGTGGTTAGAATGTCTCAGGAAAGAATCTCTCAATGGAGAGATCACAGCTCTGATACTATAGACATGTGGTTAGAACGTCTCTGGAAAGAACCTCTGAATTGAGAGATCACAGCTCTGATACTATGGTCATGGGGTTAGAATGTCTCTGCAAAGAATCTATGAATTGAGAGATTACAGCTCTGATACTACAGACATGTAGTTAGAATGTCTCAGGAAAGAATCTTTGAATTGAGAGATCACACCTCTGATACTACAGACATGTGGTTTGAATGTCTCAGGAAAGAATCTCTGAATTGAGAGATCACAGCTCTGACACTTTAGACATGTGGTTAGAATGCCTCAGGAAAGAGTCTCTGAATTGAGAGATCACAGCTCTGATACTACAGCCATGTGATTAGAATGTCTCAGGAAAGAATCTCTGAATTGAGAGATCACAGCTCTGACACTATAGACATGTGGTTAGAATGTCTCAGGAAAGAATCTCTGAATTGAGAGATCACAGCTCTGATACTACAGACATGTGGTTAGAATGTCTCAGGAAAGAATCTCTGAATGGGGAGATCACATCTCTGATACTATAGACATTGGGTTAGAATGTCTCTGGAAAGAATCTCTGAATTGAGAGATCACAGCTCTGATACTATGGTCATGTGGTTAGAATGTCTCTGGAAAGAATCTCTGAATTGAGAGATCACAGCTCTGATACTATTGTCATTAGGTTAGAATGTCTCAGGAAATAATCTTTGAATTGAGAGATCACACCTCTGATACTACAGACATGTGGTTTGAATGTCTCAGGAAAGAATCTCTGAATTGAGAGATCACAGCTCTGATACTACCGATATGTGGTTAGAATATCTCAGGATAGAATTTCTGAATTTAGAGATCACAGCTCTGATGCTATAGACATGTGCTTAGAATGTCTCAGGAAGGAAACTCTGAATTGAGAGATCACAGCTCCGATACTACAGATATGTGGTTAGAATGTCTCAGGAAAGAATCTCTAAATTGAGAGATCACAGCTCAGATACTACAGACATGTAGTTAGAATGTCTCAGGAAATAATCTCTGAATTGAGAGATCACAGCTCTGATACTATAGACATGTGACTAGAATGTCTCAGGAAAGAAACTCTGAATTGAGAGTTCACAGCTCTGATACTACAGATATGTGGTTAGAATGTCTCAGAAAAGAATCTCTAAATTGAGAGATCACAGCTCTGATACTACAGACATGTAGTTAGAATGTCTCAGGAAATAATCTCTGAATTGAGAGATCTCAGCTCTGATACTATAGACATGTGCTTAGAATGTCTCAGGAAAGAAACTCTGAATTGAGAGATCACAGCTCTGATACTACAAACATGTGGTTAGTGTGTCTCTGGAAGGAATCTCTGAATTGAAAGATCACAGCTCTGTTACTATTGTCATGTGTTTAGAATATCTCATGAAAGAATCTCTGAATTGAGAGATCACAGCTCTGATACTATAGACATGTGGTTAGAATGTGTCAGGAAAGAATCTCTGCATTGAGAGATCACAGCTCTGATACTACAGACATGTGGTAAGAATATCTCTGGAAAGAATCTTTGAATTGAGAGATCAAAGCTCTGATAGTATAGACGTGTGGTTAGAATGTGTCAGGAAAGAATCTCTGAATTGAGAGATCACAGCTCTGATACTATAGATATGGGGTTAGAATTATCTCAGGAATGAATCTTTGAATTGAGAGATCACAGCTCTGATACTACAGCCATGTGGTTAGAATGTCTCAGGAAAGAATCTCTGAATTGAGAGATCACAGCTCTGATGCTATAGACATGTGGTTAGAATGTCTCAGGAAAGAATCTCTGAATTGAGAGATCAAAGCTCTGAAACTATAGACATCTGGTTAGAATGTCTCAGGAAAGAATCTCTGAATTGAGAAATCACACCTCTGATACTACAGACATGTGGATAGAATCACTCAGGAAAGAATCTCTGAATTGAGAGATCACAGCTCTGATACTATAGACATGTGGCTAGAATGTCTCTGGAAAGAATCTCTGAATTGAGAGATCACAGCTCTGATACTACAGACATGTGGTTAGAATGTCTCAGGAAAGAATCTCTGAATTGAGAGATCACAGCTCTGAAACTACAAACATGTGGTAAGAATATCTCTCGAAAGAATCTTTGAATTGAGAGATCACAGCTCTGATACTACAGCCATGTGGTTAGAATGTCTCAGGAAAGAATCTCTTAATTGAGAGATCACAGCTCAGATACTACAGAAATGTGGTTAGAATGTCTCACGAAAGAATCTCTGAATGGAGAGATCACATCTCTGATACTGTAGACATGTGGTTAGAATGTCTCAGGAAAGAATCTCTGAATTGAGAGATCACACCTCTGATACTACTGACATGTGGTTAGAATCACTCAGGAAAGAATCTCTGAATTGAGAGATCACAGCTCTGATACTTTAGACATGTGGCTAGAATGTCTCAGGAAAGAATCTCTGAATTGAGAGATCACAGCTCTGATACTACAGACATGTGGTAAGAATATCTCTGGAAAGAATCTTTGAATTGAGAGATCAAAGCTCTGATAGTATAGACGTGTGGTTAGAATGTGTCAGGAAAGAATCTCTGAATTGAGATATCACAGCTCTGATACTACAGACATGTGGTTAGAATGTCTCAGGAAAGAATCTCTGAATGGAGAGATCACATCTCTGATACTGTAGACATGTGGTTAGAATGTCTCTGGAAAGAATCTCTGAATTGAGAGATCACAGCTCTGATACTATGGTCATGTGGTTAGAATGTCTCTGGAAAGAATCTCTGAATTGACAGATCACAGCTCTGATACTACAGACATGTAGTTAGAATGTCTCAGGAAAGAATCTTTGAATTGAGAGATCACACCTCTGATACTACAGACATGTGGTTTGAATGTCTCAGGAAAGAATCTCTGAATTGAGAGATCACAGCTCTGATACTTTAGACATGTGGTTAGAA
The DNA here is from genome assembly GCA_964016885.1 of Eledone cirrhosa. Taxonomy (NCBI): domain Eukaryota; kingdom Metazoa; phylum Mollusca; class Cephalopoda; order Octopoda; family Eledonidae; genus Eledone; species Eledone cirrhosa. The sequence goes on along the minus strand of OZ024757.1, from coordinate 2,866,849 downwards.
TGTCTCAGGAAAGAATCTCTGCATTGAGAGATCACAGCTCTGATACTACCGATATGTGGTTAGAATATTTCAGGAAAGAATTTCTGAATTGAGAGATCACAGCTCTGATACTACAGCCATGTGCTTAGAATGTCTCAGGAAAGAAACTCTGAATTGAGAGATCACAGCTCTGATACTACAGATATGTGGTTAGAATGTCTCAGGAAAGAATCTCTAAATTGAGGGATCACAGCTCTGATACTACAGACATGTAGTTAGAATGTTTCAGGAAAGAATCTCTGAATTGAGAGATCACAGCTCTGATACTACTGACATGTGGTTAGAATCACTCAGGAAAGAATCTCTGAATTGAGAGATCACAGTTCTGATACTATAGACATGTGGCTAGAATGTCTCAGGAAAGAATCTCTGAATTGAGAGATCACAGCTCTGATACTACAGACATGTGGTTAGAATGTCTCAGGAAAGAATCTCTGAATTGAGAGATCACAGCTCTGATACTACAGACATGTGGTAAGAATATCACTGGAAAGAGTCTTTGAATTGAGAGATCACAGCTCTGATACTATAGATATGTGGTTAGAATTATCTCAGGAAAGAATCTTTGAATTGAGAGATCACAGCTCTGATACTACAGCCATGTGGTTAGAATGTCTCAGGAAAGAATCTCTCAATGGAGAGATCACAGCGCTGATACTATAGACATGTGGTTAGAATGTCTCTGGAAAGAATCTCTGAATTGAGAGATTACAGCTCTGATACTATGGTCATGTGGTTAGAATGTCTCTGGAAAGAATCTATGAATTGAGAGATTACAGCTCTGATACTACAGATGTGTAGTTAGAATGTCTCAGGAAAGAATCTTTGAATTGAGAGATCACAGCTCTGATACTATAGACATGTGGTTTGAATGTCTCAGGAAAGAATCTCTGAATTGAGAGATCACAGCTCTGATACTATAGACATGTGGTTTGAATGTCTCAGGAAAGAATCTCTGAATTGAGAGATCACAGCTCATATACTTTAGACATGTGGTTAGAATGCCTCAGGAAAGAATCTCTGATTTGAGAGATCACAGCTCTGATACTATAGACATGTGGTTAGAATGTGTCAGGAAAGAATCTCTGCATTGAGAGATCACAGCTCTGATACTACCGATATGTGGTTAGAATGTCTCAGGAAAGAATTTCTGAATTGAGAGATCACAGCTCTGATACTATAGATATGAGGTTAGAATTATCTCAGGAATGAATCTTTGAATTGAGAGATCACAGCTCTGATACTACAGCCATGTGGTTAGAATGTCTCAGGAAAGAATCTCTGAATTGAGAGATCACAGCTCTGATGCTATAGACATGTGGTTAGAATGTCTCAGGAAAGAATCTCTGAATTGAGAGATCAAAGCTCTGAAACTATAGACATCTGGTTAGAATGTCTCAGGAAAGAATCTCTGAATTGAGAAATCACACCTCTGATACTACAGACATGTGGATAGAATCACTCAGGAAAGAATCTCTGAATTGAGAGATCACAGCTCTGATACTACAGACATGTGGTTAGAATGTCTCAGGAAAGAATCTCTGAATTGAGAGATCACAGCTCTGATACTACAAACATGTGGTAAGAATATCTCTCGAAAGAATCTTTGAATTGAGAGATCACAGCTCTGATACTATAGATATGTGGTTAGAATTATATTAGGAAAGAATCTTTGAATTGAGAGATCACAGCTCTGATACTACAGCCATGTGGTTAGAATGTCTCAGGAAAGAATCTCTTAATTGAGAGATCACAGCTCAGATACTACAGAAATGTGGTTAGAATGTCTCACGAAAGAATCTCTGAATGGAGAGATCACATCTCTGATACTGTAGACATGTGGTAAGAATGTCTCAGGAAAGAATCTCTGAATTGAGAGATCACACCTCTGATACTACTGACATGTGGTTAGAATCACTCAGGAAAGAATCTCTGAATTGAGAGATCACAGCTCTGATACTTTAGACATGTGGCTAGAATGTCTCAGGAAAGAATCTCTGAATTGAGAGATCACAGCTCTGATACTACAGACATGTGGTAAGAATATCTCTGGAAAGAATCTTTGAATTGAGAGATCAAAGCTCTGATAGTATAGACGTGTGGTTAGAATGTGTCAGGAAAGAATCTCTGAATTGAGATATCACAGCTCTGATACTACAGACATGTGGTTAGAATGTCTCAGGAAAGAATCTCTGAATGGAGAGATCACATCTCTGATACTGTAGACATGTGGTTAGAATGTCTCTGGAAAGAATCTCTGAATTGAGAGATCACAGCTCTGATACTATGGTCATGTGGTTAGAATGTCTCTGGAAAGAATCTCTGAATTGACAGATCACAGCTCTGATACTACAGACATGTAGTTAGAATGTCTCAGGAAAGAATCTTTGAATTGAGAGATCACACCTCTGATACTACAGACATGTGGTTTGAATGTCTCAGGAAAGAATCTCTGAATTGAGAGATCACAGCTCTGATACTTTAGACATGTGGTTAGAATGTCTCAGGAAAGAATCTCTGCATTGAGAGATAACAGCTCTGATACTACCGATATGTGGTTAGAATATTTCAGGAAAGAATTTCTGAATTGAGAGATCACAGCTCTGATACTACAGCCATGTGCTTAGAATATCTCAGGAAAGAAACTCTGAATTGAGAGATCACAGCTCTGATACTACAGATATGTGGTTAGAATGTCTCAGGAAAGAATCTCTAAATTGAGGGATCACAGCTCTGATACTACAGACATGTAGTTAGAATGTTTCAGGAAAGAATCTCTGAATTGAGAGATCACAGCTCTGATACTACTGACATGTGGTTAGAATCACTCAGGAAAGAATCTCTGAATTGAGAGATCACAGTTCTGATACTATAGACATGTGGCTAGAATGTCTCAGGAAAGAATCTCTGAATTGAGAGATCACAGCTCTGATACTACAGTCATGTGGTTAGAATGTCTCAGGAAAGAATCTCTGAATTGAGAGATCACAGCTCTGATACTACAGACATGTGGTAAGAATATCTCTGGAAAGAGTCTTTGAATTGAGAGATCACAGCTCTGATACTATAGATATGTGGTTAGAATTATCTCAGGAAAGAATCTTTGAATTGAGAGATCACAGCTCTGATACTACAGCCATGTGGTTAGAATGTCTCAGGAAAGAATCTCTCAATGGAGAGATCACAGCGCTGATACTATAGACATGTGGTTAGAATGTCTCTGGAAAGAATCTCTGAATTGAGAGATTACAGCTCTGATACTATGGTCATGTGGTTAGAATGTCTCTGGAAAGAATCTATGAATTGAGAGATTACAGCTCTGATACTACAGATGTGTAGTTAGAATGTCTCAGGAAAGAATCTTTGAATTGAGAGATCACAGCTCTGATACTATAGACATGTGGTTAGAATGTGTCAGGAAAGAATCTCTGCATTGAGAGATCACAGCTCTGATACTACCGATATGTGGTTAGAATGTCTCAGGAAAGAATTTCTGAATTGAGAGATCACAGCTCTGATACTATAGATATGGGGTTAGAATTATCTCAGGAATGAATCTTTGAATTGAGAGATCACAGCTCTGATACTACAGCCATGTGGTTAGAATGTCTCAGGAAAGAATCTCTGAATTGAGAGATCACAGCTCTGATGCTATAGACATGTGGTTAGAATGTCTCAGGAAAGAATCTCTGAATTGAGAGATCAAAGCTCTGAAACTATAGACATCTGGTTAGAATGTCTCAGGAAAGAATCTCTGAATTGAGAAATCACACCTCTGATACTACAGACATGTGGATAGAATCACTCAGGAAAGAATCTCTGAATTGAGAGATCACAGCTCTGATACTATAGACATGTGGCTAGAATGTCTCTGGAAAGAATCTCTGAATTGAGAGATCACAGCTCTGATACTACAGACATGTGGTTAGAATGTCTCAGGAAAGAATCTCTGAATTGAGAGATCACAGCTCTGATACTACAAACATGTGGTAAGAATATCTCTCGAAAGAATCTTTGAATTGAGAGATCACAGCTCTGATACTAGAGATATGTGGTTAGAATTATTCTAGGAAAGAATCTTTGAATTGAGAGATCACAGCTCTGATACTACAGCCATGTGGTTAGAATGTCTCAGGAAGGAATCTCTTAATTGAGAGATCACAGCTCAGATACTACAGAAATGTGGTTAGAATGTCTCACGAAAGAATCTCTGAATGGAGAGATCACATCTCTGATACTGTAGACATGTGGTTAGAATGTCTCAGGAAAGAATCTCTGAATTGAGAGATCACACCTCTGATACTACTGACATGTGGTTAGAATCACTCAGGAAAGAATCTCTGAATTGAGAGATCACAGCTCTGATACTTTAGACATGTGGCTAGAATGTCTCAGGAAAGAATCTCTGAATTGAGAGATCACAGCTCAGATACTACAGACATGTGGTAAGAATATCTCTGGAAAGAATCTTTGAATTGAGAGATCAAAGCTCTGATACTATAGATATGTGGTTAGAATTATCTCAGGAAAGAATCTTTGAATTGAGAGATCACAGCCCTGATACTACAGCCATGTGGTTAGAATGTCTCAGGAAAGAATCTCTGAATTGAGAGATCACAGCTCTGATACTATAGACATGTGGTTAGAATGTCTCAGGAAAGAATCTCTGAATTGAGAGATCAAAGCTCTGAAACTATAGACATCTGGTTAGAATGTCTCAGGAAAGAATCTCTGAATTGAGAAATCACACCTCTGATACTACAGACATGTGGTTAGAATCACTCAGGAAAGAATCTCTGAATTGAGAAATCACAGCTCTGATACTATAGACATGTGGCTAGAATGTCTCTGGAAAGAATCTCTGAATTGAGAGATCACAGCTCTGATACTACAGACATGTGGTTAGAATGTCTCAGGAAAGAATCTCTGAATTGAGAGATCACAGCTCTGATACTACAAACATGTGGTAAGAATATCTCTCGAAAGAATCTTTGAATTGAGAGATCACAGCTGTGATACTATAGATATGTGGTTAGAATTATATCAGGAAAGAATCTTTGAATTGAGAGATCACAGCTCTGATAGTATAGACGTGTGGTTAGAACGTGTCAGGAAAGAATCTCTGAATTGAGATATCACAGCTCTGATACTACAGACATGTGGTTAGAATGTCTCAGGAAAGAATCTCTGAATGGAGAGATCACATCTCTGATACTGTAGACATGTGGTTAGAATGTCTCTGGAAAGAATCTCTGAATTTAGAGATCACAGCTCTGATACTATGGTCATGTGGTTAGAATGTCTCTGGAAAGAATCTCTGAATTGATAGATCACAGCTCTGATACTACAGACATGTAGTTAGAATGTCTCAGGAAAGAATCTTTGAATTGAGAGATCACACCTCTGATACTACAGACATGTGGTTTGAATGTCTCAGGAAAGAATCTTTGAATTGAGAGATCACAGCTCTGATACTTTAGACATGTGGTTAGAATGTCTCAGGAAAGAATCTCTGCATTGAGAGATCACAGCTCTGATACTACCGATATGTGGTTAGAATATTTCAGGAAAGAATTTCTGAATTGAGAGATCACAGCTCTGATACTACAGCCATGTGCTTAGAATGTCTCAGCAAAGAAACTCTGAATTGAGAGATCACAGCTCTGATACTACAGATATGTGGTTAGAATGTCTCAGGAAAGAATCTCTAAATTGAGGGATCACAGCTCTGATACTACAGACATGTAGTTAGAATGTTTCAGGAAAGAATCTCTGAATTGAGAGATCACAGTTCTGATACTATAGACATGTGGCTAGAATGTCTCAGGAAAGAATCTCTGAATTGAGAGATCACAGCTCTGATACTACAGACATGTGGTTAGAATGTCTCAGGAAAGAATCTCTGAATTGAGAGATCACAGCTCTGATACTACAGACATGTGGTAAGAATATCTCTGGAAAGAGTCTTTGAATTGAGAGATCACAGCTCTGATACTATAGATATGTGGTTAGAATTATCTCAGGAAAGAATCTTTGAATTGAGAGATCACAGCTCTGATACTACAGCCATGTGGTTAGAATGTCTCAGGAAAGAATCTCTCAATGGAGAGATCACAGCTCTGATACTATAGACATGTGGTTAGAACGTCTCTGGAAAGAACCTCTGAATTGAGAGATCACAGCTCTGATACTATGGTCATGGGGTTAGAATGTCTCTGCAAAGAATCTATGAATTGAGAGATTACAGCTCTGATACTACAGACATGTAGTTAGAATGTCTCAGGAAAGAATCTTTGAATTGAGAGATCACACCTCTGATACTACAGACATGTGGTTTGAATGTCTCAGGAAAGAATCTCTGAATTGAGAGATCACAGCTCTGACACTTTAGACATGTGGTTAGAATGCCTCAGGAAAGAATCTCTGATTTGAGAGATCACAGCTCTGATACTATAGACATGTGGTTAGAATGTGTCAGGAAAGAATCTCTGCATTGAGAGATCACAGCTCTGATACTACCGATATGTGGTTAGAATGTCTCAGGAAAGAATTTCTGAATTGAGAGATCACAGCTCTGATACTATAGATATGGGGTTAGAATTATCTCAGGAATGAATCTTTGAATTGAGAGATCACAGCTCTGATACTACAGCCATGTGGTTAGAATGTCTCAGGAAAGAATCTCTGAATTGAGAGATCACAGCTCTGATGCTATAGACATGTGGTTAGAATGTCTCAGGAAAGAATCTCTGAATTGAGAGATCAAAGCTCTGAAACTATAGACATCTGCTTAGAATGTCTCAGGAAAGAATCTCTGAATTGAGAAATCACACCTCTGATACTACAGACATGTGGATAGAATCACTCAGGAAAGAATCTCTGAATTGAGAGATCACAGCTCTGATACTATAGACATGTGGCTAGAATGTCTCTGGAAAGAATCTCTGAATTGAGAGATCACAGCTCTGATACTACAGACATGTGGTTAGAATGTCTCAGGAAAGAATCTCTGAATTGAGAGATCACAGCTCTGATACTACAAACATGTGGTAAGAATATCTCTCGAAAGAATCTTTGAATTGAGAGATCACAGCTCTGATACTAGAGATATGTGGTTAGAATTATTCTAGGAAAGAATCTTTGAATTGAGAGATCACAGCTCTGATACTACAGCCATGTGGTTAGAATGTCTCAGGAAAGAATCTCTTAATTGAGAGATCACAGCTCAGATACTACTGACATGTGGTTAGAATCACTCAGGAAAGAATCTCTGAATTGAGAGATCACAGTTCTGATACTATAGACATGTGGCTAGAATGTCTCAGGAAAGAATCTCTGAATTGAGAGATCACAGCTCTGATACTACAGACATGTGGTTAGAATGTCTCAGGAAAGAATCTCTGAATTGAGAGATCACAGCTCTGATACTACAAACATGTGGTAAGAATATCTCTCGAAAGAATCTTTGAATTGAGAGATCACAGCTCTGATACTAGAGATATGTGGTTAGAATTATTCTAGGAAAGAATCTTTGAATTGAGAGATCACAGCTCTGATACTACAGCCATGTGGTTAGAATGTCTCAGGAAAGAATCTCTGAATTGAGAGATCACAGCTCTGATACTACTGACATGTGGTTAGAATCACTCAGGAAAGAATCTCTGAATTGAGAGATCACAGTTCTGATACTATAGACATGTGGCTAGAATGTCTCAGGAAAGAATCTCTGAATTGAGAGATCACAGCTCTGATACTACAGACATGTGGTTAGAATGTCTCAGGAAAGAATCTCTGAATTGAGAGATCACAGCTCTGATACTACAGACATGTGGTAAGAATATCACTGGAAAGAGTCTTTGAATTGAGAGATCACAGCTCTGATACTATAGATATGTGGTTAGAATTATCTCAGGAAAGAATCTTTGAATTGAGAGATCACAGCTCTGATACTACAGCCATGTGGTTAGAATGTCTCAGGAAAGAATCTCTCAATGGAGAGATCACAGCACTGATACTATAGACATGTGGTTAGAATGTCTCTGGAAAGAATCTCTGAATTGAGAGATTACAGCTCTGATACTATGGTCATGTGGTTAGAATGTCTCTGGAAAGAATCTATGAATTGAGAGATTACAGCTCTGATACTACAGATGTGTAGTTAGAATGTCTCAGGAAAGAATCTTTGAATTGAGAGATCACAGCTCTGATACTATAGACATGTGGTTTGAATGTCTCAGGAAAGAATCTCTGAATTGAGAGATCACAGCTCTGATACTATAGACATGTGGTTTGAATGTCTCAGGAAAGAATCTCTGAATTGAGAGATCACAGCTCATATACTTTAGACATGTGGTTAGAATGCCTCAGGAAAGAATCTCTGATTTGAGAGATCACAGCTCTGATACTATAGACATGTGGTTAGAATGTGTCAGGAAAGAATCTCTGCATTGAGAGATCACAGCTCTGATACTACCGATATGTGGTTAGAATGTCTCAGGAAAGAATTTCTGAATTGAGAGATCACAGCTCTGATACTATAGATATGAGGTTAGAATTATCTCAGGAATGAATCTTTGAATTGAGAGATCACAGCTCTGATACTACAGCCATGTGGTTAGAATGTCTCAGGAAAGAATCTCTGAATTGAGAGATCACAGCTCTGATGCTATAGACATGTGGTTAGAATGTCTCAGGAAAGAATCTCTGAATTGAGAGATCAAAGCTCTGAAACTATAGACATCTGGTTAGAATGTCTCAGGAAAGAATCTCTGAATTGAGAAATCACACCTCTGATACTACAGACATGTGGATAGAATCACTCAGGAAAGAATCTCTGAATTGAGAGATCACAGCTCTGATACTACAGACATGTGGTTAGAATGTCTCAGGAAAGAATCTCTGAATTGAGAGATCACAGCTCTGATACTACAAACATGTGGTAAGAATATCTCTCGAAAGAATCTTTGAATTGAGAGATCACAGCTCTGATACTATAGATATGTGGTTAGAATTATATTAGGAAAGAATCTTTGAATTGAGAGATCACAGCTCTGATACTACAGCCATGTGGTTAGAATGTCTCAGGAAAGAATCTCTTAATTGAGAGATCACAGCTCAGATACTACAGAAATGTGGTTAGAATGTCTCACGAAAGAATCTCTGAATGGAGAGATCACATCTCTGATACTGTAGACATGTGGTAAGAATGTCTCAGGAAAGAATCTCTGAATTGAGAGATCACACCTCTGATACTACTGACATGTGGTTAGAATCACTCAGGAAAGAATCTCTGAATTGAGAGATCACAGCTCTGATACTTTAGACATGTGGCTAGAATGTCTCAGGAAAGAATCTCTGAATTGAGAGATCACAGCTCTGATACTACAGACATGTGGTAAGAATATCTCTGGAAAGAATCTTTGAATTGAGAGATCAAAGCTCTGATAGTATAGACGTGTGGTTAGAATGTGTCAGGAAAGAATCTCTGAATTGAGATATCACAGCTCTGATACTACAGACATGTGGTTAGAATGTCTCAGGAAAGAATCTCTGAATGGAGAGATCACATCTCTGATACTGTAGACATGTGGTTAGAATGTCTCTGGAAAGAATCTCTGAATTGAGAGATCACAGCTCTGATACTATGGTCATGTGGTTAGAATGTCTCTGGAAAGAATCTCTGAATTGACAGATCACAGCTCTGATACTACAGACATGTAGTTAGAATGTCTCAGGAAAGAATCTTTGAATTGAGAGATCACACCTCTGATACTACAGACATGTGGTTTGAATGTCTCAGGAAAGAATCTCTGAATTGAGAGATCACAGCTCTGATACTTTAGACATGTGGTTAGAATGTCTCAGGAAAGAATCTCTGCATTGAGAGATAACAGCTCTGATACTACCGATATGTGGTTAGAATATTTCAGGAAAGAATTTCTGAATTGAGAGATCACAGCTCTGATACTACAGCCATGTGCTTAGAATATCTCAGGAAAGAAACTCTGAATTGAGAGATCACAGCTCTGATACTACAGATATGTGGTTAGAATGTCTCAGGAAAGAATCTCTAAATTGAGGGATCACAGCTCTGATACTACAGACATGTAGTTAGAATGTTTCAGGAAAGAATCTCTGAATTGAGAGATCACAGCTCTGATACTACTGACATGTGGTTAGAATCACTCAGGAAAGAATCTCTGAATTGAGAGATCACAGTTCTGATACTATAGACATGTGGCTAGAATGTCTCAGGAAAGAATCTCTGAATTGAGAGATCACAGCTCTGATACTACAGTCATGTGGTTAGAATGTCTCAGGAAAGAATCTCTGAATTGAGAGATCACAGCTCTGATACTACAGACATGTGGTAAGAATATCTCTGGAAAGAGTCTTTGAATTGAGAGATCACAGCTCTGATACTATAGATATGTGGTTAGAATTATCTCAGGAAAGAATCTTTGAATTGAGAGATCACAGCTCTGATACTACAGCCATGTGGTTAGAATGTCTCAGGAAAGAATCTCTCAATGGAGAGATCACAGCGCTGATACTATAGACATGTGGTTAGAATGTCTCTGGAAAGAATCTCTGAATTGAGAGATTACAGCTCTGATACTATGGTCATGTGGTTAGAATGTCTCTGGAAAGAATCTATGAATTGAGAGATTACAGCTCTGATACTACAGATGTGTAGTTAGAATGTCTCAGGAAAGAATCTTTGAATTGAGAGATCACAGCTCTGATACTATAGACATGTGGTTAGAATGTGTCAGGAAAGAATCTCTGCATTGAGAGATCACAGCTCTGATACTACCGATATGTGGTTAGAATGTCTCAGGAAAGAATTTCTGAATTGAGAGATCACAGCTCTGATACTATAGATATGGGGTTAGAATTATCTCAGGAATGAATCTTTGAATTGAGAGATCACAGCTCTGATACTACAGCCATGTGGTTAGAATGTCTCAGGAAAGAATCTCTGAATTGAGAGATCACAGCTCTGATGCTATAGACATGTGGTTAGAATGTCTCAGGAAAGAATCTCTGAATTGAGAGATCAAAGCTCTGAAACTATAGACATCTGGTTAGAATGTCTCAGGAAAGAATCTCTGAATTGAGAAATCACACCTCTGATACTACAGACATGTGGATAGAATCACTCAGGAAAGAATCTCTGAATTGAGAGATCACAGCTCTGATACTATAGACATGTGGCTAGAATGTCTCTGGAAAGAATCTCTGAATTGAGAGATCACAGCTCTGATACTACAGACATGTGGTTAGAATGTCTCAGGAAAGAATCTCTGAATTGAGAGATCACAGCTCTGATACTACAAACATGTGGTAAGAATATCTCTCGAAAGAATCTTTGAATTGAGAGATCACAGCTCTGATACTAGAGATATGTGGTTAGAATTATTCTAGGAAAGAATCTTTGAATTGAGAGATCACAGCTCTGATACTACAGCCATGTGGTTAGAATGTCTCAGGAAGGAATCTCTTAATTGAGAGATCACAGCTCAGATACTACAGAAATGTGGTTAGAATGTCTCACGAAAGAATCTCTGAATGGAGAGATCACATCTCTGATACTGTAGACATGTGGTTAGAATGTCTCAGGAAAGAATCTCTGAATTGAGAGATCACACCTCTGATACTACTGACATGTGGTTAGAATCACTCAGGAAAGAATCTCTGAATTGAGAGATCACAGCTCTGATACTTTAGACATGTGGCTAGAATGTCTCAGGAAAGAATCTCTGAATTGAGAGATCACAGCTCAGATACTACAGACATGTGGTAAGAATATCTCTGGAAAGAATCTTTGAATTGAGAGATCAAAGCTCTGATACTATAGATATGTGGTTAGAATTATCTCAGGAAAGAATCTTTGAATTGAGAGATCACAGCCCTGATACTACAGCCATGTGGTTAGAATGTCTCAGGAAAGAATCTCTGAATTGAGAGATCACAGCTCTGATACTATAGACATGTGGTTAGAATGTCTCAGGAAAGAATCTCTGAATTGAGAGATCAAAGCTCTGAAACTATAGACATCTGGTTAGAATGTCTCAGGAAAGAATCTCTGAATTGAGAAATCACACCTCTGATACTACAGACATGTGGTTAGAATCACTCAGGAAAGAATCTCTGAATTGAGAAATCACAGCTCTGATACTATAGACATGTGGCTAGAATGTCTCTGGAAAGAATCTCTGAATTGAGAGATCACAGCTCTGATACTACAGACATGTGGTTAGAATGTCTCAGGAAAGAATCTCTGAATTGAGAGATCACAGCTCTGATACTACAAACATGTGGTAAGAATATCTCTCGAAAGAATCTTTGAATTGAGAGATCACAGCTGTGATACTATAGATATGTGGTTAGAATTATATCAGGAAAGAATCTTTGAATTGAGAGATCACAGCTCTGATAGTATAGACGTGTGGTTAGAACGTGTCAGGAAAGAATCTCTGAATTGAGATATCACAGCTCTGATACTACAGACATGTGGTTAGAATGTCTCAGGAAAGAATCTCTGAATGGAGAGATCACATCTCTGATACTGTAGACATGTGGTTAGAATGTCTCTGGAAAGAATCTCTGAATTTAGAGATCACAGCTCTGATACTATGGTCATGTGGTTAGAATGTCTCTGGAAAGAATCTCTGAATTGATAGATCACAGCTCTGATACTACAGACATGTAGTTAGAATGTCTCAGGAAAGAATCTTTGAATTGAGAGATCACACCTCTGATACTACAGACATGTGGTTTGAATGTCTCAGGAAAGAATCTTTGAATTGAGAGATCACAGCTCTGATACTTTAGACATGTGGTTAGAATGTCTCAGGAAAGAATCTCTGCATTGAGAGATCACAGCTCTGATACTACCGATATGTGGTTAGAATATTTCAGGAAAGAATTTCTGAATTGAGAGATCACAGCTCTGATACTACAGCCATGTGCTTAGAATGTCTCAGCAAAGAAACTCTGAATTGAGAGATCACAGCTCTGATACTACAGATATGTGGTTAGAATGTCTCAGGAAAGAATCTCTAAATTGAGGGATCACAGCTCTGATACTACAGACATGTAGTTAGAATGTTTCAGGAAAGAATCTCTGAATTGAGAGATCACAGTTCTGATACTATAGACATGTGGCTAGAATGTCTCAGGAAAGAATCTCTGAATTGAGAGATCACAGCTCTGATACTACAGACATGTGGTTAGAATGTCTCAGGAAAGAATCTCTGAATTGAGAGATCACAGCTCTGATACTACAGACATGTGGTAAGAATATCTCTGGAAAGAGTCTTTGAATTGAGAGATCACAGCTCTGATACTATAGATATGTGGTTAGAATTATCTCAGGAAAGAATCTTTGAATTGAGAGATCACAGCTCTGATACTACAGCCATGTGGTTAGAATGTCTCAGGAAAGAATCTCTCAATGGAGAGATCACAGCTCTGATACTATAGACATGTGGTTAGAACGTCTCTGGAAAGAACCTCTGAATTGAGAGATCACAGCTCTGATACTATGGTCATGGGGTTAGAATGTCTCTGCAAAGAATCTATGAATTGAGAGATTACAGCTCTGATACTACAGACATGTAGTTAGAATGTCTCAGGAAAGAATCTTTGAATTGAGAGATCACACCTCTGATACTACAGACATGTGGTTTGAATGTCTCAGGAAAGAATCTCTGAATTGAGAGATCACAGCTCTGACACTTTAGACATGTGGTTAGAATGCCTCAGGAAAGAATCTCTGATTTGAGAGATCACAGCTCTGATACTATAGACATGTGGTTAGAATGTGTCAGGAAAGAATCTCTGCATTGAGAGATCACAGCTCTGATACTACCGATATGTGGTTAGAATGTCTCAGGAAAGAATTTCTGAATTGAGAGATCACAGCTCTGATACTATAGATATGGGGTTAGAATTATCTCAGGAATGAATCTTTGAATTGAGAGATCACAGCTCTGATACTACAGCCATGTGGTTAGAATGTCTCAGGAAAGAATCTCTGAATTGAGAGATCACAGCTCTGATGCTATAGACATGTGGTTAGAATGTCTCAGGAAAGAATCTCTGAATTGAGAGATCAAAGCTCTGAAACTATAGACATCTGCTTAGAATGTCTCAGGAAAGAATCTCTGAATTGAGAAATCACACCTCTGATACTACAGACATGTGGATAGAATCACTCAGGAAAGAATCTCTGAATTGAGAGATCACAGCTCTGATACTATAGACATGTGGCTAGAATGTCTCTGGAAAGAATCTCTGAATTGAGAGATCACAGCTCTGATACTACAGACATGTGGTTAGAATGTCTCAGGAAAGAATCTCTGAATTGAGAGATCACAGCTCTGATACTACAAACATGTGGTAAGAATATCTCTCGAAAGAATCTTTGAATTGAGAGATCACAGCTCTGATACTAGAGATATGTGGTTAGAATTATTCTAGGAAAGAATCTTTGAATTGAGAGATCACAGCTCTGATACTACAGCCATGTGGTTAGAATGTCTCAGGAAAGAATCTCTTAATTGAGAGATCACAGCTCAGATACTACAGAAATGTGGTTAGAATGTCTCACGAAAGAATCTCTGAATGGAGAGATCACATCTCTGATACTGTAGACATGTGGTTAGAATGTCTCAGGAAAGAATCTCTGAATTGAGAGATCACACCTCTGATACTACTGACATGTGGTTAGAATCACTCAGGAAAGAATCTCTGAATTGAGAGATCACAGCTCTGATACTTTAGACATGTGGCTAGAATGTCTCAGGAAAGAATCTCTGAATTGAGAGATCACAGCTCTGATACTACAGACATGTGGTAAGAATATCTCTGGAAAGAATCTTTGAATTGAGAGATCAAAGCTCTGATACTATAGATATGTGGTTAGAATTATCTCAGGAAAGAATCTTTGAATTGAGAGATCACAGCCCTGATACTACAGCCATGTGGTTAGAATGTCTCAGGAAAGAATCTCTGAATTGAGAGATCACAGCTCTGATACTATAGACATGTGGTTAGAATGTCTCAGGAAAGAATCTCTGAATTGAGAGATCAAAGCTCTGAAACTATAGACATCTGGTTAGAATGTCTCAGGAAAGAATCTCTGAATTGAGAAATCACACCTCTGATACTACAGACATGTGGTTAGAATCACTCAGGAAAGAATCTCTGAATTGAGAAATCACAGCTCTGATACTATAGACATGTGGCTAGAATGTCTCTGGAAAGAATCTCTGAATTGAGAGATCACAGCTCTGATACTACAGACATGTGGTTAGAATGTCTCAGGAAAGAATCTCTGAATTGAGAGATCACAGCTCTGATACTACAAACATGTGGTAAGAATATCTCTCGAAAGAATCTTTGAATTGAGAGATCACAGCTGTGATACTATAGATATGTGGTTAGAATTATATCAGGAAAGAATCTTTGAATTGAGAGATCACAGCTCTGATAGTATAGACGTGTGGTTAGAATGTGTCAGGAAAGAATCTCTGAATTGAGATATCACAGCTCTGATACTACAGACATGTGGTTAGAATGTCTCAGGAAAGAATCTCTGAATGGAGAGATCACATCTCTGATACTGTAGACATGTGGTTAGAATGTCTCTGGAAAGAATCTCTGAATTTAGAGATCACAGCTCTGATACTATGGTCATGTGGTTAGAATGTCTCTGGAAAGAATCTCTGAATTGATAGATCACAGCTCTGATACTACAGACATGTAGTTAGAATGTCTCAGGAAAGAATCTTTGAATTGAGAGATCACACCTCTGATACTACAGACATGTGGTTTGAATGTCTCAGGAAAGAATCTCTGAATTGAGAGATCACAGCTCTGATACTTTAGACATGTGGTTAGAATGTCTCAGGAAAGAATCTCTGCATTGAGAGATCACAGCTCTGATACTACCGATATGTGGTTAGAATATTTCAGGAAAGAATTTCTGAATTGAGAGATCACAGCTCTGATACTACAGCCATGTGCTTAGAATGTCTCAGGAAAGAAACTCTGAATTGAGAGATCACAGCTCTGATACTACAGATATGTGGTTAGAATGTCTCAGGAAAGAATCTCTAAATTGAGGGATCACAGCTCTGATACTACAGACATGTAGTTAGAATGTTTCAGGAAAGAATCTCTGAATTGAGAGATCACAGTTCTGATACTATAGACATGTGGCTAGAATGTCTCAGGAAAGAATCTCTGAATTGAGAGATCACAGCTCTGATACTACAGACATGTGGTTAGAATGTCTCAGGAAAGAATCTCTGAATTGAGAGATCACAGCTCTGATACTACAGACATGTGGTAAGAATATCTCTGGAAAGAGTCTTTGAATTGAGAGATCACAGCTCTGATACTATAGATATGTGGTTAGAATTATCTCAGGAAAGAATCTTTGAATTGAGAGATCACAGCTCTGATACTACAGCCATGTGGTTAGAATGTCTCAGGAAAGAATCTCTCAATGGAGAGATCACAGCTCTGATACTATAGACATGTGGTTAGAACGTCTCTGGAAAGAACCTCTGAATTGAGAGATCACAGCTCTGATACTATGGTCATGGGGTTAGAATGTCTCTGCAAGGAATCTATGAATTGAGAGATTACAGCTCTGATACTACAGACATGTAGTTAGAATGTCTCAGGAAAGAATCTTTGAATTGAGAGATCACACCTCTGATACTACAGACATGTGGTTTGAATGTCTCAGGAAAGAATCTCTGAATTGAGAGATCACAGCTCTGACACTTTAGACATGTGGTTAGAATGCCTCAGGAAAGAATCTCTGATTTGAGAGATCACAGCTCTGATACTATAGACATGTGGTTAGAATGTGTCAGGAAAGAATCTCTGCATTGAGAGATCACAGCTCTGATACTACCGATATGTGGTTAGAATGTCTCAGGAAAGAATTTCTGAATTGAGAGATCACAGCTCTGATACTATAGATATGGGGTTAGAATTATCTCAGGAATGAATCTTTGAATTGAGAGATCACAGCTCTGATACTACATCCATGTGGTTAGAATGTCTCAGGAAAGAATCTCTGAATTGAGAGATCACAGCTCTGATGCTATAGACATGTGGTTAGAATGTCTCAGGAAAGAATCTCTGAATTGAGAGATCAAAGCTCTGAAACTATAGCCATCTGGTTAGAATGTCTCAGGAAAGAATCTCTGAATTGAGAAATCACACCTCTGATACTACAGACATGTGGATAGAATCACTCAGGAAAGAATCTCTGAATTGAGAGATCACAGCTCTGATACTATAGACATGTGGCTTGAATGTCTCTGGAAAGAATCCCTGAATTGAGAGATCACAGCTCTGATACTACAGACATGTGGTTAGAATGTCTCAGGAAAGAATCTCTGAATTGAGAGATCACAGCTCTGATACTACAAACATGTGGTAAGAATATCTCTCGAAAGAATCTTTGAATTGAGAGATCACAGCTCTGATACTATAGATATGTGGTTAGAATTATATTAGGAAAGAATCTTTGAATTGAGAGATCACAGCTCTGATACTACAGCCATGTGGTTAGAATGTCTCAGGAAAGAATCTCTTAATTGAGAGATCACAGCTCAGATACTACAGAAATGTGGTTAGAATGTCTCACGAAAGAATCTCTGAATGGAGAGATCACTTCTCTGATACTGTAGACATGTGGTTAGAATGTCTCAGGAAAGAATCTCTGAATTGAGAGATCACACCTCTGATACTACTGACATGTGGTTAGAATCACTCAGGAAAGAATCTCTGAATTGAGAGATCACAGCTCTGATACTTTAGACATGTGGCTAGAATGTCTCAGGAAAGAATCTCTGAATTGAGAGATCACAGCTCTGATACTACAGACATGTGGTAAGAATATCTCTGGAAAGAATCTTTGAATTGAGAGATCACAGCTCTGATACTATAGATATGTGGTTAGAATTATCTCAGGAAAGAATCTTTGAATTGAGAGATCACAGCCCTGATACTACAGCCATGTGGTTAGAATGTCTCAGGAAAGAATCTCTGAATTGAGAGATCACAGCTCTGATACTATAGACATGTGGTTAGAATGTCTCAGGAAAGAATCTCTGAATTGAGAGATCAAAGCTCTGAAACTATAGACATCTGGTTAGAATGTCTCAGGAAAGAATCTCTGAATTGAGAAATCACACCTCTGATACTACAGACATGTGGTTAGAATCACTCAGGAAAGAATCTCTGAATTGAGAAATCACAGCTCTGATACTATAGACATGTGGCTAGAATGTCTCTGGAAAGAATCTCTGAATTGAGAGATCACAGCTCTGATACTACAGACATGTGGTTAGAATGTCTCATGAAAGAATCTCTGAATTGAGAGATCACAGCTCTGATACTACAAACATGTGGTAAGAATATCTCTCGAAAGAATCTTTGAATTGAGAGATCACAGCTCTGATACTATAGATATGTGGTTAGAATTATATCAGGAAAGAATCTTTGAATTGAGAGATCACAGCTCTGATAGTATAGACGTGTGGTTAGAATGTGTCAGGAAAGAATCTCTGAATTGAGATATCACAGCTCTGATACTACAGACATGTGGTTAGAATGTCTCAGGAAAGAATCTCTGAATGGAGAGATCACATCTCTGATACTGTAGACATGTGGTTAGAATGTCTCTGGAAAGAATCTCTGAATTGAGAGATCACAGCTCTGATACTATGGTCATGTGGTTAGAATGTCTCTGGAAAGAATCTCTGAATTGACAGATCACAGCTCTGATACTACAGACATGTAGTTAGAATGTCTCAGGAAAGAATCTTTGAATTGAGAGATCACACCTCTGATACTACAGACATGTGGTTTGAATGTCTCAGGAAAGAATCTCTGAATTGAGAGATCACAGCTCTGATACTTTAGACATGTGGTTAGAATGTCTCAGGAAAGAATCTCTGCATTGAGAGATCACAGCTCTGATACTACCGATATGTGGTTAGAATATTTCAGGAAAGAATTTCTGAATTGAGAGATCACAGCACTGATACTACAGCCATGTGCTTAGAATGTCTCAGGAAAGAAACTCTGAATTGAGAGATCACAGCTCTGATACTACAGATATGTGGTTAGAATGTCTCAGGAAAGAATCTCTAAATTGAGGGATCACAGCTCTGATACTACAGACATGTAGTTAGAATGTTTCAGGAAAGAATCTCTGAATTGAGAGATCACAGCTCTGATACTACTGACATGTGGTTAGAATCACTCAGGAAAGAATCTCTGAATTGAGGGATCACAGTTCTGATACTATAGACATGTGGCTAGAATGTCTCAGGAAAGAATCTCTGAATTGAGAGATCACAGCTCTGATACTACAGACATGTGGTTAGAATGTCTCAGGAAAGAATCTCTGAATTGAGAGATCACAGCTCTGATACTACAGACATGTGGTAAGAATATCTCTGGAAAGAGTCTTTGAATTGAGAGATCACAGCTCTGATACTATAGATATGTGGTTAGAATTATCTCAGGAAAGAATCTTTGAATTGAGAGATCACAGCTCTGATACTACAGACATGTGGTTTGAATGTCTCAGGAAAGAATCTCTGAATTGAGAGATCACAGCTCTGACACTTTAGACATGTGGTTAGAATGCCTCAGGAAAGAGTCTCTGAATTGAGAGATCACAGCTCTGATACTACAGCCATGTGATTAGAATGTCTCAGGAAAGAATCTCTGAATTGAGAGATCACAGCTCTGACACTATAGATATGTGGTTAGAATGTCTCAGCAAAGAATCTCTGAATTGAGAGATCACAGCTCTGATACTACAGACATGTGGTTAGAATGTCTCAGGAAAGAATCTCTGAATGGGGAGATCACATCTCTGATACTATAGACATTGGGTTAGAATGTCTCTGGAAAGAATCTCTGAATTGAGAGATCACAGCTCTGATACTATGGTCATGTGGTTAGAATGTCTCTGGAAAGAATCTCTGAATTGAGAGATCACAGCTCTGATACTATTGTCATTAGGTTAGAATGTCTCAGGAAATAATCTTTGAATTGAGAGATCACACCTCTGATACTACAGACATGTGGTTTGAATGTCTCAGGAAAGAATCTCTGAATTGAGAGATCACAGCTCTGATACTACCGATATGTGGTTAGAATATCTCAGGATAGAATTTTTGAATTTAGAGATCACAGCTCTGATGCTATAGACATGTGCTTAGAATGTCTCAGGAAGGAAACTCTGAATTGAGAGATCACAGCTCCGATACTACAGATATGTTGTTAGAATGTCTCAGGAAAGAATCTCTAAATTGAGAGATCACAGCTCAGATACTACAGACATGTAGTTAGAATATCTCAGGAAATAATCTCTGAATTGAGAGATCACAGCTCTGATACTATAGACATGTGACTAGAATGTCTCAGGAAAGAAACTCTGAATTGAGAGTTCACAGCTCTGATACTACAGATATGTGGTTAGAATGTCTCAGAAAAGAATCTCTAAATTGAGAGATCACAGCTCTGATACTACAGACATGTAGTTAGAATGTCTCAGGAAATAATCTCTGAATTGAGAGATCTCAGCTCTGATACTATAGACATGTGCTTAGAATGTCTCAGCAAAGAAACTCTGAATTGAGAGATCACAGCTCTGATACTACAAACATGTGGTTAGTGTGTCTCTGGAAGGAATCTCTGAATTGAAAGATCACAGCTCTGTTACTATTGTCATGTGTTTAGAATGTCTCATGAAAGAATCTCTGAATTGAGAGATCACAGCTCTGATACTACAGACATCTGGTTAGAATGTCTCAGGAAAGAATCTCTGAATTGAGAGATCACACCTCTGATACTACTGACATGTGGTTAGAATCACTCAGGAAAGAATCTCTGAATTGAGAGATCACAGCTCTGATACTATAGACATGTGGCTAGAATGTCTCAGGAAAGAATCTCTGAATTGAGAGATCACAGCTCTGATACTACAGACATGTGGTTAGAATGTCTCAGGAAAGAATCTCTGAATTGAGAGATCACAGCTCTGATACTACTGACATGTGGTAAGAATATCTCTGGAAAGAATCTTTGAATTGAGAGATCACAGCTCTGATACTATAGATATGTGGTTAGAATTATCTCAGGAAAGAATCTTTGAATTGAGAGATCACAGCTCTGATACTACAGCCATGTGGTTAGAATGTCTCAGGAAAGAATCTCTGAATTGAGAGATCACAGCTCTGATACTACAGACATGTGGTTAGAATGTCTCAGGAAAGAATCTCTGAATGGAGAGATCACAGCGCTGATACTATAGACATGTGGTTAGAATGTCTCTGGAAAGAATCTCTGAATTGAGAGATCACAGCTCTGATACTATGGTCATGGGGTTAGAATGTCTCTGGAAAGAATCTATGAATTGAGAGATTACAGCTCTGATACTACAGATGTGTAGTTAGAATGTCTCAGGAAAGAATCTTTCAATTGAGAGATCACACCTCTGATACTACAGACATGTGGTTTGAATGTTTCAGGAAAGAATCTCTGAATTGAGAGATCACAGCTGTGATACTTTAGACATGTGGTTAGAATGCCTCAGGAAAGAATCTCTGAATTGAGAGATCACAGCTCTGATACTATAGACATGTGGTTTGAATGTCTCAGGAAAGAATCTCTGAATTGAGAGATCACAGCTCTGATACTTTAGACATGTGGTTAGAATGCCTCAGGAAAGAATCTCTGATTTGAGAGATCACAGCTCTGATACTATAGACATGTGGTTAGAATGTGTCAGGAAAGAATCTCTGCATTGAGAGATCACAGCTCTGATACTACCGATATGTGGTTAGAATGTCTCAGGAAAGAATTTCTGAATTGAGAGATCACAGCTCTGATACTATAGATATGGGGTTAGAATTATCTCAGGAATGAATCTTTGAATTGAGAGATCACAGCTCTGATACTACAGCCATGTGGTTAGAATGTGTCAGGAAAGAATCTCTGCATTGAGAGATCACAGCTCTGATACTACCGATATGTGGTTAGAATGTCTCAGGAAAGAATTTCTGAATTGAGAGATCACAGCTCTGATACTATAGACATGTGCTTAGAATGTCTCACGAAAGAAACTCTGAATTGAGAGTTCACAGCTCTGATGCTACAGATATGTGGTTAGAATGTCTCAGAAAAGAATCTCTAAATTGAGAGATCACAGCTCTGATACTACAGACATGTAGTTAGAATGTCTCAGGAAATAATCTCTGAATTGAGAGATCACAGCTCTGATACTATAGACATGTGCTTAGAATGTCTCAGGAAAGAAACTCTGAATTGAGAGATCACAGCTCTGATAATACAGACATGTGGTTAGTGTGTCTCTGGAAGGAATCTCTGAATTGAGAGATCACAGCTCTGTTACTATTGTCATGTGTTTAGAATGTCTCAGGAAAGAATCTCTGAATTGAGAGATCACAGCTCTGATACTACAGACATCTGGTTAGAATGTCTCAGGAAAGAATCTCTGAATTGAGAGATCACACCTCTGATACTACTGACATGTGGTTAGAATCACTCAGGAAAGAATCTCTGAATTGAGAGATCACAGCTCTGATACTATAGACATGTGGCTAGAATGTCTCAGGAAAGAATCTCTGAATTGAGAGATCACAGCTCTGATACTACAGACATGTGGTTAGAATGTCTCAGGAAAGAATCTCTGAATTGAGAGATCACAGTTCTGATACTACAGACATGTGGTAAGAATATCTCTGGAAAGAATCTTTGAATTGAGAGGTCACAGCTCTGATACTATAGATATGTGGTTAGAATTATCTCAGGAAAGAATCTTTGAATTGAGAGATCACAGCTCTGATACTACAGCCATGTGGTTAGAATGTCTCAGGAAAGAATCTCTGAATTGAGAGATCACAGCTCTGATACGATAGACATGTGGTTAGAATGTCTCAGGAAAGAATCTCTGAATTGAGATATCAAAGCTCTGAAACTATAGACATCTGGTTAGAATGTCTCAGGAAAGAATCTCTGAATTGAGAGATCACAGCTCTGATACTACAAACATGTGGTAAGAATATCTCTGGAAAGAATCTTTGAATTGAGAGATCACAGCTCTGATACTATAGATATGTGTTTAGAATTATATCAGGAAAGAATCTTTGAATTGAGAGATCACAGCTCTGATACTACAGCCATGTGGTTAGAATGTGTCAGGAAAGAATCTCTGAATTGAGATATCACAGCTCTGATACTACAGACATGTAGTTAGAATGTCTCAGGAAAGAATCTTTGAATTGAGAGATCACACCTCTGATACTACAGACATGTGGTTTGAATGTCTCAGGAAAGAATCTCTGAATTGAGAGATCACAGCTCTGATACTTTAGACATGTGGTTAGAATGTCTCAGGAAAGAATCTCTGAATTGAGAGAAAACAGGTCTGATACTATAGACATGTTGTTAGAATGTCTCAGGAAAGAATCTCTGCATTGAGAGATCACAGCTCTGATACTACCGATATGTGGTTAGAATATCTCAGGAAAGAATTTCTGAATTGAGAGATCACAGCTCTGATACTATAGACATGTGCTTAGAATGTCTCAGGAAAGAAACTCTAAATTGAGGGATCACAGCTCTGATACTACAGACATGTAGTTAGAATGTTTCAGGAAATGATCTCTGAATTGAGAGATCACAGCTCTGATACTACAGACATCTGGTTAGAATGTCTCAGGAAAGAATCTCTGAATTGAGAGATCACACCTCTGATACTACTGACATGTGGTTAGAATCACTCAGGAAAGAATCTCTGAATTGAGAGATCACAGATCTGATACTATAGACATGTGGCTAGAATGTCTCAGGAAAGAATCTCTGAATTGAGAGATCACAGCTCTGATACTACAGACATGTGGTTAGAATGTCTCAGGAAAGAATCTCTGAATTGAGAGATCACAGCTCTGATACTACAGACATGTGGTAAGAATATCTCTGGAAAGAGTCTTTGAATTGAGAGATCACAGCTCTGATACTATAGATATGTGGTTAGAATTATCTCAGGAAAGAATCTTTGAATTGAGAGATCACAGCTCTGATACTACAGACATGTGGTTTGAATGTCTCAGGAAAGAATCTCTGAATTGAGAGATCACAGCTCTGACACTTTAGACATGTGGTTAGAATGCCTCAGGAAAGAGTCTCTGAATTGAGAGATCACAGCTCTGATACTACAGCCATGTGATTAGAATGTCTCAGGAAAGAATCTCTGAATTGAGAGATCACAGCTCTGACACTATAGATATGTGGTTAGAATGTCTCAGCAAAGAATCTCTGAATTGAGAGATCACAGCTCTGATACTACAGACATGTGGTTAGAATGTCTCAGGAAAGAATCTCTGAATGGGGAGATCACATCTCTGATACTATAGACATTGGGTTAGAATGTCTCTGGAAAGAATCTCTGAATTGAGAGATCACAGCTCTGATACTATGGTCATGTGGTTAGAATGTCTCTGGAAAGAATCTCTGAATTGAGAGATCACAGCTCTGATACTATTGTCATTAGGTTAGAATGTCTCAGGAAATAATCTTTGAATTGAGAGATCACACCTCTGATACTACAGACATGTGGTTTGAATGTCTCAGGAAAGAATCTCTGAATTGAGAGATCACAGCTCTGATACTACCGATATGTGGTTAGAATATCTCAGGATAGAATTTTTGAATTTAGAGATCACAGCTCTGATGCTATAGACATGTGCTTAGAATGTCTCAGGAAGGAAACTCTGAATTGAGAGATCACAGCTCCGATACTACAGATATGTTGTTAGAATGTCTCAGGAAAGAATCTCTAAATTGAGAGATCACAGCTCAGATACTACAGACATGTAGTTAGAATATCTCAGGAAATAATCTCTGAATTGAGAGATCACAGCTCTGATACTATAGACATGTGACTAGAATGTCTCAGGAAAGAAACTCTGAATTGAGAGTTCACAGCTCTGATACTACAGATATGTGGTTAGAATGTCTCAGAAAAGAATCTCTAAATTGAGAGATCACAGCTCTGATACTACAGACATGTAGTTAGAATGTCTCAGGAAATAATCTCTGAATTGAGAGATCTCAGCTCTGATACTATAGACATGTGCTTAGAATGTCTCAGCAAAGAAACTCTGAATTGAGAGATCACAGCTCTGATACTACAAACATGTGGTTAGTGTGTCTCTGGAAGGAATCTCTGAATTGAAAGATCACAGCTCTGTTACTATTGTCATGTGTTTAGAATGTCTCATGAAAGAATCTCTGAATTGAGAGATCACAGCTCTGATACTACAGACATCTGGTTAGAATGTCTCAGGAAAGAATCTCTGAATTGAGAGATCACACCTCTGATACTACTGACATGTGGTTAGAATCACTCAGGAAAGAATCTCTGAATTGAGAGATCACAGCTCTGATACTATAGACATGTGGCTAGAATGTCTCAGGAAAGAATCTCTGAATTGAGAGATCACAGCTCTGATACTACAGACATGTGGTTAGAATGTCTCAGGAAAGAATCTCTGAATTGAGAGATCACAGCTCTGATACTACTGACATGTGGTAAGAATATCTCTGGAAAGAATCTTTGAATTGAGAGATCACAGCTCTGATACTATAGATATGTGGTTAGAATTATCTCAGGAAAGAATCTTTGAATTGAGAGATCACAGCTCTGATACTACAGCCATGTGGTTAGAATGTCTCAGGAAAGAATCTCTGAATTGAGAGATCACAGCTCTGATACTACAGACATGTGGTTAGAATGTCTCAGGAAAGAATCTCTGAATGGAGAGATCACAGCGCTGATACTATAGACATGTGGTTAGAATGTCTCTGGAAAGAATCTCTGAATTGAGAGATCACAGCTCTGATACTATGGTCATGGGGTTAGAATGTCTCTGGAAAGAATCTATGAATTGAGAGATTACAGCTCTGATACTACAGATGTGTAGTTAGAATGTCTCAGGAAAGAATCTTTCAATTGAGAGATCACACCTCTGATACTACAGACATGTGGTTTGAATGTTTCAGGAAAGAATCTCTGAATTGAGAGATCACAGCTGTGATACTTTAGACATGTGGTTAG
This sequence comes from Eledone cirrhosa, assembly GCA_964016885.1. Taxonomy (NCBI): domain Eukaryota; kingdom Metazoa; phylum Mollusca; class Cephalopoda; order Octopoda; family Eledonidae; genus Eledone; species Eledone cirrhosa. The sequence goes on along the minus strand of OZ024757.1, from coordinate 2,840,619 downwards.
AATGCCTCAGGAAAGAATCTCTGAATTGAGAGATCACAGCTCTGATACTATAGACATGTGGTTTGAATGTCTCAGGAAAGAATCTCTGAATTGAGAGATCACAGCTCTGATACTTTAGACATGTGGTTAGAATGCCTCAGGAAAGAATCTCTGATTTGAGAGATCACAGCTCTGATACTATAGACATGTGGTTAGAATGTGTCAGGAAAGAATCTCTGCATTGAGAGATCACAGCTCTGATACTACCGATATGTGGTTAGAATGTCTCAGGAAAGAATTTCTGAATTGAGAGATCACAGCTCTGATACTATAGATATGGGGTTAGAATTATCTCAGGAATGAATCTTTGAATTGAGAGATCACAGCTCTGATACTACAGCCATGTGGTTAGAATGTGTCAGGAAAGAATCTCTGCATTGAGAGATCACAGCTCTGATACTACCGATATGTGGTTAGAATGTCTCAGGAAAGAATTTCTGAATTGAGAGATCACAGCTCTGATACTATAGACATGTGCTTAGAATGTCTCACGAAAGAAACTCTGAATTGAGAGTTCACAGCTCTGATGCTACAGATATGTGGTTAGAATGTCTCAGAAAAGAATCTCTAAATTGAGAGATCACAGCTCTGATACTACAGACATGTAGTTAGAATGTCTCAGGAAATAATCTCTGAATTGAGAGATCACAGCTCTGATACTATAGACATGTGCTTAGAATGTCTCAGGAAAGAAACTCTGAATTGAGAGATCACAGCTCTGATAATACAGACATGTGGTTAGTGTGTCTCTGGAAGGAATCTCTGAATTGAGAGATCACAGCTCTGTTACTATTGTCATGTGTTTAGAATGTCTCAGGAAAGAATCTCTGAATTGAGAGATCACAGCTCTGATACTACAGACATCTGGTTAGAATGTCTCAGGAAAGAATCTCTGAATTGAGAGATCACACCTCTGATACTACTGACATGTGGTTAGAATCACTCAGGAAAGAATCTCTGAATTGAGAGATCACAGCTCTGATACTATAGACATGTGGCTAGAATGTCTCAGGAAAGAATCTCTGAATTGAGAGATCACAGCTCTGATACTACAGACATGTGGTTAGAATGTCTCAGGAAAGAATCTCTGAATTGAGAGATCACAGTTCTGATACTACAGACATGTGGTAAGAATATCTCTGGAAAGAATCTTTGAATTGAGAGGTCACAGCTCTGATACTATAGATATGTGGTTAGAATTATCTCAGGAAAGAATCTTTGAATTGAGAGATCACAGCTCTGATACTACAGCCATGTGGTTAGAATGTCTCAGGAAAGAATCTCTGAATTGAGAGATCACAGCTCTGATACGATAGACATGTGGTTAGAATGTCTCAGGAAAGAATCTCTGAATTGAGATATCAAAGCTCTGAAACTATAGACATCTGGTTAGAATGTCTCAGGAAAGAATCTCTGAATTGAGAGATCACAGCTCTGATACTACAAACATGTGGTAAGAATATCTCTGGAAAGAATCTTTGAATTGAGAGATCACAGCTCTGATACTATAGATATGTGTTTAGAATTATATCAGGAAAGAATCTTTGAATTGAGAGATCACAGCTCTGATACTACAGCCATGTGGTTAGAATGTGTCAGGAAAGAATCTCTGAATTGAGATATCACAGCTCTGATACTACAGACATGTAGTTAGAATGTCTCAGGAAAGAATCTTTGAATTGAGAGATCACACCTCTGATACTACAGACATGTGGTTTGAATGTCTCAGGAAAGAATCTCTGAATTGAGAGATCACAGCTCTGATACTTTAGACATGTGGTTAGAATGTCTCAGGAAAGAATCTCTGAATTGAGAGAAAACAGGTCTGATACTATAGACATGTTGTTAGAATGTCTCAGGAAAGAATCTCTGCATTGAGAGATCACAGCTCTGATACTACCGATATGTGGTTAGAATATCTCAGGAAAGAATTTCTGAATTGAGAGATCACAGCTCTGATACTATAGACATGTGCTTAGAATGTCTCAGGAAAGAAACTCTAAATTGAGGGATCACAGCTCTGATACTACAGACATGTAGTTAGAATGTTTCAGGAAATGATCTCTGAATTGAGAGATCACAGCTCTGATACTACAGACATCTGGTTAGAATGTCTCAGGAAAGAATCTCTGAATTGAGAGATCACACCTCTGATACTACTGACATGTGGTTAGAATCACTCAGGAAAGAATCTCTGAATTGAGAGATCACAGATCTGATACTATAGACATGTGGCTAGAATGTCTCAGGAAAGAATCTCTGAATTGAGAGATCACAGCTCTGATACTACAGACATGTGGTTAGAATGTCTCAGGAAAGAATCTCTGAATTGAGAGATCACAGCTCTGATACTACAGACATGTGGTAAGAATATCTCTGGAAAGAATCTTTGAATTGAGAGATCACAGCTCTGATACTATAGATATATGGTTAGAATTATCTCAGGAAAGAATCTTTGAATTGAGAGATCACAGCTCTGATACTACAGCCATGTGGTTAGAATGTCTCAGGAAAGAATCTCTGAATTGAGAGATCACAGCTCTGATACTATAGACATGTGGCTAGAATGTCTCAGGAAAGAATCTCTGAATTGAGAGATCACAGCTCTGATACTACAGACATGTGGTTAGAATGCCTCAGGAAAGAGTCTCTGAATTGAGAGATCACAGCTCCGATACTACAGCCATGTGATTAGAATGTCTCATGAAAGAATCTCTGAATTGAGAGATCACAGCTCTGACACTATAGACATGTGGTTAGAATGTCTCAGGAAAGAATCTCTGAATGGGGAGATCACATCTCTGATACTATAGACATTTGGTTAGAATGTCTCTGGAAAGAATCTCTGAATTGAGAGATCACAGCTCTGATACTACAGACATGTAGTTAGAATGTCTCTGGAAATAATCTTTGAATTGAGAGATCACATCTCTGATACTACAGACATGTGATTTGAATGTCTCAGGAAAGAATCTCTGAATTGAGAGATCACAGCTCTGATACTTTAGACATGTGGTTAGCATGTCTCAGGAAAGAATCTCTGAATTGAGAGAAAACAGTTCTGATACTATAGACATGTGGTTAGAATGTCTCAGGAAAGAATCTCTGCATTGAGAGATCACAGCTCTGATACTACAGACATGTGGTTAGAATGTCTCAGGAAAGAATCTCTGAATTGAGAGATCACAGTTCTGATACTATAGACATGTGGCTAGAATGTCTCAGGAAAGAATCTCTGAATTGAGAGATCACAGCTCTGATACTACAGACATGTGGTTAGAATGTCTCAGGAAAGAATCTCTGAATTGAGAGATCACAGCTCTGATACTACAGACATGTGGTAAGAATATCTCTGGAAAGAGTCTTTGAATTGAGAGATCACAGCTCTGATACTATAGATATGTGGTTAGAATTATCTCAGGAAAGAATCTTTGAATTGAGAGATCACAGCTCTGATACTACAGCCATGTGGTTAGAATGTCTCAGGAAAGAATCTCTCAATGGAGAGATCACAGCTCTGATACTATAGACATGTGGTTAGAACGTCTCTGGAAAGAACCTCTGAATTGAGAGATCACAGCTCTGATACTATGGTCATGGGGTTAGAATGTCTCTGCAAGGAATCTATGAATTGAGAGATTACAGCTCTGATACTACAGACATGTAGTTAGAATGTCTCAGGAAAGAATCTTTGAATTGAGAGATCACACCTCTGATACTACAGACATGTGGTTTGAATGTCTCAGGAAAGAATCTCTGAATTGAGAGATCACAGCTCTGACACTATAGATATGTGGTTAGAATGTCTCAGCAAAGAATCTCTGAATTGAGAGATCACAGCTCTGATACTACAGACATGTGGTTAGAATGTCTCAGGAAAGAATCTCTGAATGGGGAGATCACATCTCTGATACTATAGACATTGGGTTAGAATGTCTCTGGAAAGAATCTCTGAATTGAGAGATCACAGCTCTGATACTATGGTCATGTGGTTAGAATGTCTCTGGAAAGAATCTCTGAATTGAGAGATCACAGCTCTGATACTATTGTCATTAGGTTAGAATGTCTCAGGAAATAATCTTTGAATTGAGAGATCACACCTCTGATACTACAGACATGTGGTTTGAATGTCTCAGGAAAGAATCTCTGAATTGAGAGATCACAGCTCTGATACTACCGATATGTGGTTAGAATATCTCAGGATAGAATTTTTGAATTTAGAGATCACAGCTCTGATGCTATAGACATGTGCTTAGAATGTCTCAGGAAGGAAACTCTGAATTGAGAGATCACAGCTCCGATACTACAGATATGTTGTTAGAATGTCTCAGGAAAGAATCTCTAAATTGAGAGATCACAGCTCAGATACTACAGACATGTAGTTAGAATATCTCAGGAAATAATCTCTGAATTGAGAGATCACAGCTCTGATACTATAGACATGTGACTAGAATGTCTCAGGAAAGAAACTCTGAATTGAGAGTTCACAGCTCTGATACTACAGATATGTGGTTAGAATGTCTCAGAAAAGAATCTCTAAATTGAGAGATCACAGCTCTGATACTACAGACATGTAGTTAGAATGTCTCAGGAAATAATCTCTGAATTGAGAGATCTCAGCTCTGATACTATAGACATGTGCTTAGAATGTCTCAGCAAAGAAACTCTGAATTGAGAGATCACAGCTCTGATACTACAAACATGTGGTTAGTGTGTCTCTGGAAGGAATCTCTGAATTGAAAGATCACAGCTCTGTTACTATTGTCATGTGTTTAGAATGTCTCATGAAAGAATCTCTGAATTGAGAGATCACAGCTCTGATACTACAGACATCTGGTTAGAATGTCTCAGGAAAGAATCTCTGAATTGAGAGATCACACCTCTGATACTACTGACATGTGGTTAGAATCACTCAGGAAAGAATCTCTGAATTGAGAGATCACAGCTCTGATACTATAGACATGTGGCTAGAATGTCTCAGGAAAGAATCTCTGAATTGAGAGATCACAGCTCTGATACTACAGACATGTGGTTAGAATGTCTCAGGAAAGAATCTCTGAATTGAGAGATCACAGCTCTGATACTACTGACATGTGGTAAGAATATCTCTGGAAAGAATCTTTGAATTGAGAGATCACAGCTCTGATACTATAGATATGTGGTTAGAATTATCTCAGGAAAGAATCTTTGAATTGAGAGATCACAGCTCTGATACTACAGCCATGTGGTTAGAATGTCTCAGGAAAGAATCTCTGAATTGAGAGATCACAGCTCTGATACTACAGACATGTGGTTAGAATGTCTCAGGAAAGAATCTCTGAATGGAGAGATCACAGCGCTGATACTATAGACATGTGGTTAGAATGTCTCTGGAAAGAATCTCTGAATTGAGAGATCACAGCTCTGATACTATGGTCATGGGGTTAGAATGTCTCTGGAAAGAATCTATGAATTGAGAGATTACAGCTCTGATACTACAGATGTGTAGTTAGAATGTCTCAGGAAAGAATCTTTCAATTGAGAGATCACACCTCTGATACTACAGACATGTGGTTTGAATGTTTCAGGAAAGAATCTCTGAATTGAGAGATCACAGCTGTGATACTTTAGACATGTGGTTAGAATGCCTCAGGAAAGAATCTCTGAATTGAGAGATCACAGCTCTGATACTATAGACATGTGGTTTGAATGTCTCAGGAAAGAATCTCTGAATTGAGAGATCACAGCTCTGATACTTTAGACATGTGGTTAGAATGCCTCAGGAAAGAATCTCTGATTTGAGAGATCACAGCTCTGATACTATAGACATGTGGTTAGAATGTGTCAGGAAAGAATCTCTGCATTGAGAGATCACAGCTCTGATACTACCGATATGTGGTTAGAATGTCTCAGGAAAGAATTTCTGAATTGAGAGATCACAGCTCTGATACTATAGATATGGGGTTAGAATTATCTCAGGAATGAATCTTTGAATTGAGAGATCACAGCTCTGATACTACAGCCATGTGGTTAGAATGTGTCAGGAAAGAATCTCTGCATTGAGAGATCACAGCTCTGATACTACCGATATGTGGTTAGAATGTCTCAGGAAAGAATTTCTGAATTGAGAGATCACAGCTCTGATACTATAGACATGTGCTTAGAATGTCTCACGAAAGAAACTCTGAATTGAGAGTTCACAGCTCTGATGCTACAGATATGTGGTTAGAATGTCTCAGAAAAGAATCTCTAAATTGAGAGATCACAGCTCTGATACTACAGACATGTAGTTAGAATGTCTCAGGAAATAATCTCTGAATTGAGAGATCACAGCTCTGATACTATAGACATGTGCTTAGAATGTCTCAGGAAAGAAACTCTGAATTGAGAGATCACAGCTCTGATAATACAGACATGTGGTTAGTGTGTCTCTGGAAGGAATCTCTGAATTGAGAGATCACAGCTCTGTTACTATTGTCATGTGTTTAGAATGTCTCAGGAAAGAATCTCTGAATTGAGAGATCACAGCTCTGATACTACAGACATCTGGTTAGAATGTCTCAGGAAAGAATCTCTGAATTGAGAGATCACACCTCTGATACTACTGACATGTGGTTAGAATCACTCAGGAAAGAATCTCTGAATTGAGAGATCACAGCTCTGATACTATAGACATGTGGCTAGAATGTCTCAGGAAAGAATCTCTGAATTGAGAGATCACAGCTCTGATACTACAGACATGTGGTTAGAATGTCTCAGGAAAGAATCTCTGAATTGAGAGATCACAGTTCTGATACTACAGACATGTGGTAAGAATATCTCTGGAAAGAATCTTTGAATTGAGAGGTCACAGCTCTGATACTATAGATATGTGGTTAGAATTATCTCAGGAAAGAATCTTTGAATTGAGAGATCACAGCTCTGATACTACAGCCATGTGGTTAGAATGTCTCAGGAAAGAATCTCTGAATTGAGAGATCACAGCTCTGATACGATAGACATGTGGTTAGAATGTCTCAGGAAAGAATCTCTGAATTGAGATATCAAAGCTCTGAAACTATAGACATCTGGTTAGAATGTCTCAGGAAAGAATCTCTGAATTGAGAGATCACAGCTCTGATACTACAAACATGTGGTAAGAATATCTCTGGAAAGAATCTTTGAATTGAGAGATCACAGCTCTGATACTATAGATATGTGTTTAGAATTATATCAGGAAAGAATCTTTGAATTGAGAGATCACAGCTCTGATACTACAGCCATGTGGTTAGAATGTGTCAGGAAAGAATCTCTGAATTGAGATATCACAGCTCTGATACTACAGACATGTAGTTAGAATGTCTCAGGAAAGAATCTTTGAATTGAGAGATCACACCTCTGATACTACAGACATGTGGTTTGAATGTCTCAGGAAAGAATCTCTGAATTGAGAGATCACAGCTCTGATACTTTAGACATGTGGTTAGAATGTCTCAGGAAAGAATCTCTGAATTGAGAGAAAACAGGTCTGATACTATAGACATGTTGTTAGAATGTCTCAGGAAAGAATCTCTGCATTGAGAGATCACAGCTCTGATACTACCGATATGTGGTTAGAATATCTCAGGAAAGAATTTCTGAATTGAGAGATCACAGCTCTGATACTATAGACATGTGCTTAGAATGTCTCAGGAAAGAAACTCTAAATTGAGGGATCACAGCTCTGATACTACAGACATGTAGTTAGAATGTTTCAGGAAATGATCTCTGAATTGAGAGATCACAGCTCTGATACTACAGACATCTGGTTAGAATGTCTCAGGAAAGAATCTCTGAATTGAGAGATCACACCTCTGATACTACTGACATGTGGTTAGAATCACTCAGGAAAGAATCTCTGAATTGAGAGATCACAGATCTGATACTATAGACATGTGGCTAGAATGTCTCAGGAAAGAATCTCTGAATTGAGAGATCACAGCTCTGATACTACAGACATGTGGTTAGAATGTCTCAGGAAAGAATCTCTGAATTGAGAGATCACAGCTCTGATACTACAGACATGTGGTAAGAATATCTCTGGAAAGAATCTTTGAATTGAGAGATCACAGCTCTGATACTATAGATATATGGTTAGAATTATCTCAGGAAAGAATCTTTGAATTGAGAGATCACAGCTCTGATACTACAGCCATGTGGTTAGAATGTCTCAGGAAAGAATCTCTGAATTGAGAGATCACAGCTCTGATACTATAGACATGTGGCTAGAATGTCTCAGGAAAGAATCTCTGAATTGAGAGATCACAGCTCTGATACTACAGACATGTGGTTAGAATGCCTCAGGAAAGAGTCTCTGAATTGAGAGATCACAGCTCCGATACTACAGCCATGTGATTAGAATGTCTCATGAAAGAATCTCTGAATTGAGAGATCACAGCTCTGACACTATAGACATGTGGTTAGAATGTCTCAGGAAAGAATCTCTGAATGGGGAGATCACATCTCTGATACTATAGACATTTGGTTAGAATGTCTCTGGAAAGAATCTCTGAATTGAGAGATCACAGCTCTGATACTACAGACATGTAGTTAGAATGTCTCTGGAAATAATCTTTGAATTGAGAGATCACATCTCTGATACTACAGACATGTGGTTTGAATGTTTCAGGAAAGAATCTCTGAATTGAGAGATCACAGCTGTGATACTTTAGACATGTGGTTAGCATGTCTCAGGAAAGAATCTCTGAATTGAGAGAAAACAGTTCTGATACTATAGACATGTGGTTAGAATGTCTCAGGAAAGAATCTCTGCATTGAGAGATCACAGCTCTGATACTACAGACATGTGGTTAGAATGTCTCAGGAAAGAATCTCTGAATTGAGAGATCACAGTTCTGATACTATAGACATGTGGCTAGAATGTCTCAGGAAAGAATCTCTGAATTGAGAGATCACAGCTCTGATACTACAGACATGTGGTTAGAATGTCTCAGGAAAGAATCTCTGAATTGAGAGATCACAGCTCTGATACTACAGACATGTGGTAAGAATATCTCTGGAAAGAGTCTTTGAATTGAGAGATCACAGCTCTGATACTATAGATATGTGGTTAGAATTATCTCAGGAAAGAATCTTTGAATTGAGAGATCACAGCTCTGATACTACAGCCATGTGGTTAGAATGTCTCAGGAAAGAATCTCTCAATGGAGAGATCACAGCTCTGATACTATAGACATGTGGTTAGAACGTCTCTGGAAAGAACCTCTGAATTGAGAGATCACAGCTCTGATACTATGGTCATGGGGTTAGAATGTCTCTGCAAGGAATCTATGAATTGAGAGATTACAGCTCTGATACTACAGACATGTAGTTAGAATGTCTCAGGAAAGAATCTTTGAATTGAGAGATCACACCTCTGATACTACAGACATGTGGTTTGAATGTCTCAGGAAAGAATTTCTGAATTGAGAGATCACAGCTCTGATACTATAGATATGGGGTTAGAATTATCTCAGGAATGAATCTTTGAATTGAGAGATCACAGCTCTGATACTACATCCATGTGGTTAGAATGTCTCAGGAAAGAATCTCTGAATTGAGAGATCACAGTTCTGATGCTATAGACATGTGGTTAGAATGTCTCAGGAAAGAATCTCTGAATTGAGAGATCAAAGCTCTGAAACTATAGCCATCTGGTTAGAATGTCTCAGGAAAGAATCTCTGAATTGAGAAATCACACCTCTGATACTACAGACATGTGGATAGAATCACTCAGGAAAGAATCTCTGAATTGAGAGATCACAGCTCTGATACTATAGACATGTGGCTTGAATGTCTCTGGAAAGAATCCCTGAATTGAGAGATCACAGCTCTGATACTACAGACATGTGGTTAGAATGTCTCAGGAAAGAATCTCTGAATTGAGAGATCACAGCTCTGATACTACAAACATGTGGTAAGAATATCTCTCGAAAGAATCTTTGAATTGAGAGATCACAGCTCTGATACTATAGATATGTGGTTAGAATTATATTAGGAAAGAATCTTTGAATTGAGAGATCACAGCTCTGATACTACAGCCATGTGGTTAGAATGTCTCAGGAAAGAATCTCTTAATTGAGAGATCACAGCTCAGATACTACAGAAATGTGGTTAGAATGTCTCACGAAAGAATCTCTGAATGGAGAGATCACTTCTCTGATACTGTAGACATGTGGTTAGAATGTCTCAGGAAAGAATCTCTGAATTGAGAGATCACACCTCTGATACTACTGACATGTGGTTAGAATCACTCAGGAAAGAATCTCTGAATTGAGAGATCACAGCTCTGATACTTTAGACATGTGGCTAGAATGTCTCTGGAAAGAATCTCTGAATTGAGAGATCACAGCTCTGATACTACAGACATGTGGTTAGAATGTCTCATGAAAGAATCTCTGAATTGAGAGATCACAGCTCTGATACTACAAACATGTGGTAAGAATATCTCTCGAAAGAATCTTTGAATTGAGAGATCACAGCTCTGATACTATAGATATGTGGTTAGAATTATATCAGGAAAGAATCTTTGAATTGAGAGATCACAGCTCTGATAGTATAGACGTGTGGTTAGAATGTGTCAGGAAAGAATCTCTGAATTGAGATATCACATCTCTGATACTGTAGACATGTGGTTAGAATGTCTCTGGAAAGAATCTCTGAATTGAGAGATCACAGCTCTGATACTATGGTCATGTGGTTAGAATGTCTCTGGAAAGAATCTCTGAATTGACAGATCACAGCTCTGATACTACAGACATGTAGTTAGAATGTCTCAGGAAAGAATCTTTGAATTGAGAGATCACACCTCTGATACTACAGACATGTGGTTTGAATGTCTCAGGAAAGAATCTCTGAATTGAGAGATCACAGCTCTGATACTTTAGACATGTGGTTAGAATGTCTCAGGAAAGAATCTCTGCATTGAGAGATCACAGCTCTGATACTACCGATATGTGGTTAGAATATTTCAGGAAAGAATTTCTGAATTGAGAGATCACAGCACTGATACTACAGCCATGTGCTTAGAATGTCTCAGGAAAGAAACTCTGAATTGAGAGATCACAGCTCTGATACTACAGATATGTGGTTAGAATGTCTCAGGAAAGAATCTCTAAATTGAGGGATCACAGCTCTGATACTACAGACATGTAGTTAGAATGTTTCAGGAAAGAATCTCTGAATTGAGAGATCACAGTTCTGATACTACTGACATGTGGTTAGAATCACTCAGGAAAGAATCTCTGAATTGAGGGATCACAGTTCTGATACTATAGACATGTGGCTAGAATGTCTCAGGAAAGAATCTCTGAATTGAGAGATCACAGCTCTGATACTACAGACATGTGGTTAGAATGTCTCAGGAAAGAATCTCTGAATTGAGAGATCACAGCTCTGATACTACAGACATGTGGTAAGAATATCTCTGGAAAGAGTCTTTGAATTGAGAGATCACAGCTCTGATACTATAGATATGTGGTTAGAATTATCTCAGGAAAGAATCTTTGAATTGAGAGATCACAGCTCTGATACTACAGACATGTGGTTTGAATGTCTCAGGAAAGAATCTCTGAATTGAGAGATCACAGCTCTGACACTTTAGACATGTGGTTAGAATGCCTCAGGAAAGAGTCTCTGAATTGAGAGATCACAGCTCTGATACTACAGCCATGTGATTAGAATGTCTCAGGAAAGAATCTCTGAATTGAGAGATCACAGCTCTGACACTATAGATATGTGGTTAGAATGTCTCAGCAAAGAATCTCTGAATTGAGAGATCACAGCTCTGATACTACAGACATGTGGTTAGAATGTCTCAGGAAAGAATCTCTGAATGGGGAGATCACATCTCTGATACTATAGACATTGGGTTAGAATGTCTCTGGAAAGAATCTCTGAATTGAGAGATCACAGCTCTGATACTATGGTCATGTGGTTAGAATGTCTCTGGAAAGAATCTCTGAATTGAGAGATCACAGCTCTGATACTATTGTCATTAGGTTAGAATGTCTCAGGAAATAATCTTTGAATTGAGAGATCACACCTCTGATACTACAGACATGTGGTTTGAATGTCTCAGGAAAGAATCTCTGAATTGAGAGATCACAGCTCTGATACTACCGATATGTGGTTAGAATATCTCAGGATAGAATTTTTGAATTTAGAGATCACAGCTCTGATGCTATAGACATGTGCTTAGAATGTCTCAGGAAGGAAACTCTGAATTGAGAGATCACAGCTCCGATACTACAGATATGTTGTTAGAATGTCTCAGGAAAGAATCTCTAAATTGAGAGATCACAGCTCAGATACTACAGACATGTAGTTAGAATATCTCAGGAAATAATCTCTGAATTGAGAGATCACAGCTCTGATACTATAGACATGTGACTAGAATGTCTCAGGAAAGAAACTCTGAATTGAGAGTTCACAGCTCTGATACTACAGATATGTGGTTAGAATGTCTCAGAAAAGAATCTCTAAATTGAGAGATCACAGCTCTGATACTACAGACATGTAGTTAGAATGTCTCAGGAAATAATCTCTGAATTGAGAGATCTCAGCTCTGATACTATAGACATGTGCTTAGAATGTCTCAGCAAAGAAACTCTGAATTGAGAGATCACAGCTCTGATACTACAAACATGTGGTTAGTGTGTCTCTGGAAGGAATCTCTGAATTGAAAGATCACAGCTCTGTTACTATTGTCATGTGTTTAGAATGTCTCATGAAAGAATCTCTGAATTGAGAGATCACAGCTCTGATACTACAGACATCTGGTTAGAATGTCTCAGGAAAGAATCTCTGAATTGAGAGATCACACCTCTGATACTACTGACATGTGGTTAGAATCACTCAGGAAAGAATCTCTGAATTGAGAGATCACAGCTCTGATACTATAGACATGTGGCTAGAATGTCTCAGGAAAGAATCTCTGAATTGAGAGATCACAGCTCTGATACTACAGACATGTGGTTAGAATGTCTCAGGAAAGAATCTCTGAATTGAGAGATCACAGCTCTGATACTACTGACATGTGGTAAGAATATCTCTGGAAAGAATCTTTGAATTGAGAGATCACAGCTCTGATACTATAGATATGTGGTTAGAATTATCTCAGGAAAGAATCTTTGAATTGAGAGATCACAGCTCTGATACTACAGCCATGTGGTTAGAATGTCTCAGGAAAGAATCTCTGAATTGAGAGATCACAGCTCTGATACTACAGACATGTGGTTAGAATGTCTCAGGAAAGAATCTCTGAATGGAGAGATCACAGCGCTGATACTATAGACATGTGGTTAGAATGTCTCTGGAAAGAATCTCTGAATTGAGAGATCACAGCTCTGATACTATGGTCATGGGGTTAGAATGTCTCTGGAAAGAATCTATGAATTGAGAGATTACAGCTCTGATACTACAGATGTGTAGTTAGAATGTCTCAGGAAAGAATCTTTCAATTGAGAGATCACACCTCTGATACTACAGACATGTGGTTTGAATGTTTCAGGAAAGAATCTCTGAATTGAGAGATCACAGCTGTGATACTTTAGACATGTGGTTAGAATGCCTCAGGAAAGAATCTCTGAATTGAGAGATCACAGCTCTGATACTATAGACATGTGGTTTGAATGTCTCAGGAAAGAATCTCTGAATTGAGAGATCACAGCTCTGATACTTTAGACATGTGGTTAGAATGCCTCAGGAAAGAATCTCTGATTTGAGAGATCACAGCTCTGATACTATAGACATGTGGTTAGAATGTGTCAGGAAAGAATCTCTGCATTGAGAGATCACAGCTCTGATACTACCGATATGTGGTTAGAATGTCTCAGGAAAGAATTTCTAAATTGAGAGATCACAGCTCTGATACTATAGATATGGGGTTAGAATTATCTCAGGAATGAATCTTTGAATTGAGAGATCACAGCTCTGATACTACAGCCATGTGGTTAGAATGTGTCAGGAAAGAGTCTCTGCATTGAGAGATCACAGCTCTGATACTACCGATATGTGGTTAGAATGTCTCAGGAAAGAATTTCTGAATTGAGAGATCACAGCTCTGATACTATAGACATGTGCTTAGAATGTCTCACGAAAGAAACTCTGAATTGAGAGTTCACAGCTCTGATGCTACAGATATGTGGTTAGAATGTCTCAGAAAAGAATCTCTAAATTGAGAGATCACAGCTCTGATACTACAGACATGTAGTTAGAATGTCTCAGGAAATAATCTCTGAATTGAGAGATCACAGCTCTGATACTATAGACATGTGCTTAGAATGTCTCAGGAAAGAAACTCTGAATTGAGAGATCACAGCTCTGATAATACAGACATGTGGTTAGTGTGTCTCTGGAAGGAATCTCTGAATTGAGAGATCACAGCTCTGTTACTATTGTCATGTGTTTAGAATGTCTCAGGAAAGAATCTCTGAATTGAGAGATCACAGCTCTGATACTACAGACATCTGGTTAGAATGTCTCAGGAAAGAATCTCTGAATTGAGAGATCACACCTCTGATACTACTGACATGTGGTTAGAATCACTCAGGAAAGAATCTCTGAATTGAGAGATCACAGCTCTGATACTATAGACATGTGGCTAGAATGTCTCAGGAAAGAATCTCTGAATTGAGAGATCACAGCTCTGATACTACAGACATGTGGTTAGAATGTCTCAGGAAAGAATCTCTGAATTGAGAGATCACAGTTCTGATACTACAGACATGTGGTAAGAATATCTCTGGAAAGAATCTTTGAATTGAGAGGTCACAGCTCTGATACTATAGATATGTGGTTAGAATTATCTCAGGAAAGAATCTTTGAATTGAGAGATCACAGCTCTGATACTACAGCCATGTGGTTAGAATGTCTCAGGAAAGAATCTCTGAATTGAGAGATCACAGCTCTGATACGATAGACATGTGGTTAGAATGTCTCAGGAAAGAATCTCTGAATTGAGATATCAAAGCTCTGAAACTATAGACATCTGGTTAGAATGTCTCAGGAAAGAATCTCTGAATTGAGAGATCACAGCTCTGATACTACAAACATGTGGTAAGAATATCTCTGGAAAGAATCTTTGAATTGAGAGATCACAGCTCTGATACTATAGATATGTGTTTAGAATTATATCAGGAAAGAATCTTTGAATTGAGAGATCACAGCTCTGATACTACAGCCATGTGGTTAGAATGTGTCAGGAAAGAATCTCTGAATTGAGATATCACAGCTCTGATACTACAGACATGTAGTTAGAATGTCTCAGGAAAGAATCTTTGAATTGAGAGATCACACCTCTGATACTACAGACATGTGGTTTGAATGTCTCAGGAAAGAATCTCTGAATTGAGAGATCACAGCTCTGATACTTTAGACATGTGGTTAGAATGTCTCAGGAAAGAATCTCTGAATTGAGAGAAAACAGGTCTGATACTATAGACATGTTGTTAGAATGTCTCAGGAAAGAATCTCTGCATTGAGAGATCACAGCTCTGATACTACCGATATGTGGTTAGAATATCTCAGGAAAGAATTTCTGAATTGAGAGATCACAGCTCTGATACTATAGACATGTGCTTAGAATGTCTCAGGAAAGAAACTCTAAATTGAGGGATCACAGCTCTGATACTACAGACATGTAGTTAGAATGTTTCAGGAAATGATCTCTGAATTGAGAGATCACAGCTCTGATACTACAGACATCTGGTTAGAATGTCTCAGGAAAGAATCTCTGAATTGAGAGATCACACCTCTGATACTACTGACATGTGGTTAGAATCACTCAGGAAAGAATCTCTGAATTGAGAGATCACAGATCTGATACTATAGACATGTGGCTAGAATGTCTCAGGAAAGAATCTCTGAATTGAGAGATCACAGCTCTGATACTACAGACATGTGGTTAGAATGTCTCAGGAAAGAATCTCTGAATTGAGAGATCACAGCTCTGATACTACAGACATGTGGTAAGAATATCTCTGGAAAGAATCTTTGAATTGAGAGATCACAGCTCTGATACTATAGATATATGGTTAGAATTATCTCAGGAAAGAATCTTTGAATTGAGAGATCACAGCTCTGATACTACAGCCATGTGGTTAGAATGTCTCAGGAAAGAATCTCTGAATTGAGAGATCACAGCTCTGATACTATAGACATGTGGCTAGAATGTCTCAGGAAAGAATCTCTGAATTGAGAGATCACAGCTCTGATACTACAGACATGTGGTTAGAATGCCTCAGGAAAGAGTCTCTGAATTGAGAGATCACAGCTCCGATACTACAGCCATGTGATTAGAATGTCTCATGAAAGAATCTCTGAATTGAGAGATCACAGCTCTGACACTATAGACATGTGGTTAGAATGTCTCAGGAAAGAATCTCTGAATGGGGAGATCACATCTCTGATACTATAGACATTTGGTTAGAATGTCTCTGGAAAGAATCTCTGAATTGAGAGATCACAGCTCTGATACTACAGACATGTAGTTAGAATGTCTCTGGAAATAATCTTTGAATTGAGAGATCACACCTCTGATACTACAGACATGTGATTTGAATGTCTCAGGAAAGAATCTCTGAATTGAGAGATCACAGCTCTGATACTTTAGACATGTGGTTAGCATGTCTCAGGAAAGAATCTCTGAATTGAGAGAAAACAGTTCTGATACTATAGACATGTGGTTAGAATGTCTCAGGAAAGAATCTCTGCATTGAGAGATCACAGCTCTGATACTACCGATATGTGGTTAGAATATCTCAGGATAGAATTTCTGAATTGAGAGATCACAGCTCTGATACTACAGACATGTGTTTAGAATGTCTCAGGAAAGAATCTCTGAATTGAGAGAGCACAGCTCTGATACTATGGTCATGTGGTTAGAATGTCTCTGGAAAGAATCTATGAATTGAGAGATTACAGCTCTGATACTACAGACATGTAGTTAGAATGTCTCAGGAAAGAATCTTTGAATTGAGAGATCACACCTCTGATACTACAGACATGTGGTTTGAATGTTTCAGGAAAGAATCTCCGAATTGAGAGATCACAGCTGTGATACTTTAGACATGTGGTTAGAATGCCTCAGCAAAGAATCTCTGAATTGAGAGATCACAGCTCTGATACTATAGACATGTGGTTTGAATGTCTCAGGAAAGAATCTCTGAATTGAGAGATCACAGCTCTGATACTTTAGACATGTGGTTAGAATGCCTGAGGAAAGAATCTCTGATTTGAGAGATCACAGCTCTGATACTATAGACATGTGGTTAGAATGTGTCAGGAAAGAATCTCTGCATTGAGAGATCACAGCTCTGATACTACCGATATGTGGTTAGAATGTCTCAGGAAAGAATTTCTGAATTGAGAGATCACAGCTCTGATACTATAGATATGGGGTTAGAATTATCTCAGGAATGAATCTTTGAATTGAGAGATCACAGCTCTGATACTACAGCCATGTGGTTAGAATGTCTCAGGAAAGAATCTCTAAATTGAGAGATCACAGCTCTGATACTACAGACATGTGGTTAGAATGTCTCAGGAAAGAATCTCTGAATGGAGAGATCACAGCTCTGATACTATAGACATGTGGTTAGAATGTCTCTGGAAAGAATCTCTGAATTGAGAGATCACAGCTCTGATACTATGGTCATGTGGTTAGAATGTTTCTGGAAAGAATCTATGAATTGGGAGATTACAGCTCTGATACTACAGACATGTAGTTAGAATGTCTCAGGAAAGAATCTTTGAATTGAGAGATCACACCTCTGATACTACAGACATGTGGTTTGAATGCCTCAGGAAAGAATCTGTGAATTGAGAGATCACAGCTCTGATACTTTAGACATGTGGTTAGAATGCCTCAGGAAAGAATCTCTGAATTGAGAGAGCACAGCTCTGATACTATAGACATGTGGTTTGAATGTCTCAGGAAAGATTCTCTGAATTGAGAGATCACAGCTCTGATACTTTAGACATGTGGTTAGAATGCCTCAGGAAAGAATCTCTGAATTGAGAGATCACAGCTCTGATACTATAGACATGTGGTTAGAATGTGTCAGGAAAGAATCTCTGCATTGAGAGATCACAGCTCTGATACTACCGATATGTGGTTAGAATATCTCAGGAAAGAATTTCTGAATTGAGAGATCACAGCTCTGATACTATAGACATGTGCTTAGAATGTCTCAGGAAAGAAACTCTGAATTGAGAGTTCACAGCTCTGATACTACAGATATGTGTTTAGAATGTCTCAGGAAAGAATCTCTAAATTGAGAGATCACAGCTCTGATACTACAGACATGTAGTTAGAATGTCTCAGGAAATAATCTCTGAATTGAGAGATCACAGCTCTGATACTACCGATATGTGGTTAGAATGTCTCAGGAAAGAATTTCTGAATTGAGAGATCACAGCTCTGATACTATAGACATGTGCTTAGAATGTCTCAGGAAAGAAACTCTGAATTGAGAGATCACAGCTCTGATACTACAGACATGTGGTTAGTGTGTCACTGGAAAGAATCTCTGAATTGAGAGATCACAGCTCTGATACTATTGTCATTTGGTTAGAATGTCTCAGGAAAGAATCTCTGAATTGAGAGATCACATCTCTGATACTATAGACATGTGGTTAGAATGTCTTGGGAATGAATCTCTGAAATGAGAGATCACTGCTCTGATACTACAGACATGTGGTTAGAATGTCTCTGGAAAGAATCTCTGGTTTGAGATATCACAGCTCTGACACTACAGACATGTGGTTAGAATGTCTGAGGAAAGGATCTCTGAATTGCAAGATCACAGCTATGATTCTATAGACATGTGGTTAGAATCTCTGAGGTAAGAATCGCTGGATTGGGCGATCACAGCTCTGATACTACAGACATGTAGTTAGAATGTCTCAGGAAATAATCTCTGAATTGAGAGATCACAGCTCTGATACTATAGACATGTGGCTAGAATGTCTCAGGAAAGAATCTCTGAATTGAGAGATCACAGCTCTGATACTACAGACATGTGGTTTGAATGCCTCAGGAAAGAATCTGTGAATTGAGAGATCACAGCTCTGATACTTTAGACATGTGGTTAGAATGCCTCAGGAAAGAATCTCTGAATTGAGAGAGCACAGCTCTGATACTATAGACATGTGGTTTGAATGTCTCAGGAAAGATTCTCTGAATTGAGAGATCACAGCTCTGATACTTTAGACATGTGGTTAGAATGCCTCAGGAAAGAATCTCTGAATTGAGAGATCACAGCTCTGATACTATAGACATGTGGTTAGAATGTGTCAGGAAAGAATCTCTGCATTGAGATATCACAGCTCTGATACTACAGACATGTGGTTAGTGTGTCTCTGTAAAGAATCTCTGAATTGAGAGATCACAGCTCTGATACTATTGTCATTTGGTTAGAATGTCTCAGGAAAGAATCTCTGAATTGAGAGATCACAGCTCTGATACTATAGACATGTGGTTAGAATGTCTTGGGAATGAATCTCTGAAATGAGAGATCACAGCTCTGATACTACAGACATGTGGTTAGAATGTCTCTGGAAAGAATCTCTGGTTTGAGATATCACAGCTCTGACACTACAGACATCTGGTTAGAATGTCTGAGGAAAGGATCTCTGAATTGCGAGATCACAGCTATGATTCTATAGACATGTGGTTAGAATCTCTGAGGTAAGAATCGCTGGATTGGGAGATTACAGCTCTGATACTACAGACATGTGGTTAGAATGTCTCATGAAAGAATCTCTGGATTGAGAGATCACAGCTCTGATACTACAGATATGTCGTTAGAATGTCTCATGAAAGAATCTCTGGATTGAGAGATCACAGCTCTGATACTACAGATATGTGGTTAGAATGTATCATGAAAGAAACTCTGGATTGAGAGATCACAGCTCTGGTACTACAGATATGTGGTTAGAATTTCTCAGGAAAGTATCTCTGGATTGAGAGATCACAGCTCTGATACTACAGATATGTGGTTAGAATGTCTCAGGAAAGTATCTCTGGATTGAGAGATCACAGCTCTGATACTACAGACATGTGGTTAGAATGTCTCAGGAAAGTATCTCTGGATTGAGAGATCACAGCTCTGATACTATAGACATGTGGTTTAAATATCTTAGGAAAGAATCGCTGGACAGAAAGACCCAGGAGTAGACACTGAATAAGTTGGTTGGATAACATCCATGAGCTTAGCTGGTCTCACTTGGGGATCCAGCCGGATCAGTTGGCGATGGTTGCTTCTGACAGGACCTGCTGGAAGGAGGGTTTGAGGTCTCTGCCGCCATGACACTCTCAAGAAGAAGAAGAAAAAGAAGAAGAAGATAATATCGAGTTTCAGCAGAGAATACTGAGTTACATAAGGCAGGTGTTAACATCTTCAGAGAGAAAGTGGGGAAGGAGAGGGGGAGTGAGAGAGGAGGAGAGTGAGAGGGGCGTGAGAGAGTAAGGGGGTGGGGTGAGAGAAAGGGGGAGAGAAGGAGAGAGAGAGAATGAGAGAGAATTATAAAGAGAGTATAAGAGGGGGCGTGAGAGAGAGAGAAAGAGAAAGAGCACGAGTTAATAAGAGGGAGCATGAGAGAAAGAAAGAGAGGGTGAAAGAGAAAGAAAGAATAAGCAGGAGCGTGAGAAACAGAGAAAGAGAAAAAGAGAGAGAATGAGAGAGAAAGAGAAAGAAAGAGAGAAAGAAAGAGAGAGAAAGAGAGAGAGAAAGAAAGAGAGAGAGAAAGAAAGAGAGAGAATGAGAGAGAAAGAGAATGGGGGAAAGAGAGAGAGAGAGAGAGTGAGAGAGAGAGAGAGAGGGGGGAGAGTGTCCCCGTATTAGAATTGTGATCCTTTATATTATCTTGAAAGTATAAAAGGAAAAGAAAATGGACGTCGGTGGAGTTGGGAGCTAGAGATGAGATCGACTGCAACGTCCTCTATCGGCCGTTGTAACCACTACTACACCGCCCACTATAACAACTATTACAACGCCCTCTATCGGACGCTACAACTAACTCAACGCCCGCTATTGGACGTCCTAACCACTACTACACCGCCCTCTATCGGACGTTCTAACCGCTACTATAACGCCCTCTAACGGACGCTACAACACCTACATCAACGCCCTCTATCGAACGCTACAACAACTACTACAACGGCCTCTATCGGACGTTCTAACCACTACAACAACGCCATCTATCGGACGTTCTAGCCACTACTACAACGCCCTCTATCGGACGCTACCTTAAAACTACTAAAATATTTATAATATTGTCGTCTTTCGTATTTTGAAATTTTCAGATATTACAAGAATTCTTCAATTTCATTAATTTTTAATTTTAATTTAATTTAAATTCTTCGACAATAAAAACCACGAATCGTTCAGTGTTAACAGTTTGAAATGTTGAACTAATGAAGAATTTTAATTAGGTTAGAAGTAGTGATTAGTTAATTAAATAACATTATTGATAAAAATCGAAATATTTTCTATATTTAAAATGTAAAAAAAAACCCAAATATTTTAATTAAATTAATTTTTTTTAATATTCTGCCCAGAATTGTTTATAATAATGTTTCTGATTTAGGCAAGAGGCCGGCAATTTCGGGGAGGGGAAAGTCGATTTAAACGACCCCAGTGTATTACAGGTACTTTATTTTATCGACCCTGTAAGGATGAAAGGCAAAGCTAACCTCGGCTGGATTTGGACTCAGAACGCAAAGGGCCCTCACTCTATGCCGCAAAGCATGGCGTCTGACGCTCTACCGATACTGCCAAACCTAATAATAATAATAATAATAATAATAATAATAATAATAATGATTTCTTTATTAACCACAAGGGTTTACATAAAGTAGACATTAAGGACAGTGCAGGACAATACAGTGCGGTACTAATGGGCATTTCTGCGTGTAAAAAACAAAAACAGAGGATGTAACAAAAAATAACAATGAAAAATTCCCCAATAGGGGGAGACTTCGGAGGGACATTTGTGGAGAAAGCCCAGTAAAAGGCCACAATGACCCTGACCACCAAGGCAAGTGCCCTCTCCCAGTTTTCCACCTTTAATTTACAGATATATACTCAGAGTAGGCCCATTCACTCGGGCCATTCTTGCTTCTCTCACCCATCTTTCAACAAAATGCTGGGAAGAGAGCACTTCCCTCTCTACTCTGATTTTCCTTTTCAAATGAAATTTTAAAAAGTCAATCAGAGCATCACCGAAGAGGTAAGTGCTCGTCTTCAGCCCTTTCAAACGTGTCCACCATACTATCTCTTTCGCCATGGCCACCAGACAGATAAAAACTGCCTGCCCTTCCCAGCTAAAGGAGGAGGGCGGGGCAATCCTCACGATGGACTCAGATGATAGCCGGATCCGTCCTAAACGCGACAGCAGGTGTTCGACATAAACCCACAAGTCAACAATTTTCGGACACTGGACGAGTGCGTGCAGGACGGTTTCGTCGCCCTGCGCGCATCTCGGACATGCCCGGCTGACGGCACCTCCATGCCTGTAGAGTTTATCCCGAACTGGCAAGGCTCCTCGGTAGCACTGCCAGGCCAGAGATTTCTGGAAGTTGTCCATAGGCCCTGGCCCGAAAGTTCTTCCGAAGAGATTGGCTAGTTGATTTTCGTCGACGCCTAGAGTTTCCCCAAGTACGTCGTCACTCTTCCCCTCCACTAATCCTCTATAGAACGCCGAGGTGGAGTTTCCACCGATCACATTGCCCGATTGGTCGAGGGCTGTGAGCGCCTGAAGACATTCCAGTCTCCAGGCGCTCCCTCTCGGTCGTCTTCGCTTGACCCAGGACTGCAGCTCCGTCAAGGAAACGAGCTGGGGAAATACGTGTCTAGCAAACGGCGACCACACCTGATCACCGTCGAGGAAGAGGTGGAGATGTCCTAGCCTGAGCGCGTGCCTGCGCATCATCAGCCACGGCATGCCCAGCCCTCCACGTAGCGGGTGTTGACAACAGATGGACCGCCTGACCATCGGAGCGCGTCCCTTCCACAAAAAGCGAAAGAGCAAACGCTCCAGCGCAGTCAGGCGAGGCTTAGGACAAGGTACGACGGTCAGGCGGTAGCAGATGACAGACGCGATGTACGCGTTAGCCACCTCCGCTCGACCTTTCAGGGATAGCTTCCTCTCCGCCCATTTATGGGTGAGAGAAGCCACCCTGCTCGTCACCTCGTCCCAATTTTTGTCCGTCTGGAGGTCCGGACCGAACCAGACCCCTAGCAATTTAACCGGTCCGTCCGTCCAGCGTCCGACGACGCTGTTGGACGGCATGGACCTGCCTCTCCAGGTGCCGAGCTGCAGGCCCACTGACTTTTCCTGGTTGATCATTGCTCCTGTCACCGCTTCGTATTCTCTTAGTGTAGTGCCGATCGCCTCGATGTGTTTGGCGTTCGACACCACTACGGTGACATCGTCCGCATATGCTGACACGGATCTTCCGCATCCTAGTTCGCGCGGGACGCCCCTCAACGTCTCCAGTTTGTGCAGTAATGGCTCGAGAGTCAATACGTACAAGAGGGACGAGAGGGGACATCCTTGGCGGACCGAGCGCATGATGTTGAACGGTTCCGACAGGTGACCGTTCACTCTCACCACAGAGCAGATGTCGCTGTGCATGGCAGTGATCCAGCCTCTGAAGACGGGCCCAAAGCCAGCCGCCCTCAGGACTGCCGCTAGGTAACGATGGTCGACCCTATCGAAAGCTTTCGACTGATCTAAATTGATCAAGGAGCCACCCGTGCCAGGTTCCCTAGCTACCCTCTCTACGATGTATCGCATGAGGTGGAGGTTGTCGTGGATGGATCTGTCGGGAATGGCGGATGTCTGCGCCTCTCCCACCAGACCACCAACGACAAGCGCCAACCTCTTTGCTAGCACCTTGGCCAAAATCTTGAACTCTGTGTTTAGCAGAGTTATGGGCCGGAAATTATCTATGTTATCCCCCTTGTTCGGATCCTTTCTCAGCAGTGCCACCGCTCCTCGGCTCACAGAACTGGGAATTCTCCCGTTCTGTTGCCAGTTGCAGTAGACGTCCGCCAAGAGGCCTCCGAACAAGTCTGGCATCTGTACGTAAAGTTCATAGGGCAGACCATCCAAACCAGGCGATTTAACCCCTTGTGCAGCCAGTCATTGCCTCCCTTACTTCAGCAGCTGTTATCGGCTTTTCGCAACACTTCGCCTCAGTGGCCGAGAGCCGCGGCAGTCCGTCGAAGTAGACACTAAAGTCCATCCCTCGACCCGGCCCACCGCTGCCCCCGAACAGCTGAGCGAAGTGTCGCTGAAAAGCTTCACACATTTGCCCGGGATCGAGTAGCATGCGCCCGTCGTGGTCCACCAAAGACCGGATCGTGGCTTTGTTGCCACGACGCGCCTCCGCCACTCGGGCCCATTGAACGGCTTTCGTCCCCTCGTGTCTGAGAGCACGCACCCTTGCTCTGACAACGCAGCCTTCGTGCTTTGCATTGAAGAATTGGTCAAGGGCCAATTTCGCCGCAAGCACGTCGGTCGCAATGCCTTTGCTAAGCGCCTCGTCTAATTTTCTAACTAGTTCTCCCTCTGCTCTATTTTTCTCTATTGCTAAAGCCTTACTAAACCTAATGGATTCTATTCTAATCGCTCTTTTCAGAGAAAACCACCACTTGTTGTTGACGATGGCCCCCGTCAACGCCCGCTTAACTAGTTCGCTAATCCGGTCTCTGTAGGCCTTGCGCGCTGGTAAGGACGCGTTTAGCTTCCAGTAGCCGGGTCCTCGTCTATGAAGCCTATCTAAGTCAAGCACACAGATCACGAATTTGTGGTCCGTGTAGCTGACTATCTTGAATTGTGGACAGCCTATGCTAGACCTATCTATTTCCCTACAAAATACTCTATCTAGATATGATCTGGATGACCCTATGCGATTTGTCCAAGTCCACATTGGCACATTCGGGAAATGCAATCGGTACCTGTCAGACAGTTCAAAACGCCTGAGCAGGTTGGTGAGGCTCTTGCACCCTCCACCCCTATCCGCTAATCCCACACAGTCCCAGCGTACATCTAAGATCCCGTTCCAGTCGCCCACTGACACTACAGAGCGGAACGTTCCAAGAAAGGTCTCCAGACGCCGGAAGAAATCAGGCCGCCCTGCTCCTGTCGGGGCATAGACGGCCACTAGCCTGAAAGCTTGCCCGTCTCCGCTGGTCACGTCCAGCACCACCAGCTTACCCTCTGGGTCCAGGAAGATGGCCCGTATGGCGAGATCCAAACCTCTCCGAAAAAGCACAGCAACTCCTCCCCCCGATCCAGGACAGCTGGGAGATGCGTACACATCGTAGCCGCCGAAGATCGGTGCGAAGGCCCGTGCTTCGGAGATTCTGGTCTCGCTGATGGCCACTACATCTATGTTTAGTGACCTGAGGTCGTTGAGCAGGTGACCCTGCTTCCATGACGACCCCAAGCCACGCGCATTTATGCTGCCTATTCTGAGTGAGGTCATGTTTAAAATAGAGTGGAAAAGATGGGAAAGACCACTTACCGTACTTTTCGTAGAGGAGGGATGGTTTTTACATCCCTTTTCACTTGATCGTCTGGTGAAGGGACCGTTGAATCGTCCCTTCGGCTGGTCGTCGGCTCTTCTATGGGTATGTCCGAATATACTCTTCGATTGATAGTTCCTCCTAGGTCCCTGAAATCACCAACTGCGTTGGGGAATTTTCGTTTTAATGTTTGTGTATTGTTTCTGTGCTATTTTTAGTAGTCTTATGTTAGTTGGCGTTTTGATTGGTGCTGGTATTATGTAGTCGTGTTGTGAAATATCTGTGTGTTCAATTATGTAAGTCATTAGTTTCTTGTTGTGTGTATTTATTGCCGTGCATTTGTTTTTCTGGGGGTGGGGTGTGGTTCTGCTATTTTCTTGTCGTTGTTGCTGGCTGTGTGTGTTTTGTTGTTGTGTTTGCGATGTTGGTGCTTGTGGTGGTGGTGTTGAAGGTGTTGTTGGCGGTGGGGTTGTCGCCGGTGGTGATGGTGGTGCTAGTGTGGGTGGTGATGGTGTTGATGGTGTTGCTGCTGTGAGTCTCTTTGCAGTAGACTTTACCCTTTTCTCATTTCTTTCCTCCCTTTTCAAAGGCGACGATGCGCTGCTTCTGCGTTTGTGCCTTCTTACGACCTTTTGCCATCCCTCTCCCACCTCACACTCCATGTCTGATTCTGTGAGGTCAGGGAGGGGTACCAGCTCCACTCTTTAACTTGTTGTAGTTGGTGATGTTTGCACTGGAGTCTCTGTTGCAGCTGCATTTGGTATTGCTGTTGTTGTTGTTAGTATTTCCACTGCTGCTGCTGTTTTTGATTTCCGTGGCGTGGGTATGGGTGCCACGGACCTATCGTTCCTTGTTGCCGCTTGTCCTGTTGCTGGTAGCCGTGGAGCCGGTTTCGGAAGGGGTTTTCTCCTTTCTCAGGGTCTTCTCGTTGCAGAAAGCCCTGAGGTGAGTCTTCGATCCACAGCGAAAGCATTTCGGGCGTTTGCCCTCAACACTTATGGGCAGTTGAGTGCCGTTATCGAAGTCTATCACATCCGGGATAGCTTCGATGCACTCCTGGTTGGTTTGGATTAGCATCTCAATGGAGGTGCCGACCCAATCTTCTCTTACTTTTTTCTGTACTTGCAGTACAGTTGTTTTGTCCTCGATTCCGACGAGGACAGACGCGGCCAGCCAAGAAGGGGCCATCCCGGGGGGGGACGTGGGTCAGTTTGACCCTCACAATTTTTTGCCCGCAGTAGGAGGGCACCAACACCATTTCCTCGCTCCTTAGGGTCACTACGGATTGAGCCTTTGCCTCCTGGGGTGTGGCAAAAAGTACGTCTACGGTGGCATATTTTTTGCCTCGGGTGATGTGCGTTTTCCGCTGCCACACAGACCCCGAGGCTTTTTGTATTTGAGCCTCTGTGGCTCTTTCAACCCTACGGGATTTTGTACTTACTGTACGGTACGTGACCGTACAGTGCTGTTGGGTTTCGAAAAATTTTTCCGCTGCCTTGCAGATTGCTCGGTGTCCAGTCTTTGTCACCATCTTCTTCGCTTCCTCTAATTCCTCATTTGTTATGAGGATTGTTTCCAGGTTTTTCGCAATACCTGCAAATGAGATTGGTTTTTCTTTGCTGCTGTTGTTGTTGTTGTCGTCAGAGCTGCTGTTACTTTTGTTGTTGCTGCTGGTACTACGACTACTGCCTCCGCCGCTGTTGCTGTGGTTGTTGTTGGTGTTGCTGCTGCTAATGCTGTTGTTGTTTATGCTGTTGCGGCTGCTACTGTTGTTTTCATTGTCACTGTTGCTGTTGTTATTACGGCTGCTACTGCTATTATTCCTGACGTCAGACGAATGAACTGGGTTTTCGTATTTCCCGCACACCTGTTTCGTCGTTGTCGTCGTCGTCGTGGAGAAATCTTGCACGCTTTGCACGAGACTTTTTTTTTTGTCGTCGCTTGCGAAAGAGAAGGGAGGGAGAGAGACACATTTAAAGAAGGGAGGGAGAGAGATAATCTTCTCTCTGCTGTAGTGATGATTGAGGAAGAAGAAGACGGAATGAGTGGGAGTGACCTATTAAAATTCTTTTTCGTAGCCATGTTGTTTTTTTTGTTTAAAATAAATATTGGGCACAAAACCCCAATAAGCAGTTATTTAACCCCGAAGGGCCAAATAACGGGCAGAAAGACCCCTCTCACGAGGAGGAGGGTGTTTTTGTCTAGAAGTTCGTTAAAGTTTTAAACAATTTACAATTGTTATAGCGTTCAAAATTTACAATACCTTACAGAGCCGAGCCTCCGTCAACCATAGCATTCAATAATAATAATAATAATAATAATAATAATAATAATAATAATAATAATAATAATAATAATAATAATTGATAATGCCACACAAGGGCCAAGTGGGATGGCGGATCCACAGATGGCTATGTAAACATACATTCGCCAATCCTCGATAAGAGTGTTTAAATATCGAACATAAACAGTTCGAATAACGGTGAAATGGAGACTAGAACGTCATGTGACAGACTCTCACCCAACAGGTGCCCCCTGGCTCAGCAGCCGGAACCTGACTGTCAACCAAATACTGCTGATGTTGGAGGAAGAAGAAGAAGGAAAGGGGCCAGAACCAACTGGACGAAAGAATTGAATAGAACTGTTATGCAATGCTACCTGAAAAGTAACCCCAAGGAGAGGGGCTACAGGAGACGGATGCATAACATCTGGAACGAGATTGGTTTATTTAAATTAGATGAACAAAAATTGGCCGGGCAGGCTCGGGTAATAAGAACTAATGGGTGGATAAGCGAGCTGGAACTGGAGGAACTGAGCAGAGAGAATGGCTTGGAGATGGCGGGTGTAGTATGCCAGACAAGCGAGCCGGCGGGAAATGAAGGTGAGGAGGTCCTGAGAACGGAGGAACCACCCGAAGCAGACAATGATCTGAATACTGAGATAAATAATACCTGGAACAGAGATACGGCCACTGAGGAGATGAATGCTGAGGGGCTAGGACAAGATTCGGTTGACATCCTAAATTTAGTGGTAGATGAGTTGAACAATGATAGTGGGAGACCTATGAACCTAAGATTTGTAGACAGGAAAAAGTTAAAAGAAACAACAGCTAAGGTAAACAAAGTCATCCCATACCTTGAGGCGAGGAGTCTTCACCAGTGCAACAATATCCTCAAAGCAACAGCAAATACGGTGAGGAAACTACTTGGTATAAAAGCGAGAGGAAACAACAGACAAGAAAGAGCAGAGCCGTGGTGGAAGAAGCGACTGAGTGGGCAAATCGGGGAAATGAGAAATGACATAGGAAAGCTTGAGTCACTACTGAATGGGACACTAAAAAACATAGGCACTAAAAATAGACTGGAAATAAAATACAAAACTAGGAGTAAAAGGCTAAATATTATCATAGAGGAATTGAAGCAACGCATTGTAGCAAAGAGTGCCAAAATCAGGCGATACGAGAACAGAGTCAGTCAGTATAAACAGAACCGCATGTTCGACAACAACCAGAAGATGCTGTTTGGACAGCTTGAGGGGAAAGAAAGAGGCAACGACTTGATCCCTGGGGCGGAACAAGCTAAAACATTCTGGAGAGGAATATGGGAGCAGGATGTTAGACACAATGCCCAGGCAGGGTGGATTGAGACAGTACAGAGGGAGATCGGTGAGCAGGCACAGCAACAGACTGATTTGAGTATCACAGTTGAAACTCTTAAGGGGCAAGCCAAAAAACTAACCAACTGGAAATCACCAGGCCCAGATGGTGTGCAGGGGTATTGGATTAAACATTTAACATCCCTCCACCCGAAGCTGACGGCCATGTTCAATGACTGCTTGGTGTCGGGTGAGGTGCCAGAGTGGTTGACAAAAGGTACCACAGTTCTGATAATGAAAGACCGAATCAAGGGTAATGATGTTACCAACTATAGACCTATCACATGTCTGCCCGTAATGTGGAAACTGTTGACGAGCATTGTGTCTGAGGAAATCTACCATCACCTCCACACAAACAACTTGTTGCCGGACGAACAGAAAGGATGCCGAAAGAAGTCACGTGGTACAAAGGACCAGTTGCTTATTGATAAGATGGTAATGGGGAATTGCAGGAGGAGACACACTGATCTTGCCATGGGATGGATAGACTACAGAAAGGCATTTGACATGGTGCCTCATTCCTGGATCACCAAAAGCCTGGAGATCTTCAGGGTGGCAGATAACATCAGACAGTTGCTGGGCAGGAGTATGGGGTCCTGGGAGACAGAGTTGACATCAACTGGAGTATCCTTGGGAAGCGTGAAGATCAAGAGAGGTATCTTCCAGGGAGATAGCCTGTCCCCTCTGTTGTTTGTCCTTGCCCTGATGCCCTTGACCATTATGCTGCGAAAAGTGAGAGCAGGATACAAGTTGGGAAGGGGAGAGCTTACCATCAATCACCTCCTCTTCATGGACGATCTTAAGCTCTTCGGGAAAAGTGAGAAGGAGTTGGATGTGCTTGTTGACACTGTCCGTATTTTCAGCAGTGATATATGTATGCAGTTTGGTATTGGTAAATGTGGAGTCATTGTGATGAGGAGGGGTAGGTTGAGCAGAAGTAACGGGATCCAGATACCAACAGGTGAGATGATAAAGGAAATTGACTCTGAGGAAGGATACAAGTATTTGGGCGTTCTGGAGGCTGATGGCATAAAGAACAAAAAAAAAAAAATGAAGGAATTGTTAAGAACTGAATACATTCGGAGAGTAAGGAGCGTATTGAAGTCACATCTAAACAGCAGAAATGCCATAAGCGCAGTAAATTCCCGAGCTGTGTCTATTATTAGGTACAGTGCGGGAATTCTGAGATGGAATGTTGCTGAACAAAAAGAAATGGATAGGAAGACTAGGAAGCTATTGACTATCTACAACATGTTCCACAAGAGGAGTGATGTCGATAGACTCTACCTAAGGAGATCTGAGGGTGGAAGAGGTCTTATCAGCATAGAGGACTGTGTTCAGATGGAGAAAAACAACCTATACAAATACGTGACCTATAGTAAGGAGCCAATGCTCAGAGCTGTACTGAAGGAGGGGACAGTAGGCCAGGGGATATCCAAGGAGGAAATAACATCAAGGAGGAAGAGCAGCCTTAAGGGAAAATCCCTTCATAGTACCTTCTTTGAGAAAACTGAATTTAGAGATCCACAGACATGGAACTGGTTGAGAAGAGGAGACCTCAAAAAGGCTACAGAAGGAATGCTAATGGCTGCGCAGGAGCAGGCCCTCAAAACGAAGTGGTTGAAGCACCATATCTACAAGGAGGAGGCTAGCCCACTGTGCTGGATCTGTGGAGAGAGAGAGAGGAGACTGTGGCTCACATTGTGTCCGAGTGTAAACACCTAGCCCAGACCCACTATAAGGGCTGGAGACACGATGTGATGGGCAGGGTGATCCACTGGCACCTGTGCAAAGTAAACAATCTACCACATTCTGAGAAATGGTATGAGCATAGGCCAGAGGCGGTGATGGAGAACAGTCAGGTGAAGGTGCTGTGGGATTTTAGGATACAGACGGACAAAAAACTGGAACACAATAGACCTGACCTGGTGGTTGTGGACAAAGAAAAAAGATCGTGCCTGATTGTGGATGTGGCCTGCCCGTTCGACACGAGAGTGCAAGAGAAGGAGAGGGAGAAAATTAACCGATACCAGGACCTAAAGTGGGAGGTGAAAAGGATTTGGAACTGCCATGAAGTCAAAGTGATCCCGATTGTCATAGGCGCACTGGGGACTATCTCCAAAGGTTTCCAGGGATGGTTAAAGAAAATCGGCCCCTTCACGCTTTTTGGAACGCTTCAAAAGGCATGCTTGCTTGGAACGGCAAGAACCCTCCGATACGTCCTGAATATCTGAGGCTGCAGGTAGTGGCTTGATATTCAATCCAACGGACTTTCCAGTTAACCAACATCAATGACTGAGATTCAAGGAATAACAATAACAATAATAATAATAATAATAATAATAATAATAATAATAATAATAATAATAATAATAATACGTGACTGATAGTAGGGAGCCAATGCTCAGAATTGTACTGAAGGAGAGGACAATAGACCAGGGGATGTCCAAGGAGGAAATAACAACAAGGAGAAAGAGCAGCCTTCATGAAAAATCCCTTCATGGTACCTTCTTTGAGAAAACTGAATTCAGAGATCCACAGACATGGAACTGGTTGAAAAGAGGAGACCTTAAAAAGGCTACAGAAGGAATGCTAATGGCTGCGCAAGAGCAGGCCCTCAAAACGAAGTGGCTGAAACACCATATTTACAAGGAGGAGGCTAGCCCACTATGTAGCATCTGTGGAGAGAGAGAGGAGACTGTGGCTCACATTGTATCCGAGTGTAAACACCTAGCCTAGACTCACTATAAGGGCTGGAGACATGATGTGATGGGCAGGGTGATCCACTGGCACCTATGCAAAGTAAACAATTTACCACATTCTGAGAAGTGGTATGAGCATAAGCCAGAGTCGGTGAGGGAAAACGATCAGGTGAAGGTGCTGTGGGATTTTAGGATACAGACGGACAAGAAACTGGAACACAATAGACCTGACCTGGTGGTTTTGGACAAGGGAAAAAGATCGTGCCTGATTGTGGATGTAGCCTGCCCATTCGGCCCGACAGTGCAAGAGAAGGAGAGGGAGAAAATTAACCGATACGAGGACTTAAAGTGGGAGGTAAAAAGGATTTGGAACTGCCATGAGGTCAAAGTGGTCCCGATTGGTACTATCTCAAAGAGTTTCCAAGGATGGTTAAAGAAAATTGGTCCCGCCCCACTTTTTGGAACACTTCAAAAGGCATGCTTGCTGGGAACAGCAAGAACCCTCCGATACGTCCTGTATATCTGAGGCTGCAGGTAGTGACTTGATATTCATTTCAACAAACTTTCCAGTTAAATAACATCAATGACTGAGACTCAAAGAACAATAATAATAATAATAATAATAATACCAAGGGTAATGATGTTGCCAACTATAGACCTATCACATGTCTGTCCGTAATGTGGAAACTGTTAACAAGCATTGTGTCTGAGGAAATCTACCATCACCTCCACATAAACAACTTGTTACCGGACGAACAGAAAGGATGCCGTGGTACAAAAGACCAGCTACTTATTGATAAGATGTTATGAGGAATTGCAGGAGGAGACACACTGGTCTTGCCTTGGGATGGATAGACTACAAAAAGGCATTAGACATGGTACCTAATTCTTGGATAACCAAAAGCCTAGAGATCTTCAAGGTGGCAGATAACATCAGACAGTTGTTGAGCAAAAGTATGAAGTCCTGGAAAACAGAGTTAACATCAGCTGGAGAATCATTGGGAGGTGTGAGGATCACGAGAGGTATCTTCCAGGGAGATAGTCTGTCCCCTCTGTTGTTTGTCCTTGCCCTAATCCCCCTGACCATTTTACTGCGAAAAGTGAGAGCAGGATACAAGTTGGGAAAGGGAGAGCTTACCATCAATCACCTCCTCTTCATGGACGATCTTAAGCTCTTCGGGAAGAGTGAGAGGAAGTTGGATGTGCTTGTTGACACTGTCCGTATTTTCAGCAATGATATATGTATGCAATTTGGTATTACTAAGTGTGGAGTCCTTGTGATGAAGAGGGGTAAATTGAGCAGAAGCAACGGAATCCAGGTACCAACAGGTGAGATGATAAAGGAAATTGATGCTGAAGAGGGATACAAATATTTAGGTGTTATGGAGGCTGATGACATCAAGAACAAAAATATGAAGGAACTGATAAGATCTGAATACATTCGGAGAGTAAGGGGCGTACTAAAGTCACATCTGAACAGTAGGAATGCCATAAGTGCAGTAAATTCCCGAGCTGTGTCTATTATTAGGTACAGTGCGGGAATTCTGAGATGGAATGTTGCTGAACAAAAAGAAATGGAAAGGAAGACTAGGAAGCTATTGACTATCTACAACATGTTCCACAAAAGGAGTGATGTCGATAGACTCTACTTAAGGAGAACTGAAGGTGGAAGAGGTCTTATCAGCATAGAGGACTGTGTTCAGATTGAGAAAAACAACCTACACAAATACGTGAGTGATAGTAGGGAGCCAATGCTCAGAATTGTACTGAAGGAGAGGACAATAGACCAGGGGATGTCCAAGGAGGAAATACCAACAAGGAGAAAGAGCAACCTTCATGAAAAATCCCTTCATAGTGCCTTCTTTGAGAAAACTGAATTTAGAGATCCACAGACAAGGAACTGGTTGAAAAGAGGAGACCTTAAAAAGGCTACAGAAGGAATGCTAATGGCTCCGCAAGAGCAGGCCCTCAAAACGAAGTGCCTTAAACACCATATTTACAAGGAGGAGGCTATCCCACTGTGGAGCATCTGTGGAGAGAGGAGACTGTGGCTCACATTGTATCCGAGTGTAAACAGCTAGCCCAGACTCACTATAAAGGCTGGAGACATGATGTGATGGGCAGGGTGATCCACTGGCACCTATGCAAAGTAAACAATTTACCATATTCTGAGAAGTGGTATGAGCATAAGCCAGAGTCGGTGATGGAAAACGATCAGCTGAGGGTGCTGTGGGATTTTAGGATACAGACGGACAAGAAACTGGAACACAATAGACCTGACCTGGTGGTTTTGGACAAGAGAAAAAGATCGTGCCTGATTGTGGATGTAGCCTGCCCATTCGACACGAGAATGCAAGAGAAGGAGAGGGAGAAAATTAACCGATACCAGGACTTAAAGTGGGAGGTAAAAAGGATTTGGAACTGCCATGAGGTCAAAGTGGTCCCGATTGTCTTAGGCGCACTAGGTACTATCTCAATGAGTTTCCAAGGATGGTTAAAGAAAATTGGCCCCGCCCCGCCTTTTGGTCTTTAAATTAGTCTTGCCATTGTGCACTTTTACTCGACCTTATTGTAAACCCCCACTGTCCCTGTCTTTGTATTGTCCCCTACATGTCGGTCCTTGTGGCTAATTATTCACGCTTTTTGGAACGCTTCAAAAGGCATGCTTGCTGGGAACAGCAAGAACCCTCCGATACGTCCTGAATATTTGAGGCTGCAGGTAGTGGCTTGATATTCATTTCAACAAACTTTCCAGTTAAATAACATCAATGACTGAGACTCAAAGAACAATAATAATAACAATAATAATAATAATAATAATAATAATAATGATTTCTTTATTGGCCACAAGGGCTGACATCAAGAAAAACATTACAGACGGCACAGGGCGGTACAGGACGGTACGATGTGGGTTTTGTTCGTGTAAAGATTTTTATTATTTATATAAGAAAAGAAAAAGAAAACGACATAGAAACATATATATATATATAAACAATAAAAATGAAAATTGAAACAATGAAAAATTCCCCAATAGGGGGGAAACCTCCGAGGGTTACTTGTGGCGAAAACCACACAAAAGACCACGGCCACCCTGACCACCAGGGCAAACGCCCTCTCTCAATTTTTCCATTTCTCAAACTAAAACTACAAGCGTATATTCAGAGCCCGTTCACTCGGACCATTCTCGCTACATTCACCCACCTTTCAACAAACTTGCTAGAAGGCAGCGCTTACCTCTCCACCCTGATTTTCCTCTTCAAGTTTCACTTGAAAAAGTTAATTAGGGATTCGCCGAAGAGGAAAGTATCTGTCTTTAACCCTTTCACCCTTGTCCACCACACGATCTCTTTCGCCATGGCCAAAAGGCAGAGGAAAACCGCCTGCCCTTCCTCCTCGAAGGAAGACGGCGAAACCATCTGCACAATGGACTCAGTCGATAACCGCCACAGTAGACGTACTTTTTGCCAGCCCCCAAGAAGCGAAGTCTTACTCTTTGGAAACCCTAAAGTGTGAGGAGATAGTCTTGGTGCCCTCCTACTGCGGACAGAAAATTGTGAGGGTCAAAGTGACCCAGGTCCCACCCGACGTGCCCATACCTTGGCTGGCCGCGTCTGTCCTTGCTGGAATCGAGGACAGGACGACCATGCTGAAAGCAGAGAAAATAGAAGAGAACTGGTCAGGTATAGGCATGCAAATGCTTATACAAACTGACCAGGAATGTATCGACGCTATCCCCGATATCATAGACATCGAGGAAGGACTTCAACTCCCTATAAGCGTAGAAGGAAGACGGCCAAAATGTTATCTCTGTGGGTCAAAGGGTCACCTCAGGGCTTTTTGCCCGCAGAAGACAGCGAAGAAGAAGGTCCCTCTCCTTCCAATACCTGGTCCGCTGCTACCAAGAGCAGGGCAGGAAACAAACGCAGAAGCCCCTTCCACGGTGAGTAGGAGGGCAACGTCCATGGCACCCGTACCAAGGCCACGGACAACTAAAGCAGCAGCATCAGTGGCGGCAACACCAGCAGCTACATTTGCAGTAGCTGCACCAGCAACAAAATTGCCGGAGAGGGCTCCACTACCACCACCAACAGCCGTGGAGAACATACCCTCCCAGACGACACGGGATACGACATGGAGTTTGAGGCGGGAGTGAAGTGGCAAACGGTCTGCCACAAAAAAACAAAAAACAAAAAAACCCTTAGCTTTGCCCTCCAAAAGCGAAGGCACACAAAGAGGGGTAAAGGCAGCAAGGAAACTTTCAGCAACACCACCACCATCACCATCACCACCACAAGCACCACCGCCAACAACTACCACACCACCACCAGCATCACCAAAAACACCAACAACGCAAACAAAACAAAACACACACACCAAACAGCAACAAGAAGAAAACAGCAATAAAATCCCCCTCCCCCCAAAAAGTACACAGCCATAAACATGACAAATAAAGAACTCATACAATATATAAAGCAGCACACAGACATCACAGAAAAAACTACTACACCCCACCAACACCAAGAACTCTCCCGACAAACATAAGCATCATTGAAATCTCAATAGAACAGTACACACTTTTAAAACAAAAATTCCCCAACGCAGTTGGAGACTTCAGAGGGTCGGTTACCAAGAGGATATACACTGACATCCTCTTGGAAACACCCATGACCAGCCAAAGAGACGGTTCTACTGTCCCTTCACCACACGATCAAGGTAAGTGACCCTTTCTCACTTGCCCCGTTTCTCATCCAACATGGCCGTACTCAGAATAGGCAGTAAAAATGCACGTGGCCTGAGGTCATCTTGGAAGCAGGGTCACCTGCTCAACGACCTCAGGTCACTAAACATAGATATAGTGGCCATCAGCGAGACCAGAATCTCCGAAGCACGAGCCTTCGCACCGATCTTCGGCGGCTACGATGTGTACACATCTCCCAGCCGTCCAATATCGGGGGGAGGGGTTGCCGTCCTTTTTCAGAGAGGCTTGGATCTCGCCTTACGGACCATCTTCCTGGACCCAGAAGGTAAGTCGGTGGTGCTAGACGTGACCGGCACCGAAGGCAATGCTTTCAGGCTAGTAGCCGTCTATGCCCCGACAGGGACAGGACGGCCAGATTTCTTCAGACGTCTAGAGAACTTTCTTGGAACGTCCCGCTCTTTAGTGTTAGTGGGCGCCTGGAACGGTATCTTGGATGCACGCTGGGATTATGTGGGGCTGGTGGATAGGGGAGGAGGGTGCAAGAGCCTCACCAACCTGCTCAGACGTTTTGAACTGTCTGACAGGTATCGACTGGATCACCCGAATGTGCCAATGTGGACATGGGACAAACCGCATCGGGTCATCCAGATTGTATCTCTAGAGGTTATTCTGCAGGGAACTAGATAAGGCTAGTATAAGTTGTCTACAATTTAAAATAGTCGACTACACAGACCACAAATTTGTGATCTGTGAGATCGACATAGACAGACTTCATAGACAAGGGCCCGGTTACTGGAAGATGAACGCGTCTTTCCCGGCGCGCAAAGCCTACAGAGACCGGATTAGCGTATTAGTTAAGCGGGCGTTGACGGGAGCGGCCGTCAACAACAGGTGGTGGTTCGCTCTGAAAAGGGCAATTAAAGTAGAGTCGATTAGGTTTAGCAAAGGAGTAGTGATAGAGGAAAATAGAGTAGAGGGAGAGCTAGTCAGAAAGCTAGAAGAGGCGTTTAGGACAGGCATCGCAACCGACGTGCTTGCGGCGAGATTGGCACTCGACCAATTCTTCAACGCAAAACACGAAGGCTGCGTTGTCAGAGCTAGAGCGCGTGCTCTGAAACACGAGGGGACAAAAGCCGTCCAATGGGCCCGGGTGGCAGAGGCGCGACATGGCAACAAAGCCACAAATCGATCTTTGTCTGACCAAAACGGGTGCGTGTTGCTTTTCAGCAGCACTTTGCTGAACTTTCGGGAGCAGCGGCGGCGCGGATCGGGGCATGGACTTCAGTGCATACCTCGACGGACTGCCTCGGCTCTCGACGACCGCAGCACAGTGTTGCGAAAAGCTAATAACAGCCGGTGAAATATGGGAAGCGATGGTTAACTGCACGAGGGGTAAATCGCCAGGTTTGGATGGTCTGCCCTACGAGCTTTATGCATTTATGCCAGACTTGTTCGGTGACCTCTTAGCAGACGTCTACTGCAACTGGCAGCAGAACGGGAGCATTCCCAGTTTTGTGAGCCGGGGAGCGGTGGTGTTGCTGAGAAAGTATCCGAACAAGAGGGATGTTATCGATAATTTCAGGCCCATATTCATTTCAACAAACTTTCCAGTTAAATAACATCAATGACTGAGACTGAAAGAACAATAATAATAATGCTTTCTTTATTAACCACAAGGGTTTACACAAAGTAGACATTAAGGACAGTACAGGACAATACAGGACGGTACAAATGGGCATTTCTGCGTGTAAAAAAAAAAAAAAGCAGAGGATGTAATAATAGAACAATGGAAATATTCCCCAATAGGGGGGAGACTTCCGAGGGCCATCGTCGAGAAAGCCAATTAAAAAAGCCACGGTGACCCTGACCACCAGAGCAAGTGCCCTCTCCCAGTTTTCCACCTTTAATTTACAGACACATACTCAGAGGAGGCCCATTCACTCGGGCCATTCTTGCTTCTCTCACCCATCTTTCAACAAAATGCTGGGAAGAGAGCACTTCCCTCTCTACCCTGATTTTCCTTTTCAAATGAAATTTGAAAAAGTTAATCAGGGCATCACCGAAGAGGTAAGTGCTCGTCTTCAGCCCTTTCAAACGTGTCCACCAGACTATCTCTTTCGCCAGAAAAAACTGCCTGCCCTTCCCGGCTAAAGGAAGAGGGCGGGGCAATCCTCACGATGGACTCAGCTGGTAGCTGGATCCGTCCTACACGCGACAGCAGGTGTTCGAAATAAAACCACAGGTCAGCAATGCTCGGACATTGGACGAGTGCGTGCAGGACGGTTTCGTCGCCTTGCGCGCATCTCGGACATGCCCGGCTGACGGCACCTCCATACCTGTAGAGTTTATCCCGAACTGGCAAAGCTCCTCAGTAACACTGCCATGCCAGGGATTTCTGGAAGTTGTCCATAGGCCCAGGCCCGAAAGTTCTTCCGAAGAGATTGGCTAGTTGATTTTCATCGACGCCTAGAGTTTCCCCAAGTACGTCGTCGCTCTTCCCCTCCACTAATCCTCTATAGAACGCTGAGGTGGAGTTTCCACCGATCACATTTCCCGATTGGTCGAGGGCTGTGAGCGCCTGAAGTAATTCCAGTCTCCAAGCGCTCCCTCTCGGTCTTCGCTTGACCCAGGACTGCAGCTCCGTCAAGGAGACGAGCTGAGGAAAGACGCGTCTAGCAAACGGCGACCACACCTGATCACCGTCGAGGAAGAGGTGGAGATGTCGTAGCCTGAGCGCGTGTCTGCGCATCATCAGCCACGGCATGTCCAGCCCTCCACGTAGCGGGTGTTGACAGCATATGGACCGCCTGACCATCGGAGCGCGTCCCTTCCACAAAAAGCGAAAGAGCAAACGCTCCAGCGCAGTCAGGCGGGGCTTAGGACAAGGCACGACGACCAGGCGGTAGTTGATGACGGACGCGATGTACGCGTTAGCCACCTCCGCTCGACCTTTCGGGGATAGCTTCCTCTCCACCCTGCTCGTCACCTCGTCCCAGTTTTTGTCCGTCTGGAGGTCCGGACCGAACCAGACCTCTAGCAATTTAACCGGTCCGTCCGTCCAGCGCCCGACGACGCTGTTGGACGGCATAGACTTGCCTCTCTAGGTGCCGAGCTGCAGGCCCACTGACTTTTCCTGGTTGATCATTGCTCCTGTCACCGCTTCGTATTCTCTTAGTGTACCGCTTCGTATTTTCTTAGAGAACCGCAGCAGTCCGTCCAGGTAGACACTAAAGTCCATCCCTCTATTCGGCCCGCCACTACCCCCGAACAGCTGAGCGAAGTGTCGCTGAAAAGCTTCACACATTTGCCCGGAATCGAGTAGCATGCGCCCGTCGTGGTCCACCAAAGACCTGATCGTGGCTTTGTTATCACGACGCGCCTCCACCACGCGGGCCCATTGAACGGCGTTCATCCCATCGTTTCTGAGAGCACGCACCCTGGCTCTGACAACGCAGCCTTCGTGCTTTGCATTTAAGAATTGGTCACGGGCCAATTTCGCCGCAAGTACGTCGGTCGCGATGCCTTTGCTAAGCGCCTCGTCTAATTTTCTAACTAGTTCTCCCTCTGCTCTATTTTTCTCTATAGCTAAAGCCTTACTAAACCTAATGGACTCTATCCTAATCGCTCTTTTCAGAGCAAACCACTACTTGTTGTTGACGATGGCCACCGTCAACGCTCGCTTAACTAGTTCGCTAATCCGGTCTCTGTAGGCCTTGCGCGTTGGTAAGGACGCGTTTAGCTTCCAGTAGCCGGGTCCTCGTCTATGAAGCCTAAGTCTAGCACACGGATCACGAATTTGTGGTCCGTGTAGCTGACTATCTTGAATTGTGGACAGCCTATGCTAGACCTATCTATTTCCCTACAAAATACTCTATCTAGATATGATCTGGATGACCCGATAAGGTTTGTCCAAGTCCACATTGGCCTATTCGGGAAATCCAATCGGTACCTGTCAGACAGTTCAAAACGCCTGAGCAGGTTGGTGGGGCTCTTGTACCCTCCTCCCCTATCCGCTAATCCCACACAGTCCTAGCGTGCATCTAAGATCCCGTTCCAGCTCCCAGTAACACTAAAGAGCGGGATGTTCCTAGAAAGGTCTCCAGACGCCGGAAGAAATCAGGCCGCCCTGCTCCTGTCGGGGCATAGACGGCCACTAACCTGAAAGCTTGCCCGTCTCCGCTGGTCACGTCCAGCACCATCAACTTACCTTCTGGGTCCAGGAAGATGGCCTGTATGGCGAGATCCAAACCTCTCCGAAAAAGCACAGCAACACCTCCCCCCGCTGCAGGACGGATGGGAGATGCGTACACATCGTAGCTGCCGAAGATCGGTATGAAGGCCCGTGCTTCGGAGATTCTGGTCTCGCTGATGGTCACTACATCTATGTTTAGTGACTTGAGGTCGTTGAGCAGGTGGACCTGCTTCCATGACGACCCCAAGCCACGCGCATTTATGCTGCTTATTCTGAGTGAGGTCATGTTGAAATAGAGTGGAAAAGATGGGAAAACCACTTACCTTACTTCTCGTAGAGGAAGGATGCTTTCTCCATCCCTTTCCACTTGATCGTCTGGTGAAGGGACCGTTGAATCGTCCCTTCGGCTGGTCGTCGGCTCTTCTGTGAGTATATCCGAATATACTCTCCGGTTGAGTGTCCCTCCTAGGTCTCTGAAATCATCAACTGCGTTGGGGAATTTTATTTAATGTTTGTGTATTGTTTCTGTGCTATTCTTAACAGTCTTATGTTCGTTGGTATTTTGATTGGTGCTGGTATTATGTAGTCGTGC
The DNA here is from genome assembly GCA_964016885.1 of Eledone cirrhosa. Lineage (NCBI taxonomy): Eukaryota > Metazoa > Mollusca > Cephalopoda > Octopoda > Eledonidae > Eledone > Eledone cirrhosa. The sequence goes on along the minus strand of OZ024757.1, from coordinate 2,799,206 downwards.
TGTGAAATGTCTGTGTGTTCAATTATGTAAGTCATTAGTTTCTTGTTGTGTGTATTTATTGCCGTGCATTTCTTTTTCTGGGGGTGGGTCGTGGTTCTGCTATTTTCTTGTCGTTGTTGCTGGGTGTGTGTGTTTTGTTGTTGTGTTTGCGATGTTGGTGCTTGTGGTGGTGGTGTTGAAGGTGTTGTTGTTGTTGGCGGTGGGGTTGCCGCCGGTGGTGATGGTGGTGCTAGTGTGAGTGATGATGGTGTTGGTGGTGTTGCTGCTGTAAGTCTCTTTGCAGTAGCCTTTACCCTTTTTTCATTTCTTCCCTCCCTTTTCGAAGGCGACGATGCGCTGCTTCTGCGTTTGTGCCTTCTTGCGACCTTTTGCCATCCCTCTCCCACCTCACACTCCATGTCCGATTTTGTGAGGTCGGGGAGGGGTACCAGCTCCACTTTCTCTTGTTCTTGCTGGTGATGGTTGCACTGGAGTCTCTGTTGCAGCTGCAGTTGGTATTACTGTTGTTGTTGTTAATACTTCCACTGCTGCTGTTGTTCTTGATTTCCGTGGCGTGGGTATGGGTGCCACGGACCTATCCTTCCTGCTTGCCGCTTGTCCTGTTGCTGGTAGCAGTGGAGCCGGTTTCGGAAGGAGGGTGGTTTTCTCCTTTCTCAGGTTCTTCTCATTGCAGAAGGCCCTGAGGTGAGTCTTCGACCCACAGCGAAACATTTCGGGCGTTTGCCCTCAACACTTATGGGCAGTTCAGTGCCGTTATCGAAGTCTATCACATCCGGGATAGCTTCGATGCACTCCTGGTTTTGAATTAACATCTCAATGGAGGTGCCGACCCAATCTTCTCGTACTTTTTTCTGTACTTGCAGTACAGTTGTTTTGTCCTCGATTCCGACGAGGACAGACGCGGCCAGCCAAGAAGGGGCCATCCCGGGGGGACGTGGATCAGTTTGACCCTCTCAAATTTTTGCCCGCAGTAGGAGGGCACCAACACCATTTCCTCGCTCCTTATGGTCACTAAGGATTGAGCCTTTGTCTCCTGGGTGTGGCAAAAAGCACGTCCACGGTGGCATATTTCTTGCCTCGGGTGATGTGCGTTTTCCGCTGCCACACAGACCCTAAGGCTTTTTGTATTTGAGCCTCTGTGGCTCTTTTAACCCTACGTGATGTTGTGCTTACTGTACGGTACGTGACCGTACAGTATTGTTGGGTTTCGAAAGGTTTTTCGGCTACCTTGCAGATTGCTCGGTGACCGGTTTTCGTCACCATCTTCTTTGCTTGCTGTAATTCCTCATTTGTTATGAGGATGGTTTCCAGGTTCTTTGCGATACCTGCAAACGAGATTGGTTTTTCTTTCTTGTTGTTGTTGTTGTCGTCAGAGCTGCTGTTACTTTTGTTGTTGCTGCTGGTACTACGATCGCCGCCACCGCTGTTGCTGTGGTTGTTGTTTTGCTGCTGCTGCTGTTGTTGTTGCTGTTGCTGCTGCTGCTGTTGTTCTTTATGCTGCTTCTGATGTTGTTGCGGCTGCTACTAGTGTTTTCCTTGTCACTGCTGCTGCTGCTGTTATTACGGCTGCTGCTATTCTTCATGACGTCAGACGAATGAAATGGCTTTCCGTATTTACCGCACACATTTTTCGTCGTTGTCGTCGTCGTGGAGAAATGTTCCACGGAATGCACATTCTCTTGGTGAAAGCTACCAGAAACTATATTTTACTTTTTCTTTAATGGCGTCGCTTGCGAAAGAGGCGACACCACATTTAGAGAAGTGAGGGAGAGAGACAATCTTCTCTCTGGTGTAGTGACGATTGAGGAAGAAGAAGACGGAATGAGTGGGAGTGACTTGTGAAAATTCTTTTTTGTAGCCATGTTTGTTTTTTGGTTTAAAATGAATATTGGGCACAAAACCCCAATAAGCGGTTATTTAACCCCGAAGGGCCAAATAACGGGCAGACAGACCCCTCTCACGAGGAGGAGGGTGTTTTTATCTACAATTTGGTTCAAGTTTTAAACAATTTACAATTGTTACAGAGCCGAGCCTCCGTCAACCATGGCATTCAATAATAATAATAATAATAATAATAAAACCTCGGAATCAAGCTAGCAGACGTGATATGGATGGAAATAAATTGGCAAGTGTAAGGAGGTATGTCTTCAGAAATAATAGACTCACAGACACTGAACTAACTGCGATCAAGCAGGCTGTGTAGAATGACATAAATATAAATTATGAAAGAACTGAAGAAAGACCTCCATCTGACCAAATCACAAATAGGTTTGTAGAAATGAGAAGCCCTATTGAACCCGCTGAAAATAGCCAGGAGAGGGACTTAGAAACGGTAATTTAAAACCAAACATCTGCTGAAGAACACAGGAAGACTATGAAGGAATTAAAGCAAAAAATACTGAATGAGCTTGCAGTAGTAAGACATTGTAGTATAAATGATAGAGAACCACTTCAAAAACTCCAAAATACAATCCAAAATAGAAAACAAATAATGATTGGTAATTCTGTAACAAAAGAAATCATAGAAGAACTAGAACCTGATCTTACTGAGCTAAATAAAATCATTTGTGCATCTGCTAAAGTAATTGAAACAAGTTGTTTACCACCAAAAAAAACAAAAGAAGTCGAACCTTCGAGGTAAACCAATTTGGAGGAGTAGAAGCGAAAAGGAGATCGACGTAATGAGAGGAGAAATATCTTTATTGAGTGAGTTAACCGCTGGAAATGATATAAGATCCAAGAAGGTAAGAAAGCTAAAGAGAAAATATGGACTGTCTTCTAGAGAAGCAATAGTTTCAACAAAAGAATCTCTGAAACAAAAAGTCCAAGTAAAAGCCCAACGAATTCGTAGATTCGAGAAGTGAAACAACTTCTACAGGCAAAATAAGTTGTTCTCATCCAATGCTAAGTCATTTTATAGAGAAGTAGGGAAGGAAAAAATAATTATTGATGACCCCCCCCCCCCCCCCCCCGTCCCGTCCATATAAGAAGTTGAAAACTTCTTAGAGTAAGATTTGAAGTGATGAGAAGACATATAATACTAATGTAGATTGGATTAGTCGCCTTGAAATATCATACAAAAATTTAGAACAGGCGTGGGGAAACATCTCTATAGCGGACTTAAGGACAGCACTCAATAAATCTCATAAATGGAAATCTCCTGGTAGAGACAGGGTGCCATATTTCTGGCTTTCCTCACTCCCGTGCACTCACAATATATTGGTCAAGCTGTTTAATGGAATTATGAAAGATCCAAAAAATACACCTGATTGGATAGCAAGTGGCATTACCTACCTTCTACCAAAGAACAACGAAACCAAAGATAAAAAAAACTTGCGGCCCATAACATGCTTTTCCACCACTTATAAACTATTAATCTCATGGAAAAAGCATACGTGTTTTTGGAGGAGAACAATCTTTTCCCCATTAAACAAAAAGGGTGCCGACGGGGTTCATATTGTTGCAAAGATCAACTTTTGATTAATCGTATGATCCTTCAGAGCTGTCATAATAAACACAGAAATCTCAGTTCTGCATGGATCGATTATAAAAAAGCCATTGACAGCATACCACACTCATGGATTCTGAAATCACTGGACATCTTCAAAATATCACCTGTGATCTCAAACTTCCTGAAGCACAATATGTCATTATGGAACACAAATCTCCAATTGTCTCATTCCACTGGAGTACTGTGCTCTAGGAATATAAACATCAACTGTGGTATGTTCCAGGGTGACTCACTTTCACCCTTGCTTTTCTGCATAGCTTTAATACCCCTTACATCCGAGCTTAATAGAACAAGGTACGGTTATAGAATTGACAACAACAAAATAAGCCACCTATTTTATATGGATGATTTGAAGCGATATTGCAAAGATAATGACGAACTGGAAGGCCTTTTGCGGACAGTAAAAACGTTTAGCGATGACATCAGGATGGAGTTTGGACTTGACAAGTTTTCAAAAGCCACTTTCAAGAAGGGGAAGCTTGTCAACTCAGACTCAGTTGAATTGGATGCTGAAACAATCATAAAGGAACTTGAGCAGGAACAAACCTATAAATACTTAGGGATTAATGAGGGCTCTGGTATACAGCATGCAAGTATGAAAGAGAGGATAAGGAAAGAATGTTACAGGAGAGTACGTGCAGTTCTGAGATCAGAACTAAACGTTCGTAACAAGGTGCTAGCCATAAATTCCTTGACAGTCCCAGATGTCACTTATAGCTTCGGTGTGTTGAACTGGAATATGAGTGAAATCAAAAGAATCGACACCAAAGTCCCTAAGCTACTGACCTGTAATAGGATGCACCACCCAACAGCAGATGTGGATCGTCTTTACCTTCCTAGAACTCAGGGAGGCCGTGGCCTGATCCAATTTGAACCTGCTTACAAGACCACCATCATTGGACTGGCCAAATACCTTGAAACAACTAACGACTGTATGCTGAAACTTGTTGAAAAGCATGAGAGAAGTAAGAAGCTTCATTCTATCTTGAAGGAGAGCAAGAAATATGCTACTGATCTCATGCTTGATACCCAGGCTGTACAGACTAAAGAAACTGATGCAACTAATGCTGCTAGACACATAAAATCACTTGCAAAAGCAAAATGGCAAGGACAATTAGTATCAAATTGGGAGCAGAAACCTCTGCATGACAAATATGTGGCCCGTAGTAAACAAGCGGATGTTGACCAAAAGCACACCCATCAGTGGCTACGTAGTTCAGGGCTAAAGGCGGAGAGTGAAGGCTACATCTTAGCTTCCCAAGATCAAAACTTATTGACTCGTAATTACCAGGCCAATGTAATGAGAAACGGAATAAACCCAAAGTGCCGATTCTGCAACGCTGGGGTTGAAACAGTGGATCATTTAGTCTCCGGATGTAAAGTTTTAGAATACAAATATAGACATGACAGAGTTGGCCAATATCTACACTGGGTAATATGTCGGCATTACAAAATCAAAGATGGAGACAAGTGGTACAACCATCACCCTGAGGCTGTAACTGAAGGAGAAAAAGTAACAATTCTCTGGGACTTTCCTGAACATACTGACAAGACCATAAAACCAAATAGACCTGACATCATTGTAAAAGATCAACGTAACAAGGTTTGTTTATTGATAGATATGAACATCCCATGTGATCACAATATCGCGGCAAAGGAGTTTGACAAGCTACGAAAATATAAAGATCTGCTTATTGAAATTGAGAAAATGTGGCACCTCAAGGCCGTTACAATACCAGTGATTGTGGGAGGACTGGGAATGATCAAGAAAGGAACAGAACAATATTTGTGAATGATTCCTGGTTTGCACGAGGTGCAAAAATTTGTTTTGACTGGTACTGCACACGTATTGAGAAGAGCACTATCTCTGTAAGATTGATATCCCTCCTTGTATTTACATATGCACATGTGTATATATGTATACTGTTTTTTTTTTAAATTATAATCAATGCGCTTACCAATGCACACTGTGAATTTATTTGCCCTAGGTGTCAGGAAAACACTCGCCATATATCTCAGAAACAATAATGAAAGAAAATAATAAAAATAAAAAAATATTAATAATAATAACGGTACTGGACGGTAGAGGGTGGTACAGGACGGTACAATGTGGATTTCTGCTTATAAAAATGAGTATAAAACAAAAACAACGGATGTAACAAAAAAAAAGAAACAAAGGAAACTTTCCCAGAACGCAAAGGGCCGTAACTCTCTGCCACAAAGCAGGGTGTCCGTTGCTCTATCGATTCTACCAATCCACCGCCCTCATTGAGAGTGTTTTGTAGAAGAATTACACCGTATTGTTACATATTGGTAACTAAAATGGATGGCAACAGGAAGGGAATCAAGCCGGGAATATGGGGTCCACAACTTCTCACATAAAGGGCGAAAATGACCTTTAAATGACCGGGTTGTATATAGAATAATTTATAGGGGTTTGAATTGAATCCCAATATATTACTGGTATCTCATTTATGTCGACATATAAATAAATTAAGTAAAAATTCTTATACTTTGGGTGGGGGAGAGATATGTTGCTAATAAACACTCACACACACACATATATATATATATATATATTGAGTATATGTTGGTTGTATACCAACACCTTAGTATGCAGATTGGAGCACTCGACGAAGTGCGCAGGTTGGTTTGGTTACTCCGGAGTAATGGAGTAAAATAAATAAGTCAAATGTTTACAATTTTTTAAAATTTGGCTTCGTTTATTACTGCTATATATATTTCGGTGACAGCCATCTTGATTCCAGTTCCTCAGTGAAATAACAACCCAATCAGGAACTGGGCATATCAGAGTATTGACAAAGTTATACACCTCAACAACATCTGTACTCGTCTCTACCACACTAATTCGGACTGCCTGAAGAGGTCACAGCCAAAGATGGCTGTCACCAAAATATATATAGCAGTAATAAACGAAGCCAAATTGTAAAAAATTGTAATCATTTGATTTATTTATTTATATATATATATATATATATATATATATATATATATATATATATATATATATATATATATATATATATATATATGTATGTATGTATGTATATATATATATGTATGTATATATATATATATATATATATATATATATAATATATATATATATATATATATATATATATATATATATATGTGTGTATATGTATATGTATATATATATATAATATATATATGGTGTGTGGCCAAGTGGTAAGGGTGTTGGACTTGCGATCATAATGTCGTGGGTTCGATTCCTGGGTTGTGTGTTGTATTCTTGAGCAAGACACTTTATTTCACGTTGCTCCAGTATACTCAGCTGAAAATGAGACTTTATACTTATATATATATATATATAATACATATATATGTATATACATACATATACAGAGTGTCTCCCAGAAAATGTGTAGGCACTTTGATTTCGTGTACAGGCAATATTTATTAGAATGCTGTTGAAGTGTGTATACATTTTTGAGGACACCCTGCATATATATATATATATGTGTGTGTATATATATATAGAAAGTCAAGCAAAGATATCAATCGATTCGAAATTGTTTGTTTTCCAACAAATGTTTCGATTAGTTAAATATAGAATTATTCCATAATTAGCAACGAAAATAATTTCATTGTTGATGTAAATATGATAGTAAATCAGTTTATCTACCTCATCTCTTCAGGAAAAACAAGGATTATCAACATGTGTCAAAATTTATTGTCAGAAATGTGCACCCAAAATCCACGGAACAACCTGCAGATATATATTAACTGAATGGACAGAGAATTTACTCATATTCGAGGAGTAATCGATATCAACAAATGACAAACTATAAAGCATAAATTCATCTGTGTGTATATATATATAGAAAGAAAATTTCGCTCTACATGGCTGAATACAATAAATGTAATCTGAGTTTTTCGAATATTAATAATTGTTTCTACTTTTGGCACAAGGCCAGCAATTACCCAGTGCATTACTGGTACTTTATTTTATCGACCCCGTAAGGATGAAAGGCAAAGTCAACCTCAGCGGGATTTGAACTCAGATCGTTAAGGGACGTAACTATGCTGGAAAGCATGGCATCCGACCCTCTATCGATACTGCCAATCCACATTTAATAATAACATTCGATTCGTTTGCAATTATGCAAACAAGCCTCAATTTTATAGCTATGTCAGTAGAATGCAGTTCTGTTCACATGCCAACACAAGAGCAAGAATAAAGTGTTCATTCTACTGACATGGCTATAAAAATGAGGATTGTTTGCATAATTGCAAACGAATCGAATGTTATCATTAATATTCGAAAAACTCAGATTACATTTATTCAGCCATGTAGAGCGAAATTTTCTTTATTATTTGAATTTGGCAAAACCGGCCATTTATCGCTCGCATGCCAGTCTGCTGATATGCAAATCTGGCTGATCAGTGGATCAGCTAATATGCAGATCTGACTGATCAGCCAGTCTGCTAATATACAAATCAGGCCAATCAGTCACTGTGTATTTTTGAAAATAGCATATATTTTCACTAGCTCTGACAGTTTTGCAGGTCAACAGTGAGCTGTACTGATGAAGGGTGAAACCCAGAAACATTAGTGTCTGCAGTTCTGTTCGCATGCTAACGCAAGTGCAAGAGTGAAGTGTTCATTCTACTGACATGGCTATAAATTGAGGCTTGTTTGCATAATTGCAGACGAATCGAATGTTATTATTAATATTCGAAAAACTCAGATTACATTTATATATATATATATATATATATATATATAATGCTATACTTTGGGAGGGCCATGCTGCCAATAAAAAGGAGTTCGCTTTACTATTTGCGAACCTTTAAAATTGATAACCATGGCAGCGTTCCTTCCTTCGCTTATTTGTTTTGAAAGTCTATAGTATCCATTGTCTGCATTTATTATGCAACAATACACAATCGGCGCATGTGGATTCATCAGCGAGTTTCGCCTAATCAATAACCAATCAATCGACAGGATTCGATTCCCTTCTCTGCTGGCTATGGCTGTAAATGCAACATGTGACAGTAGTAACTGATATCCCTCCGGGTCACCAAAGTACCGTCAACTGATTGGCCACTGGTTCAGAAATTTCCGTGATGGTAGGGGTCGAGATTCTATAAGTACTCAACCAACATATCTCGAGTCAAATACGAATTAACAAGTGAATGAAAAATCGGTTATATATATATATATATATATATATATATATATATATATATATATATATATATATATATATATATATATATATATATATATATATATTAATAATTGTTTCTACGTTAATTGTTTCTACGTTAGGCACAAGGCCAGCAATTACCCAGTGCATTACTGGTGCTTTATTTTATCGACCCCGTAAGGATGAAAGGCAAAGTCAACCTCGGCGGGATTTTGAACTCAGATCGTAAAGGGACGTAACTATGCTGGAAAGCATGGCGTTCGACCCTCTACCGATACTGCCAATCCACCGAGTAATAATAAGAATAATATATATATATATGAAAAAGTATGATCCCGACGGCAAAGCTCAAGCCGTTTCGACGGCTATTTCTGGACTAAAGTAAGAGTTTTTTTAGTCTGGTAAATAAATAGCCGGGGTACTTTTCAAGGGGTACTTCCTTATATGGGAAGATTGTAGTTGTCAAGAGGATTGGTCAAAATTTGGAGCAGACACAGAAAAGTCTATCATGGCAGTGGGTGCGGGGTGGAGGTGGCTGAACTTGCCTGTAGAACGATAGGGGAGTGGGTAGAGCCGGTCAAGCGTTGAAGGTGAAATCTTCACGGCTAATTCTAAGGAATGTGTATGAAAGTAGGCAAGAGGAGGTAGGCGAAAACAGGTATCTTTAGAAAAAGGAGGAGGGACGTTATAGAATAGGTAAATCAAATGAGATTAGGGGACAATGAAACTGATAACTGCATGCAAACACAGATTGCGGAAGACTTACCTCGCCCTCAAACCCCCTAACGATCCGGGTAGGTAGACAAGGGCTGAAAAACCCCACTTGCCGAATAAGATAGGGAAAACCCCAACTTATATAGGTAGATGTACCTCCTTTCTTTACCTCTATGTTTTCTTCTTCCCTTTGTCTCCTACTATCACTTCCTTCCACCACCGAACTTCTTCCTCGTTCGTTTCTTGGTTTTTTTCCCCCTTTCGCCTACCCCGAGGCAGCCCATCGGGCCTCTTTAGCCTCAGTACCCCCACCCCAGTAACTTACAGATAGCATTCACCGATTACGCTATACTAACTATTCATAGCAGCTGTGTTAGACCCCAGAGATGTTGTATTAATTTTTAATACCCAATTCTAAATTTTCAATAATTCTCATCTAGCAACCCATTCTATAGCATTGGCCGACATAGCAGAACCAACTAAATATAGCAGCTGTCTTAGACTCCTTAGTTTCTGTTTTATTTCACTTCTCACTTTCCAATCTTACATTCTGATATATCTTTCTCTCATTTTTTATTATATTCTCTTTTATTATATTTTTTCATTGTCCCCTAATCTCATTTGATTTACCTATTCTATAACGTCCCTCCTCCTTTTTCTAAAGATACATGTTTTCGCTTACCTCCTCTTGCCTACTTTCATACACATTCCTTAGAATTAGCCGTGAAGATTTCACCTTCAACGCTTGACCGGCTCTACCCACTCCCCTATCGTTCTACAGGCAAGTTCAGCCACCTCCACCCCGCACCCACTGCCATGATAGACTTTTCTGTGTCTGCTCCAAATTTTGACCAATCCTCTTGACAACTACAATCTTCCCATATAAGGAAGTACCCCTTGAAAAGTTCGGCTATTTATTTACCAGACTAAAAAAACTCTTACTTTAGTCCAGAAATAGCCGTCGAAACGGCTTGAGCTCTGCCGTCGGGGTCATACTTTCTCCTATTACCCTCTCTACTACCCTAAGTATTGATTACTCTGGTGCGTTATGGTCCATCTGGTTCCTTACCACAACTCCTTCGTTATATATATATATATATATATATATATATATATATATATATATATATATATATATATATATATATATATATATATATTGCCAATATAAGCTTGTCTTTATTGACTTATATCGAGACAGACAAATTGTATTCACTTTAATTAGTTTATTTCATTAATAGCTAACTTTGTCTGTTACAATGCAAACACGTTTTGTGTTTATCATATATTTTAATGTATTTAACTGCTCGGAAATGCCCCTTTCTTGGAGCTGATTTATTGTAAACGACTGAGAGTTTATTCTCAAAATATAATATAGTATATTGCTCCTTAACTGTAGAGCTGATCTTTAATCCCGCATAAACGGCTGTTATTTCTAGCACCGGGAATGCGGGACGGCTAATTTGGCCTGGCTACACACGTGTAGTCAGACCTGCAAAATTTTTGATGTGAAATATACTAATTTTACTGGGTTCCTGTTGATAAGCACAGAAGATTTGGGTATTTCACTTTTTATTTCAATTCCATTTCGGTTCTCTTTATTTTTCAATTCATGTACCATCGTTGCGAAACACATTTAGGTTTCGAGGTTCAAATTCATCTACGGAGCGGGTTTGGATTTTGAAATTTAGATTTGTCCAGGAATCACGGCCTTTGCCAATATAAGCTTGTCTTTATTGACTTATATCGAGACAGACAAATTGTATTCACTTTAATTAGTTTATTTCATTAATAGCTAACTTTGTCTGTTACAATGCAAACACGTTTTGTGTTTATCATATATTTTAATGTATTTAACTGCTCGGAAATGCCCCTTTTCTTGGAGCTGAATTATTGTAAACGACTGAGAGTTTATTCTCAAAATATAATATAGTATATATATATATATATATATATATATATATATATATATATATATATATATATATATATATATATATATATATATATTTCGTTTCTGAATTTGTTTAGCAAGATTCTTTATCTGAAAACGTGTGTTGAAACCGATATTGTTATACTTTGGGAGGGTCATGTTGCCAATAAGAAACACACGCACCAGTTGCTTTCACTTCAATTTATTATAATAAATTTATAAATTTAGGAATTTATAAATTTCCGGTTGGTTGATTGGTTCCACAACCAGATGGTTCTTTATTTATATAAACAACCATTTGGTTGTGGAACCAACCAACCAACCGGAAATTTATAAATTCCTAAATTTATAAATTTATTATAATAAATTGAAGCAACTGGTGCGTGTGTTTCTTATTGGCAACATGACCCTCCCAAAGTATAACAATATATATATATATATATATATATATATATATATATATATATATATATATATATATATATATACATATATTAAGTATTAGGATTGATGCTCTGAAATAGCGATGTATACATGAATGTATGTATAGTATATTTGCCAATATACCGTATATTTAATTAAAAACATTTTGAAGACGTTACGCTATCATTTTGAAGTAGTGACTATGTCTGTAATAATGAGCTCTTAATTATTACTGGAATTCTATAAGAATCCAGCTTCTTGGCGGAAGAGGGCAGTACCTAGCTCTGATGATTACCAAACACCATGAAACAGACTGTTTGCTTCTCTGCCTTCTTTCGCCGAAAAGAAGTAAGTGAGATAGGCACTACTTTAAAATGATAGCGTAAGGTCTTCAAAATGTTTATAATATACTATGTATATATTCATATATATATATATATATATATATATATATATATATATATATATATATATATATATGTATATATATATATATATATATATTGAGAGAGAGACAGGGAGAGGGGGGAGATAAGAAAATGCGAAGTAGTTTCAGATGTTACAGGCCTTTATTGATAAGGCTGGGACACATATTCCAATGACGACAGTGACCACGCGATTCCTGACAAGTGCCATGATCTCATCAGACAGCTTCTTACAAAATAAAGTTACGTTCTGGAGGCAATCCAACTTAAAACAAGGCAACCGCCAGAGATGATTTTTTTGAAGCCTTCACCTGTTCCCTAATATACCATTAGACATTCGTAAACAGCGATGAAGTGGACTCCGCCTGGCGGTAAACGGAGGCGGGGTTGCCCAAGGATCAGCTGGCGACGAACGTTCCTGAAGGACCTGATGGCAGCCAACATCACCTGGCATGGTCTCGAAAACGTTGCCGCTGATCGTGACCATTGGCGAGTACTTATTGTTCGATGCGCCGAACGGCGCGGAAGAATCTAAGATTTATAAGTGTGTGTTTATGTGTGTTTAATATATATATATATATATAATATAAGATCAAAAGATGGTTAAAAGAGTTCCATGTATTTAATTATGCGCATTTCAAAAACAAATATCATCATGGGATGATATTTGCGTTCTCATCAGATAAAATAGGGAGACATGATGTGAAGCTTAAAAAACACTTGCGAGCAGTGAAGTGTTAAATCAATATTAAAATACAAATATTAATAAAATAGATGTTCTTTTGATCAATTACATTTTATTATACATATTTCGGATGTACAACAGTACGTCCTCATCAGACAAAATATAATGATACATGACATACCCTGAGATGTTAAATGGTTAAGATTGAATCAAGGTAGTGATTAACCTAAGAGAAAGTTTAACATTTATACCATAATAATGAGAAAATGCGAAAACGTAATAAATTCAATAGAGAATGTGTGAGTAAGAAAAACGTTGGTTAATGTAACAGTTATAGAGATTTTAAAATGTGGGATACTACAATTTATGTTTATCTAGGAAAACAGTCAATGAGAGCCACTGGAATAGGATATATAGAGAGGGAAAGATAAGGGGTAATATATGTAGAAGGAGATTTTTTCCGAAAGTTAAACGGTTAAGTTTAAAAATATTTAATTTATGCTATTTTAAGGTGAAGAATCAAGATTTTGTAAAACTCATTCTTTGATATACTCATTGAATCTTGTTTAACTCTTTAATATATATATATATTGTGAGGATCATGTTGAGGCTCACCAGCACCATCACCACCACTACACCGCCACCACAACCACAACCACCAACAACACTACACCAATACAACCACCACTACACCACCACCACCACCACCATCACCACTAACACCACCACTACCCCCACCACTACCAGCACCACCACACCACCACCACCACCACCACCACCATCACCACCACCACTACACCACCACCTCCACCACCGCAACCGCTAGACCACCAGCGCCACCAACACCACCACCAACACTACACCACTTCCACCACCAACACCAACAGCACCACCACAACCACTACACCACCACCACCACTACACCACCACCATCACCAACACCACCACCACTACACCACCTCCACCACCGACACCACCACCACCACTACACCACCACTATTACACCACCGACACCACCACTACACCACCACCACCACCACCATCAGCTCCACCACTACTACCTCCACCACCACCACCACCACCACTACACCACATTGCCACCACTACACCACCACCACCACCACTCCACCACCACCACCACCACCACTACCACTACACCACCACTACACCACCACTACCACCACTACACCACCACCATCACCACTACACCACCACCACCACCAGTACACCACCACTACAACACTACCACTACAGCACCACCACTACACCACCACAACCACCACTACACCACCACCACTACCACTACACCACCACCACCACCACTACACCACCACCACCACCATTAAACCAACACCACCACCACTACAGCAGCACCTCTACACACACACACACCCCACCCACCTCCAGCCTCTAATTACTATTTATTAATTACGTTCATAATTTAGTTACAGTCCCTCAACATAAAACTGCTCCAAGACACCGAGTTAACTTCATTGGTGGTGCTGGTGGTGGTGGTGGTGGTGGTGTGGGGGCGTGTAGCGGTGGTGGTGTTGGTGGTGGTGGTGTAGTGGTGGTGGTGTTGGTGGTGGTGGTGTTGGTAGTGGTGGTAGTGGTGGTGTTGGTGGTGGTGGTGTTGGTGGTGGTGGTGTTGCTGGTGGTGGTGTAGTGGTGGTGGTGGTGTAGTGGTGGTGGTGGTGGTATGGATTCATAGTATTTTATTCTCTAAAAATGTCTCGGTGGAGAGATGTTTATGTTTTAGAGAAAGGCAAACTTTGATATCTACTTACTATTTTTGATCTATGAGTTATTTATTTCCCTTAGAATCATTTTACTGCCGAAGGGAAATAACATAATTGTATTATCTGAGTGTCGCTCTTCTTAAAGGAGGCGGAAAATACTTCTTCTTTTTTATCAAAATAACTATTTTCAAATTTTGATTGTGACGAATAAATGGCGTCGACAGACAATTACATTTGTGGCAAAATATTGTGAATAGCCACGGTGGGAAATATGTATTACTTTGGAGAGGATGGAGAGGGAGTGGGAAGGAGGGGGAAAGAGGGGAGTGGGAGAGAGGGAGAGGGGGGGGGGGGAGAAAGAGGAGGAGAGGGAGAGAGAGAGGGAAAGAGAGAGACGCACATATACATGTATGTGTGT